>CAWUFW010001871.1:600000-1200000 GCA_963921515.1 Calotriton arnoldi | reverse complement strand
GTCCCTCTTCCGAGGGTGAAGATCTCTGATTTTCTGTTATTCACAACCACTTGCGCCAACGGTTCCGATTACAGGAGTTTCACCCATCCAATAAATCCTGGGCCAAACCCCATCTTTTCCAACTCAGCAAAGAGATAGGGCCATTCAATCGTATCGAATGCCATAGCGGCATCCAGGGACACCACCACTGCGTCTTCTCTCAGCGTATCTACTCTCCCAAGTACCCCATGGAGTCGGCAAAGATTTAATGAGGTATTTCTGGATGGCATGAATCCAGATTGGTCCGGGTGGACCAGGTCGGAAATCACTCCAGTCAACCTTGTAGCCAACAACTTGGCCAGGATCTTCACCTCGGCATTCAACAGTGAAATAGGTCTGTATGAGGAGCATTGATCCCTAGGTTTACTTTCCTTATGTATGACCACCACTGTGGCAAGCCGCTGATCCTGGGGGAGCAGGCCGGCCTCCAGGCTTTCCTCATACATGGCCTTGAGATAGGGGGCTATTTTGTCAGGTTTTAGTTTATAGAATTCTATTGGGAGACCATTGGGGCCCATAGTTTTCCCGGATTGCACATCCCTGATAGCCCGTGCTATTTCATCATTCATGAACTCACTATCGAGGAAGTCACAGTCAGTTTCGGACAATACTGGCAGCCGAATGTCAGTTAGTAAGGCCCTCGACTCTTCTATCGGGTAGACAGAGTGTGATTTATATATATATATGAGTATAGTATTTAGCGAATTCATCTGCGACTAGCTGCATATCAGAGATTTTCTCTCCCTCTTCAGTTGTAATTTCTGCGACCAGGCGGTTGGCCTGTTCACGCCGGTCTAGCCACGCGAGCAATTTGCTCACTCTGTCCCAGAGCTTGTATATCCTACCGAATTTGTCCCTCTGTAATGCTTTAGCTCTGTCCGTGACCACACTTTTGTATTCTTCCTTCTTGAGATTCAGTTTATGTGTTACATCCGGATCCCCGGCCACCAGTAATTCCCCTTCTAGCACTAATATCTCTTCTTCCAGTTGTAGTAGTTCAGCATTTTTCTCCTTTTTTGCCCCAGTTATTTGCGAGATTGCTTGGCCTCGCACCACTGTTTTGAATGCTTCCCAGAGCGTTCGGGCCGAGCCCACCGATCCCTCATTCTCCTGGAAATAGTGCTCAATTGACAAAGTAATATGTTGTCTTATATTAGGATTGCGTAAATGCCACGGGTTTATAGGAGCTATTCTGCCCACCTGGTCATCGCCCCTACCCAAATGCACCCATATTGGAGAGTGGTCGGATATACCCTTTGCCATGTGTCTGATTTCTGTAACCTGCCCCACCTGGTCTGCCGGCATGAGGATGTAATCAATACGGGAAAGGCTATTATGTGCTCCGGAGTGAAATGTAAACTGGGTATCAATAGGATGACAGATTTGCCATACATCAGCCAGTCCCATTGCATCTAAAAAGGTGGACAGAACCAATTGGGCTGGTCCTAGATCTCTAGGGGGATAACGGTCACGCCTGCCACATACCACGGAATTGAGGTCCCCCCCAATCATCAGCTTCCCTTCTGGAAACCCTATCATCTTGCTTCCTAAGTCACGAAATGCCATTGCCTGTAATCCTGGGGGAAAATAGACGGACACAAGGGTTAATGACCCTCCTTCCCACTTTCTTGACACTGCAGCGTATCTACCCATTTCATCCGTCCAGGTGTGTTCCGTGGACATCGGAAAAGATTTACGCACCATAATGCCCACCCCCCGTGAGCCTGAGGTAAATCCCGAGTGTATGACTAGTCAGTAACCATATCTGTCCAGTGCTTTGCATTTGTTTCCTACCAAATGTGTCTCCTGGAGCAAGACCACGTCTGGGGCGTTTCTCTTTATATATTGTAAGGCTATTCCCCTTTATAGCTTATCCCCCAAACCGTTCACATTCCAGGATAGGAGTTTAAGTTTCTTTTCGCCCCCTTTGAATCCTTTGCCATCCTTCCCATTCTCCCCCCCACTCCACCTCCAGTTCCCGCCCTCAGGTGCGCGCGAGTATGCATCTCGCTACTCACTGACATGCTACGGCTGCTTACTATTACTACACTTGTACCATCTCTATCAAATCCTGCTTTGACATTTACTTGTTTGTTTCTCGGTTGAACTTGCTTAACCCTAAATCCCCAACTTCCCCCCTACCTGCCTCCCCGCACTCTGGGCCTAAAACTGCCCATACCCCAATAGTGCAGAGTGCCTGTAGCCCTAGTCTTCTAAACTAACTCTTAACTCGGGGAGGGTGGCAACACCCTCCCCACGGCCGTCCGCCCGCTACAATATGTCCCCATTCTGTTTATTAGAACATGTTTGAATTCAGATTGAGTCACTTAGCGTAAGTATCGTTTTCTTGATCCGCCGATTGCGTTCACCAGAGCGTCCTAAAAAGAAATGAGGTTTCACGATGCAGTTCAGTTCTCTAAAAGCAAGTGTCTTCTGAGAGGAGGGTCCCCTCTTCATCTTGAATTATGGTCTTTTGCCGGCCTCCAACCCTCCAACCACTCCTGCGCTGCCTCTGGACTACCAAAGAACCATGTTTTACCGTCCACCTCTATTCGCAGTTTGGCAGGAAACAACATTGAATATCGGATCCCTTTGTTCCTCAACTGTTTTTTTATGTTTAAAAAGGTTCTTCTTTGCCTCTGGACCGCAATAGTGAAGTCCGGAAAGAAGGACAGCTCACTGTTCTCGAATTTGAGGGGAGGGTTTGTTCGTTCTTATCTTTCTTGAATAAAGATAAGATGATACACCGAAAGATCTTACCAATTCTGCTTGATAAAATAATCCCACCCAAAATTCATGCAGACTAATAAGATTCTTCGCAAGCAAAACAATTTCTTTGACATTGATTAAGGTGCTATGGTTGTACATCCGAATATTGCACAAAGAAATATTGTCTGTTATAAATATTGTGTCTTGAAAAATTGTACAAAAATATAGACCCATTGGGTTCAGATTTCATTTTATTCACTCCAAAGAGGCAATATATTTGTAGACGATATTTAGGACACAATATTTATGTCAGACAATATTGCTATATATGATTTTCTGGTACCACACGTGCCTCTTCACCAGTTTTGTCATCTATATTAGATCCTTTTCCACAACAATTAGGGTCTATGTAGAAATCCCAACCTTCACATCAAAGGAATATCCAGTCAATGTTTGACTCCATGCAGGTGATTTTCTTGTTCTAAACAGTGGATGTGTAAATGGAATTGACAAACTGTATTGATGAATTCTAGAAAGTGAGTTAAGTCAGGCAATTTTTCCGTATTCCGGGATTTATTTCCTGCTCCGTCGATTGAAAGCCCCTGGGGCAATCCGTGCCACTCATGCCTACTTCTACTTATAAAAACGCAAAATTATTGTTATTATTAGTTTTACAATTGAACTGTTCTAAACATTTTGGTCAATGCCTTGTGACCGCCTATGCTTGGAGGTGCAAGATGGTGTACACTTGTGCCCACCTAGTCCTAGAAGTGTAAGGCTCTGTATACTTCCCTGGCCAATAAATTGAGAGATTGCACTTGTGGTATGTCTGGGTGCATACCACGTGGCACACACAGTTTTGTGGAAGGCAGCTTGCAATACTGTGTCAGTCACTAGAAGTGAAAGGCTCAGGTCACCCGTATGCACAAGGTGAGTGCTCCAAAGACCAGGTCAATTCCACATGTTTTGTAATCTCAAGTAATGTGTACAGCAGCAGGGGTTCAAGCTGTTATGTTATATTCAGTGCTGATGCCAGAACTTAAGAACATGATCCCACAAGAGTAAATCAGCTTTTCAAGGCTGGACTGACCATACATGGGACACTGGGAAAACCCCCAGTAGGCTGGGGACTAAGGAGGAGGCTGATTTCAGGGATGGCAATAAGCCACAAGGGAATGCACACACTTTTCTTGTAAATGGATAAGTAGCCGCCCCCCCCAAGTCTCCTGTAGATGATAGAACTCCAGAAGTAGCTCATCCTCATGGTGAGGGAGCGAGGCCTCCTTGTTTTCTGTCCTTTTTTACTATACCGTAAATGAACAAGCAAGGAATAGTACAAATCTGGCTGAATTATATGAACCTTGATGGTTTCTCGCCTGAACTTTCAACAAATGCCAAGTCACTTGGATTCCCCCGGGACACCAACCTCACTCTCAAGCAACACACTGCCAAAAAAGCAAAGACGGCCCAGTACCAGTTCTTTGTTGTTAATAAAGTGAAACTATTTATTCCAGCAATCGACTTCAGTCCAGTCCCATGTATTCTAGCATCCAGTTGGTGGTAATGGCTTGCTCCATGTCCTCCCAGACACCACACTCAATCAATCAATCAATCATGTCACTTATAAAGCGCACTACATACCCGCGAGGGTCTCAAGGCGCTGGGGGAAGAGGGGGTGGTGCTGCTACTGATCGAAGAGCCAGGTCTTGAGGAGTCTTCTGAAGGCCAGTAGGTCTTGGGTCTGTCGGAGGTTGGTGGGGAGGGTGTTCCAGGTCTTGGCGGCGAGGTGGGAGAAGGATCTGCCGCCGGCGGTCGTTTTCCGGATGCGGGGGACTGTGGCGAGGGCGAGGCTGGTCGAGCGGAGCTGGCGGGTGGGGGTGTAGAAGCTGAGTCGTCTGTTGAGGTAGGCTGGTCCGGAGTTGTGGAGTGCTTTGTGTGCGTGGGTGAGGAGCTTGAAGGTTATCCTCTTGTTGACAGGGAGCCAGTGCAGGTCTCTCAGGTGGGGTGTGATGTGGCTGCGTCGGGGGATGTCGAGGATAAGACGTGCAGAGGCGTTCTGGATGCGTTGCAGCCGTCTCAGGAGCTTAGCCGTCGTTCCTGCGTAGAGGGCGTTTCCGTAGTCCAGCCTGCTGGTGACGAGGGCCTGGGTGACTGTTTTTCTTGTTTCGGTGGGGATCCACTTGAAGATCCTGCGGAGCATTCGGAGGATGTTGAAGCAGGATGAGGAAACGGCGTTGACCTGCTTAGTCATGGAGAGGGTGGGGTCGAGTGGCCTCCTTAAGTGCATCCTACATGCCGCAGCACATCTCACCCAGGGTACGAAGAAATATGATCACATCACCTTCCCCCCCCCCCCTTGCAATGGAACTACCTTGACTTCCCTTGATGGCCAGCACCATCTTAAAAACCATCTGCATCATTTACAAAGCTATCACAACCAGCACCATCTCTAGTGGCTCTCAGCACACACGCAGCAAGCCCACCATCAGAGTAGAGGCTAACATGCGTAAAAAACTTAAAAACAAGGCAGAAGGCATTTCTAACTATGCACGCAGGATCTGGAATCCCATTATGCATTGGGGCCCCCTGCCCCCACCAGCGCTGCTCAAACTTAAGAAAGAGCTGAATACGCACCTAAAAAACATTTCAAGGCAGTAACACTACAATTCTGCTCCTAGAAACCAGCTACCACTCCTATCACTCACCGGGTTTGTGCTGGCATTTTACCCTGCACAGTGCTTCCCTGTCTTTTGGCTCGGCTTGTGCTACACAAATTCCACATACATACAAACATACATAACAGAATATTTTTCACTATTAGTGTGATAATAAAATGCCTACAAGTGAGGGTTGATCATCAGCCACAGGCAGTGAATCTGTCTCATGGCTGGTGCACAGAGGGGCCTCACCAGCCCTCAGACAGATTGTCCAGGGCTGGAAAAGTCCAAGCCCTGGCCCCATGGGTCTGATATGCCTAGATGCCACCTCATTTGTGATGCACACCAACGGCACCCATATAGGTAGCCTGGGGCACTTTAGGCTTAAGCCCTACAGTGCTCTAGGCTGTCAGTCATCCTGTCACCTCACCCTCTCCCATTTTGTTATATCTTGTGATAGGGTCAGGATCTCACTGGCCCCACACCTCCCTGTGATAAAATGAGAGATGGTGAGGTTAAAAAACAAGAGGCTGAAAGCTGTGGCCTGTACAGTAAATAGTGTATTCACTTTACAATCTTCAGCTTTCCTTTTCCTGCTTCACTGCCTGAGGCAGAAGGAGCTATATGACTGCCAGAGAATCTATGCACCATCATCTGAGGAGGTGAAGCGACCTACTGGTGCACACAGCTGAAGGTAAGATTTAAATAAATCTGTCAAATATTGAGCCGTGCATGTGGGTGTGTGTGAGAGAGAGAGAGAACATGTGTATGTGAGTATGTGTGGGTGGGTGTAGATGTGAGTTTGTGTATGAGCGAAAGTGAGTGAGGGTGAATGACAGAAAGAGTCAGTGAAAATAAGTGAGAATTAATGACAGCAAGTGTAAGTAACTGAGTGAGAATGAGTGTTAGACCCTGAGTGGGTGGGGGCTACCGGGCCCCAACTGAAGCATTTGAAATAACTTACCACTGGTGTCTTGGGGTCCATCCTACTATGGTTCTGCAACTGGGCCAAGTAACCCTTTCCGCACTTGACCCTCAGGGTAGTGAGGGTGAACAGTCAAAGACTTCTTAGGGAGGTAGTGTGGAAGACAACAGACCCGGAACTCAACAACCAAACAAGAGACCCAATAAATCACTGTCCAGCCCAGTGCTTGTCTTTTTCGAAAAGAAAGTACTTTTATTATCACTGTGGTACAAATTACAACACAATTAGATAGGTATCAGACTTAAGATTGAACCATCTCACCTGTGGACTTATACTAAAATCAGCTACCCACCTCTTACCCTTCTGCCTGCTCTATGGTTAGCCCCAAGCCCCCGTGTCTAGGGTGATACCCACCTCCAGGTTGAGCTTTGGCAAATTTAGGCACAGGTGCAAGTTTCATCAATTGCTTTACCCTGGCAACTGATGAACCAGTTCATATGGATTGTTAGCCCAAAAGAGTCCTAAAGATAAGGACGGATAAATCCTCATTGGGGTTTGGTTTTGCTTGCATTTGGTGTATCTCAGTCCTTCCAGGTCACAGAACTATTTTTGGACCTTAGCGTTACCAAACTCGAACTAGGCTTCAGCTTGATTCCTGGGCAGATAAAAACAAGAATTATAGATTAACATGTAGTTGTGTCACTCAAGGCAGGAGTTCAACTCCATATACCATGCAGGGGACATTCCCGTCCAAAAAATGAATGAGCCAGGTTGAGTGAGACTGGGTGAGGATGAAAGAGTGAGAGTCAGACTGTGACAGCGAGTGGGAATAAGAGTGAGAACAAGTATGATTGAGTGACAGTGTGAGAATGAATGTGAATGAATGCGAGTAAGTGAGTGCAAGAATGAGTGAGAGTGAATGCAGAGTGAGCATGAGTGACTGAGAGTGTTGTGTGAGTGTGTTACACTTGCGAGTCGGCGGCTGGTGCTAACATACTGAAAGTAATTCTTGGCATGAGGGTCATCGATTAAAAAATGCTGTCACTGGCATATTTGAGGATATCTTGGCATAATGGACACCCACGGCAAAATGCTGATGCTGGCACCCTAGAGGTGATTCTTTGCCTGTGGGACACCCCTGGTGAAATTCTGCCATGCTATATGTAATTCTTGGCATTAAGGAGAAGAATGATAGCATATTGGAGGAGTAGGGGCAGTCAACCATAACAAAATGATGTTCCTGACATACTAGAGATATTTTTGCTATATGGATCACGTGTGATGCACCAATGGCATGGGGGCACCTATGACAAATTGCTGGCACTGGCACAATGGAGGCGATTGCTGTCATACGGTGGGGGGGGCACCCACTGCACATTTTGAAAAAAAATTAGGTTAACTACTGGGTAGCATCATGCTTCATGAGCTTGGAACACCAATGGTTTTTGAGAAAATTAATGCAAACACTGACCCCATTTTTTTCAAAATGTCTCAGGAGTAGAACACCACCCCCTTCCTAACTCCCACAGAAGAAGTCAGACTCACTCACTTCTCTTGTTCGCTGTAATTTAGGGCAAGTATTTCACCTCACCACTCGAAAGATTTCCAGCCGCCACTGACTCATTTGCTAACTTACCCTCCATCTCAATGTGTTGGACCCAGAAGCTCAGAATCATGTGGGCTACCCTCAGTCCCGGGTGTTCTGACGTCAAACGTCTGTAACACACTGCCCTGAAACTTCGAAGCTCTGCCCACTGAGCTGTCTTGGCGGTGTTCAGTGTTGGCATTGAAGGACTTTGGCACACTGCCCTCAAATTACGTTATTTCAGCGGCGCGAAGCCGAATGCACAAGAGAAGAAGCCTCGTGCCCCAGTTGTGTGCTTTTGTTCTTCTCACGGGAGCGATTGTGTTGCGCCTCTTTGTCTGCTCCAAGAACTGGCACTCAGAAATATGCGGAAAACCCTGAGCCCAGGAGTTCCCGCTGTATACTTAGATGGGAGGTATGAGGTGGGGGAAGGGTGGTGGGGGAGGCACCGCTAACAATGGCGAGATGGTGGATAACAACAGGTGGCTGATAAACACCCGGAGCCTCGTGTTGCGAAAAGGTTCCCGCGCTCACCTCGGCCTTAGAAGAAAGGCCCCGGCGTGTTTACCTGACAGGCCCTGAAAGGAACAAAGGGCAGGCGGGCCTTTCACAGGCCTCGGGGTAGGTAGCCCTTCACAGCAGGCCTGCAGGCTGGCGGCCGCACTTCAATGGTGGCTGTCGAGCTTCGAGAGTCGGGCCCGGTGTGCGTGTGTGTGTGTGCTGTGGGATCAGGTGCCCGTGCAGGCCTCAGTCCCCGGGGTGTCAGCGAGGACCCTCTGTTGTCTTGGAGGAAAGCACTTAAAACTAGGGGAGGGTTCAGTGAGAGCCCGCCCCTCCCAGACAGACCGACAGGCATCAGGCACGGGGTGAACTCTCTCTAACCACGCCCATCAAATACCACCCCTGAGGGGTCAAGCCAACTCTTCACCAAACATCCCATGAATACCCTCGCAGCTAGGATTGGGAGGATAAAACCCCAACCCCATCCAGGACATGCCGCCCCATGGATATCCAAAGGTGTTCGTCTTGCGAAATTCCTTGTTATTAGCCTTGGCCTAGTTTAAAAAACAGCAGAGCAAAAAAAGCTACTGAAACCATTCAAACTCTTTACAGGGAGATGGTCTCTTCTGCAATAATGATCATCACAAAATCAGCATAACAGTAGACGGCCCTTTCGCAGCGGGAGGCAGCGGGTGCTGCATTGACCAACAAATCCCTTCCTTGATCTTCTGAGTACCAGGATCAAGGTCAGAAACGACTATATGGAAGTGGGAGGAAGGAAAATATTATTTTCCTCAGTAGAATTAATGGATGACAGACTTACGGGTCCTTGCTATTATCAAAGAGAGTTATCAGATAACCTTGAAACAAGCTCCTATGAAAAACCACTTCAGGTCTACTCCATTATCAAAGGACGAGGCAAAGAGAGAAGCCATCCATCTCGGAGTACATACCTTGCTGCAGAAAAAGGCAGTAGTTCCAGTGCCAGAAGTTCAGAAAGGGAAAGGATTTTACTCAATCCTTCTTTCTTATTACAAAGTTTGATGGCAAGTACCGGCCTATGCTAGATTTAAAGGGTTCGACAAAGTTTGTTCTGGCATAAACGTTCAGGATGGTATCTCTGCAAACGATCATACCTTTCACATACAAAGGCGATTATCTGGCAACTTCGGATTTTACACAATGCGTACTTTCAAAAGTCAATCTTTCCTGAGATTTCAATAGAGGACAAGGACATGTACTTCCAGTTTCAAGCGCTGCTACTCGGTTTTTGAACATCGCCAAGGGTCTTCACAAAGGTACCAATAGTAGTAGCTGTTCTACAGTTAAGAGGAATTTCGGTCTTTCCTTACCTTGACGATTGGTTGTTGTGTGCTTCCTCGTTTACTATGGGGCAGGATTGTGTGGAGGTGACAACCATCATACTACAGGAGTTGGGGCTCATCCTGGATCTACAAAAATGTCAACTGATACCGATTCTTTTTGATATTCAGATGGGATACGTGTGCCAGGGCCATTGGAATTATGCGGCTGTGGAGGCCCAAATTATGCGGCAGGGTTGAGGAAATTATGCGACAAGAAAAGGCAGATTATGCAGTGTAATGCAGCACATTTTGTAATAGTATTACTTCATTGTTTTGTCATTTTTACATTTGTTAACACTGTCTGAGGATTGATTGCACCTCATTTTAACACCCACATATAGCAACGAGCAACAGACAGGTGACCAGTGAACCTTTTGAAAGGGCCGTCCTCTGTGTGGCAACCTGCGTTACTGCAGTTTTAGTAACTTTTGAGCCGTTTAAGCTAGAAACATTTTTTGGGGATTAAAATCTGCAGATTATGCAGCAGATGCGGAAAATCTATAATTATGCGAAAAATGCTGCAGCCACACAAGCACATAATTCCAGTGGACCCTACGTATACCTTCCTTGGACCAGGATCTTGGCTCTTCAATTCAAACTTATGACTCGGTTACCCTAGACCCAAGTGTATGCCAGGACGTAGTTAAAAGTGCAAGGGATGAAGTCGGCATTGACAGCTGTAGTTCCCTTGTCACAATACCACCCCAAACTCATAGCAAATTATCTCTTGGATCACTGGGCCCTAAACCCCCTCAATTACACACAGTTGATGCCAGTTACACCACACATATCACAAGATCTGAGTTGATGGTTGGTGAAGGACAACTTAATAAGGGGAGTTCCTTTTCAATACCCATGCTCAGTTCTGATAACAATAAATGTCAGCATCTGGGGCTGGGGTGCAACTCTGGAGGATGAGGAAGTGAAGGGTTCTTGGCCCGAAGTGGAGAAAATTCGGTAGTACAATTGGAGAGAACTGTTGGTGAAGTGGAAAGCACTGCTGTTCCATCTACACTTCAAGGGCAAATGTATAGTGGTCAGAACAGACAATCAGTTCCACTGCAATTCCTCGGCGCCCTGTTTACACGCAAATCCAGACTTATAATGTAACTCAACTGATGCCTCCTCTTCCAAGGAGGAAGATTTAGGCTTTGGAATGAAAAGATATACTGCTTTTATGGCTGCGGGCCAGGAAGGGTGGCGTATACTTTCAAAACAGAATCCTTCCCCCGTGAAGCAATAAAAATATTTTGTGTGCCAGGTTCAGCTCCAGTAGTAAAAAGTCGCCCTGTCTTCATTTCAGCTCTGCCTCGCTACCAAGATGCCAATATATGGTGGGTGGAAACGGATCGCCCAGCCCTCAGAAGCCTGCCACCGGCACAAATTAAGCACTGGATCGCCCAGCCCTCAGAAGCCTGACACCGGATCTGCCTAATATCAGGGTTACAGACTAGCGAGGCTGTCTAATCTTGATCCCACCTGAGTCCTCATTCATCCACCGCCACACACTCTTGTCCCTTTATCTCACTCTCCCAGGTTCTTTTTCATCGCTGCTTTCTCTCCTTGTCGCTGTTTTCCTTCATTTCTCTTGCTCCTTGTCTCCTGCTTTAGTGTTTTTCTCTCGCTTGTTCTGGGTCAAAGCCTGACGATTAAAAATAAGTCCTTGTCCCAAAAAGAGTGCTGGTGGGTCCCCACCTACAACCACCGGCTCATATTAAGTACTGATTGCTTCCCTCCAAGCAGAAAGAAGTTTGAAAACTTGACTGAAATACGCCCCCTGAATGAGTCATATTGCCCCACCTGCACATAAACTTTGAGTTCCCTAGGGGGCCTGCTTGAACCCAGAGCTTGAGGGGGGCTATTTGAAGATTTCTCAGTGGGACCCTGACCGAAGCAGCTGGACTGGTCTCTTCCATAATCTCAAACCATATTTTTGTGCCCACCTCCTCGACTTGTCCTGGCCTGCGTGTGAGACTCCTGTGGAACCTGGAGTCAGCCTGGTTTTTGAGTGCAAAGAGCCCCTCTGTCTACAGCATATGTTGTGCCTTGGAGCAGTTGTCGGCTCTTAGGGTGCCCTTCTCAATTGGAGCATCTCGAGGTCAGTGTGCAGCGCTGGTAAATTACCAAGAAGGTGCCTGGAAGCTGCAGTGCTGTGTGCTGAGAAGTACACTGCACCTTTGCCTCCTAGCTCCTCTTGCGAGAGCTGGAGCTACGTGGAGCTACAAAGAGAATCAAAAGTTTCATCTTGCACCACATATTGGTTTCAGGACTCTCTTTGTGAACCTGGAGAGAACTGCAAAGAGCTGCCCTTCAAGGAATTAGTTGTTGCATGAGGTACTGAGACAGATAAGTTGTTGCATGAGGTACTGAGACAGACAAGTCGTGATTGCTAGGGACTAGTGCGTGCTCATTTTGCCAGTAAATAATCAGTCTTTCATTCATTCAGTATTGCCCTGATGGTTGTACTGAAAAAAGCAGAAACCAGACTGGGGTTGCTTGAGTTCTAATTCAGAGAGGGTCTGTCCACGCAGAAGCTGGATCAGTAACAAAAAACAATGGACGGGAATGCGCCCTATTGTTGGAAACCTCGATTGTGCTCGGTGTTTTTTCCAACCTCAGAAGGATGTAGGGCTGAGGCAGCCCTGCAAGGATTCGCACCTGTTACGCTCAGACCTCGGCAGTGAGTGCTCAAACCACTCTCCAAGCCCTGCCACAAATGGCACAAAGCCGAGTTGAAATGTACGAAACGCATGCCCCTGAAAATGACATGTAATTGGAGAAACTATTCAGCCACAAAGAAACAGTCAGTCACACGAGGAAACAATGCCGAGCTGCCACATAGGCGGCAAAGAAAGGCGACGGAGAGTCCCGAGAGAATTAACCAAAGAACTCGACCGAAGGCATTTCTCTCGGCAAGGCATAAGTGACACCCGTACCGCCCCAAGTGCTAATAAGGCGACTTCCGCATCTTTCCAAACGTGCAGGAGGCCGCTGCGCGTGATGCAGGTTTATCGCTGTGTTACTCAGGTCCAAATATCCCAACAGCCCATGTTCTGCTAAGGTCAGGACACTAGTGCGCGAGCTGCGAGGGGCTCACGCGACCCGGAGGGCGGAGCAATCCGAGGCCGCAATCACTGCCAATGACCCTGCAGGAACCAGGGCGGCCGAGAGGGGTAAAAACCCTGAGAGCGGGAGATGTCCGACCGGGAGCGGCCCGAAGCGAGGGTTGGTCCTGAGCGCGCCCCCAGAAGCTGTCTGGCTGCCCCTCCCGGCGGGGCCTGGGCGTACAATGGCGGCAGATGCCGCTCATTATGCATGCAGACTTGTAGGCTTACAAAAGGCTTTGTCTGCCCTCCCTGTTGTGCCGCTCACTGGGGCCCTTCGACAAGTCTGCACACACCCTCCACCCTTCTGCGAGGAACGTCTTCACTTGCACCCACAACTCTTCTTGTCCGTCGTTGTCTTTTCTATAGTGCTTAGGTGTGGTGCCGAAGCACTGTGCTCAAGGGCACCACAGGTCGAGAGAGAATAAAATGTGAGGGTGGAATCTGTCTCTACACACACCGTAGGAGGTTAGACGCCTATCCCTGATTAGATGAAGGGGTTTGATGCCTGTCCCTGACTAAACTAAGAGGGTGACGTCACGGCCTGTCCCTGACTACGCTGGGAGCGCGAGAGATCTGTCCCTGGTTACCCAGTGGCAGGGCCTGCTTCCTCCCACCCGTGCAATGCAGGGGCGTAACATAGTGCCACGCAGCCCCCGCAGTGAGGAGGTAGGGGCTGGGGGGCAGGCTTTCCGACCATGGGCCCCTCACTCACCTATGCAGAAGCAGCACACCAGACCAAACAATGAACAGTAGCTGCTGCCGCCTGGCTGCGTCCTCCTCTGTGGAACCTCGTAGGCGGTAGGCGAGCAAAGTTGCAGCAATTATGAGTAACTGTTGAGATATATGAATGCCCCGTGAAAAGATGCCCTTGTGAGTCTTTTTCAGTCCATGAGCAGATGATGGTCGGGGGGGGGGGGGCGGTGTTGGAGAGAAGAGTGGAATAGAGGGAAGAAACAAGCAGGGAAAGAGAAATGGGAGAGAACAATGCAGAGAGGAGGTAAGAGACAGCTCAGTGAGAGATTGGAGAGAGAAGAAAACAGACCAGAGAAGAGAGACACAGAAAGAGAAGGACAGGAGAACGAGAAGTTATGGAGAAACAGGTGAGAAAATAAGCTGCGAGATGAGAAAAGTGAGAGAGCAGAGGCGAAAAAGGGGAAATAAAGCGGTGGAAGAAAAAAGAGCAGGAGAGATTACAAACACACCTCAGACTGACCAGAGTGAGAGAGAGAAGTTATAAAAAAAAAGCTAAGTGTGACTTGTGTGTGTGTGTGTGTGAGAGAGAGAGAGAGAGAGAGAGAGACAGAGTGGGCTCTAGATCTACGAATACAGCACAATTGAGACTAGGACAGAACAGTGAGAGAGGAAAGGGGACTAGTAGAAGAGAGAAGGTATTACAGAGCAACAGGTGTGTTAGTGTGAAAGAGGTGATAAAAAGAGATAGCCTCTAATGTCCTGGTGGGGGCCCCTCAGGCACCTGCCAAATGTGTATTTGAAAGAGCTTTCAGCAGCCTGATAGACCAAGGTCACCCTGGGGAAGTGTGGAGGAGCTGGGAGCAGAGAGCTCTGGAGCCCTGCAGAGTACATTTGAAGTCATACTTTGGTAAAATTCGGATCTCCTGAGTGATGTGAGCGGCTGGCCTACCTCTGCCCACAACCCCAAGGTTTAGACCTACCACTGTCTACAAAGTCCCTCTATGTGATGTGTGGAACAAGGAAAATCCAAGGGCCACCCCTGGGAGTGGTGCTACCACTATCCACAGACCATCTGTTTGTGCAACTGATCATCCCCTGTCCACAAACCACCTGTAATCGTAAAGCACAGCTGGCTCTATCCACAGACCAGCCACTAAGTGTGGAGCTACCACAGTCTAAAGAGCTCCTTTATGTGGTTATATGTGAAACCAGCAAAGTCCACAGACCACCCTTGTGCTGATCTACCCCATTCACTGGCCTTCCATGTATGTGTAGAGCTACCACCGTCCACATCCAACTCCTGGTTGTAGAGCTGAACTGCCTCTGTCAACAGGACCCTCTCCCTGTGAAAGAAGCTACAACTGTCCACATACCACTCTGGGGACTGGAGTTGGTCTACTGCTGTCCACATACCACCTTGGTGTGTAAAGTGAAGCAGGCAGTATCCAAAAACGACCACCCCAGGTGTGAAGCTATCACAGCCTACAGACCCCCTTTGTGTTGAACTAACGCAGTCCACAGACCACATTTGGTTGTTGAGCTGATCTATTCCTCTTCATAGACCTTCTCCATCTGCAGGGAGCTACCACTGTCCACAGACTACCCTTTGGTTTTGGGCAGCTCTACCCCTTTGTAAAGCACAGCTGGCACTATCCACAGCCCTCGCTGTGTGAACCTAGCACAATCTACAGACGACCTTTATATGTGGGACAAATACGGTCCACACACCGCCACCCCCTCATGTGCAAAGCTATCACTGCCCACAGACCCTCTATGTTTGGAGCTACCAATCCGCACAGACCACGCCTGGGTGTGGAGCTGATCAACCCCTGTCCACAGATCCCCCCTATATGTGTGAAGTTATCACTGTCCACAGGCCACCTCTCACATCTCTATCCTGATCTGCTCCCTGCAGTGCTGTCCCAGTGATCAGACATCTCTATCTGGCTCTCACGATGCATCCATCCCTGTTTGAAGCCGCATCATGCAACAGTATCCAAACAATGAGGCATCCAGCTCTCGCAATACATTTTTACCCAAAACTGCACTCTCCTCTGCTGTCCTATGCTAAAACACTCATCACCTGGAGCTACCTCCTCCAGTGCTGTCCCAGAGAGATGCACCAAGCCCCCTCCTGCAAGGTGTTCCCGTCCTCACAGCACACCCACAGAGCTCTCACAATACAATCTAGGACCTTTCACAAAGCACCTGGTGCCTGGGTGCAGAATGGTGTCACTGGATTATGTATAGCTCAGATTCTATCATTTGCAGGGCGTTGTAGCGCTGGCTGTCACAATGCATTTCTAGCTTTATACCGAGTCATGCACAAATCTCTTGCAATGCTTTCGATTGAGATTTCCAGTCCCACTCCACCCGCAATATTGAGATTTTCGGAGCCTAACAAAACTCCTTCAGAGCACCTATTTTAACTTGCATCATGCACAATCATTGAAACATGAATCCCCAGAATGCATCTGTACACTGACTTGAGGTATGCACTAATATCTTAGTCCTGGTGTCTCCTAGCTTCCATGCTCTATGAGCTCTTGCAAACTACCTCTTTTCCCACTTACAGCATGCACTGATATGTCAATGATGTTTTTGGCACAGAAATTAATTGCCTGCCTAAAAACGGCATCTCAGTCTTTGACTATGGTGTGGAAGCAAGTCTTTCTTTTTGGTAAGATAGTTCAGGGGGTCAACGCACCTGGCTGAGATCCCAGGTGAATCCAATAGTTATTCCTCACTTTAATGGGCACTGAGATCCACAGTGCAAATATTCGGCTCATACCGGTTCAATACTTCTGCACTCAGAATTACCAACACCACGGGTATCTTTATTTTTGGGAAAATTGAATTACTGCAGTATTCTATGCTATGCCTTATAGAATGGGGGACAACACTGAAAATTGGTCTTTCCGCACCTATTCTGGCATGCCACATTCCCGAGGTCTGGGACACTTTCCGGGAACTACTTCCTCTATTTCTGATCTAGCACATATGTCCCCAGAAAAATCGAGGGTTATTATGCATGAGGTAATACTGCATACAAAAGGATTGCACTGCTGTAGTACTAGTTTGAGTGCAGACTCCAGTTTGCACCCAATTGGTATTCAGAGGCCACTCGCAATGAGGGCCTAAGACATTATCTGCTTGGATGTCCCTGTAGGAAAGGGATAGCCACAATTCGGGGGGGGGCATCCGTGTACCTTGCAGCGCCCCCTCCCCCCCCCCCCGGAGGTTTTGTTACGCCACTGGTGAATGGTGAATGCAGTGAGATGGAAGGACAGCTTGAGGCCGCTGGCAAATGGCGGGCTGGGCTCACAACCAGAGCTGCAGCGGGTGAGGGGGTGGGGGCGTCATATCCCCTCCCCCTTACCATAAACTGGTTGGTCTTTTCAAGGGCAAGGTTACAAGTGCAAAAGCCGTTTGCAAACATCTGGTAATTCCACCTGGTGAAATGCGGAGCCGGCAGCAGGGGCTCGCCAGCAGTGAATGATGAGTCTCAACTTGTCATAGTTTGAGGACAGCGGACAGCCTCCGGGTTTTGGAGGAAATTCGTACTCACGTGCACATTCCACCGGGGCCATTCATTCACCTATTACCCCCTGTGACACAGGCACACGTCTGCAGTGTGCACTACGCGCTTTAGAGGAAGTCTACGTTTATACAAATGTATTTCCTACACTGCCTGGAGCCCGGGGTCGCTCTCTCTTTAGTTTCCTTGTACGGCCGTCGCTATAGAGCTCTGAACCCCCCCCCCCCCTTCCACAGTAATCTGGTTCGCGCTGTAGAAAAACACATAAAAATAGTATAAAAACAACAAGGAAACAGCGAACCTATACAAAAACTCCCCGGTTTTTGTGATGCACCTGCCACCCCTTGTTTCCCTCCCAATAATTAGTATCCAACGTAGAGCCTTATACTCTCATTGTGTGCAACTCCGCTGCCCCTGCCGTTCCTCTAGGGGCGGTTAGAAGAACCAAAATACAGATATAACAACTGCAGGTTGCACCACTTTGCAAAAAGGTCCATATAAAGTAAATACAAGTACGAATGTCCGTCCAGTATTTGAAATAACAATGGAATCTTTATTCTTCTTTACAATGATGTCAAATAAAACAGCCACAACAGCCAACGCGTTTTGTTCTTTCCCAAGAACTTCATCAGGGCTGTAAGATAACGTTTAAAAATATAAAATTTGTTGTAATACGATGCATATTACTAAATTTATAATACATTACAGACATCTAATAAACAAACAACATAAAAACATGTGAAAGAATTTACCTAAGCCCAATATTGACAAGGCTCTGATATAAAACCTATTACCTCACATTTGACAAAATATTTTTTTTCCGAAAGAAAGAAAATTAACATCATTCACTTGTATCGTCTATCTGTCATTAACCCAAATGTCCTAAATATATTTTAGCAAAGATGATAATTTATACAATACAAATTTAAAACCACCAGTGTAAACAACAAAAAACATTCGAGAGAGCATTCCCCATATTTCTCTATTATCAAACATAAATTCAATCTGAAACAAAGAACTATATCCTATAATAATTGGCAAATTTTTTATCAAGCCCCCAATCTGTTAAGGATAATACACCTACCAAAATATATTAAATGGTTCCAAAGAGTTGACCAAGCAATTGTATATCAAGTTTTCAAGTGTACTCCACTGGCCAATCACCATAGACCACCAATTTTTCTTTTTAGTTATAGGGTACTACAGGCAACGACTACATAAGTCGTAATAATGCCTGCAAGAGATGTTTGAAAAAACAAGAATATATTTTCAAATGATGAACAGGACTACCTGCATATTCTCAAACACTGAAAATGTCCAATATGGAAGACCACTCGCTTACCTAATAGTTGAACTGCAACCGACCCAAATCCGGCTCGGAGGCTCTAATATATAAAAAGGCTGATGTGCCTGCAATATAATTTACGATACCATGAGAAGCCAGTCATAGTATAATATAATGTTCAAGACTTGATGAAAAAAGTACAATACACAAAAATGACTTCTTAATTAAATTATTATGTAGTCGTTGCCTGTAGTACCCTATAACTAAAAAGAAAAATTGGTGGTCTATGGTGATTGGCCAGTGGAGTACACTTGAAAACTTGATATACAATTGCTTGGTCAACTCTTTGGAACCATTTAATATATTTTGGTAGGTGTATTATCCTTAACAGATTGGGGGCTTGATAAAAAATTTGCCAATTATTATAGGATATAGTTCTTTGTTTCAGATTGAATTTATGTTTGATAATAGAGAAATATGGGGAATGCTCTCTCGAATGTTTTTTGTTGTTTACACTGGTGGTTTTAAATTTGTATTGTATAAATTATCATCTTTGCTAAAATATATTTAGGAAATTTGGGTTAATGACAGATAGACGATACAAGTGAATGATGTTAATTTTCTTTCTTTCGGAAAAAAAATATTTTGTCAAATGTGAGGTAATAGGTTTTATATCAGAGCCTTGTCAATATTGGGCTTAGGTAAATTCTTTCACATGTTTTTATGTTTTTATGTTGTTTGTTTATTAGATGTCTGTAATGTATTATAAATTTAGTAATATGCATCGTATTAAAACAAATTTTATATTTTTAAACGTTATCTTACAGCCCTGATGAAGTTCTTGGGAAAGAACGAAACACGTTGGCTGTTGTGGCTGTTGTATTTGACATCATTGTAAAGAAGAATAAAGATTCCATTGTTATTTCAAATACTGGACGGACATTCGTACTTGTATTTACTTTATATGGACCTTTTTGCAAAGTGGTGCAACCTGCAGTTGTTATATACATAAAAATAGTATATTAATACGCTGAGTAATAGTAGCACTTGTAATTTAATTTACAGTGACAAAAAATGACAAGAACTGTAGTCCTAAACGCTATTTGAATATGCCATTGTTATGATTTAGCGTCTTTTTTGCTGAAACAATGCTTCGTAGGTCTGGGCGCTAAGTGACTACAGTTCCAGAAGAAAAAAAAGAGAAGCGGCGCCCCCCCGTACTGCAGGGTCCCCTTACCCATTCATCAGAGACAGAAAGGAGGCTCATTGAGCAAGGTGGGAGAGAGGAGGAGAGGGGTGGGGGAGCGAGAGAGGCGGGTGGCACCCCCTCCTGGGACTGCAGCTCGGTTCTCATGCCCTCCAGAGGCCTCCCCCTCCCTGGATGGGGGAAGGAGGTAGACGACAGCTGCTTTCAGCTAGGGCTGGGCATGGCCTGGACGTCCCTGGCTCCCCCCTCACAGTCGGGCAGCTGTTTCCCTCAGAGGCACTTGAAGACCCACGGCCCGTCTGGCCCCCTTTCCCCCGCCCCCATTCGGTTATGTTATGGAATGTATTAAGCACACACTTAACCCCAGGGCTTCATTGCGCTTCATCTCACAGAAAGAATGCGGTAGCCCAGGGTGAAGTCTCTGGAGCTCAGTAAGGGCGGTTGTGGCTGACTGACTGATCCAGCCTTAGGCAGGCCCGACATTTCCGACATATGACTGACTACACCCCAGCTCTACCGGCCTTGCGTTGCGGATTTTTTTTCCCCAGACTTATATAGCGCGAACTCGACTTGAAGGTATTGGAGCGCTACATGAGCACCAGTTACGTTACCCAGCTCCAAAGTCGGCAGCTCTGGCCGTAAGGCCACATCCTCTATAGGAAGTGTAATAAATGTGGCTGAATTTCCCCGGCCCTGCACTGTGTGAAGTCTCTGACGGACTTTGCCGCCTCCCCCCCCCCCCTTCCCCGGCTTCACCGTTTGTATCAAATACAGTCGGATGTCGAATTCTTCAGATGTCGAATTCGTGGAGTTGGGCCCATGTTTTATCCAACATTTTCAGCCCAAAAGCGCCATTTTAAACAACATTTGCTTTTGTGAGCCTGCAATTTCACTTACAGCGTTGACTGTATGGGATTAAGAAGTCCAAGATGCCAACAAAGTGCTTTTGGCATTTGGTGTTACCCTGGGTAGGGTGTCACTTCGCAGCCATAACTCACGCTATATTGATTCTTCTCAAATTCCGCGGGGATCCCCGACCCGCACTCGATAGCGCTGCGAGGTCATTTAATGTCAGCAAGACGCTATACAGATCTCTGTTAACATAACACAGAGATTAAGGCATGGGCAAAGTGGGCAGTTGCCCAGGGCCCCCACCTTCAAATGCCCCACCGGCAAAGTGAATTTTCTCTGTAGCTCACTTCTGTGTATTTTTGTATCTTAACTTTTAACCTATAATTCCATATTTTTAAGCAACATAGGGCTTGAATTACCAAAAATGGGTATTAAATTAAAAAGTTGTTCCAAAGAGAGGCCTCCAAAATATTTCTCGCCCGGGCCCCCCAAATCCTTAAGATGACACTGACATAACATGATGATATATATGACCAGGTCTGTCTACCATCTTCGTAGGGTTTCCAATGCGCGAGCCTGTCTGGACACTGGCGTGTAACATTCTCCTCCCCAACCCAATCAGCATTCACAGAGAGCGACCGATCAAGAAAACGTAACTCCCCCAGACCTCTCACCCTGCCACAGAAACCGGCTTATCATGAAGTCTCCGGGCAGGTAACTGATTCACCTCAACCCTACAGGACTCTGGAGTCATATGTGTCCTCTGTGGTAGTGCTAGTCCTCTCATGGAGATATTGCGCACTCCTCGTGAGCTGCTAGCCGTTGACACGAGGCTCTCTCCCTGTACGAGTCAGAGCTGAGGTATGATATGGTACGGTATTAATATAGCGCTAACTAGCCCTGAGTTCCGGAGTAGCGTGCTACTCGCCAAAAAGCACTTCGACACCTCGTCAGGGGTAGTAAGCGCTATATAAATGCAATTACAATACAATACCCCTGTGGAGACTTCGAAGTGCTTTGCTTAGAGGTAGCTCGTACTCTGTAGGTGCCTCACAGAGGTGAGGGCTGCAGTGGTTGTCTTCTCCACAGATGCTCTGCCTTCCTGCAGAGGTGTGCTGAGCTGGTGGTCTCCTTCATATAATGCTGCCTCCTCGGTGTTGGTTGGGTGGTGAGGAGATCTTCTATGTGAGGTGCAGTGGTCCAGAGGCTGATACTCGGCAAGCGCCGCAGGGCCACGCCACCCCCAAGACTGATGCTGGTGTACGCACCCCGGCCTTGGGCTGGAGAGAGCAGGACTACCTGGGGTGCTTGTCCTACCCCCTTACCTAAGACCCTCACACAGTCTCCTTGCACACTATCTAGGTAGTAACTCTTCTCACTACCTAGGGTGCTCATTCTTCCCCTGCCTAGAAGAAAGCTCACCATGCCCTCTAGCTACGGTATTCATTCTGACCACTACCTCAGGCACTCACCCTGCCCACTACCTTTGGTGCTCACAATGCCCCAAGTCCCTGGGGTGTTCATCCTGCCCACCTACAAACTTAGGGAGCTCACTCCGCCAAATATTGGGACGGTCCGCTAACTGGGATGTTCACTCTGCTCACTGTCTGGAGTGCACAGCCATCATGGGCGTGTGTGTGTTGACACATGTAACATTTGTCTGAGGCGGCTGGCATACAGAAACATCAATCCCTGAGCTCGGTGCAGAGAACTATTTGGGGAGTTTGTTCCAATGTAACATACAGTGGCAACGATGTCTGCTCTAAGCCTGTGGCTAACATTTTTATAGTTCGGCACAGGCAATGCTTAAAACAATTGATTTTGATATGCACAATATTTATGAATGTTTCGGGTTATGTAGCATGATTTAGCAAGCCTTCATCAGGACTGGAGATCAGGATCCCTAGACGCTGTGTACTGACTCCTAGTGAGTTTTGGGGTAATTACGTTCCATTCAATGTTTGTCGGAAGTGGATTATCAACATAGATAATAATCCTAACCCAGCTGCACAGACCAGGAAAAAAAACACACTACAACAAAAAACGTAGCAAATACCACAACAACTGGTATCATTTGGGCTTTCTTTTTTATTTAATAATTTTTTATTGACATTTTTTGTAAGATATATGAATACATAAATACATAAATATATGAATGCATAAATAAATAAATACATACATAAATAAGCAAATAAACTACATGGCATTGTGGATTCATAAAAGATTACCATCAATAAAAATGTCTCTTTCTCAAAGGGGGGAAAGAATTATATAGGATAACCGAAAATACGAATAAAGGAAGGGGTTACATAAGAGAAAGCAAACAAATAGTGGAGGAGAAAGGAATACTATATGATATTTATGTTAATTCAAAACTCCTTTCATATATAATCATAGAAGAATTGTAACAGAATGGAATATGAATTTAAATATAAAGAGGGGAGTAGAATTTGCATATCAAGCATTGAATGTATAAGGAGCATTAGATAGGGTGAGCATTGATGATGATGATGGATCCTATTAAGGGGTCATAAATATAGGAACATACAAAATTACATAGGGAATAAACAAATAAAAGTATAAATAAATAAATAAATAGACAAATATATATATATATCCATGTAATCCCAACCAAAAGGAATGAAGCGGCACACCAATTCTGTTACGAGTGATTTAATCGTGAAAAAACAACGCGTTTCAGCCGGGGCGACCTTTGTCAAGTTACCCAAGCGGCTCCAGGCAAGCCATTAAATGCTAATGACATCATAATAGACATGAAACTACTACAGCGTGAAAATGTAGTTAATTGAATTTGGTGTCCTGAGAATAAACATAAATTGTTATATAACAATTACTGTAGAATGCAAAACAAATTGGATTGAAATGTAGTGCAAATGCACCTCCTAATGTAGATAATCAATGCGAACATATAAAGCATGTCAAAACATGGTCCCCTTTAAATTTACATGAAATTACGCTCTATGTATTTCTTCATCTAACGCAAATGCTGGATGAATGTTGTACATTCCTCAATACATAAAAGCAGAGAAGCACGGTTACAGTATGGCAAATTCTGCCATTCGAGCAATCATGATCATGTGGCCTTGTCAACAGGAAGAAAATCCATAAGCATAATAAGCATTCGTGATACAGAACAGTATTTGATTTCTCCACAGCATATAATTTCAATACATACAGTAATTCATTGAATAACCAGTCGGTAAAAGAAATATAGTAATAGCGCATAAGCACAATACTAATATGCCTAAGACATCACGATATTGTTATCAATAGAAATCGATGGCATATGCCCTATATTGTCCTGGATAGCCAGCTCGGGATAAAAAAGATGCATGTTAGCATTTTAGTGTTTTCTATACGTGTAAATTATATAAGTCTGGGGAGGGCAATTTAATACAGTGCCATTCATCCTATACCGAATGGTCTCCAGCCAATTAGATATCAAACCATAAGCTGCCGAACAAACCAATGTGCAGCCATTTCACAGGTATGATCACAAATCAGATTACTTGTAAACTAATTCTCAATCACGGGCCAGTGCCCAGCTAGTGTATGTATGAATCGCCACAGATCCTGACCATCTATACGTGCACCCAAGAATAAAAAATAAAGATAAGAAACCCTTATCGAAAAGAAGAGAAAACAGAAAAGAAAATGCATCTCAGTTTCAAGAAACATTACATTAAAAGGGCAAATGTCCAAATGAGTAATCAAGCATGCAGAAGTTGTATAGGAAGATAGGCCATTATATACCTATATGTGTGCACAGTTCTTCCTCCCTATTTAGCCCGAAAGGCATCCTGGTATTGAGATCGATTATGTACCTGGATTCGAGAATACGTAGCTGTTTCTCCCTGTCACCTCCTTGTATGTGTTTCAGGACTCTGTCAATTCCACAGAAACTAAGTAGTTTGTTATTGCTGTTGTGGGAATTATAGAAATGTCTCGCTAAGGGATAGCTAAAATCCATATTGGTTATAACCCTTTGGTGTTCTAGGATGCGTTTTTTTAGCTGTAATTTGGTGCTTCCTATATACCTAAGACCGCACGGACAGTCTAACAGATAAACTACAAATTCTGTGGTTAGTAGTAGCTAGTGGGTGAGGGTCACTCCAGGTTCCTCTCTAATCAATGGGGTAAAAGTTCCAAGGGGTCATCCTATCCACTTTTTCAGCAGTTCCTGTTTACTCTATTATTAACAATCCCATAGTGCACCTTACTCCTAGTATCCAAGATAGGGAAACCCTTTCTCCCTTGTGCAAACCCAGTGTGCCCATCCAGAGGTTTGGCAAGGGTAATGCATAGCCCCTCCTTCGTGGTCACTGGAAATTGGTTCTAAGGTAAATTCTCTCCCACTGGGTTTGGAGGCTGCCTGGCTAGGGGAACAATGGGTTGCCTTCCCCAGGTTTCACCATACATTTACTTCTGAAAGGGAAGGGCATTTACAAGTTAATGAAGCTCCTTGGTCCCTTAACAGATCTTACTGCAAGAGGAAGAAAAAACACATCTCCCCAAACCCAGGCCATTGTTTCTGCCTAGGGAGCGGTTTTCACACCTTATTAAGTTCAAGCACTGGCAGACCAGCTGTCAGTAGGCTAATCCTTATTAGCCTTCTGGAGGTGAAGGCAGGTAAAAGATAAATGAATAAATATTAAAAATAGTCTTTGACATTTTTTTGTAGCCATTACCTGTCAAAAGTTACAAATAAACTTTTGTAATCTTTACTTTGACATTTTCTAGGGTTCAGCTACAGCCCTGCCAGTGAACGTAGCTTTTGAGGCAAGTCAATGGAGGAACATGCAAACTATAATTACACACATGTTCCACTTTTAAGTAGTAGGCAGCTTACCAGGTGGACAACAATGTGTACCCAGGCGTGACTTAATAATATTTAAAAGAAGGGTTCTTCCGTCTGTCAAAAATGGTTATTTTGACAATTTCAACGGCCAGGTTTTAGGCTGCTGCAGTCAGGTTACACATGATAGGCCTGAAACCATCTTTTACAGGCCCACTATATGGTTGGCACAATAGATGGTGCATTCCACAGGAGACATTTAACTTCCAGACCTTGGTTGCATTTTCCACACCATATACTAGGAACATGTAGAGAAGTTAAATACGTCAATCAGGGATATGCAAATTTAACCTTGTTTAAAGAGTGAGCAAAATCTGGGGTGACCAGACAGAGAAGGTGAATTTGCTTCAACTGCTAAGATCTAAGGTCACTCATATGAGAGTGAATATCATTAATTATATGCTTTTCACTACCCCCAGCTTACTGCACTTTATTCCTTCTAATCTATCGGCCACCTCCTCAAAAAGACAATAGTTTTATAAGCTTTCCTTGACTCCATAGCAAATATCACAATTGACTATTCCAAATGATGTATCCTAGGAGACCTTAACACCTGGTTTGACAAACTGAATCACCATCAGACCACGGCCATGCTCAATAATCTTGAAGCGCCAAGCTACCATTAACTTGTCACTGGTGTCACACATGATGCAGGCCATATATTCAATGCTACATGCCCTACAAAGGACCTTGTCCAACTTAAAAGGATAAAGCCCATTACCTGGAACAATCAACAATTCATCCACCTTAAGTTAAAGACCCGACAGGTACAAATGTACCACCACTTCCAACACCTAACAACATCACACCGTAGAAGACTTTCACCATTGACATAAACTTCTTGGTGACTTGGCCACTGAACCCACTGATGTCCGTCCAACAATTCCGCCGTTGGAGCACTGAGGTTTTTGACAAAGTGCTCCTGTTTGCTTAAATCTTCATGAAACAGGCAACTAGGGCAGAAGGCAAACTGCCAAATCTGTATATAAACCTACAAAAAAGGGAAACTACAGAATCTAGAACAACAGTGTAAATTGTTGGATCCAGTGAAGGTCTGTTAAGTTTCTTTCTAGATTGCCTGAGGAAAAGGTGACTCCTTCCAGGAGCGACTATGTCACCCTTTACTGTATAGCACATGTAAGAAAGTCCTAATTAGAGGAAAAATACCACAACTTTGAATAAAACCTCATTGGCAATCTGATCATTGATGGAAGATGGAGATTTATGTTGCAGTAGTTAAGCCAGACACCAAACTGCCCCTGACATCATGAAGAAGCGAAAAGTTCCAGAAGAATACAGTTAGACCTCAACTGCAAGAAGCAACAAGCATTGGCAACACCAATAGCTCTGCCATATAACAGATCTATTGGTCTTGTGAATGTTTTTTGTAGCCATTTTGCAATAAGCATGGTTGCTGTGCAACACTGCTGAAAGTAAAGAAAATAAATGCACTATGACATGGCCATAGTGTTTTTTTTTCTGTCAGGAGCTGGTGGTGGAGAAGGGGCAAGCAATAACGGGGGTCAGGAGCGGGCGGGCAACCAAGGGCAGGGGGCGGGTGGGTCTACGGCTCAAGCTATGCCAGGGGGAAGGGTGAAGCAGGCAACAGCGGGACAAGCAGCAACTGGTTTCAGGGGGAGGGGTTCAGTGAATGGAGCAAGCAATGGGGGAGATGGCAAGCAGCAATAGGAGTGAGGTGGAGGCAGAACAGGGCCAAGTATCAATAGAATGCGGACGGGGTGGGAGAGGCGGGTAGTGAGGGCCTGCCAAATGATGCACTCTTTTTTTTTTTTTTTAAACACATTTTTATTGATTTTCTTTACATCCAAAGAGGTAATAAAACATGGAAAGGAACAAGGGGTTTGGTTACACACCCCAGATAGTTATCCGATACCCAGTTTCAAGCAGCTTAAGGTACAGTTATGGCGTCACAAGGTGTTCATACCAAATTTCGGGCAAGCGTACACTTATTCTCAAATGATTTGTATTATTTGTACTTAATCAGAGACAGAGTCCAGGAGGGCCCGCAGAATATAAGAGCAAGACCCAAGGGGGGGGAAGTCACAGGCCCCAATCAGGAATCAGGAAAACATAGCATATTAGGGTAATGAAAACAAAGTATCACCCCGTATACTGTCCAAACCCACGGCCCAGGCAAGACCATGAGTGAGTTGTTTGCAATAGTCCTTATCCAAAGGTAGAAAAATTCAAACCCCAACCGCCCTCCCCCCCTCCCTCCCCACCCCCCTAGGCGTGTCACTTAAGTGCCGACTACACTGGATCAGGAGAGCTATAGCCGCAACAGGGCGCCTCATTGGAATGAGGGGATATTGAGTAAAAACAGATATATAGGACAGGTACCACTACACGACCCGAGGAGCCAAAACAGGGTGGATGCCAAGCGTATCATGCTCTACACTATAGTTTCCAGCGGGTCGTTCACATGTGCATCTTCCTCATCACTCTCAGGGGACTTAAGCGCTATCACTAGCCCTTCCCAGGCTCTCGCCCTTTCCATCGCCTTTTCACTCCCCGTGCGGTTTGCAATCTGTAACCTAATCACTCCCTCGCATTCGCCCCATTTCAGTAGGTCTGCTTTCCACTTAACAGCACTAGGGGCCCGCTGCTCTTTCCAATGAGTGGTGATGGTTCTCTTGGCTAGTAGGAAGCCCAAATCTATAAATTTGCTAGTGATTTTGTTTTTTGAAGTATGAGGAAACCAGTGTAGAATACAGTGAGCCATGGATGGGTCTAGGTCCCTGTCGGTAATGTCTGACAGTAAAGCTGTCACTTCCTCCCAATAACTATCGAGGACCGGGCAGTCCCACAGCATATGTTTAAAATCTGCATTGTCTGCCCTACATCTCGGGCAAGTCGCGGGCTGGGTCGGAAAATATGCATGCAGTTTCGCCGGGGTAAGGTATGCTCTGTGTAGAATATGGAAGCGTATTAACTGGAAACTCGCATTCCTTGTGCTTTTCCAGGCTCTCTCCACCAGTTCGTCCCATGCCCTGTCCGGGATGGCCATCCCTATGTCCGTTTCCCACTTAAGCTTTAGAGCAGATAGGGGGGGGTAAGGATTCCAGTGTCATGCGTCTGTTGAGGCATGTCACCGCTTTGAACGTGCTCGCCGCCATCACCACATATTGGCACCCCATAGAAGTGGGCGGTTCCGACAATCCTTCTCCCCAATGTTTCCTAATGGCTGTCGTGAGGGCCGTATACTGTAAGATGTCGCCCTCAGGTAAGTCATAACGGGCCCGCAGCTCAGCAAACGGGAGCAGGGCTCCTCCCTCATAAAGGTCTCCCATAGTGGTTAACCCTCGCTGTGCCCAATTCTCCAATTTCTGCCAAGTGCCTCCGTGTGGTAGGGCTCTGCACATCTGCAATGGTATCTCTGGGGCATAGGGGCGCTTGATCAAAGCCCTCCGCAGATACCTGTTCCAGCATTTCCGCGCCGTGGCAAATTCTAGGGTGAGGGGCATAGGACCAATCGGGAGTCGCAGTACTATACGGGACAGCACCATCAGGGGCCCGAAAACCACCACCGGCTCCTCCCCCCCTCTAGTGGCCCTCGCTACCCATTGTGTGAGCCATTGGAATTGGGCCGCTAAATAATACGTTTCATAGTCTGGGACCGCCAGACCCCCCTCCGCCCGAGGGCGCATAAGTGTACTGAGGGCTACCCTGTGCCTGCTCTTGCCCCACAGGAAAGCAGTAATCATTGTACGGAGTTGTTGGAAGTAGGAAGCCGGAACCCAGATCGGGAGGGTCCCGAAGAGATACAGGAGCCGTGGGAGGGTCACCATTTTGAGCAGTGCCACTCGCCCTGCGAGAGATAGGGGCAGGGAACCCCAGAATTCAAAGTTGGCCCTAGTCCCACTGATGGCCTTCCCTATGTTGCCTTCAAGAATATCCTCTTGGTCGTGGTAAATAAGGGTGCCCAGATAGGGTGAGCATCTGTCTTCCCAGTTCACACCCTCCGTGCATTTTGGGCCCAGTCTATTCCCACGCGCCGGGAACAGGAATGATTTTGACCAATTCACTTTTAGTCCTGCCACTCTGCTGAGATCATAAAGCAGCTTCTTCGCCCCCCGTAAGGCCTCTCCCGAGTCAGCAAGGAAAAGGAGGAGATCATCTGCATAAAGTGCGATATGATGCACCTGTCCATGAACATCAAGCCCCCGGTACGCTCGCCCCATTCTAGCATGCGCCGCCAAGGGTTCCACCGCCAGTGCAAACAACAGCGGGGAGAGGGGACGCCCCTGGAGTGTACCCCGTCCCACCTTGCATGCCTCCGAGACTACTCCTCCCGTCCTGACCCTAGCGGTGGAATCAGCGTACAGAAGAGCTGTCCACTTCACAAACTCGGGACCAAGCCCCATTGTTCTCATTACATGGAACAGGAACGCCCATTCTAAGCTGTCAAAGGCTTTTTCCATGTCTACTGCGAATATCGCAGCCGTGTCAACGTTGTAGGAATCTGCTTCCAAAACATGCAAGAGTCTTCTGACGTTTAGGGCCGTGTTCCTGTTAGGGATGAACCCGGACTGGTCAGCATGGATGAGGGTGGTCATGTGGGGGAGCAGTCGGGAGGCTAGGATCTTGCTTAGTATTTTATAATCGAGGTTAAGCATGGACAAGGGGCGATACGCAGTTCTGTCCCATGCCTGCTTGCCCGCTTTTAGGAGGGGGATTATGATCCCCTCTCTAGTGGAGACCGGCAATTTGCCAAGCTTCTTGGCATCATTGTATAATCGGGCGAGTTGGGGAGCCAGGAGATCAATGTAGGCGAGGTAAAATTCTACCGGGAGGCCATCAGTGCCCGGGGTTTTGTTACGGGCCATACTTTTGATGGCTCCGCGCACCTCTCGAATTTTGATTTCGCGACCCAGTAAAGTTGCCGCGTCTTCATCGAGCGTCGGCAGGCCCACCTCCTGCGTGAACTCTCGCAGCTCGGCATCAGATGGGGCCAATCGGCTTCGGTATAGCTCAGTGTAGTAGTCAAAGAATATATCGTTGATTCCCTGTTGATCGTGCCTAGCAATACCCCCCTGATCCCTGAGTTCCAGTATAGTTGACCCTCGTCTAGCCGGATTCGCCAGCCAAGCCAGGAGGGCTCCTGACTTATCTCTTTCCGAGTGTGCCCTTGTAATATAAGTCTTATAATCGAAACAGCGTAGGCGCTCCACGTGCGCGGCCACTGCCTCTCTCGCTTCTAGCATCTCTCGGTGCTTGTCCGGGTTTCCAGGTCTTTCCTTCTCCAGGGTACGCAGACGATCGTCATCCCTCTGAATATCACGGAGGAGGACCTTCCTAACTCCGACTAATTCGGATATGCACCGCCCTCTGAGCACTACTTTGCAGGCATCCCATTCCACATTCGTGGATGTAGCTGTGCCCTCATTGGTCTGGAAGTATTCCGTAATGGCTGCGCCAATAGTGGTATGGAAGACCTGATCCTCTAGGGCCTCCGGGCGCAATCGCCAGGTGGGAATTGTGGGGCGTGTACGTGACCAGTGCAACCGTGCTATGATAGGATTGTGGTCGGAGAGTGTCCTAGTGAGGTACTCACTACTGCTAACCCCCCCATGGACATCAGCTGAGCATAAGATGGCATCCAATCGAACATGTAAGTCATGAAGGGCAGAAAAATAGGAGTAATCCCGGTCTAATGGGTGTCCCGCCCGCCAGGTATCGATCAAGCCCCATTTCTGTTGCCAGTTACGACGTGATTCTGCGACCTTGTGTGCAGGTGCGTTAGGGAGTGGTGGGTGGGAGCGGTCTAGGGTAACATCAGTGGTGCAGTTGAAGTCCCCCCCTAGTAGCAGTGACCCTGTGAGTATATTCGCAAATCTTCGTGATAATAAGGAGAAGAAGGCCGGTTGGTCTACATTAGGCGCGTATATGCTACCCAGGGTAAGGTCCCTACCGTCTAGTTTCCCTGTCACTACCACAAATCTGCCCTCCGGGTCTATCACCTGTGATGTGCATTGAAAGGGGACCCCCGCTCGTACCCATATCAACACCCCTCTCGCGTAGGCAGAGTACGTAGTATAGTAAACCTGACCCCTCCAGCGGCGCTGTAGCGCCTTCCCTTCTGGTGCCAGGAGATGAGTTTCTTGTAGGAGTGCTATCTGAATGCCTCTGCGAATCAGGTAGGAGTGTATCTTGTGGCGCCTAACCATAGAGTGCATACCCCTCACATTCCACGAAAGACACGCCAAGCCTAATGGGGATCCCATTGATGCTTGCTGCTCATGCAGTCCTGAAGAAGGTCCCCCCCGTGACACGCCCAGGTCCCCGTAAAATACCCCAACTAGTGAAACAACCCCAACTCCCCCTCCCCAGGACAGGTGGCCAACAGGGTGTCCCCATCCAAACTGCGATAACACTGATCATCGTCAAGAGACAAAGGTAGGGGCGGCCTCCCGCTAAGAACCCCGCAATACATCCTGTAGTGCCGCCTCCCCGCTAAGTGTTCCAGTCAGTATGCCCACGTTCAGCTGGGTGTTACCTAAAGGTCCAGAGAGAAGGAAGCCACCAGTTCTCGGAAGCTGCACTTGCGTCGCAGGGATATCAGGTCATGGGAGGATCTGCGTGATAAGGAGCAAGCCACGCTCCCTATACGAGGTCATCCGCCGTTTGGGGCGTAACCTCCGGCATGTTGGCTCTCAAGCTGCGGTCTGATGGGGATTCTGATCGGCTAAGTCGAGGTTCTCTCCCCCCAGGAGATGAGCTAGGACTGGTCCGACTGTGCGACATCACGGCCTTGCAGCGCCTTCCGGCGTTCCAGACTGAGTTCCCTGGGCGAGGAGCCCTGGAGCCCGGACCACGGCCAGTAGGGCTCTGCTGTGAGGTTCCCAAATCCGAGGCAGGTCGATCTTGTGCACAACGGGTCTCCAACCAATCCCAGGTTTCTTGTGGGGAATTGAAGAAGTGTACTCCCGCTGGGTCCGCTACTCTGAGCCGAGCGGGAAAAAGCATAGCGTAGGATAAGTTCAACTTGCGAAGTTTGGCCTTGACGGCAGAAAATGAGGCCCTGTTCCGCTGCACTTCTCGTGTAAAGTCTGGGAAAATCATGACAGTATTATTGTCTATGCGGAGCGTTAGTTTTTGACGAGCACATTGTAGGATATGATCTCTATCACGAAAGTGTAACAGCCTAGCCACCACTGGTCGTGGAGGGGCTCCCGGTTTCGGCGGCCTAGCCGGCACTCTATGGGCCCACTCCAGGGCATAGAAGGGGGAGAGGCCCTATGGGGCCACTTCTGTTAGGAGCCAGTCCTCCAAGTACTTGACCATGTCGGACCCCTCTGTTTTTTCGGGTAACCCAATGACACGGATATTGTTCCGCCTTCAACTCCCCTCCCTGTCCTCGGCACGCAGCTCCAAAGTCTTCACCCTAGCTTCCAGGGTAGTGAGAGAGCGTCTCATGTCTCGTACGTCATCTGGCAGGCCATTAAGTTCTTTTTCGTTGCATGACACCCTGTCTTTGAGCTTTCGGTGGTCGTCTTTGAGCAAGTTGAGATCTGTGCCGATAGCATCCATCTTCTCCTCCAGTGCTTCTCTGGAGGCCGTTATTGCTTGCATGATGTCTGCTAATGTGAGCTTCCGGGAGGACAACTCTCCACTAGTTTCAGGCGTCTCCTCCTCCTCTTCAGATTGGGGTCCAGGGACGTCTATGCTAAGAGCAGTGAAGCCCCTCTTCTTTTGAGGTCTCCCCATCTCAAGGCTGTGGTGTGCAGAGTCAGCGTCCGAGAGATTTCAGTGTCCCTTGGGGGCGGCGTGCCAGAGCACTGACAATCGCGCAAGGTCCCCTCCGGGATGTCACCCTTCTTCAGTCCAGGAAGCTCCCGCCGACCTCGCCTCCAGCGAACTCACCACTATTGGCCCTGCAAGCCGGTATGGCCCGCCGAGACTGGATACCACTCAGTTGTCCGCCACTGTCGCGGGTATTCCCTGTACCGGGGTCCCCCAACACTCTGCATCCTCCCCTTCCAGTTGTGTTTCTGAAGTGCGTATCAGATCCAGTAAACTGCCCAAGCGTTCTCCGCTGTATTGGTACCACCTGATCTCTTCTCGTCTCCAGTGAGCCTCTCAGGGAACCAGCGAGACGTCTCCCGACGTTTGGAGCCGTGGGCGGTGTCTAGGCGCTATATCCTGGGGGCCCCCTCGCAGTACCGCTAACAATGGTTTCTCTTCGCTCTTGGCGGGGATCTGGGTCAAGGAGCGCCTCTGCACCTCCAGCTTCTTCCGCCGCCTGTAAAAGCGAATGTCGGAGTGAGCCGCCCCCCTATAAGCCTCGTCTCTTCTACTACTGTGGCTACTCACGCGGTCGCTTGAAGCAGCAAATGTTCGGCAATGTGGGTATTGCGGCAGGGCCCAGTAAGCCGGGGGCGCAGTGGAAGTTTGGCGCCCTTTCAAGCGGGGTCTCGTGAGGCCTTTCCCGCCGGTAGCAGCAGGGCCTCCAGTCTCTTCAGCGAGTCTCCGCCGTGCCTCATAACCACCTTGATGTGGTGGCGACAAGGGGGATGACGGCAGGTCTCCTTCAGGCAGGTTCCCACTCGTGGCACACACCAGCTCAGCGCTCACTCCCCGTAGCCGCCATTTCGTGTCTCAGCCCAGGGGAGGACGTGGGGCCAGCCCCGCAGTTGAATGTGGGTCTTGAGGGCACCTCCGATTCCTCTTACATGCTGTATGCACCATATAGCCCAGGGAGACAGCTGCAGTGTAAGGCTGCCATTCTTCCACAGCGTTAGTCCGCTATGCGGGCAATTTCGCCAAGCGAACCCCTCCGGCCGCCTTTTTGCACTCCGGAATGGAGCCGATCCGGGGGTCTCGTCGCAGGCCAGTCAGCTCCAGGAGGAACGTCTCTCTCCTCCTCCAGTTATCGAGTAGCACGCCGCCGTCCGTCCAGCGGTCCGGACAAGGCCCCCAGTGCCGAGGCGCCAGGTCGCTCCGGAGTATCGGGATCGCAGCCGGAGTTAGACCGCGGCCGCCATCTTAGGGTCAGGCCCTCCGAGAGCGGTGGCCGCAACTCCGGGGTAAACCACTGCTGCGTCGAGTCCTCACATTCTTAAGGGCTGCTGCGAAGTGTGCGGCTCTCCACCAAGTGTCAGGGGGTCAGGATAGATGAAAGCGGGGAGACGGCGGACGGAGCTCCTCAGCTCGCGTCCGTCTCCATCGGCAGCAAGCCACGCCCCTCGCCAAATGATGCACTCTTATGGAGTGCTACAGGTTGAAACAAAATGACGGGAGAGAGGCATGCAAAGATTGGGCAAGTAGTGACAGAACAGAGGTGGTGGGAGGGATGGGAGCAAGCAACAATGGATTGTTGGCGGGATGGGAGGGTCGGATAGATACAGTCTGCAAAACAATGCACTTTTATGGAGCACTACACTAAAAAATAAACAGAAGTACCCTGCAAGTGAGCCGCCAGTGAAAGGACACTGGCCGCAGACATTAAGCTGTACTTATTCCATGGTCCATGGAACCCGGTCGACAGGAAGAGAACAAGAAAGCAGGAAGCACTGACCAATGAGAAACAAGGAAATGAGATTAACATCGAAGCCAACCAATCGTAAATAATGGTAAGTGATGAACTGGCTCTAAGCCCTTTTAAATTATTATTTTTTTTTTTTACAAGAGACCCGCAAGTGGTACAAGAGGGTGATGATTGCGATGAAAAATAGGGAACAAATGCTTTGTGTTGCATATTCCTCTTGTTATTGCCTCCTTTATATATGATTCAAACAGGAACTGATATCACATGAAAGACTCATACTTTGCCTTTGAAAGGGAACTTCGGATAGAATTGATGATGATAATACATATTTATGGAATTCACTGGGCAATCCACCATCTTGGGAAGAGTAGGTCAAAGCCTGGACCATGCTTTTTTCACAGAATCATGGTATCAAACAAACAAGTGAGGAACACCAAGTTTCACATCCTTTGCCCACTGTAAAACCCTGCAATTGCTCTGCTGCTCGTCCTCACTAATTCTTCCGACTGATAGCAGATCACCCCTCTCAGAGACCACAATGACAGAACAATCAGCAAGGTCTTTGTCGCGAGAACAACTGGTCACGTCCCAGGAGCGACATCCAACAACAAACACGCCGGAGTGCTCAATGCATGCAGTCTTCCTCTGATCCGCTAAGCCATCTTCACACATGTAATTGACAGTGTTGAAAAACACGTGACCAAAAAAAAAAAAAAAGTGATATAGAGACATCAGAGAATCTCCAAAGCAACCATTTCAAAAGCTATGAAATCCAATTATTCCCAAAGCTATCCAGATGCCAGTAACTCACCCAAAAAACTATTACAACTTATATCTCATTTTAGAAACAAAAACTGCCCCTTAGATCGCGCCAATCTATCCCAAAAGTTCTGTAACTCTATGGCAGAAAACATTAATAAAAAGCCACATATTTGGAGACATACAGACTGCTAGTAACTTCATAAAAGTGCCAAATGGGCTAAAATATTAACACAATAATAATAGTCCCCAAAATAGTGGAAAGAAATTAACTCATTAAGCCTATCAGCATGGCAGAATCATCTGCTGACCAGTGCCCACCTAATATATTTAAATAACCTGTTGGATGCTCTTTTGGAGCCATACCGTTCAGAGTCATCATTAGCGAATCATAATAATCTAGAGAATTCCACAGATAATTAAAAATATTCTACATCAAGCCAGTTCTGAAAAAGGGCTTGTTTCTGATGTCACAACAGATTACAGACCTATATCAAACAGCCAATTTCTGGGCGAACTAACTGCAGCATTCATTCAGATCTCAGATTTCCTTGGGGCACACAACCTCTGCTCTGGCCAATAGAGAGGTTTCTGACCCGGAAGAAGTACTGAACAAGCATTAATAGCAATCTGGGATGGTCCTAAGAAGACTGCAGCCTCCAACAGAGTTGCTTCACTCCTCCTTGACGATCTGCCAACATGTCTGTACACTGAATACAGCAAACTCCAAATTAAAAGACTAAACAACACAGAAATACAGGGCACAATTCTAAGATGACTCCAAACCTACCTCACAGATGGAACTTAAATAATATATCTACTACCATTCCAAAAGCATAGAGTTTAGTAAGTCTTGTAAATATATCTGTTCAAGCTATACAGATGACAACCAGATTATTGTTAAACTGGCAAAACCATCTGACATTGAGTGATGTGGATTTACTGATTGCCTTCAAATAGGCAACAACTGGATGTTACATATCTATATTAAACTAAACCCCTAAAAAACGCAGATCTCAAGTTGTGGAATATGGAAGACTTACAACCCAAATGCAGCCTGGTCTCTGGACATTGGATCTCCTCCCACCATAACAAAGAGACAGTAATGTAGGTGTAACTATAGACTTCATTGTAACTGGATAGACATTCCAACAACATAATGAAAAACACCTGCAATACCATTATTATTATTATTCAGCTTATAGAGCGCCTGGTTACTCCAACGGAGTGTCCCCGCGCTAGAACACCAACAATGCCTTGACAGCTGGCCTGAGCCACCCACCCTCCCTACAGCCTAAGTCCCCCGAAGAACAGCTACAGAGGCCTACTTCCGGCCACCAGGGGGTGCTGGAAGAGCCACGTTTTAAGTTTTTTCGGAACAAGGTCTCAGACGGGCACGTCCTTAAGTCAACCGGTAGGTCATTAGAGGCCTTAGCCGCAAGGAAGCCAAAGGAGCTCCCTCCAGCCCGTACCTTCCGCACCTTAGGCACAATCATCTTTGCCGTTCCCAAGGACCTTAGGTAACGTGCAGGTCTATATGCGGTAAGAAGGGGGTGCAAAAAGCTTGGACCTTTCTTATTGAGAATCCTGTGGCCAAAACACAAGGCCTTAAAGGTGACTCTGGCCTGTATGGGGAGCCAGTGTAATTTCCTCAAGGCCTCCCCACCGAGGCCCGCCTAAGAATATTCAGAATTAACCGAGCTGCAGCATTCTGAACCTTCTGCAGGATGTTCAGATTTTTTATGGTCACCCCTAAGTACAAGATGTTACAATAATCTAGACGGGACGTGACAAGGGCCTGTACAATGGTTCGTTCGGCATCTAATGGGAGTAGGTCCAGGATTTTTCGCAGCATTTTAAGAATGCCAAAGCAGGCACCAGCCACAGCTGATATCTGCTCTGAATAGGAGAGGGTGTCATCGAACCATACTCCCAGATTCTTGACCTTAGCCTTAGGGGTCGGAGTAGGTCCAAGCTCCTCCGGCCACCACAAATGTGACCATAGGGAGGGCTGCTTACCCACTACCATCACCTCCGTCTTTCCCGCATTCAGAACATTACGCCCATTTTAGACAGGCCTTAACTTCACTGGTGCTGTCCCACCCTGTGGACTTTACATTGTATCAGGATGTGTATAATCAATAAGCTTCAATGAATCGGTAATGCCACGACTAGAAAAGTTCTCTCGTTTAACAAACATGACCAGGTTACCTTTTGCAAGAAGAATTTCCTTCAAAGTTTTCTGCATTGCCCACAGAAAAATCCATAGAAGAAGACGTATCTTCTACACTCCAAATTCAGGCTCTACGCCTATGAGAGAAACCTGAGATTTAGAAAGACACCTCTACTCATCATCAATCCGTTTAGAAGAATTTGTATAGTTGGAAGTCCCTGTTAGGTACAAACTTGCAAACTATGGAACACTTTGCTCAAGACAATTAAGGCTACATATAGTCAACCAGCTAGAATTCAGAAAAGCAATACAAATTTGGATTTTCCCCAAAACATGAATCAACATCTCACAGATCTTAGCAATTCAGGTTCTGGCATGACATAAAGCATAAAAACTCAACAGATACACAACGCAGCATTAGGAACCGGGTACAATGAAGTCTTACCTTTTGGATAAAAAAGCTACTCAACAGCAGGGCTGGACTGGCCGTAACGGGCACCGGGCATTTTCCCGGTGGGCCGCCAGGTTGGGGGCCGGTTTTGCAGCGTAGCTGCAAAATCGGGCCCTGTAACAAAATCGGCCGAAACCGGCCCTGGCAAACAGCTCGGCAGCACCCCCTACCCCCCGGGGGGCCGACCGAGCACTTTGCCAGGGCCGGTTTTGGTTCCCAGTCCGGCCCTGCTCAACAGTTCACAATGATCTAGTTGGGCAGGTGCACACCATTCCTCGGTGGGCCAGACATTTGAGAGTTTTGGTTTTGTTCACTATGTAAAACACAAAAGTTCCCTTTTCCTCTGTTAATTGTGAGGTTTACATCCAACTAGTATTAAATCCAATTGACAGGCACTACTATTCACTCCGTGATGTATAACAAAGCTATCAAAAAGAAAGATTTCCAGGTCGCTAAATCACAAATTCTTATACACACAAAATAAAAACATTTATATTCAAATAACAAATTCTTATAGGGAATGTATATTAAAAACAAATTTATTTTCAATGTATCATACATAAAAATATCATGAATGTCCTGTATTTGGCTAATTCACAGAATAAAAACATTTTATAAATTCATAAACATATTGTTAAAAATTATGTAAAACACAAAACAAAAAGAGAGAACAAACTGTCGACGCGGCGTTTCGGTGTACAGGTGTTTCGTCACCTTCTTCAGGACAATAGTTCATTGATTTAAGAAATAATCTTGAAACATGAAGTTTTTGGAAACATAAAGTTTTTCTTCCTTGTTGTGGTATGAACTCTCAAGGATAGCTAGGCCCATAGGTCCACTTTATCAAATTCGAGGTCAGTATGGTTTTGTCTTAAGCAGTTTGTATGTCTTAAAGTATATGGCAATTGTTTCTTAATGCTGCGATCAACCTGCTGCAAATCTATCTGCAATTTTTCTTTTGCGCCTCTTTATGGACGTTGCGTTTTTAATGCAATAATTTTTTGGGGGTGCACTGCAGTTATGGACATTAGGACATCATAGTCAAATTCTGTTGTTTTGCTAATTTGTCAATCTTGATCTGGGAATTTTATCAATTCACCCTTCTTTATTGGGATAAACGTCCCCGCCAAACCACGCACTTTAAATCTCAAAGGTTAAAAGGATGTAGCGACCGTCCGTATCGCCTGACCGCTGTTAGAGCTTGCCAAGGTTTTCATGGGATTGTCATGGGATTGTCATGGGTAATTAGGGTGCCTCAATCTGTGTAGAAGGCAGAAAAATGGCAAGTGCTATAAGCGTGCATCTATAATTACCCAAATCGATTAAGAGCCACAACGTGATACTTCGGAGGGGGGTCGGACGGACCACGTGATGTGAACGTGAGCCTGGCGGTCAGGGAGAGTCTAAATGGTAGGGAGGAGTAAAGGGAGGCATTAATGAGGGGCCGTATCAAGGCAAGTGAAGTCAATGAATAAATAAATTAAATAGCGTGGTGCCAGGTGTGGGCCGTCACTTACTAGAGTAAGTAGAATACTTGGCGATAGAATCACTGAATGCAATTGGAGTCAAGGGGGTATACAGTGTATATTTGGATAGTAAAGACTCAAATCCATGACTACCAGGTATTAGCTACAACTGAATGTTCACCCATCTCCTTGTACATACTGATTTGTGATCAGACTGCATAACCCTACATGTTGCTACTTTCCAAATTGTATCTATGCACTGTCTTAACCTTTTCCCCTCATCGTGATTTTATCCCAACCGGTTGTCTTCTACTGCGGAATTTTTTCTGGTAGATAACATTCAGTTGTAGCTAATACCTGGTAGTCATGGATTTGAGTCTTTACTATCCAAATAAACACTGTATACCCCCTTGACTCCATTTGCATTCAGTGATTCTGTTGCCAAGTATTTTACCTGTACATGCCACATTGTTGCAATTTGATTAATATGCCTAGACTCCCGACGTTTTCTTTAATTTAATTAATTAGTACACTTTTGTTAATTCTTCTTTGGAACCTTGTCCAATTAAGTTTATAAGGGCAAACCCATGTCGCTGATTGTGTCTGTTCATGTCAAATGGTTCTTAAATTAGTTGTGTATTTGTATTATTAATTTTCGCTTTGTCACTCATACCACTGTTGTAATTCTTGTCCTCACATGCATTGTTATAATTTTCATGTTTATGCTTAAGTGGTTCCTAACTGCAGTATCGAACCCTTCACTTTCGGTGCTATTTTTCTCCGCCCGACCGACACTCCCTGGTCCCCCCGAGGTCCCTTGCCTGACCCTGTCAACGTTGTTCTAGTCTCCTTCCCCCGTGACTCGCGTCACCTGACCTGCCGGTCCGGCACTTATTGCCGTTTCCCTATCTCCCTGTGCTCACGGACGCTTTATTCGTCCATCGCCAGGCTACCACACGGAGGTTTGGCTCCTCTGCTGCAGCCTCGGAGATATTGATGCACTACCTTGCAACTCCGCCTCTGGATTTCCTCCATTACCCATCGTAACTCTAGTAAGTGACGGCCCACACCTGGCACCACGCTATTTAATTTATTTATTCATTGACTTCAACTTGCCTTGATACGGCCCCTCATTAATGCCTCCCTTTACTCCTCCCTACCATTTAGACTCTCCCTGACCGCCAGGCTTACGTTCACATCACGTGGTCCGTCCGACCCCCCTCCGAAGTATCACATTGTGGCTCTTAATCGATTTGGGTAATTATAGATGCACGCTTATAGCGCTTGCCATTTTTCTGCCTTCTACACAGATTGAGGGACCCTAATTACCCATTACAATCCCTTTTCAGAGTACACGCGGACCTCTGACGCCTCGCTGGTTTCACCATACCTTAAATTGTTTTTTTCGGGCGCTTGACTCCTCCTCGGTCTAGTCAAGGTAACTATGACTCATCTGGACCCTCGTCCCTTTCACCTCATTCTTGGGCCTCTTAGTTGCTTATATATTCTCCTTTCCCTTCTCCCCCTATACAGCACTACTTTCAAACTAATGACCATTGTCCTGATGATGACCTGAAATCAATCAGGTTGAAACACCGTTGACTACCAAGCATAGAACTTGGGCACTGTTGTGGTCAATTTATTTATCTATCGTGAATCCTAAACATCAACATTGTATATATTTTTTGTGATTTTGACCACATTCCTCTTACCCCTTGTCGCCGTTCACGCTGTTCTCTTCACCCTTGTGTCACTGCGCCGCTCACTATCACTAGCACGCCCAGTGCTCACTTTGTGTGTGATGGTCATTGTATATTTAATTGTACTGTAGTGCTGTTATAACTACTTACAAATAATAACCTGTTCACTCTACCTTCTTCGTTGTGGTCTCCCTTCCTTTGTTCCTCGCTCCCATTGTGATTTATATCACTGTGTTTTACTGTCCTGTTTTAATGACTACCAGTTGAGACATTGTTGTTTGTTACATATATTGAGATACAGAGCATCACAGTAGTCTAATCGAGAGGTGATCAGCTCGATGGCCACTGATTTGCGAAGTCCCTCAGGGATGAAAGGAAAGATCTTCTTAAGAGATCTAATAATGAAAAAACAGGTGCTCATGGTCCGGTTTACCTGCAAATTAAAGTTGAGGGAAGTATCAAACAGAACCCCTAAGTCCTTTACTGATTCCACAGGAGAGGGAAGGGGCCTACAGGATTCCGGCCACCACACCTCTGACCAGATAGAGTGCTGGGCTCCGAAGATCATAACTTCGGTCTAATAGCGTTTCGCTTCAGGACGTTATCCTTCATCCAGCTGCTCACACCAGCCATACATGGAGTAGCTAAGTACTCAACAATCGAGAAAGAGCTTTAGGCCTCACAAGGGTATGGAAAGCATTATGTAAATACCACTACAATAGTAATAATAGCCAACTATAAAGGGGTCGGCGCTCTTTCACAAGTAAATAATGGTCACGTAATGGCAAGAACCTGGAGAAAGGGAATGAGGCAAAGAGCGCCATTATCAAGCCAGCCCTGGCCTAGAAGTTGTGCCGTTAATTCTTTATTACTCACGCCAATCAGCCAAGATGCTCCCATGTAGAAGTAAAATATACTTAAAAATTACACAAAAACATAATATGCACAAGTTAGAGTACTGCTTAAAGAAGTTATAAACTGTTTCAGATTTAAAATAAATTGAAATGTTTTACGTATTGTTGTCTACCTTAATATTATAAAGTATTTTTCTTAAGTTGCAGTCAGTTTTGTAGACTGCTTTTAACCTTTGAAACAGGACAGTAAATCAAAGAAGGCCAGCATGGGCAGATACAAAACTATTGTAGCATCAAATGTTCAAAATAAATGGCATTTAATTTTGCTTCCTGCCAACAAGAAAATGCATGTTTGCCGCTATGGGTAACGGGCTCTGCTCTTCATGTCCTCCTCTGATGTCACTTCCTGTTCGGGGATTGAAGGCTGATCACAAAACGAGAGTCAGGTCAAGGAGCGCCTCACCAGCAAGTAATCAGCCCTGAAAAATAGCACTGTCTGCTGCACTCACAACACACTGTGAGGGTCCCAGTGCTACATGTATTCCCCGGTGAATCGTCCATGCTGGTTTCTTGGGCAGTGTTCTAGCCGCTGGGCTCCAAGCGGGTCATGTCGAAGCTGATAGGCCAGTCTGCTCCCCTGAGATTCTGAGACCTGCCATGAAGTATTCCTCAAGGCCATTTCACTATATTCATTTTCTGTATCTCCCATGCTGCTGTTGGCCGTGTTACCAAGTGAAGTAACCAGGCTGTGGGTTTCCAGGAAGACTTCTTTCAGCCTTCGTGCACTGTGACCCGCATCTGCATCATCTGAGAGATCTCTCAGTCCTAACCTTTTCCGCACGTGGGAACGTCGCTGTTGTTTATCTAAAATGGCATGGAAAAAGAGGCGCAGTAAACATGGCGGAAAGCTGCCAGCCTCTGGGAACAGACAGCAGCTTGGCATTAGCATCAGCAATCAGTTCCTGTCAAGACCACTGGTCTTTAATGACCAAGGTCTGGGAACTTGCAAAGGTGGCACCAGCCGAAGACTTGTGCGTAGGCAGATATTAATCATGAATGAATGAATGAATGAATGAATGAAAGAAAAAGGACTTATAAAGGACAAAGCTACCTAAATGGAATCCCAGTGCCGCAGATTCAGCCTCCTGGAGGACGGAGGAGCTTCATAAATTTAGGTAGACCAGCCAAGTTTGGATGATTTTCTTAAACAAATTGTGGCTCGGAATAGTTCAGATGGAATGGAATGGCAGCAGGTTCCACAATTTGGCAGCAAGGTAGGCGCAGGATCTGCCTCCTAACCTTCAGGGTTTGAGTATAGGGGTGACAAGGGGGTGCAGAGGATGAACGGATCTTTTGAGCAGGAACATAGATCTCCTATGTTGCAGTCCTTTGTGTGTAAAGCATAGTGACTTAAACATGACATGCTTTCGCTAACCAGTGCAAGGAGTTGAGATGAGGTTTAGCCATGTCTGCTTAGTAACGCCAAGGATGAGCCTGGCCGCCACATGTTGTACTATCTGTAGCTGTGGACACCAATGTAGAGTGAGCGCCCGTAGCCTGTTCGCGAAGAAATAAGAGCTTGAACCACCATTTCCCATGATGACATTGGTAAGTGAGGAAACAATTTGTAAAGAGTTTTGAGAATGCAAAAAACAAGAAGCTGCAACACCGTTCATTTGATTAGAAAAAGATAAAGAAGAGTTCAAGATTATTCCTAGATTTCTTGCTGAATTTGTTGGCGAAGGGAAAGCACCCACTTCACTCGGCCACCAATCAGGGGACCAAGTGCAAGAAAGTTTTCCAAAGACCAAAATCTGTTTTGTCTCCACTTAGTTTAAGGCAGTTGAACCTCATTCATAGTGCCACTGCAGTCATACAGTTTTCTCAAAGTTGGCTTTTGTGCTTTCAAAGCTGTAAGACATTGATACAATAATTTGTGTATTACCTGCATAAGAGCTAAGTTAAAGATGAGCAACACTGAACTTCCAATCCTCTTTGGTTCACCCCCAGTATCCAAGCACTAGAAGATACTGATGGGCAACACTGAACTTGCAAGCCTGGTACGGCCACCATCTGGCACCAAGCACAGGCAAGCTACCCATCAGTGGCCGACAACGCCGAACTTCCAGGCCTCTTTGGTTCACTCTCTAGCACCAGACCACAGCCAACTACCAGTCACTTATGGGAAACACCAAACTGGAACCAAAGAATAGGCAACTACCAATCACTGATGAGCAACACCGAATTTCCAAGCCACCTTGGTTAACCTATGGTAGATCTAGGATTATGGCAAAGCGAAAGTCTATAGGAGGGCCCCAGAAGGGAATGAGATACAATATGATACAGCAAAACAACGATCAATGAATGAATGCAGATACAGATGCTCAAAAAGGAAATAGCTCTTAAGTTAGTTAACAAATAGGTACCCAGTAGAAAAGAATCCGCTTAGGCTGAAACCACAGTTCATTGGTACAAGCCGCTCCGAGGATTGAACCCCAAGCAAGCATTTATTTATTTAGAGAGTTTTAAAAAGCATGGATATGACCCAAAGGTATCAAAGAACTGTACAAAGCAATCTCAAAAACATGTTACATAACATATAGTATCCCCTAAATATAAACCACAATAATCACAAAAGAGAGTTTGGGGTCCAAGATATCCCTGCAGGTGCCGTGCTGGTATGCCAATGGGATTTCTGCGGAGAAGTGAGCACAGTGACCCTGGTGCGAGGGTCTCTGAGTTGAGCTTGGTTAGGACCCAGGTTAAAACCTTGTGATTTGTTAATAATCTGTCTAGTAAAATCCTCTTAACCTCTTTCATGAACCAGAAGCAAGAGGCTCGAGATCCATGCAGGGGTGTGGCTTCAGGGTGTGTGACACCCCCCCTAAATATAGGCATTCTTGACTTAGTAGTTGTGTCTGGGGGCCCTGAGTCGGGTCTGCTGTCTCTGTGTCAGTTTTTCTCTGTGTGAGCAAATAATGAAAACCATTGGTGTAAACGAGAGAGAGAGAAAAATAGATCTGTTGGCACAATTTTAAAATGTGAAACCAGATAACCTGGTATCAATCCCTCTTTTCTTTATTATCACAAATGAGTGGACTTTCAAATACTTGAGTTCAGTGTGTGCTGTACAAGCATCTGTTATATTTGATTTCATCGATAAGAATCTAGGCCACATTTAGGGTTTACATGACTACTAACTTGCCTCCTATTTCACTAATGGCATTGTCGCGCGGGGGCGATCACTTTTAACAAATGCCTGTCTATGCAATGATATAATCTGATGTACAGAGGTGACACACTTCTGCATGTTAAAGAAATTCACTTCTTGGAATATTGAAGAGATTGTATGATATTTTTACATTATGTTTGTTGCACGATATACATGCAAAGCATTTTTATGGATCGGCTCTTGCACGGACTCTTATAGCTAAGCCAGACCCATGGCTTGGCTCAGTCTCAGCCCGGCCTATTAATTTTCCTTTGTGCCCTCCTCTATTTGCAGTTCAGGCTTAGTACATGGTGACAACAGTCACTACATTAAATGAGTTGTAAAAGTCAAGGGCTAGAAACACGGAGCCCTGCCACATGCACTGATTTGACAACTCTACCATCAAGGGTTCTTGTTGCAAAGATGAAAAAGGGTGTGCACAGTGAAAATACATTTAAAATAAGTGGTCCTAGGGTAGGGACTTCATGCCATTGTGTTGTATGAGACCATAATCATAAAGTCCCTAGGAGAACTACCAGGTCCAGGAGGAACAGGCAGGGGCGTAGCTTCGGTGGGGGTGCTTGGGGTGTGACACTCCTCTAATGCATTCTTGGTCTGGAAATTAGGTCGGGCCCTGGTTTAGGTCTGCCATGTCTGTCTTGGTTTTTCTCATTCTTCTAATTTCACTAAAAGGTTTTAACTTATTAATTTTTGGGATCAGGATCTTAAATATATAGTGACCAGTTTACCAAAAACAAAAGACACACAATTGATGGACGGAATGCAGAACAAATCAAAACATTCACCCCCAGTCAAGAGATCTGGGTTAAATCCATCATTCTTTTGCTCACCATGCCACCCCAGTTTAGACCTGGCCATATGCAAATCAGTCTTGACCCTGTGCCTCATGGGAACAGTCCAGCCCGAACTGCCAAGCCAGGTCCTCCCTGGACCAGAAACAAGCATCCTAGGACCGGTTTCGGGGTTTCACCCCTCTTCAGCCAGGATAGCTTGATTCCAGTGGCACAGTGAGCCCAGGACCCACGTCTGGGCATACCTGGCGCACTTAGGGCGAGAAAGCAAAAGACACACAATTGATGGACGGAATGCAGAACAAATCAAAACATTCACCCCCAGTCAAGAGATCTAGGTTAAATCCATCATTCTTTTGCTCACCATGCCACCCCAGTTTAGACCTGGCTATATGCAAATCAGTCTTGACCCTGTGCCTCATGGGAACAGTCCAGCCCGAACTGCCAAGCCAGGTCCTCCCTGGACCAGAAACAAGCATCCTAGGACCGGTTTCGGGGTTTCACTCCTCTTCAGCCAGGATAGCTTGATTCCAGTGGTACAGTGAGCCCAGGACCCACGTCTGGGCATACCTGGCGCACTTAGGGCGAGAAAGCAAAAGACACACAATTGATGGACGGAATGCAGAACAAATCAAAACATTCACCCCAGTCAAGAGATCTGGGTTAAATCCATCATTCTTTTGCTCACCATGCCACCCCAGTTTAGACCTGGCCATATGCAAATCAGTCTTGACCCTGTGCCTCATGGGAACAGTCCAGCCCGAACTGCCAAGCCAGGTCCTCCCTGGACCAGAAACAAGCATCCTAGGACCGGTTTCGGGTTTCACCCCTCTTCAGCCAGGATAGCTTGATTCCAGTGGCACAGTGAGCCCAGGACCCACGTCTGGGCATACCTGGCGCACTTAGGGCGAGAAAGCAAAAGACACACAATTGATGGACGGAATGCAGAACAAATCAAAACATTCACCCCCAGTCAGAGATCTGGGTTAAATCCATCATTCTTTTGCTCACCATGCCACCCCAGTTTAGACCTGGCCATATGCAAATCAGTCTTGACCCTGTGCCTCATGGGAACAGTCCAGCCCGAACTGCCAAGCCAGGTCCTCCTGGACCAGAAACAAGCATCCTAGGACCGGTCTCGGGGCTTCACCCTCTTCAGCCAGGATAGCTTGATTCCAGTGGCACAGTGAGCCCAGGACCCACGTCTGGGCATACCTGGCGCACTTAGGGCGAGAAAGCAAAAGACACACAATTGATGGACGGAATACAGAACAAATCAAAACATTCACCCCCAGTCAAGAGATCTGGGTTAAATCCATCATTCTTTTGCTCACCATGCCACCCCAGTTTAGACCTGGCCATATGCAAATCAGTCTTGACCCTGTGCCTCATGGGAACAGTCCAGCCCGAACTGCCAAGGAGGACCTGGCCTGGCAGTTCGGTCTGGACTGTTTCCATGGGACACAGGGTCAAGACTGATTTGCATATGGCTGGGTCCAAACTGGGGTGGCGTAGTGGGCAAAAGAACGATGGATTTAACCCAGATCTTTTGACTGGGGGAGAATGTTTGCATTGTCAGCATTCCGTCCATCATTTGTTTGCTGTAACACTTTTCGCCCTAAGTGGGATGGGTATGCCGAGACGTGGGTCCCTTGCTCACTGTGCCACTGGATTCAAGCTAGCCTGGCTGAAGAAGGGTGACATACCCTGAAACCGGTCCCAGGATGCTTGTTTCCGGTCCAGGAGGACCTGGCCTGGCAGTTCGGTCTGGACTGTTCCCATGGGGCACAGGGTCAAGACTGATTTGCATATGGCTGGGTCCAAACTGGGGTGGCGTAGTGGGCAAAAGAACGATGGATTTAACCCAGATCTTTTGACTGGGGGAGAATGTTTGCATTGTCAGCATTCCGTCCATCATTTGTTTGCTGTAACAGTTTACCAAAAAAGCAGTATATCTGTACCTATAGAAGTACAAACATTGGCAGTAGTACACTGCACCGGTCTTCCGTTTCCAAGCATACTAATGGCAATCAAACACCTAAAAAGTGATGAGATGAATGCTTGCAAACAGTCTAACTAGCAGCAGTTGCTCGGGGTCGCATTACAATCCATCGTTTTTCACCCACTGTGCCACTCTAGACAGAGTTCCACCTAATGCAAATCAACACTGACCCTGTCCCTCATGGAAACTGTCCATCCGTAACCTTGTTTGTCTTACCCCTCTACCCTGCAGTCTACTGCTTTTTTGGTTGAGAAATTTGAGAATCTCATTGACTAAGCTACACCCCTGGGTTCATGATAAAACATTGGGGCACCACCAGGTAATGATATATATACCCAATAGATGGTTTCTGTGCTGCCAGCACTTAGCAGTTCTTTTCTGTGGTTCCACCTGGGTCTGGTCAAAGCTAACAAAAGCTATTAACAGTTTATTTACATTCCTGATTTGTATAACGCAGGGCATTAAGACAGCAAGAATGCCTCTTTTAGATGTCTCTTTTCTCCCACTCCTGCTGGAGGAACTAGAGGCCTCCATCTGCAGCATACCCTCCAGGACACGCTTGCTACAGTGATTGGCAATAGATGATGTGATTCACTGGAGTTGTGTTTCCAGAATTGTAACTCTGCCACACCAGGCATGGTAGCCACCATTTACTGCATACTTTTTCAAATTCAAGCAAAAGAAAATGTTGCTTCTGGTGCAACCAGGCCAAACATTACTAAGGACAGTGCACATGAAATGAATCACAGCTTCTGGCTGGCAGCACAAGGTAACTGTTCTGTGGTTAGCTCCTTGAGACCCTCACGGGTGAGTAGCGCGCTTCACAAACGCCTGATTGATTGATTGATTGATTCTGTGGTTACATTCAGGCATGGCATTAACAAGGTGAACCTTTAGTCCACACAATGTTAATAGCCCTAATAAACTGCCTAGGGGAAGTATTTATATATCAGGAAACATATGTTGCAGACAAAGGCCTTTGTGGGTGGCCTGTCATTGCACCGTGCTACAGTCTGAAGCAAGGTACTTCATCACTTGGAATCTTGCACATAATGTACCAGGCGAGGGGTTGGGTGTTGGTTTCTCCCTCTGACAAATCCTGAGAGTAAAAGACTTTCAATGTGATAATCCTTCTTACTATACCTTATTTTGCTCACTGTAATTGTTCACATATTTGCGTATTTAAGATGGTATGCCTGATGGCTGCCTTGTGGGAACACATATGCTTCTTGAAGTAGGCCTGAGTTGATTATTGTGACAAACCAACTGCAAAGGATAAATAAGCCTGATTGTTTGTTGGGAAAGTTATGTCAGATGCCAGAGGTCAGATTGTTTTATATGAACAGTTACAACAAAGGCTATAGGCCTGCCATGTCTAGTGTATAAAGTATACGTTAAAGCCAATAGGCCTTTAAGTGTGGATTTTATTAAAATCTGTTAAAGATGCAGACAGGTAATGTGGTACATGGAATATTACAGATTAATGTAGTAGGCAATGACTTTGCACATTGGTTACCCCCTCTGACAAATCCTGGGAACAGAAGTTTGCACCAACATAATCCTTGTTAGGCCTTTTTAGGAGGGATTAGATTTTGTTTTACCAACACTAATCTTGTGACTGAGTGCCTAATGATTGCCATATGAAAAGGCTTTTTTTTCATCCCATCTAGGCGCAACGTGATGGGATCCATCTTTTTTTCAAACTGCTACTTGATAGGTGTGTGGCTGGCAGTGAGGGTCCTCTTCAAAATTCTGTGTAGACATCTAGAACGCTAACCGCTATTCTATGGCTCCCCGCATGCAGCACCCTGTATGTAATGTCATGGCCTCTATGCCATGTTTAAAAATGTACTAAGCAAAGATGTTCACAGGTTCAGCCCTTCCATTGCAGCAGTGATATAAAAGAATTAGGAGGCTCTGGTGAATGAAACTACATTTTTAACAAGCATTTACAATGCAATAGGTCTCGCAATGACATTGTTTTGAGCTATTGGCATTGAAAATGTTATTGTTTTTTTTTTTTCCTTCGTGAAGCATTAATCAAGTAATGGCGTTGTAAATGACAATGTCTTTTACCCCCTGTTGACCCCCGCAAAGCTCATCAGCATGTGCCCGTCATAAAAAGGAATATCTGACAATCGCATCTCAAACATTTTGCAACAATTCTATAGTTTCACCGCGGTTCTAAATTAAATTGTAAAATAAAATTGATATTCTCATAATATTAGCACATTGAATGCATTCAAATAAGATGTTATTCTTATATTTCTCAGACCCACTGTAAAGAGGGGGGTGAGTACTGACAGCGCCAACTGAGGAGTCAGACCCAGCAGACTATACCATCCAATCAAAGGGGGTTGGAAAGTATTGTAATCTGGCACAAAATGTGGATCTCTCACCCGCCTCACTGGATCGAAGCAAATCTCCCACAGTTCCACAGAAACCCAAAAAGGCATCTTTCATGAGCAATAACGCAGAGCGACTACGACACCGATGGCCTGGATGGGCCAGAAACACCCGAAGCTCCCATTTTGCCGTTTTTTTTATGTAGCGCATGTGGAGATTAAGTTATTAGCCCAGAATCACAGGATGTGGAACCCACGTCGAGACTCGAGCCTGGTTTCCTAGTACCAAAGTCGGCGGCTCTGACCGTTACGCCACATCCTTCACAATACTAGATGAAGCTGAGTCAGTGCTTGGGCACCTGAGGGTTTAGGCGCTACAGAGGTATCGATAGTAAATACAAAATACCTGAGCGGGGAGCGTGAATATGACTCGACAATCTGTGAGTTTTAAAGAGGGTTCAGTTGCAAAAAGTGGGAAACGACGAGAAGCGGGGTGCGGGGCAGGCGCGGGGTGAAAGCTTTCGTGTAGTCTGCCAAGTACGAATCACGGCAGCTGGCACTGACACAGAGGGAGGGGCCGGGCGGAGTGCCTCAAACAAGGACTGAAAACTTGATGAAAGAAACGACAGCTACACGTCCATCTTCCAGAGGGAGGGGGTGGGGGTGAGAGTAATGCAAGCAGGTGCTGGGGTCTTGAAGCAAAGGGGTATCAAAAGGCGAGGAGATGGGGGGGGGGCGAACCAGCTGATGGGCTCCGAGGAGGGGTGAGGAACTCCGTACAGGAGGAAAAAGTGGAGGGAAAGAATGAGATCATAGAGCAAAAAGGGGCGCGAGGGTGAAGGGGCTCAGGGAAGACGAGGACTTCTAGAAGGAAGGGAGGGTCCCCATCGGGGAGAGGAGAGAGATAGGCAGAAGGTCACATGGTTCTAGTAAGGTACACAGGGGTCCAGATACACCTATATGGGGCCTGCACAGGGGTCGTGCTACCAGGGGTGCTTTCCGGATTCACCCCCCACATCGGGTTTTGCATCCGCCCAACTTTTGTATCTTAAAAACGCATGGGGGTGGAATTTCAACAAAAGCTACTCTGCCAACGGCTCTCCCTGCCCCCACTTACAAAATAGTATCGCGTAAAGGGGGAGCCCTCCCGGGAAAAAGATCACCCCACCGCGCTCGGGACGGTAGAGGGAGGGAGTAAAGTGACGGGTGGGGATATCAGAAAGGGAATGGGGGGTGCAAATGGGAGGAGGGGAAGAGCCCGCGCCAGTTCCTGTTTCTTTTTTGGAAACAAAGAAAACTCTGTGCGCTCGGGACGGTAGAGGGAGGGAGTAAAGTGACGGGCGGGGATATCAGAAAGGGAATGGGGGGTGCAAACGGGAGAAGGGGAAGAGCCCGCGCAAGTTCCTGTTTCTTTTTTGAAAACAAAGAAAACTCTGTGCGCTCGGGACGGTAGAGGGAGGGAGGGAGTAAAGTGACGGGTGGGGCGCGTTGTGCCTGCCTGCAGCCCTGCCTCCTTTTGGGACAGCCCATCCGGACTGGATCACGGCTTGTTTATATAACAAGCCTCGTGAAGATAAGAAAGTGCTTCACGACAGCCGTGAAGCAAGCGATCCAGTCCGGAGGGGCTGTCCCAAAAGGAGAAAGGGCGGCAACAAAAAAACCTCATTTCCAATGGCAGGCCACCGTTTAGCATAAACGGTGATGCCAGCCAATGAAAATGAGGGGCGGGGCTTCAAGCCCCCTTCTGAAATCGCCTCTCTAACTATAGGTCTCGCCGAGCGAGCAGCGCATGCGCTGCAATGCTAGGCGAGACCTAAAAAACACAGTGAGTAAAGAATTAGTCAGAGGACAATCTTGACAGAATAAGACAGACCGGCAGTGGTGGCTCCTCCGCTAAGGCGGAGGAGCGTTGCCCCACTGCGCAATAAGGAAAAATAAAATGACAATAACATATCGTTATTGGCATTTTATTTTTCCTATTGCATGCAGTCAACTGCCTGTGTGGGGCAGGGCTGGCCAGAGAAAGGGAGGAGTGGTGTGCACTCCCAAAGTGCGCATGAACTGTTTGGCCAGCCCTCTTGGGCCAACCAAACAGTTAATGCGCACTTTGCATGTTCCTACCAGGCTGCATTACACAGCCTGGTCAGGAACATGCACAGACTCCTGTTCCAGTCTGAGCGCCGATCCACGGCGCTCAGACCAATCATTGCAGCGTTGTGATTGGCTCAGGGGAGCCTCTGTGCTGGGTGCTTCCTTCTGCTGCCAGACTGCAGAAAGGAGGAGGAGGCAGAGGAGGCGGCGGCCGGCTGCCTGGCCAGCTGTTCCGAGGTAAGTGTTTTTTTGTTAATTAACCCCTCCCCCGCCCTACCACCCCCATCTGGTAGCAGCCGCTACTGCAGACCGGTCCATGAAGAATGCTTGTTTTAAAGGCGGATTTATGTTGACAATCACGTTTTAGGGGTTGTTATGCAAATTCTTTGAGAAACGTATTAATTAAAATGTGTTGATCTTAATATTTTTACAGCAGTTTTCCATTTGTTGTTGCTTATGGCAAATGTGGTCACATGTGAGTTGGGAGACGTCTGGTCTAATCTTTGCTCTTTATACAGATTAAGGAGTTGGACTATATAGGGCTGACATGGATAGCTTATTCACTTGAGGCTGAAGCTGTACTGTGGGGTACCATATATTCTGTGAATCCCTGGAGGAGCATGTTTTCCTTTGTCCTGCAGAAAATTATAGCCATTGTTTTAGGATTCTTTTAGTACCTGTTCGGATGAGCTTTGGGGCCTCTCTACACTTATGCTTATGATGAGATTATGGAGAACTTCCTTATTTTGTTAAACTGGGGCACACACCCCTCTTGTTACCTTGACTGACTGGGCACTGACAGCCATTGCTAAACTGCCCTGTGGTGCAATGGCACATCCTGCTAAGCTGGTCACCGAGACACTCTCCCCTTTTGTTCAGCTCGGAATGGGACACTCCCTACTCCAGTTAAGATAAGTTTTGGGTCCCTTCTCTCACTTCCTAAGTATGGCATTGGGACAACCTTTTCCACTTCTTAAGTAATGCCTTGGGACATTCTTTTCTCTTGTTAATCTTGGCCTTAGGGCCATTTTCCTGTTTTTGTTGTGGGTCGCTTAGTGAATGGTCCCCACTTGAGTATCCGGGTCTTAGAGTACTGTTTCCTCCTGATAAGACAGGCTATTGGACACTCTTCTCTCTTGTCAAGACTGGCACTGGATTCCTTTCCTCTGCCTGTTAGCCTTCGCCATGTTGGTACTATTGTGCACGTTTTTTATTGGATCTGGGGCACATTCTCTTCCCCCCTCCTTTACTATGTTGTTTTCCGTGGGCCCTCTTCCTTCTTGTGGGCACATTCCCCCTCTTGTTAAGTTCTACCTTGCGGGCATTAAATTGAGCCCTAGGGCAGGTTCGGACTGGGACAGAAAACAGGCCTTAGCACCAAAATAAAAGTGGTGCCCATTAGTGAAATAGATAGCTACAACAAAGTGCCCCATGTTTGCAAACTGGTGCAGCTTTGAATTTGTACAGTCATGCTGTATAGGTGTTTTGCAAGGTATGGAAGACTGCATGATTTGAGCTTGCTGCAGGCAATGTTTATTTTAATATCAGGGAAATCAACAATAAAAACCGGCCCAGCACACCCAAAACCAGACCTACAAACAGTAAAAAAACACACAGCCGTATAATACACTGATATGTCAGACCAGCGCTTCGGGCCCTACCTGATTGCCATGGCCCTGGAACGATGTTTACCTCCATACATCCAGGCTACCTGTGTCTGCTGAGGACCTCTCCCTTGTCCCCAAGCCCCCCCACAGAATAGCAGTGAAGATCATGTCAGTGCCTGAGCCCTCAGTGCCTTTTAACACCTTGCAAGGGGCGTGGTTTCAGTGCATTCGTTTTGAATGCCCCTGAGCCTAGCCCTCTGCCATGGACTGCGAGAGCAGCCTCTGCCCCTGGCCTGATGGCACCAAGGTACATGGATGAACGCAGGGCTTTAAGTGATCCGGGTCCTGCCGGTGCTCAGCACCGGCAGTTCTAAAAAGCAGGTGCGGAGACGGGTGCCTTTTGGGCTCTCCATTTTTTCCCTCACCATCTGGGTGAAAAAAACCTTAACTCTGCAGCAGTACCACCCTTCACTGCCTGTGATGTAACTTGAAAGAGACTCGTTATAGTTCTTTCAGTCTCATCATGTCAGAACTGAAGTATTTTCATCACGAAGCCACAGTTGTTGCTTATTTATCTTATGCAACTAACAACCATTGGCAAAGCCAATAGTCCTGGCTAGATTGTAGGTGTAATGTTACTTGTTGCATTATATATCTGGATTCAATGACAGAAGCAGCAAAATACCAGTCAGGCGGCACAATATGCTAAGCACAGATTTTCAGCTTACATGCTTTTAAGCCATGCCCTTAATTACATCGGCCACGCCCCTTTGAGAGACCCCCCCCCTCCCACCCCCCAGTTTTTTCATCCCACTTAAAGCCCTGGATGAACGGCTGTTTCCTGGCTTCTTCAGGGCCATTGAAGGAAAGTGGTCAGTCAACATTCCTCACAGGAACCGGAGCTGGGAGCAGCCAAACACAGGCCTGAAATCATTCACACGGGCCGAAAGAGCATCTCTGGAGGTCGGCAGGTGACTGTTCCGGGCTACCTACCTCAGGCAGTTTAGCACAGGGGTCACTTAGGGTGGTCTGAAATCACTGAGACCAAAACTAAGGTGGCGGGCGTGCACCACCCCCATGGGCAAAAAGCGTACGAGGGCGTGGTTCTGCAAACCACAGAACACCGCATAGGAGGAGGGGATGGGAGGAGAGACTTCACCCCAACACTAAAACACATCAGTGGTTTTATTATTCTATGTGGAAATAACTCTTCGTAAACAAAAACACAAAGGTGAGTGCAGTTCACACAGAGCCAGTATAGCAAGGGCAGCAGCTCTCAAACAAAGCATGTGTAACGCAGGGAGCAGCAGCGCGAGCCTTCCTCACACAGTTTTGCTCTCACTACGCACACCAGTTAATTACGATATGTGGGGAAACTGTTATATGCCGCACAATATATTGCAATTATGGGTTTTGAGATAAATATCGGCATCAGCATTTTTGATGGTTGACTGGACCAGTTTGAATGATAGATACCGGCAGACCCTCAAACCCCCTTTTAACGTTGGGTCATAAATGTCGACTGCCCACTGCAATGAGGGATCTCTGACTCAGAGTGGACCACTGCTCACGGCTGCTAGTGGGGATGAGCGAAATGAGGGGTTTGCATGCAGGGATTTTTGAGTCAATCAATACAACGTTAAAGAAAAAACTTCAAATCCCAGAATGCAACGTGCTACTGCCTAACGAGTCTTTCTCAAATGTATAAACCACATGCAGTTCATGTTCAAGTCCAATCTGGCTAGCACGCTTGAATCCTCATAGGAAGCTAAGCCCTTTACTTCATGATAGATGTTTAGTTGTAATTTTTTTTTTTTTAAAGTGCATTTCCCCTGCCTGTATCTGTTTACATTTGCCTCTTTGTTTTTCTGCAAGCTTGGGGGCAGATTTACAAGCCCCTTGCGACAACTTTACGCCGCTGTTGCATCACTTCTGTGACGCAGCGGCGTTGTAAACAATGCGCCACGTTGCGACATATTTACAACGTGACGCATCTAGGGAGATGCATCACGTTGTAAAGCCCTGCGCTACATTATACCTGCATCAGGTATAATGTATGCAGGGTGGGCGTTCCCAGGCAGGAAAGCCTCGTAAAAGTGACACAGTGAAATCTACAAGATTTCACTGAGTCACTTTTACGACGCCACTGCGTCAAAACCTTGCACCTGCTTGAAGCAGGCGTAAGGAGTGACGCAGCATATTAGGAATAGGCATTCTAACCATTGCTGGAGTTGCGTCGTACTTGCGACACGACTCCAGCAATGCGCTGCCCTTACGCCGAAAAGATGCGTCACGCAACTGTCTATCCTTGCGCCAAGGTGCGCCGCATTGTAAATGCAGCGCATCCATGGTGGCGCAAGGGTTTTTTTACGTGTTGCAATTTAACTGGCGCATCCCTGCTTATATGCAGGGATGCGATACAAAAGGGGATGATGGACGGAACGTTTGAGCCAATCAAACACTCACCCCCAGTCAACTGATCTGGGTTTAATCCATCATCATTCTTTAGCTCACTCCACCACCCCAGTTCAGACATGGCCATATGCAAATCAGTCTGACCCTGTGCCTCATGGGAACAGTTGCAAAAGAAACAATTGATGGACGGAATGCTGGACAATGCAAACATTCACCCCCAGTCACAAGGATCTGGGTTAAATCCATCATTCTTTTGCTCACCACACCACCCCAGTTTGGACCCAGCCATATGCAAATCAGTCTTGACCCTGTTCCTTGTGGGAACAGTCCAGCCCGAACTGCCAAGCCAGGTCCTCCCTGGACCGGAAACAAGCATCCTAGGACCGGTTTCAGGGCATCACCCTTCTTCAGCCAGGCTAGCTTGAATCCAGTGGTGTAGTGAGCACGGGACCCACGTCTGGGCATACCCTTCCCACTTAGGGCGACAATATGCAAAAGAAACAATTGATGGACGGAATGCTGGACAATGCAAACATTCACCCCCAGTCACAAGGATCTGGGTTAAATCCATCATTCTTTTGCTCACCACACCACCCCAGTTTGGACCCAGCCATATGCAAATCAGTCTTGACCCTGTTCCTTGTGGGAACAGTCCAGCCCGAACTGCCAAGCCAGGTCCTCCCTGGACCGGAAACAAGCATCCTAGGACCGGTTTCAGGGCATCACCCTTCTTCAGCCAGGCTAGCTTGAATCCAGTGGTGTAGTGAGCACGGGACCCACGTCTGGGCATACCCTTCCCACTTAGGGCGACAATTGCAAAAGAAACAATTGATGGACGGAATGCTGGACAATGCAAACATTCACCCCCAGTCACAAGGATCTGGGTTAAATCCATCATTCTTTTGCTCACCACACCACCCCAGTTTGGACCCAGCCATATGCAAATCAGTCTTGACCCTGTTCCTTGTGGGAACAGTCCAGCCCGAACTGCCAAGCCAGGTCCTCCCTGGACCGGAAACAAGCATCCTAGGACCGGTTTCAGGGCATCACCCTTCTTCAGCCAGGCTAGCTTGAATCCAGTGGTGTAGTGAGCACGGGACCCACGTCTGGGCATACCCTTCCCACTTAGGGCGACAAATGCAAAAGAAACAATTGATGGACGGAATGCTGGACAATGCAAACATTCACCCCCAGTCACAAGGATCTGGGTTAAATCCATCATTCTTTTGCTCACCACACCACCCCAGTTTGGACCCAGCCATATGCAAATCAGTCTTGACCCTGTTCCTTGTGGGAACAGTCCAGCCCGAACTGCCAAGCCAGGTCCTCCCTGGACCGGAAACAAGCATCCTAGGACCGGTTTCAGGGCATCACCCTTCTTCAGCCAGGCTAGCTTGAATCCAGTGGTGTAGTGAGCACGGGACCCACGTCTGGGCATACCCTTCCCACTTAGGGCGACAAATGCAAAAGAAACAATTGATGGACGGAATGCTGGACAATGCAAACATTCACCCCCAGTCACAAGGATCTGGGTTAAATCCATCATTCTTTTGCTCACCACACCACCCCAGTTTGGACCCAGCCATATGCAAATCAGTCTTGACCCTGTTCCTTGTGGGAACAGTCCAGCCCGAACTGCCAAGCCAGGTCCTCCCTGGACCGGAAACAAGCATCCTAGGACCGGTTTCAGGGCATCACCCTTCTTCAGCCAGGCTAGCTTGAATCCAGTGGTGTAGTGAGCACGGGACCCACGTCTGGGCATACCCTTCCCACTTAGGGCGACAAATGCAAAAGAAACAATTGATGGACGGAATGCTGGACAATGCAAACATTCACCCCCAGTCACAAGGATCTGGGTTAAATCCATCATTCTTTTGCTCACCACACCACCCCAGTTTGGACCCAGCCATATGCAAATCAGTCTTGACCCTGTTCCTTGTGGGAACAGTCCAGCCCGAACTGCCAAGCCAGGTCCTCCCTGGACCGGAAACAAGCATCCTAGGACCGGTTTCAGGGCATCACCCTTCTTCAGCCAGGCTAGCTTGAATCCAGTGGTGTAGTGAGCACGGGACCCACGTCTGGGCATACCCTTCCCACTTAGGGCGACAAATGCAAAAGAAACAATTGATGGACGGAATGCTGGACAATGCAAACATTCACCCCCAGTCACAAGGATCTGGGTTAAATCCATCATTCTTTTGCTCACCACACCACCCCAGTTTGGACCCAGCCATATGCAAATCAGTCTTGACCCTGTTCCTTGTGGGAACAGTCCAGCCCGAACTGCCAAGCCAGGTCCTCCCTGGACCGGAAACAAGCATCCTAGGACCGGTTTCAGGGCATCACCCTTCTTCAGCCAGGCTAGCTTGAATCCAGTGGTGTAGTGAGCACGGGACCCACGTCTGGGCATACCCTTCCCACTTAGGGCGACAAATGCAAAAGAAACAATTGATGGACGGAATGCTGGACAATGCAAACATTCACCCCCAGTCACAAGGATCTGGGTTAAATCCATCATTCTTTTGCTCACCACACCACCCCAGTTTGGACCCAGCCATATGCAAATCAGTCTTGACCCTGTTCCTTGTGGGAACAGTCCAGCCCGAACTGCCAAGCCAGGTCCTCCCTGGACCGGAAACAAGCATCCTAGGACCGGTTTCAGGGCATCACCCTTCTTCAGCCAGGCTAGCTTGAATCCAGTGGTGTAGTGAGCACGGGACCCACGTCTGGGCATACCCTTCCCACTTAGGGCGACAAATGCAAAAGAAACAATTGATGGACGGAATGCTGGACAATGCAAACATTCACCCCCAGTCACAAGGATCTGGGTTAAATCCATCATTCTTTTGCTCACCACACCACCCCAGTTTGGACCCAGCCATATGCAAATCAGTCTTGACCCTGTTCCTTGTGGGAACAGTCCAGCCCGAACTGCCAAGCCAGGTCCTCCCTGGACCGGAAACAAGCATCCTAGGACCGGTTTCAGGGCATCACCCTTCTTCAGCCAGGCTAGCTTGAATCCAGTGGTGTAGTGAGCACGGGACCCACGTCTGGGCATACCCTTCCCACTTAGGGCGACAAATGCAAAAGAAACAATTGATGGACGGAATGCTGGACAATGCAAACATTCACCCCCAGTCACAAGGATCTGGGTTAAATCCATCATTCTTTTGCTCACCACACCACCCCAGTTTGGACCCAGCCATATGCAAATCAGTCTTGACCCTGTTCCTTGTGGGAACAGTCCAGCCCGAACTGCCAAGCCAGGTCCTCCCTGGACCGGAAACAAGCATCCTAGGACCGGTTTCAGGGCATCACCCTTCTTCAGCCAGGCTAGCTTGAATCCAGTGGTGTAGTGAGCACGGGACCCACGTCTGGGCATACCCTTCCCACTTAGGGCGACAAATGCAAAAGAAACAATTGATGGACGGAATGCTGGACAATGCAAACATTCACCCCCAGTCACAAGGATCTGGGTTAAATCCATCATTCTTTTGCTCACCACACCACCCCAGTTTGGACCCAGCCATATGCAAATCAGTCTTGACCCTGTTCCTTGTGGGAACAGTCCAGCCCGAACTGCCAAGCCAGGTCCTCCCTGGACCGGAAACAAGCATCCTAGGACCGGTTTCAGGGCATCACCCTTCTTCAGCCAGGCTAGCTTGAATCCAGTGGTGTAGTGAGCACGGGACCCACGTCTGGGCATACCCTTCCCACTTAGGGCGACAAATGCAAAAGAAACAATTGATGGACGGAATGCTGGACAATGCAAACATTCACCCCCAGTCACAAGGATCTGGGTTAAATCCATCATTCTTTTGCTCACCACACCACCCCAGTTTGGACCCAGCCATATGCAAATCAGTCTTGACCCTGTTCCTTGTGGGAACAGTCCAGCCCGAACTGCCAAGCCAGGTCCTCCCTGGACCGGAAACAAGCATCCTAGGACCGGTTTCAGGGCATCACCCTTCTTCAGCCAGGCTAGCTTGAATCCAGTGGTGTAGTGAGCACGGGACCCACGTCTGGGCATACCCTTCCCACTTAGGGCGACAAATGCAAAAGAAACAATTGATGGACGGAATGCTGGACAATGCAAACATTCACCCCCAGTCACAAGGATCTGGGTTAAATCCATCATTCTTTTGCTCACCACACCACCCCAGTTTGGACCCAGCCATATGCAAATCAGTCTTGACCCTGTTCCTTGTGGGAACAGTCCAGCCCGAACTGCCAAGCCAGGTCCTCCCTGGACCGGAAACAAGCATCCTAGGACCGGTTTCAGGGCATCACCCTTCTTCAGCCAGGCTAGCTTGAATCCAGTGGTGTAGTGAGCACGGGACCCACGTCTGGGCATACCCTTCCCACTTAGGGCGACAAATGCAAAAGAAACAATTGATGGACGGAATGCTGGACAATGCAAACATTCACCCCCAGTCACAAGGATCTGGGTTAAATCCATCATTCTTTTGCTCACCACACCACCCCAGTTTGGACCCAGCCATATGCAAATCAGTCTTGACCCTGTTCCTTGTGGGAACAGTCCAGCCCGAACTGCCAAGCCAGGTCCTCCCTGGACCGGAAACAAGCATCCTAGGACCGGTTTCAGGGCATCACCCTTCTTCAGCCAGGCTAGCTTGAATCCAGTGGTGTAGTGAGCACGGGACCCACGTCTGGGCATACCCTTCCCACTTAGGGCGACAAATGCAAAAGAAACAATTGATGGACGGAATGCTGGACAATGCAAACATTCACCCCCAGTCACAAGGATCTGGGTTAAATCCATCATTCTTTTGCTCACCACACCACCCCAGTTTGGACCCAGCCATATGCAAATCAGTCTTGACCCTGTTCCTTGTGGGAACAGTCCAGCCCGAACTGCCAAGCCAGGTCCTCCCTGGACCGGAAACAAGCATCCTAGGACCGGTTTCAGGGCATCACCCTTCTTCAGCCAGGCTAGCTTGAATCCAGTGGTGTAGTGAGCACGGGACCCACGTCTGGGCATACCCTTCCCACTTAGGGCGACAAATGCAAAAGAAACAATTGATGGACGGAATGCTGGACAATGCAAACATTCACCCCCAGTCACAAGGATCTGGGTTAAATCCATCATTCTTTTGCTCACCACACCACCCCAGTTTGGACCCAGCCATATGCAAATCAGTCTTGACCCTGTTCCTTGTGGGAACAGTCCAGCCCGAACTGCCAAGCCAGGTCCTCCCTGGACCGGAAACAAGCATCCTAGGACCGGTTTCAGGGCATCACCCTTCTTCAGCCAGGCTAGCTTGAATCCAGTGGTGTAGTGAGCACGGGACCCACGTCTGGGCATACCCTTCCCACTTAGGGCGACAAATGCAAAAGAAACAATTGATGGACGGAATGCTGGACAATGCAAACATTCACCCCCAGTCACAAGGATCTGGGTTAAATCCATCATTCTTTTGCTCACCACACCACCCCAGTTTGGACCCAGCCATATGCAAATCAGTCTTGACCCTGTTCCTTGTGGGAACAGTCCAGCCCGAACTGCCAAGCCAGGTCCTCCCTGGACCGGAAACAAGCATCCTAGGACCGGTTTCAGGGCATCACCCTTCTTCAGCCAGGCTAGCTTGAATCCAGTGGTGTAGTGAGCACGGGACCCACGTCTGGGCATACCCTTCCCACTTAGGGCGACAAATGCAAAAGAAACAATTGATGGACGGAATGCTGGACAATGCAAACATTCACCCCCAGTCACAAGGATCTGGGTTAAATCCATCATTCTTTTGCTCACCACACCACCCCAGTTTGGACCCAGCCATATGCAAATCAGTCTTGACCCTGTTCCTTGTGGGAACAGTCCAGCCCGAACTGCCAAGCCAGGTCCTCCCTGGACCGGAAACAAGCATCCTAGGACCGGTTTCAGGGCATCACCCTTCTTCAGCCAGGCTAGCTTGAATCCAGTGGTGTAGTGAGCACGGGACCCACGTCTGGGCATACCCTTCCCACTTAGGGCGACAAATGCAAAAGAAACAATTGATGGACGGAATGCTGGACAATGCAAACATTCACCCCCAGTCACAAGGATCTGGGTTAAATCCATCATTCTTTTGCTCACCACACCACCCCAGTTTGGACCCAGCCATATGCAAATCAGTCTTGACCCTGTTCCTTGTGGGAACAGTCCAGCCCGAACTGCCAAGCCAGGTCCTCCCTGGACCGGAAACAAGCATCCTAGGACCGGTTTCAGGGCATCACCCTTCTTCAGCCAGGCTAGCTTGAATCCAGTGGTGTAGTGAGCACGGGACCCACGTCTGGGCATACCCTTCCCACTTAGGGCGACAAATGCAAAAGAAACAATTGATGGACGGAATGCTGGACAATGCAAACATTCACCCCCAGTCACAAGGATCTGGGTTAAATCCATCATTCTTTTGCTCACCACACCACCCCAGTTTGGACCCAGCCATATGCAAATCAGTCTTGACCCTGTTCCTTGTGGGAACAGTCCAGCCCGAACTGCCAAGCCAGGTCCTCCCTGGACCGGAAACAAGCATCCTAGGACCGGTTTCAGGGCATCACCCTTCTTCAGCCAGGCTAGCTTGAATCCAGTGGTGTAGTGAGCACGGGACCCACGTCTGGGCATACCCTTCCCACTTAGGGCGACAAATGCAAAAGAAACAATTGATGGACGGAATGCTGGACAATGCAAACATTCACCCCCAGTCACAAGGATCTGGGTTAAATCCATCATTCTTTTGCTCACCACACCACCCCAGTTTGGACCCAGCCATATGCAAATCAGTCTTGACCCTGTTCCTTGTGGGAACAGTCCAGCCCGAACTGCCAAGCCAGGTCCTCCCTGGACCGGAAACAAGCATCCTAGGACCGGTTTCAGGGCATCACCCTTCTTCAGCCAGGCTAGCTTGAATCCAGTGGTGTAGTGAGCACGGGACCCACGTCTGGGCATACCCTTCCCACTTAGGGCGACAAATGCAAAAGAAACAATTGATGGACGGAATGCTGGACAATGCAAACATTCACCCCCAGTCACAAGGATCTGGGTTAAATCCATCATTCTTTTGCTCACCACACCACCCCAGTTTGGACCCAGCCATATGCAAATCAGTCTTGACCCTGTTCCTTGTGGGAACAGTCCAGCCCGAACTGCCAAGCCAGGTCCTCCCTGGACCGGAAACAAGCATCCTAGGACCGGTTTCAGGGCATCACCCTTCTTCAGCCAGGCTAGCTTGAATCCAGTGGTGTAGTGAGCACGGGACCCACGTCTGGGCATACCCTTCCCACTTAGGGCGACAAATGCAAAAGAAACAATTGATGGACGGAATGCTGGACAATGCAAACATTCACCCCCAGTCACAAGGATCTGGGTTAAATCCATCATTCTTTTGCTCACCACACCACCCCAGTTTGGACCCAGCCATATGCAAATCAGTCTTGACCCTGTTCCTTGTGGGAACAGTCCAGCCCGAACTGCCAAGCCAGGTCCTCCCTGGACCGGAAACAAGCATCCTAGGACCGGTTTCAGGGCATCACCCTTCTTCAGCCAGGCTAGCTTGAATCCAGTGGTGTAGTGAGCACGGGACCCACGTCTGGGCATACCCTTCCCACTTAGGGCGACAAATGCAAAAGAAACAATTGATGGACGGAATGCTGGACAATGCAAACATTCACCCCCAGTCACAAGGATCTGGGTTAAATCCATCATTCTTTTGCTCACCACACCACCCCAGTTTGGACCCAGCCATATGCAAATCAGTCTTGACCCTGTTCCTTGTGGGAACAGTCCAGCCCGAACTGCCAAGCCAGGTCCTCCCTGGACCGGAAACAAGCATCCTAGGACCGGTTTCAGGGCATCACCCTTCTTCAGCCAGGCTAGCTTGAATCCAGTGGTGTAGTGAGCACGGGACCCACGTCTGGGCATACCCTTCCCACTTAGGGCGACAAATGCAAAAGAAACAATTGATGGACGGAATGCTGGACAATGCAAACATTCACCCCCAGTCACAAGGATCTGGGTTAAATCCATCATTCTTTTGCTCACCACACCACCCCAGTTTGGACCCAGCCATATGCAAATCAGTCTTGACCCTGTTCCTTGTGGGAACAGTCCAGCCCGAACTGCCAAGCCAGGTCCTCCCTGGACCGGAAACAAGCATCCTAGGACCGGTTTCAGGGCATCACCCTTCTTCAGCCAGGCTAGCTTGAATCCAGTGGTGTAGTGAGCACGGGACCCACGTCTGGGCATACCCTTCCCACTTAGGGCGACAAATGCAAAAGAAACAATTGATGGACGGAATGCTGGACAATGCAAACATTCACCCCCAGTCACAAGGATCTGGGTTAAATCCATCATTCTTTTGCTCACCACACCACCCCAGTTTGGACCCAGCCATATGCAAATCAGTCTTGACCCTGTTCCTTGTGGGAACAGTCCAGCCCGAACTGCCAAGCCAGGTCCTCCCTGGACCGGAAACAAGCATCCTAGGACCGGTTTCAGGGCATCACCCTTCTTCAGCCAGGCTAGCTTGAATCCAGTGGTGTAGTGAGCACGGGACCCACGTCTGGGCATACCCTTCCCACTTAGGGCGACAAATGCAAAAGAAACAATTGATGGACGGAATGCTGGACAATGCAAACATTCACCCCCAGTCACAAGGATCTGGGTTAAATCCATCATTCTTTTGCTCACCACACCACCCCAGTTTGGACCCAGCCATATGCAAATCAGTCTTGACCCTGTTCCTTGTGGGAACAGTCCAGCCCGAACTGCCAAGCCAGGTCCTCCCTGGACCGGAAACAAGCATCCTAGGACCGGTTTCAGGGCATCACCCTTCTTCAGCCAGGCTAGCTTGAATCCAGTGGTGTAGTGAGCACGGGACCCACGTCTGGGCATACCCTTCCCACTTAGGGCGACAAATGCAAAAGAAACAATTGATGGACGGAATGCTGGACAATGCAAACATTCACCCCCAGTCACAAGGATCTGGGTTAAATCCATCATTCTTTTGCTCACCACACCACCCCAGTTTGGACCCAGCCATATGCAAATCAGTCTTGACCCTGTTCCTTGTGGGAACAGTCCAGCCCGAACTGCCAAGCCAGGTCCTCCCTGGACCGGAAACAAGCATCCTAGGACCGGTTTCAGGGCATCACCCTTCTTCAGCCAGGCTAGCTTGAATCCAGTGGTGTAGTGAGCACGGGACCCACGTCTGGGCATACCCTTCCCACTTAGGGCGACAAATGCAAAAGAAACAATTGATGGACGGAATGCTGGACAATGCAAACATTCACCCCCAGTCACAAGGATCTGGGTTAAATCCATCATTCTTTTGCTCACCACACCACCCCAGTTTGGACCCAGCCATATGCAAATCAGTCTTGACCCTGTTCCTTGTGGGAACAGTCCAGCCCGAACTGCCAAGCCAGGTCCTCCCTGGACCGGAAACAAGCATCCTAGGACCGGTTTCAGGGCATCACCCTTCTTCAGCCAGGCTAGCTTGAATCCAGTGGTGTAGTGAGCACGGGACCCACGTCTGGGCATACCCTTCCCACTTAGGGCGACAAATGCAAAAGAAACAATTGATGGACGGAATGCTGGACAATGCAAACATTCACCCCCAGTCACAAGGATCTGGGTTAAATCCATCATTCTTTTGCTCACCACACCACCCCAGTTTGGACCCAGCCATATGCAAATCAGTCTTGACCCTGTTCCTTGTGGGAACAGTCCAGCCCGAACTGCCAAGCCAGGTCCTCCCTGGACCGGAAACAAGCATCCTAGGACCGGTTTCAGGGCATCACCCTTCTTCAGCCAGGCTAGCTTGAATCCAGTGGTGTAGTGAGCACGGGACCCACGTCTGGGCATACCCTTCCCACTTAGGGCGACAAATGCAAAAGAAACAATTGATGGACGGAATGCTGGACAATGCAAACATTCACCCCCAGTCACAAGGATCTGGGTTAAATCCATCATTCTTTTGCTCACCACACCACCCCAGTTTGGACCCAGCCATATGCAAATCAGTCTTGACCCTGTTCCTTGTGGGAACAGTCCAGCCCGAACTGCCAAGCCAGGTCCTCCCTGGACCGGAAACAAGCATCCTAGGACCGGTTTCAGGGCATCACCCTTCTTCAGCCAGGCTAGCTTGAATCCAGTGGTGTAGTGAGCACGGGACCCACGTCTGGGCATACCCTTCCCACTTAGGGCGACAAATGCAAAAGAAACAATTGATGGACGGAATGCTGGACAATGCAAACATTCACCCCCAGTCACAAGGATCTGGGTTAAATCCATCATTCTTTTGCTCACCACACCACCCCAGTTTGGACCCAGCCATATGCAAATCAGTCTTGACCCTGTTCCTTGTGGGAACAGTCCAGCCCGAACTGCCAAGCCAGGTCCTCCCTGGACCGGAAACAAGCATCCTAGGACCGGTTTCAGGGCATCACCCTTCTTCAGCCAGGCTAGCTTGAATCCAGTGGTGTAGTGAGCACGGGACCCACGTCTGGGCATACCCTTCCCACTTAGGGCGACAAATGCAAAAGAAACAATTGATGGACGGAATGCTGGACAATGCAAACATTCACCCCCAGTCACAAGGATCTGGGTTAAATCCATCATTCTTTTGCTCACCACACCACCCCAGTTTGGACCCAGCCATATGCAAATCAGTCTTGACCCTGTTCCTTGTGGGAACAGTCCAGCCCGAACTGCCAAGCCAGGTCCTCCCTGGACCGGAAACAAGCATCCTAGGACCGGTTTCAGGGCATCACCCTTCTTCAGCCAGGCTAGCTTGAATCCAGTGGTGTAGTGAGCACGGGACCCACGTCTGGGCATACCCTTCCCACTTAGGGCGACAAATGCAAAAGAAACAATTGATGGACGGAATGCTGGACAATGCAAACATTCACCCCCAGTCACAAGGATCTGGGTTAAATCCATCATTCTTTTGCTCACCACACCACCCCAGTTTGGACCCAGCCATATGCAAATCAGTCTTGACCCTGTTCCTTGTGGGAACAGTCCAGCCCGAACTGCCAAGCCAGGTCCTCCCTGGACCGGAAACAAGCATCCTAGGACCGGTTTCAGGGCATCACCCTTCTTCAGCCAGGCTAGCTTGAATCCAGTGGTGTAGTGAGCACGGGACCCACGTCTGGGCATACCCTTCCCACTTAGGGCGACAAATGCAAAAGAAACAATTGATGGACGGAATGCTGGACAATGCAAACATTCACCCCCAGTCACAAGGATCTGGGTTAAATCCATCATTCTTTTGCTCACCACACCACCCCAGTTTGGACCCAGCCATATGCAAATCAGTCTTGACCCTGTTCCTTGTGGGAACAGTCCAGCCCGAACTGCCAAGCCAGGTCCTCCCTGGACCGGAAACAAGCATCCTAGGACCGGTTTCAGGGCATCACCCTTCTTCAGCCAGGCTAGCTTGAATCCAGTGGTGTAGTGAGCACGGGACCCACGTCTGGGCATACCCTTCCCACTTAGGGCGACAAATGCAAAAGAAACAATTGATGGACGGAATGCTGGACAATGCAAACATTCACCCCCAGTCACAAGGATCTGGGTTAAATCCATCATTCTTTTGCTCACCACACCACCCCAGTTTGGACCCAGCCATATGCAAATCAGTCTTGACCCTGTTCCTTGTGGGAACAGTCCAGCCCGAACTGCCAAGCCAGGTCCTCCCTGGACCGGAAACAAGCATCCTAGGACCGGTTTCAGGGCATCACCCTTCTTCAGCCAGGCTAGCTTGAATCCAGTGGTGTAGTGAGCACGGGACCCACGTCTGGGCATACCCTTCCCACTTAGGGCGACAAATGCAAAAGAAACAATTGATGGACGGAATGCTGGACAATGCAAACATTCACCCCCAGTCACAAGGATCTGGGTTAAATCCATCATTCTTTTGCTCACCACACCACCCCAGTTTGGACCCAGCCATATGCAAATCAGTCTTGACCCTGTTCCTTGTGGGAACAGTCCAGCCCGAACTGCCAAGCCAGGTCCTCCCTGGACCGGAAACAAGCATCCTAGGACCGGTTTCAGGGCATCACCCTTCTTCAGCCAGGCTAGCTTGAATCCAGTGGTGTAGTGAGCACGGGACCCACGTCTGGGCATACCCTTCCCACTTAGGGCGACAAATGCAAAAGAAACAATTGATGGACGGAATGCTGGACAATGCAAACATTCACCCCCAGTCACAAGGATCTGGGTTAAATCCATCATTCTTTTGCTCACCACACCACCCCAGTTTGGACCCAGCCATATGCAAATCAGTCTTGACCCTGTTCCTTGTGGGAACAGTCCAGCCCGAACTGCCAAGCCAGGTCCTCCCTGGACCGGAAACAAGCATCCTAGGACCGGTTTCAGGGCATCACCCTTCTTCAGCCAGGCTAGCTTGAATCCAGTGGTGTAGTGAGCACGGGACCCACGTCTGGGCATACCCTTCCCACTTAGGGCGACAAATGCAAAAGAAACAATTGATGGACGGAATGCTGGACAATGCAAACATTCACCCCCAGTCACAAGGATCTGGGTTAAATCCATCATTCTTTTGCTCACCACACCACCCCAGTTTGGACCCAGCCATATGCAAATCAGTCTTGACCCTGTTCCTTGTGGGAACAGTCCAGCCCGAACTGCCAAGCCAGGTCCTCCCTGGACCGGAAACAAGCATCCTAGGACCGGTTTCAGGGCATCACCCTTCTTCAGCCAGGCTAGCTTGAATCCAGTGGTGTAGTGAGCACGGGACCCACGTCTGGGCATACCCTTCCCACTTAGGGCGACAAATGCAAAAGAAACAATTGATGGACGGAATGCTGGACAATGCAAACATTCACCCCCAGTCACAAGGATCTGGGTTAAATCCATCATTCTTTTGCTCACCACACCACCCCAGTTTGGACCCAGCCATATGCAAATCAGTCTTGACCCTGTTCCTTGTGGGAACAGTCCAGCCCGAACTGCCAAGCCAGGTCCTCCCTGGACCGGAAACAAGCATCCTAGGACCGGTTTCAGGGCATCACCCTTCTTCAGCCAGGCTAGCTTGAATCCAGTGGTGTAGTGAGCACGGGACCCACGTCTGGGCATACCCTTCCCACTTAGGGCGACAAATGCAAAAGAAACAATTGATGGACGGAATGCTGGACAATGCAAACATTCACCCCCAGTCACAAGGATCTGGGTTAAATCCATCATTCTTTTGCTCACCACACCACCCCAGTTTGGACCCAGCCATATGCAAATCAGTCTTGACCCTGTTCCTTGTGGGAACAGTCCAGCCCGAACTGCCAAGCCAGGTCCTCCCTGGACCGGAAACAAGCATCCTAGGACCGGTTTCAGGGCATCACCCTTCTTCAGCCAGGCTAGCTTGAATCCAGTGGTGTAGTGAGCACGGGACCCACGTCTGGGCATACCCTTCCCACTTAGGGCGACAAATGCAAAAGAAACAATTGATGGACGGAATGCTGGACAATGCAAACATTCACCCCCAGTCACAAGGATCTGGGTTAAATCCATCATTCTTTTGCTCACCACACCACCCCAGTTTGGACCCAGCCATATGCAAATCAGTCTTGACCCTGTTCCTTGTGGGAACAGTCCAGCCCGAACTGCCAAGCCAGGTCCTCCCTGGACCGGAAACAAGCATCCTAGGACCGGTTTCAGGGCATCACCCTTCTTCAGCCAGGCTAGCTTGAATCCAGTGGTGTAGTGAGCACGGGACCCACGTCTGGGCATACCCTTCCCACTTAGGGCGACAAATGCAAAAGAAACAATTGATGGACGGAATGCTGGACAATGCAAACATTCACCCCCAGTCACAAGGATCTGGGTTAAATCCATCATTCTTTTGCTCACCACACCACCCCAGTTTGGACCCAGCCATATGCAAATCAGTCTTGACCCTGTTCCTTGTGGGAACAGTCCAGCCCGAACTGCCAAGCCAGGTCCTCCCTGGACCGGAAACAAGCATCCTAGGACCGGTTTCAGGGCATCACCCTTCTTCAGCCAGGCTAGCTTGAATCCAGTGGTGTAGTGAGCACGGGACCCACGTCTGGGCATACCCTTCCCACTTAGGGCGACAAATGCAAAAGAAACAATTGATGGACGGAATGCTGGACAATGCAAACATTCACCCCCAGTCACAAGGATCTGGGTTAAATCCATCATTCTTTTGCTCACCACACCACCCCAGTTTGGACCCAGCCATATGCAAATCAGTCTTGACCCTGTTCCTTGTGGGAACAGTCCAGCCCGAACTGCCAAGCCAGGTCCTCCCTGGACCGGAAACAAGCATCCTAGGACCGGTTTCAGGGCATCACCCTTCTTCAGCCAGGCTAGCTTGAATCCAGTGGTGTAGTGAGCACGGGACCCACGTCTGGGCATACCCTTCCCACTTAGGGCGACAAATGCAAAAGAAACAATTGATGGACGGAATGCTGGACAATGCAAACATTCACCCCCAGTCACAAGGATCTGGGTTAAATCCATCATTCTTTTGCTCACCACACCACCCCAGTTTGGACCCAGCCATATGCAAATCAGTCTTGACCCTGTTCCTTGTGGGAACAGTCCAGCCCGAACTGCCAAGCCAGGTCCTCCCTGGACCGGAAACAAGCATCCTAGGACCGGTTTCAGGGCATCACCCTTCTTCAGCCAGGCTAGCTTGAATCCAGTGGTGTAGTGAGCACGGGACCCACGTCTGGGCATACCCTTCCCACTTAGGGCGACAAATGCAAAAGAAACAATTGATGGACGGAATGCTGGACAATGCAAACATTCACCCCCAGTCACAAGGATCTGGGTTAAATCCATCATTCTTTTGCTCACCACACCACCCCAGTTTGGACCCAGCCATATGCAAATCAGTCTTGACCCTGTTCCTTGTGGGAACAGTCCAGCCCGAACTGCCAAGCCAGGTCCTCCCTGGACCGGAAACAAGCATCCTAGGACCGGTTTCAGGGCATCACCCTTCTTCAGCCAGGCTAGCTTGAATCCAGTGGTGTAGTGAGCACGGGACCCACGTCTGGGCATACCCTTCCCACTTAGGGCGACAAATGCAAAAGAAACAATTGATGGACGGAATGCTGGACAATGCAAACATTCACCCCCAGTCACAAGGATCTGGGTTAAATCCATCATTCTTTTGCTCACCACACCACCCCAGTTTGGACCCAGCCATATGCAAATCAGTCTTGACCCTGTTCCTTGTGGGAACAGTCCAGCCCGAACTGCCAAGCCAGGTCCTCCCTGGACCGGAAACAAGCATCCTAGGACCGGTTTCAGGGCATCACCCTTCTTCAGCCAGGCTAGCTTGAATCCAGTGGTGTAGTGAGCACGGGACCCACGTCTGGGCATACCCTTCCCACTTAGGGCGACAAATGCAAAAGAAACAATTGATGGACGGAATGCTGGACAATGCAAACATTCACCCCCAGTCACAAGGATCTGGGTTAAATCCATCATTCTTTTGCTCACCACACCACCCCAGTTTGGACCCAGCCATATGCAAATCAGTCTTGACCCTGTTCCTTGTGGGAACAGTCCAGCCCGAACTGCCAAGCCAGGTCCTCCCTGGACCGGAAACAAGCATCCTAGGACCGGTTTCAGGGCATCACCCTTCTTCAGCCAGGCTAGCTTGAATCCAGTGGTGTAGTGAGCACGGGACCCACGTCTGGGCATACCCTTCCCACTTAGGGCGACAATTGCAAAAGAAACAATTGATGGACGGAATGCTGGACAATGCAAACATTCACCCCCAGTCACAAGGATCTGGGTTAAATCCATCATCATTCTTTAGCTCACTCCACCACCCCAGTTCAGACATGGCCATATGCAAATCAGTCTTGACCCTGCTCCTCATGGGAACAGTCCAGCACGAACTGCCAAGCCATGTCTTCCCTGGACCGGAAACAAGCATCCTAGGACCGGTTTCTGGCATTCCAGCCGTCATCAGCCAGGCTTGCTTGAATCCAGTGGCAAAGTGAGCAAGGGACCCACGTCTGGGCATACCCCGCCAACTTAGGGCGAACAAAGCGATACAAAAGGGGATGATGGACGGAACGTTTGAGCCAATCAAACACTCACCCCCAGTCAACTGATCTGGGTTTAATCCATCATCATTCTTTAGCTCACTCCACCACCCCAGTTCAGACATGGCCATATGCAAATCAGTCTGACCCTGTGCCTCATGGGAACAGTCCAGCACGAACTGCCAAGCCATGTCTTCCCTGGACCGGAAACAAGCATCCTAGGACCGGTTTCTGGCATTCCAGCCGTCATCAGCCAGGCTTGCTTGAATCCAGTGGCAAAGTGAGCAAGGGACCCACGTCTGGGCATACCCCGCCAACCTAGGGCGAACAAAGCGATACAAAGGGGATGATGGACGGAACGTTTGAGCCAATCAAACACTCACCCCCAGTCAACTGATCTGGGTTTAATCCATCATCATTCTTTAGCTCACTCCACCACCCCAGTTCAGACATGGCCATATGCAAATCAGTCTGACCCTGTGCCTCATGGGAACAGTCCAGCACGAACTGCCAAGCCATGTCTTCCCTGGACCGGAAACAAGCATCCTAGGACCGGTTTCTGGCATTCCAGCCGTCATCAGCCAGGCTTGCTTGAATCCAGTGGCAAAGTGAGCAAGGGACCCACGTCTGGGCATACCCTCGCCAACTTAGGGCGAACAAAGCGATACAAAAGGGGATGATGGACGGAACGTTTGAGCCAATCAAACACTCACTCCCAGTCAACTGATCTGGGTTTAATCCATCATCATTCTTTAGCTCACTCCACCACCCCAGTTCAGACATGGCCATATGCAAATCAGTCTGACCCTGTGCCTCATGGGAACAGTCCAGCACGAACTGCCAAGCCATGTCTTCCCTGGACCGGAAACAAGCATCCTAGGACCGGTTTCTGGCATTCCAGCTGTCATCAGCCAGGCTTGCTTGAATCCAGTGGCAAAGTGAGCAAGGGACCCACGTCTGGGCATACACCCGCCAACTTAGGGCGAACAAAGCGATACAAGGGGATGATGGACGGAACGTTTGAGCCAATCAAACACTCACTCCCAGTCAACTGATCTGGGTTTAATCCATCATCATTCTTTAGCTCACTCCACCACCCCAGTTCAGACATGGCCATATGCAAATCAGTCTGACTCCTGTGCCTCATGGGAACAGTCCAGCACGAACTGCCAAGCCATGTCTTCCCTGGACCGGAAACAAGCATCCTAGGACCGGTTTCTGGCATTCCAGCCGCCATCAGCCAGGCTTGCTTGAATCCAGTGGCAAAGTGAGCAAGGGACCCACGCCTGGGCATACCCCGCCAACTTAGGGCGAACAAAGCGATACAAAGGGGATGATGGACGGAACGTTTGAGCCAATCAAACACTCACCCCAGTCAACTGATCTGGGTTTAATCCATCATCATTCTTTAGCTCACTCCACCACCCCAGTTCAGACATGGCCATATGCAAATCAGTCTGACCCTGTGCCTCATGGGAACAGTCCAGCACGAACTGCCAAGCCATGTCTTCCCTGGACCGGAAACAAGCATCCTAGGACCGGTTTCTGGCATTCCAGCCGTCATCAGCCAGGCTTGCTTGAATCCAGTGGCAAAGTGAGCAAGGGACCCACGTCTGGGCATGATGATGGATTAAACCCAGATCAGTTGACTGGGGGTGAGTGTTTGATTTGCTCTAGCGCTCCGTCCATCATCCCCTTTGGTATCGCTTTGTTCGCCTCAAGTTGGCAGGGTATGCCCAGACGTGGGTCCCTTGCTCACTTTGCCACTGGATTCAAGATAGCCTGGCTGATGAGGGTTTTGAACCCGAAGCCGGTCCCAGGATGCTTGTTTCCGGTCCAGGGAAGACATGGCTTGGCAGTTCGGGCTGGACTGTTCCCATGAGGCACAGGGTCAGACTGATTTGCATATGGCCATGTCTGAACTGGGGTGGTGGAGTGAGCTAAAGAATGATGATGGATTAAACCCAGATCAGTTGACTGGGGTGAGTGTTTGATTTGCTCTAACGCTCCGTCCATCATCCCCTTCGGTATCGCTTGTTCGCCCTAAGTTGGCAGGGTATGCCCAGACGTGGGTCCCTTGCTCACTTTGCCACTGGATTCAAGATAGCCTGGCTGATGAGGGTTATGAACCCGAAACCGGTCCCAGGATGCTTGTTTCCGGTCCAGGGAAGACATGGCTTGGCAGTTCGGGCTGGACTGTTCCCATGAGGCACAGGGTCAGACTGATTTGCATATGGCCATGTCTGAACTGGGGTGGTGGAGTGAGCTAAAGAATGATGATGGATTAAACCCAGATCAGTTGACTGGGGTGAGTGTTTGATTTGCTCTAACGCTCCGTCCATCATCCCCTTCGGTATCGCTTTGTTCGCCCTAAGTTGGCAGGGTATGCCCAGACGTGGGTCCCTTGCTCACTTTGCCACTGGATTCAAGATAGCCTGGCTGATGAGGGTTATGAACCCGAAACCGGTCCCAGGATGCTTGTTTCCGGTCCAGGGAAGACATGGCTTGGCAGTTCGGGCTGGACTGTTCCCATGAGGCACAGGGTCAGACTGATTTGCATATGGCCATGTCTGAACTGGGGTGGTGGAGTGAGCTAAAGAATGATGATGGATTAAACCCAGATCAGTTGACTGGGGGTGAGTGTTTGATTTGCTCTAACGCTCCGTCCATCATCCCCTTCGGTATCGCTTTGTTCGCCCTAAGCTGGCAGGGTATGCCCAGACGTGGGTCCCTTGCTCACTTTGCCACTGGATTCAAGATAGCCTGGCTGATGAGGGTTATGAACCCGAAACCGGTCCCAGGATGCTTGTTTCCGGTCCAGGGAAGACATGGCTTGGCAGTTCGGGCTGGACTGTTCCCATGAGGCACAGGGTCAGACTGATTTGCATATGGCCATGTCTGAACTGGGGTGGTGGAGTGAGCTAAAGAATGATGATGGATTAAACCCAGATCAGTTGACTGGGGGTGAGTGTTTGATTTGCTCTAACGCTCCGTCCATCATCCCCTTCGGTATCGCTTGTTCGCCCTAAGTTGGCAGGGTATGCCCAGACGTGGGTCCCTTGCTCACTTTGCCACTGGATTCAAGATAGCCTGGCTGATGAGGGTTATGAACCCGAAACCGGTCCCAGGATGCTTGTTTCCGGTCCAGGGAAGACATGGCTTGGCAGTTCAGGCTGGACTGTTCCCATGAGGCACAGGGTCAGACTGATTTGCATATGGCCATGTCTGAACTGGGGTGGTGGAGTGAGCTAAAGAATGATGATGGATTAAACCCAGATCAGTTGACTGGGGTGAGTGTTTGATTTGCTCTAACGCTCCGTCCATCATCCCCTTCGGTATCGCTTTGTTCGCCCTAAGTTGGCAGGGTATGCCCAGACGTGGGTCCCTTGCTCACTTTGCCACTGGATTCAAGATAGCCTGGCTGATGAGGGTTATGAACCCGAAACCGGTCCCAGGATGCTTGTTTCCGGTCCAGGGAAGACATGGCTTGGCAGTTCGGGCTGGACTGTTCCCATGAGGCACAGGGTCAGACTGATTTGCATATGGCCATGTCTGAACTGGGGTGGTGGAGTGAGCTAAAGAATGATGATGGATTAAACCCAGATCAGTTGACTGGGGGTGAGTGTTTGATTTGCTCTAACGCTCCGTCCATCATCCCCTTCGGTATCGCTTTGTTCGCCCTAAGTTGGCAGGGTATGCCCAGACGTGGGTCCCTTGCTCACTTTGCCACTGGATTCAAGATAGCCTGGCTGATGAGGGTTATGAACCCGAAACCGGTCCCAGGATGCTTGTTTCCGGTCCAGGGAAGACATGGCTTGGCAGTTCGGGCTGGACTGTTCCCATGAGGCACAGGGTCAGACTGATTTGCATATGGCCATGTCTGAACTGGGGTGGTGGAGTGAGCTAAAGAATGATGATGGATTAAACCCAGATCAGTTGACTGGGGGTGAGTGTTTGATTTGCTCTAACGCTCCGTCCATCATCCCCTTCGGTATCGCTTTGTTCGCCCTAAGTTGGCAGGGTATGCCCAGACGTGGGTCCCTTGCTCACTTTGCCACTGGATTCAAGATAGCCTGGCTGATGAGGGTTATGAACCCGAAACCGGTCCCAGGATGCTTGTTTCCGGTCCAGGGAAGACATGGCTTGGCAGTTCGGGCTGGACTGTTCCCATGAGGCACAGGGTCAGACTGATTTGCATATGGCCATGTCTGAACTGGGGTGGTGGAGTGAGCTAAAGAATGATGATGGATTAAACCCAGATCAGTTGACTGGGGGTGAGTGTTTGATTTGCTCTAACGCTCCGTCCATCATCCCCTTCGGTATCGCTATATGCAGGGATGCGCCAGTTCTTGTAAATCTGCCCCTTGGTATTTTTAAACTGATGCGTTGTTCTACCCAGGTCTATATGAATTTACCTCTTGTCTATCTGCAAACTTGGTATTTTCAAACTGCTGTTTTGTTCTACCCGTGACTGTATGCATTTCCCTCCTAGTATATCACAACAGACAGTATTAAGCTCACCAACCCATACACCTCAGTGGCTAACCAGAGTGTGTTTAGGAGACTCCTTAATCTGCTCTGTGGTTTTAAACTGTGCTCAGAAAATGGATGCAGCACTCGTTTTTTGGCTTGAAAAGTGATTAGTTTAAATGCGCGAAAAGCAGTATTTCAGTGGCTTCAAAATTGTCCGTTACCTGAAAAGTAGAATCTGGAAGCTAGGAAGTGTGGATTGTGCCTGTCTGTATCCAAGGAGATTCCGAATAAAGGAGCACCTCCCTGCCACAGCAGTCTGGGCTTAAGATCACTTGGCTCTCATATATATTTTCTATGGGTTGTTGCATCTGTTGCTACGGCTAGTACTTTTATAGGACTAAGGGCCTAGGTTTTGAGTTTTGATTGGCTGTTTGGGCTAGGGTTCTGATTGGCTACTAGGGCTAGGGTTTCCGATTGGACTTAGGGATTAGGGCTTTGGCTTTCATTGGCTGTTTGGGCTATGGCTGTGATTGGTTAATAGAGCCAGGTCTCCCATTGGCTCTAGGGTTTAGAGTTCTGATTGTTTAGGGTTATGGCTAGGGTTCCATTGGCCAATAGGGCAATTTTAAGAATAGGGCTCAGGGCGTCTCCGCCCAGGCGTTGAGGTTAAGGGTGGAGAGGACAAGGGCAGTTGCCTGTTTGGGCTGGGCGGGGTGGAAAAGGGCAGTTGCCTATTTGGGCTGGGTGGAGAGGAAAAGGGCAGTTGACTGTTTGGGCCTGTTCCGGAGGGGCCTAGGCCCAGGGATGCTGCCCAATTTCACTTACGAGCTACCACCTTAAGCCCTCTACATCCTCCAACATCCAAACACAATATCAGCAAAGGCATTCTACTCATGCCCCACAAACAAACCTCATACAGATTTCAATGTGAATTGAACCACTACAAAACCCCACAAACCATGTCTACACACAATTCTACCCCAACTACAACACTATGGCATCTGCATTCTCACACAAAACACAACTCTGTCCTATACCACTAACACATCCACACATCACCAACACAACACAAAGCCTCATAATACATAACTTTAATGCATCCAGACACACACTCCCTGTTCAAACAAAACACCAGCTCTATCCTCTACTTGCTCCTAACAGATCCCCTTTTATCATGACAAAACCTATACTCTGCCTTCACACCATCACACCATCCACCAATACCCGCCTCCTCTTTTTACCAATTACACACAACCATACAATCCTTACACACCACTCCACCACACACATTATCTATTCCAGTGATCAGATCTAACACAAACACTCATAACACTTGTCCATCCCCTCTTACACACCACATACTCTTCTCCAAAACACATCACCACCCCATTACTATTCAAATACCACTCACCAGCAGTTCTACACATACAAATCTTTCACAGAAAACCACTACATCAATATCTCCTCTCACTACTCCACAAAAACAAAACACATAACACTCAATATATTATATTCCTTACATATATATCCCCTTACTATGTAATCATGTATCTATATATTTATTATTTTAGTCCTATTGTGCAAGAAAAAAATTACTATCTCAAAAGCTTTACTCTGTCCTACCATCACCCTCCACCTCTATCAATTTATCCTCTATCTTCCCTCTCTCTCATCCCAAACCCCTTCTACTAATATGATCTCCAAAATAATAACCCTTCTTATACCCCTCCCTCCTCTACACCTCCTGGCTCACCCCAAACATCTGCAATGATCTCCCAAACAACCCTACTAAATTCTCCCTCATGTTATCTCTCCTTTGACTCATCCCAAACCTCATTTTTCTACTCTGATTCTCTTTCTCCCTGATCCCTTTATACAGGCTCTTACCTCCTCCATCTCTCCTTTACACATCCCAGACCTCAACTTACTACTATGATCTCCCAATTAACACTTCTGGTTTTCTTCCCTCTTCTATCCCTCCATTACTCTATTCAATCCAACTAACAGACTCACATGTCCTCCGCTCAAATGAACTCGTACCTCCCTATGCTAATAATAATACTATACTCATATTTCTCTAGACAAATCCACCACTAATCCTTTTACGTTCTGGAGTAGCGTGCTACTCACCGAAAAGTGCTTCGACGCCTCGTCAGGGATAGTAAGCGCTATATAAATACAATTGCAATTACAATGTTACTCCCCAAAAAGGGAGGAGATGTAGCCTAAGGCCTGAGCTGTTGATTTTGGAGCTGGGGAACCTGGTTCCAGTTTGGCATCAGCTAAACATCTTGTGATGCTGGGCAAATCACTTAATCTCCCTATGCCTAAAAAAAATACAAATCTGACCTTGGGTAATGTAATCTGGTGCTCGTGTAAAGCCCTCCAATGCCCTTGGGCCAAGTTTATGCTATATAAAACTGCAAAACAAATCCTCAGAATTCGGTGGCATAGATCGCCCCCATAAATTCCAACTAGGCAGAGTACAATTTTATCAGGTGAGATAAATATCACTCCAATTACCTGGACACTCATAATGTGGGTATAAGAAGGTGCACTTGGAGTACTTCAAGTTTCCCCACACACATCGCAGGTACGAAACAGGCAACAGCACTGCAAATTTTTGTTCCTTAAAGAACAGACAGCAGCGGTTCCAGCTACTCTCACCCACTTTCCTCACACAGAAAAGGTGCACAGCTCAAGGAGCTGCAACACTATCTTCACTGATACAGCAAGGCAGCGCAATGGTGTATTAAATTGCACACACACACACATAAAAGAAATAACAAAGAGAATGACATACAAGCTTCCCTCATGGCTCACACACAAAACAATTGAAGCACAGACAGTACCAGGTCAAGCTTCCCTCACATACAGAACATGTACATAACTGGCAACAGCCGTGCATGCCTACCTCACATACAAATCAGGTTCATTTAATTTCCCACATATACGAAACAGGAGCAGCAGCAATGTAAACTTCCCTCCCACCCCTCACATTTAGAACAGGTTCAGTAGTAGCAGCAATTGAAGCTTCTCTCGCATACAGAACAGATATAACAGCAGTAGTGCAAGCTTCCCTCATATACAGAACGGTTACAACGGGCAGCAGCAATGCAATTTTCAACCACAGGTATGTTTCAAGGCACATATACAGAAAAGGGTACAGAACAAAAACTACCAATGCAAGCTTCCCTGATGCATAAAAAATACAGCACAATACAGGAAAAGCTTCCCCCTCACATAAAGGACAGGTACAACACAGGAAGCGGTAGAAGTAGTGTAATTAAGCCAACAGGCCTTACATTTGTTACACTGTATAGCTTATTAGCCATGTTAACCTTAACTAAATCAAGACACAGCAAATCACTCAAGTGAGGCTGTGAAAACTCAAGCCAATCCTGGCATTTTCTTCCTAAGTTGGACCACTCCTCGTCCGAAGGATTGAGCTGTGAAGGACAAACCTCATTCCATCATGAGGATTTAGTGGTAGAGGAAGGTGCACTTCCTCCCTTCTGATGCTGAACTTGGGAACTCTCCATGGGCGTTGGGTGATGAAGGGCGGATGACTACCTGCCCCAAGGATTGAGCGGTGAAGGGCACACCACTTCCTGCCTTCAGTGTCATCTTAAGGATTTTGGGGTCCCGGGGCAAGAAATATTGTGGAGGCCCCTGTTCAGAACAGCTGTAAATTTTATTACCTAATTCCTGCTAATCCAAGCCCCATTATGTGAAACAATATTGAATTATATATTATTGACTGAGGTAGAGAAATAGACAGAAGATAAAGATCAAGTTCACTTTCCCCGGGACCCCCTTGGAAAGTGGGGGCTCTGGGCAATTGCACGTCTGTGCCTGCCCTGAGGATTGAATGGTGGTGGGCGAAACCACTGTCTGCCCAGAGGATTGAGTAGAGGAGCATCATTTCCCTCTAAGGATAAGTAGTCGAGGGGGACAAATTCTATCTTCTGCAAATTTATTGGCAGTAGACAGGCTGCTTCTGTCTTGGAAGGCTGAGAAATTAATAGCTGATCATTTCTTTTGCTTCTGAGGGTGAACAGTCCATGATGGACCACTTCCTGTTTTCTTGGGAATATGCAGTCCCTTCCTGACACCCCTAACAATGAAGGGGTGGAGGAAGGACCACTTCCTGCCCTGAGGACTCAGTAGCATAGGGTAGACCACTTCCATTCTTCGAGGATGAGCAGTAGAGGGTGGAACACTTCCTGAAGATCCAACCCTCAACAAAAAGTTTTTGTTAATCTTCCAGTGCACTCCGGTAGCACAAGGTGCCGGCAGGTATCTCTGTTTTTCCCTTGGTCCTGTCTCCCAAGTCCACTGAGTGGGAGGGTGAAGTTCTGCTTTGATGCTGAGCTAACTATGAATTTCCATTTTTAGCAATTGCTCAACACAGAGAATTCCATCTGCTTGTGCAATGCTTTTGGATTTCACTTAAACGTTCAGACCCTAGTGATTTCACAAATGGACTCCGTGAATGTTATGAATGCTGATCTGTCCCATCCCACTCCTGCTCCGCTGGAGGAGTTCTCCATGATGCAGCCTGTTATTTGTTTTAGTTCTTATTATGGCACAATCAGGCCATGAGTACAGGGTGGCAGAGCGCTTTCTAGCCGGCTAGAATAATACATAACACATGTCGATAAAGCAATTTACATTCTCAGAGGGGTTAGCAGTACAAGAGTATAGGTTAGAGAAACATTTTACATTGTGTGAAACATCTAATGTTTTCCAGATCCAGGTGATGAGAGGTACTTTTGAAGGTCTCAAGGACCATGCTACTTGAGAGGTCTCTTTCAAGAGGAGATTGAAGTGGCCTGCATTTGAGGGGGAAGGTCTTTCTAAATCTGGGTGGGTCGAACTTGAGCAGCGCTTGGGTTCTTAGTACTTTGTGTCTGCCGAGATCTGAAGTTTTTGAAATAGATATTTAGGGGAATTAAGGTGGATGAAAGTGTTTGTGATGCGTTCAGTCTTATATTCATAGGCATATTGCCAGGCAAGTCAACTGAGGGATATAAAGATAGGTTTGATGCTCTTAAATGTTATGTTATGTTATTGTGAATTTCTAAAGTGCACATTCACCTGCAGGTCTCTTGGCGCTGAAATTTGTTATGGAGTGACCGATATCAGGGAGTCCAATCTAATTGTGTGCTTGAGTAAAAAGCCAAGTCTTCAGCATTTTTCTGAAACACAGATAGTCCATTTCGAGTCTCAGGGTTGTAGGCAAAGAATTCCAAAGTTGAGGGCCCAGTATAGAGAACCGTGACCCTCCTGTCCGTTTGCGTCTGCATCTTTGTACTGCCAATAGATTCATGTGCATGGATCTTAAGGTGTGCTGGGGGGTGTATTTGAGGATTCTCGAAGATATATACTTGGGACCAATACAGTGTATGGCTTTAAACAGGATGCATCCTGTTTTAAATAGAGAGCGCTACTCCACCGGGAGCCAGTGAAGCTCTTTCAGCAGCGGTCTGATGTGACATCGTCTGTCTTGTTGGTAAATAATTCTGGCAGCTTGATTCTGTATCATCTGCAGACGGTGTTTCTGATTTTGCGGGAGGCCAAGGTACATCGCGTTTCCAATTTTAGATAGAATCAAGGCAATAGTGATTTGGATGCTGGCCTCTCTGCTGAAAAATCTTCTGATCTTTCGCATTTTCCGGAGTTGGAAGAAACATGCAGAGGTAACTGAACCAATCTGCATACTCATAGAGAGATCCGAGTCTATCTGTATGCCCAGGCTCTTAATCGTAGTCTTTGGGGTGGGTGCGGAACCTAACTCCAGGGGCCAGTGTGCAGTAGTCCAATGCAGGAGTTTGTTTTTGGGAATGATGATTTCTGTTTTTTCCGAGTTCGATTTTAACTGATTGCTATCCATCCAGTTCTTGATGAATAGCATGGAGTTTCAAGAAACTCCTCTGATTTTGTTGACTCTTCAATGGTAAAGATCAACTGCATATCGTCAGCATAGTTGTAAATCTTGATCCCCATCTGACGAAGTCTAGATATGAGTGGACGAATATAAACATTAAAGAGAATTGGGGAAAGAGAGGAGCCTTGCGGAACTCCACAAATCATATTTACAGTATCGGATTTGTAGGGTGAGAGCCACACCGATTGCTTGCGGTCCTCTAAAAAGGATTTTAACCAACTCAAAGCAGCACCTCTGAGACCAGCTGCAGCAATACGATCCATCAGTATTTCATGGTTGACTGTATCGAAGGCTGCAGACAGGTCTAAGAGAATCAGAGACTGCGTGCAGTCCTCATCCGCCTTTCCTTTTAAATCATCCATGACGGAGAGTATAACAGATTCGGTGGAACCTTTTTGTGTCGACATGAAAATTGGCCCCTGTATGAAGACCTACTTTCAGAGGAGCTAGGCGATATTTATGAATGTCCGTCTAGTACATTTATATGCTAGATAACTAGTGCTTGGACTGCCAACTTAGGGCCTCATTTATGAAAACTGTTGCCTCGCAGCGTGAAAACAGCGATGCAACCGTTTTCACTGCGCCTACTTGCAACATTGTATTGTAATTGCATTTGTATAGCGCTTACTACCGCTGACGAGGCGTCGAAGCGCTTTTTCGGCGAGTAACACGCTACTCCGGGACCCATAGAGGATTAGTGTTGAATTAGTATAGTGAAACATGCAAGTACATTTTTAAGTGGTGGATAGGTTAGTCAGTTATTTGGATTCGGAAGGATAGCAGAAGGATAGAAGAGGAAAAAAGGTTTGTATTTATATTGCGCTTGTTACCCCTGATGGGGTGTTGAAGCACGCTACTCCGGAAACCCATAAAGGATTAGTGGTGAATTAGTATGGTGAAATATGAAAGTAATTTGAGTGGTGGATATTAGTCAGTTATTTGGAGTGAGAAGGATAGCGGAGGGATAGAAGGGGAAGAAAGGTTTGCATTCATATAGCACCTGTTACCCCTGATGAGTGTTGAAGCGCTTTTCTGGCGAGTAGCACGTTACACGGGAACCCATAAAGGATTAGTGTTGAAAATTAGTATAGTGAAATATGAAGTAATTTGAGTGGTGGATATGTTATTCAGTTATTTGGATAGAGAAGGATAGGTGGAGGGATAGAAGAGGGAAAGAGGTTTGTATTTATATAGCGCTTGCTACCCCTGATGGGGTTTTGAAGCGCTTTTTTGGCGAGTAGCACGCATAAGGATTAGTGTTGAATTAGTATGGTGAAACATGAAATTAATTTGAGTGGTGGATATGTTAGTCAGTTATTTGGGATTGAGAAGGGTTGGGGAGGGGTAGAAAAGGGAAAAAGGTTTGAATTCATACAGCGCTTGTAACCCTGATGGGGTGTTGAAACGCTTTATTGGCGAGTAGCACGCTACTCTGGAACCCATAAAGGATTAGTGGTGTATTAGTATAGTGGAATATGGAATTTGAGAAGTGAACATGTTAGTCTGTTATTTTGATTGAAAAGGATAGTGGAGGGATTTTTTTTTTTTTAAGGTCATAGCAGTAGGAGGAGGCTTTTGGATGAGTAAAAAGTGTTTTTGGAGGGTAAGTGTCAGAGGGAAGAGTTTAGAAAGGTTTGTTTTGGGGGATCGGTAGAGTAAAAGAGGTGTCAGATGATGCAAGGAGGGGTAGAGTAGGAGAGAGTCTAGAAAGGGTTATTTTGGGGATCATAGTAGTGGTATGGGGTTTGGGATAAATGAGAGAGTGGATGTAGAGGGTATATTGATAGATGTATAGGGTGAGAGATAGGGTAGTTCATTGGAAAGAGTAGTAGAAAGAAGTTTGAGATGAGTCAGAAAGTTGGGCTAGAAGATATATTGAGAGAAGTATAGGCTGAGAAACAGGGTAGTGCATTTGAAATGCTAAATTAGAAGAAAGTGATAAATATATAGATCCATAAGTACATTGAAAGCATATAGATGCATAACGGAGGTAAGTATGTGTAGATTGAAGATATTGATAGAGGTACAGGATGAGAAATAGGGTAGTGCATTGGATATGCTTTTTCAGGAGAAAAGTAACAGACACACAGATCCAAGTACATGGAGGTACATAGATGCACAATGGAAGCAAGTACATGTAGACCAAAGATGTTTTTTTTTTTTTTTTATTAATTTTTTTTTACATTTATTTATTTATTTTTTACAACATAATTATTCTACATGTTTATACAAAGCAATACACAAAGATAGGTACATATCTATAATGAAAATAAATGCTTATATACAGAGGGATATGCTGTAAATTTCTGTTTGCGTATGGTGCTTATGTGGGGAAGAGCCAATTCTTGAGTAGTTTTCTGAAGAGAAGGTGCTTGTCGGTGGATCTTATGTTGGGGGGTAAAGAGTTCCATAGTTTGGCTGCTTGAACAGAGAAGGATGTGCCACCCATGTTTTTTTTCTTGTATCTTGGGATTTTGAGGCGAGATGCCCCTTTAGAGCGGAGGTTCCTTTGTTGAATGTGTTTGGTGATTTTATTCCTGATGAAGAGCGGTCCCATTCCATGTATTGCTTTGTGGGTGATTCAAAGTAGCTTGAACGTAGATCTTCTGGCAACCGGTAACCAATGCAGGGCTTTCAAGGCAGGTGAGATGTGGTCTCGCGGTTTGATATGCAAGAGTAGTCTGGCAGCCGAGTTTTGAATCCGTTGTAGTCTTTTCATGGCCGTTAAAGGTGATCCGTGGTAGAGGCTATTGGCGTAATCGAGTTTGGACAGAACAAGGGAGATGGTAGCTTGGACTTTGTGTGGAAATCCCAAATGAGGGAAAATTCATCGCAGAGTTTATATAGTGACAAAGCTTGATCTTGCTAGTTTGTCCACTTGGGCATTCATCGACAGCTTGGAGTCCATGGTCATTCCGAGGTTTCTTACTTCCTTTGATACTTTAGGCGGTGATCCCAGTTCATCAGGCCAGGCGGCAAGCGGGTCATAATGTTTCCAGTCGCCACACGTGAGTATTTCCGTTTTGGAAGCATTCAATTTGAGATGGCTCCAAGTCATCCACTGATCCAAGGCTCTGAGACAACTGAAAATTGGGGATTTTCCAATGTCTTTGGGGCATTCCAGTTGAAGGAGTATTTGCGTGTCATCTGCATAGTTATAGCACGTGAGGTGAAATTGATTGATCAGTTCCGGTAATGACTTCATGTAGATGTTGAAAAGCATGGGCGAGATGATAGAGCCTTGAGGGACCCCTGCTTTTGTGGAGTATGGTTTGGACGAGAAAGGTGGGGTATGGATGACATTAGTTCTGTTTCGAAGGTAGGACGCGATCCAGTCTAGAGCAGTTCCCTCTATGCCGGCTTCATAGAGTCTTTGTTTCAGAGTGTCATGGTCAACCGTGTCAAAGGCAGCCGAGAGGTCCAAGAGGAGTAGCGCAGCAACCCCGTTGCGGTCTACTGTATTCTTCAGGTCATCCCAGATGGCAAGGAGGGCAGATTCAGTGCCTCTTCCCGAACGGAATCCTGTTTGGAAGTCTGAAAGTATGTCATTCTCTTCAATGAATTGTGATATCTGGGCAAACGCTGCTCTTTCTATCAGTTTGCCCAGGAAAGGTCCATTTGTAATGGGTCTGTAGTTGTCAGGGTTCAGCGGGTCCAAGTTTGTTTTCTTCAGTAAAGGGCGTATGTGTGACTTTTTGAGTTTTTCTGGAAATATTCCGGTAGTTAAGGAGTCGTTGATGATTCTTCTTACTGGAGTGGCAGCAGAGGTTGTTAAAAGAATTGTCTTGAAAGTTTGTGGTGGACAGGGGTCAGAAGGGCTGCCGGCAGTCCTGCTTGCTTTGACCAGGTCCATAAATTAATCGTGTGAGATGTGTTGGAAGGAACGGAGAGGCTGGGTTAGAGTATTCTTGGATTGTTGTTTTGTACAAGGGTTAGTGCTGGTGCTTTGTTTCTGTTTTAAGTATGAGTCCAATGTGTCTGCTTTGTCCATGTAATGATTTGCCAGTTTGTCTGTGAAATCTTGAGTAACAGGATGAGTTCCTTCTAGGCAATTTGGTTTGCGAAATTCATTGAGTATTTTATAGAATTCTTTATTTGCACATTTAGCATTTTGAATTCTGTCTGAATAGTACCTTTTCTTAGCTTTTTTGATAGCTGACTTGTATAATCTGTTAATTTTCTGTAGGTGAAGTTTGTCTTGTTTGGCGTTTGTTTTGAGCCAGGTACGTTGCAGCTTTCTAATTTGTTGTTTTATGTCTTTTATTTCTATGTTTCTCCAAGGCGCTTTTTTTCTTTTGTTCTGTTGTGTGGTTTTGAGTGGTATCAGGATGTCAAAAGCTTCCTGTAGCCACTCATATAGTTTTCTAACAGAATTTATTGTTTCCAGATTTGTACTGGATGTTAGTTGTGTTTCTAAGTGTTCCAAATTGAGTTTGTTCCACGGCCGATAGGTGGATGGATGTAAGGTAGTTTTAGGACATGGTTTAGGACATGATTGATGGGTCATATTTACTGTATTATGCATCATGTTGCAAGGAATGACAGCTACGTCATTATTACTGACGTATCTGTCAGCGCAAACTGACACATTGCTGGAATTGTGTCGGAAGCGTGATGCAACTCCAGCAATGCAGGGGGAGGGCTATGATTATAGCACTGTGTCAGTCTCACGCCTGCTGTGAGGCAGGTGTAAGATATTGACGCAATGGTGTCCTAGAAGTGGCGCACTGAAATCTCATAGATTTCAATGTGCCACTTCTACGAGGCTTTTTGCGGGGGATCGCCCACCCTGCATACATTATACCTGGCGCAGGTATAATGTGGTTTTGAAAAAAGGGGACCCCTACTGAGAACAATGTGTCTTGCTAGCTGTAGGGAAGAAGTACAATGGGGTAAAGAAATATGCTAAATGCAAAAACTATGTTATATCATCATGTCACAAGTTGACACAACAGGCCTAATTCTGTGCAGGGTTGCTTATAAAGATAGACATGAACATAACACGCAGTACACTTTGATCTAATACAAAACTAAATTTTATTTTTAATCATTTAAATATTTCTTATTTTTCTTTTTTGTTGTTTGAATATTTTCGTGACTCTTTTAGTTCATGATTACAATTTACAACCTCATATATACATAACATATACACAAAATTATATACATCACAAACAATACATTACAGTGCTGTACAAAACTTAAATATAAAACTAGGAGAGGGAGTTCCTATATTAACAGATCTTTTTCAATGGCTGGCGGTCGGATAACATACGACGCGCGTTTCAGCGTTTTAAGCCTTCTTCAGGGGAACCGTCTCACCTTTTCTTCTGTAATTTTGGAGCAGGATTATGTTCTACAATATTTGACAGGTGAAGATAGTCTTTTTAGACAAATTAAATTTTCATGGGGGTCCGATTTCTTCTGATAGTATGCGACTTAAGGGTTTCACTTGCCGATTCTGGTTTTACGATTTCTTTTCCCAATATACGCTTGATAAAATGATTATGTGCCAATGTTTTAAGGAGCTTCAAGGTTCAATGCCGGCTATCTTCACATCTTTGATTTTTATGATGTGTTCCATAAACAGTTCATGCTGACACTTAGAACGGGATTCTAGAAGGAGTCCTGGGTCTTATATGTATTGTATCTCACCCATACACTTTATTTTTGTGTCTCTCGATGCGTGCTTCCGACCCGGTGCTCTGTTCTGTCTGTAGATTCAGCAGAAAACTTGTGACATGATGATATAACATAGTTTTTGCATTTAGCATATTTCTTTACCCCATTGCAGGTATAATGTGGCGCAGGGGTTTACAAAGTGACGCATCTCCCTAGATGCGTCACTTTGTAAATAGGGTGCAACATGGTGCAGAATTTACGCCGCCGGTGCGTCACAAAAAGTGACCTACCGGCGGCGCAAAAGTGTTGCAAGGCTTCATAAATAAGGCCCTTAAGGTTTTGTTTTGGATGGAAGGGCTTGAGATTCAGTGGCAAGTAGTAATTTGAGCAGGTGGGAGGCGGCTGGCCCACACGCACATGCATACTCACTCTCACCCATCTACATGCACACTCACTCATATCCACACATTCACAAGGGTGCACACATACATCCACCATTCAAAAGCACATACACATACATACACCCATTTATAGTACGCATGCACTCATACACATATATTCATACATACACTCATGCATGCACGCAGCAAACATTTAAAGAAAACGTACTGGGCTGCAACAGGGATCTCAGATGGTGGAGGGAAGCCTCAGTGCTTCCTAGATGGTTCGGGCTGCCACCTCTCATTGGCTGACCTTGTTATGGGTCAGCCAAAGAGAGTAGGCGGCAGTCCTTTACTCGTCACAGACTGGGATGGGGTCAGTGAGAATGCTGACCACACTCTGTGATGATGCATCACTGACGGACATTCGGCCCTGGGCACTTCAGGGTTTGAAACTGAAGTGCCCAGGTCCCAATCTATTTGTGACGCACTCCCTCCTCATGAGGGAGAGGACCTGAAAGCACTTTGGCAGGCTGAGGAGATCACGCCCACAGGGCCATGAAATCTTCAGCCTGGCAAAGTACAGCGTAGGCACCCAGGAACCTGCACATTTAGCACATGCACAGCGCTTGGTTGCCTGACCTGAACATAAAGAGTGTCTGTCTGGCTGACCTTTGCTCAACCTGACAGTCACTCTTCATGTTTGCAAACACTTAAAGCCCCTAAGGTCCGACTCCATTCTAGTTAATGGAGGTCGCTATCTTCCCTATCTCCAACAATGTAAGTCGCCATATTCTTTGATTTGTGCAGAATCATTGTCATGTTTGCCCTTAGACGCAGATGTCTCTGACCTTATCTTTCCTAGAACTGTGAAAGTGTCAAGTCATTCGATCAATGACATAGATACAACACTTGATGCGACATTCGTCTGGGTCATATGTCTACTCTTCACCATGCCAAGGATAAATAAGAGCACATATAGACATATAACCAAAATACTGTATTCTGAATTGACATCCTTTTACCTTATATGTTCATAAGGAAATGTCTGAGACACACACCTTGATGCACATAATTGATATCAGACATTCCTAAGCTTATGCCAGAAATTCCAATTTCTGATAAGTTTTAGCTTAGAAGGACTACCACTTAACCACTTGTCAGGAAAGGTCCTTCTCCCAGATTATTGCACGAGATTCTGCCAGAGACGGTCTCACCTACTGCCAGCACCCTTTGCTACATCTCCCTTGAAGCCTGAAGCTTATAAAACCAACTACCGGAGGAAGACCAACAGACTGCTACTGCAGCGTGTTTGCCCTTTGCAGCGAGCACTGTCTTAATGACTCCGTTGATAAAGACAGCCTTCGCTATCAACAAGGTATGCAGTGAATCTCTTCTCTCTAAGAAACTATAGACTGCAAGTTGCTCTGCCTTCCATGCTCTGTTAGTGTAGCACATAGAAGTAGACGTTAGGTTGTTAGGCTCTAGATTACATTTTAAACATGTTAGAAATGTTCATTTTATTCTTGCTATTATTTATATTGTTCCTTCTTGCTGTTTTTATAATGTTCTGTGTAATTCTTTTAGATGTACTGAGAATAGTCTGAAGAAGCAAATTTGAGAAGGCTAGAGATCTTTGTGTGGTTTGTCTTTGCAATAATCAGGTCCAGGGGAACCCATAACCCAGATGTCTTACATTGGCGACGTCTATGGAGAACCCCAGAATTAGCAGTTTTTAGAGAAGAGCTGAAGTTAGTGTTAAAATTACAGGGAGCTAGTAAAATCCCATGGCTGGTTTATATCAAGAATTCTCTGGAAGCAATGGGGTTGGGCGACCTGTGGGCTAATGCTGAAGGTAGTTGTCTGTCAATATCTAGGAAGGCCCTGTCAAAGATCTTTAGGGAATACAGACTCAATCAGATAAAAAGGAACCCCGCGACTGGTATATTGACAGCATCCTTCCTAGAGGTCAAAGAGCAATACAGGTTATAACCTGCCCTTGATGTCATCCAGCCTGCCCTTGCCAAAAAGCTCTATCTACAATTTAGGCATGGAGCAATGCCATTACGTGCCTTTACAAATAATTGGGGGGGCATTCTGACTCAGGGTTGCCCGGTCTGCAGTAATATATTGAAGACGGACCAACACGTATTATTCTTTTGCCCGGCATACAAGAAGGCGAGACACCGATGGTTACTACAGTTATGTAGAAACCTCGGAACAAATCACTGTGCAGAGGCCTATAGGATACTAAAATATGATAATAGCATGCCTATTGTGTACTCAGTCTCCCGATATTTATTTTCTATGTGGTGTGTACGTCGACCCATTTTAAAGCTAGGCTTTGCCTAATTCGATCATCTTATCCCATTTCTGTGATTACTAACTTCCTCCAACCTCATTTTTTTTTACATTTTAATGTTACAAATGTGGATTTTTATATATTATATTTTAAAAATTTTATTCGGAATATTGACATTGTAATGCACATGCACTTTACATCTGGAAAATTTAAATGCATGAATTGTGCTGTACTTTTTATTTGTGCTTTTATGGCCTCAAAGGCCGAAATAAAGAATGTTTTGACTTGACTTGACATGTGTTGAGGAGGTGCCCTGCTGTACTAAGTTGGTATCAAAATGGAAGAATTTAAGTAGGGATGTGTGGGTATCTCGGTCCTTTCCCCAGTGGAGATTGAAATCTCCCCCAAAAATCTGATCACTAGGGTAGATGAGTTGATCACAGTTGTGTAGTGAGGAAAATCTTCAATTTAGGTATTTCTACTTGCTGGTGGTCTGAATGGTTTTGGTGGTGTGTTTGTAATCTCTACAGTACGACAGGAAAGAGGTGAGGTGGTGTTAGTTAATCCAATTGCATTGTCAGTTGCTCCTTGTGGATAAAGGGACCCTCAATGCAGTTTTTTCAGCCTTTTTCAGGTGAAGGATATTGTATCTACCGGGTAGAATTAGATCAAATCATTGTATGGAGGATGGGTTGAACCCGTTTTTCAGGAAAGCAACAGCCTCAAAATAACAGGGCACGTGGAAGTTGCATTGAAGATCACAAAGGTAAAGTTTAGGGGAGCAGCTCTGATGTGCTGCATGGATGTTGGGTCACTGGGTTGAGAGTAATTCTGTTTGAGATTCTATTTGTAAAGATTGTGCTATTATCACACTTGGTAAAATCTGATGCCCAGAGTATTCAGATGTGGGGGTTGTGTTGGATGTTATGTGTGTGGTGGCATACCATGGAAGGTGTGGGTTGGAGAGCAGCTTCTAAGAAGGGAGTGCTTCTGGGAGAGGGAACTGGAGAGTGTGTTCTGGAGGCTTTGTGTCTGCTCATGCAAGGGATCCAACTTCAGTGTCATCAATATGAGGGGTATGGACTGAAGTTGCAGCTATGTCAAATCATCTTTCTTTTAATCCAGGGTTAGGGAAAGCCAACCTCATCTAGAGATTATCAGTTAATGTGCTGTTCTTGTGGTGTTTCCTGACCAGACCAGGAGGTTGGTTAACAGAGGGAGGCTACGTAGTGGACGACAGACGGCTACCCGAAGGGCTGTGTCAGGTCATTGAGAAACGTCTGGACTGTCAGAGTAGCATTGTTTCAGATATTGATATGATTACTATAACTCATACTGGCATTTGAATCTCAGTACATGTCCTGGTGTAAGTCAGAAGGGAGAGTTGGGGTGGCAGGCTGGAGTGAGCGATGGGTAAAGGTGAACTGGTGGTGCTCTAGACAGTTAGATGGTAAGTACAATTTTTGAGTTACTTAATGTCCCCAGTGGAGGTAGGGGCTTTTAGGGCCTTCAGGGTGTTACACATTGTAATGAAAACGTAAAGTTTGATGTCCGAGGAATGGATCATGCCCTTCCAATTTTCATACAGGTTGTTGTAAACTCATATCTTTGGTTTCCGGTGGTAGTAAAGTTATTCTTTAAGGGATTTTAGACACCTTTGTGGCAATGAAGACGTTTCAGTGTGTTGGCACCGGAGGGTATGCCTTTAGCAAAAAATTATGGATCATTTATATTGGAGCCCAGTCTGAGGTGAATTCATAAAGCAAATCTTTCTTGGGGGGTTCTTTTTTATTCTACCTAATTTAACATGTTTGTTCTTGTTCTGTTTTTTTAAAGCACCTGCTACAGAAATAATATTTTTATTTTCACAAACTCTCTCAGTTATATTTTTTTCTGTATTATCTTGTGTTGTTGGGTCTATCTCATTCCCCAGTTCAGACCTAGTCATCATCACAACCATAAGTGATTTATTCACTTCTATGTCCAATGTCATGGGACTCCCCTTTTCAGAAACAGGACAAATAGTAGGTGATCCCAAAAGGTCTTCATTATCAAAGCAGCTGTTATCCGAGATCGCAATTATTGATGATTCATTATTAAAAGTTGGAATTCTTGATCTACAAGGGTACAGCAAATCCTCTGTTACTTGCTTGTTGGACAACGTAGGACAGTCTCTTGATCTTGTGAACAGACTATCTTTAGAGTTACTTTGTACTTGTTCCTGAGAATTACTGGTTACTGCTCTCAAAAATAATGCAAGAGTTGACAAGAAGTGTTCTTGAACCATTAATTGCTTATTAGTCAATTTTAATAGTGAAAGCAGCATGCAGTAAATAGAAGACATCATGCTAGAGATAGGCAGATCGACAATTTGAGATTGTGGCCCATTGTCTGCAGACTGAGAAAAAAGTATCCTACATTCCAATATAGACGCATATTTCATTAGCAGTTGATCTGAGGAAAGGGAGTCCTCCGATAATGGATCAATATTGTCTTGTTTTGCCTCAGAAAATGTGAGAACATTAGAATCATTGCAAAGGGCATGGCCCCAACTTTTTTTTTTAACACAAAGTTTATTGCATTTTGTTGAGTCCCCCCAAAAAACATACAGGACATGATAATATGTGCATTCTACTGGCAGAAGGTCATGCATTGTATAGACGCTTTTTGCCATGTATAATGCTATACATGTCCCCTAATGGGGGATGGTACAAGTCATTCAGTAACATAGTCGATATAACGGCATTGAGAACAGATGGGAGTGAGGCTGACCACTATGTTGAAGAACTGGACCATCACACCATCTGGATGGCACACAACAAACCAACTGCAACGTATGTCCTACTTTTTGATGATGGTGTTATTCAAAGTTATAGATTTATCCAGAAAATCGTCCAATAATTCCTTTTCCCAAAAATTTTCTTCGTCAGAGATGAAGATTTTAAATCGTGCTGCAGAACACATAGAAGGAGAAAAATGCCTCAGGGGATTGTTTTTGTGCAAGAAGTTGTCCCTTTCTGCACAAAAACAATCCTGCTTACAATGCAGGCACTCTTACACCGTGGTGCAAGGATGCCTGCGTTGGCGTCAGGCAGCACATTGTGCGCCAGCACTGGGAAATGACAGGAATGCAAGGTGGCCTTGCGTGACTTGATAAATCTAACTTAAGGGTTGTGTCGCTCTTGCGCCCTGTTTCGTTGCACAAGGCCAACACAACTCTTTAATAATTATGCCCCATTGGTTCTACTTATAGGTCCTGGACTTGGAGAACTGCGCTGCTAGCACAGTAAACTAATTCAAGATTGAGAAATACTGAATAATAGGGAAGAAATTGGATTGCAGTCCATAAAACCACAGACATAATTCCACAGAGGTTGCAACTCGGCAGACAAAATATCATAAATAACACTCGGAAGGAATACAGCTGTCAACAGAAGAGCAAAGGGAACAAGGAAACATAAAACATGGGTAAATAGAAAAGGGAAGGAAGGAATATTGAATAAAAGGAAGGGTTAAAGGAAGGAGGGATGACCAGGTGGATGAATGAGTGGGTGGATGAATGTGTGTGTTCATGGATATGTGAAAGAATGAGTAAATGGATAGGTGGATAGACAGGTGAAAGGATGGTCGAGTAGATGGATGGATGGATAGATGGGTGAATGAATGGATAGGTGTATGGACATGTGAAAGGATGGTAAAGGGATGGAAGGATGGATGAGTGGGTAAAAAGATGAGCAAATGGGTGACAGAGTGGACAAATGAGTGAAAGGATGGATGGCAGAGTGCATGGGTAGATGGATGGATGGCAGAGGGAATGAGTGGATAGATGAATGGATGGCAGAGCGGATGGATGGATCAGTGGATGGCAGAGTAAATGGATTGACGGAATGGGAAAAGATTGAATGATGCATGAAAAAATGAATGGATATAAGAATGTAAATGTAAAATAGTGGATATCAGCAGGACGAAATAAGGGTGAAAGGATAAATAGATAGATGTCTGGTACAAGAAAAAGGGGAGCTCTTCTAGGGAGCGGTAAGCTCACTTGCGTCCGCTTGCTTTGTGCCATCAGAGCTTTCATTTCAAAGTGGGGGGTACTTTAATTTTCTGGCTACACCCTTGGTAGTTGTGCCGTTGTCTTTTTCACAGACATTCCATGACATTATATGGATATATCTTTTCATATATCTCTCAACAACAGATGTTAAATCATGTCCTTGAGAGCACTTGCAAGCCAATTGGAATAGAAAGTGGGGTGACTGGTGCAAGTGGACTATCCCATTAACACTCACAGATCCATAACAGGCAAAAGAGGTGATGGCCATTGATTCCATAGTCCATGCTGAGATTCCCTTAGGGGTTTTAGCAGCTGATGGAGAAGAGGGGAGCCAACTGCTGCAACCCTGCAAGGTGAGCAACACGAGGTATGGGGGTGCAATGGAGGTTTATCATCCCCTGCTCAGTGCGCTGGGATCAGTACAGTCGGAATATGGTCAGTTCCCACAGCGAAGTACCATCCCTCCTCGAGATGGCAGCTCCAGGTAGTATGGCCAGCCCTAGCCTCAATGTGCTCTTCTTTGTAGGAAGGTAGGCCATCCCTCTTATACTGCAGTGTCCTGAACAGGTCCATACTTCTTCCTGGAGGACAGACAGCATGCCAGCAGGAGACACTTAGGAGAGATCACCCTTCCAATGCTGGGGCACCCCTTGAGGAGATGTGAGCGGGGGAGCATCCTGCTTTCACGAGGTAAGGTGAGTGGGTAAGGTTTCTCCAAAGTGTAACCTGGGAGGCCTGGCTGGGTAACTTTCTCTATACTGGAGCCTGGTGTGTCCAGGGTGGGTGGGGCTCTTCAAGCTGCAACCTGATGGGATTTCTATTTGAAATGTTACTTGCTGGTCTAATAAATACATACATTTGAGTGGGCAGGGCTCTCCTCACTGAACCTGTTGGCTCATAGGTGGGTGCCTTCCTCTAGAATGTAGCCTAGTGAGGCTTGGTGTGGTCCTCCATGCAGCATCCCGGTGAGTTGTGGATGAGAGCCGCTCTTCGCTCTGCAGCCAGGCGAGTCTTGGCTGGTCATGTTACTCCATGTTGCAGCTTAGAGCACTTTGGATTCATAGGGTCATGGGGTTAGGGTGACCAACCGTCCGTAAATTTCACGGACCGCCCGTTATTTTAGTTTGATGTCTGTAAGGCGTCCGTAATTTGGGGTCCCCAAATTACAGACGCCTTACAGACCTGATACTAAAATAAAATTGGGGAATTTCAGGAAGGTATGCTGTTCCCCTGCAAGAGGCCCCATGATTTTAAAAGTTTCCACTCGGGGCCTCTCGCACTTATCTTTTAATCTGCAGACTGAGGCTGCCTGCAGCAGCCCCTCCCGGACCTCGCAAAGACTGTGGACTGGCCCATTGTCATTCTGAGACTGCAGACGATTATCACAGATAGAATGACAATGGGCCCTATTATAGTGAAAGCATGTGGTGTGCCTTCTCCTGCACAAATCTTGATTGCAGAAAGGGACTGATGTCACTTTGCAAAGCTGCGCACAAAGTGAAAAACTGTGAAGTGCACGATTGTCTCAACCTTATATAAACGTATTTTGACTTGTACTTATTTTGGGTGTCTATTTACTTATATACTATTGTGCGACCTCTGATATGTCTGTAAAACGTATGTTTTGTCCCAAATTTTTGTCCTGAATTTTGACCTTCTGTCCTGAATTTTTGTCCTGAATTTTGACCCTTTGTCCTGAATTTTTACACTGACCGTCCTGAATTTGCACCCATGCCAGTTGGTCACCCTACATGGGGTCCTTCCTGCGCCAGCCTAGTGAGTCGATGGCACAGTTCTTCTCGTTGCAGCCTTATGAGTCTTGGGTGGTGGCAGGTCTCCATGCTCCAGCCTGTTGAGGCTTGGGTGGCTGTGGTCCTCCATGCTCCAGCCTGTTGAGGCTTGCATGGGCACGGCCTACTCATGTCAGCCTGGTGATCCTGCAAGCAGTTCTCCAGGAGGCCGCCTGGCTTGTGTGTGTGCCGTCTAGCACTCTGCAGCCTTACGAGTCCTGGGTGCGCACAGGGAAGTCCTATCGCACAGCGCCTGTGCAGAAATACTGGTCTGTATTTTTCTGGAGGCTCAAATTTGCACATTGGACCCACAATGTTGTGCATTGCAAAGCAGGAGGTGTGCAGAGAAGCAAAGGGTAAACATGGGTCGCACATATACGTAACAAAAGCCCCCTGAGCCCCCGCGGTCGGGGGGACCCCGAGCTCCGGCACTGTGCACTGGTGGCGGCTAAGAGCTTCTGTCTGGGTCCGGAGGGTGGAGGCCCCTCCAGGTACCTTGCAGCTCCCCACCCCCCAAGTTTCGTTACGCCACTGGGGTCGCAGTGCACAAATTGCAGAATTGCCTCATCCATGCTCGTGACTTTTCGAGAAAAGCAGCCAGTACTTGGAACGAGCCCCCCTTCCCGACAACAGCCCGTTTTTATTGCAATTGATGAGCACGATCAACCGTGGATGGCTAATTTGTGCTTATTTTTTGTTACCGGGATATTTTTTCTTTTGTTTAGAAAGTGCCACAAACCGTGGTAATTAGAACAAGCATTCTGCGGCTGCCCGCGGCCCCCACAGGGGGCCACCCTAAAATGGCGGCCCTTTAGTGCCATTTGGGCACTTCCCCACCCCCTCCTAATGTCGGGACTCAGGGAGGAGTCCCCCTACCTGGGTGCACTAGGCGCGTCACTTCCGGCGCGCCTTGGAGGTGGGGAGGGTATTTAGGCCTCCCCCCTCCATCTTGGGTCCTCTTTGGTGCCTGACACACCGTCTCCCACCCTACCGCTTACCCGGCGTGGGGCTGGCAGGTGAAGTATAGAGGACGTTGTAATGTTTTCTTTGTCGTTGCAGGCGGAGTTACAGTCTCTTTGGCGCCTGACACGCCGTCTAGATGTGCCTTAAAATCTCCGGGAGCTGCAATGCAGTGAGTCATCGACCCCCCTCCCCTCCGTTTCAGGTCCCTTGGCGGCGGAGGCAAGACTCCGTAGCCCGGCCAGTGCCGATGCTGCGATCCGCCAGGGGGGGGGGTAGCAGCTCCCGGGGGGGGCACATGGCAGCTCTTCCACCCTGCGACGCTCCCCCCTCCCCCTGTTGTGCGCTATGGAGGGCTGCAGCTGCGGGGTATCCCGGGGCCTCGGCCCGCGTGGGCCTTTGTTGCATGGGGAGGCAGCCAGGGTCCCCCCCCTTCGATGCTGACCTGTCGGGGTCTGCTGATGCGGGGGGGCAATGAGGCGCGTCGCACCCTCCACTGCCGATGCGCGGCAGAGCGAGTGCCGAGCCCCGGTCGCGGGGCCGGATGGCGCATGGGGGGAGTGCAGCGAACACCACGGTATTCCCTCCCCAACTGCTCCCTGGAGGAAGAGGGTGTGACATTCGGGTCCCGCAGTGGGCCCGACCGCTACGGGTAGAACCCCCACGGGGGTCGGCCTCGGCAGTCATGCTAGGCCTTGCGTGACCTTGCCGTCTTTACGCGCCGCCGGTTCCTCCTGGCCACGCCGCCTGGGTGGCCAGCAGCGGAGGAAGAGCAGAGTCTGCGTCGGGTGGGTGCACCACACGGGTCCCACGCTTCTTAAAAAGGGGAGATGTGGCCTGAGGATCAGAGCTCCTGACTTTACAATTGAGGAGCCGGGTTCAAGTCCCGTCTTTGGCGCAACGAGCTTCGACTCGGAGCAAATCCTGTAATTGCCCTGTGCTTGCAAATAAGGTAATCTGGTGCATGTAAAGCGCTCGTATGCTTTCAGCAGGCTTGGCGGCACGGCAGGGAGGGGAGGACCTCCCGGGTCTACCGGTTGTGCTCCCGTTCTCCCACATGAGCGGCGGCTGCCACGCCGGTCCCCACCCCCACCCAATTTGGCTTGGCACTTGGGGGGAGAGGGGGGAATGGGGTGAGGGGCTTGGACGCTCCGGGTCGGTTGTGATGAAATGTCATCTCCTGGTTTTCACGTGCAGGTGAAAGGTTAAGTGGCTTCAATATTTTGCTGCGATCTAATCACGCAAATACAAATATTAAAACTTGACAAATCCTGCGTCTTGTTGACCCTGGAAGCATGCCCTGACCTTGCACTGCAGCGGAAAAGGCATGAAGCGTTAGATCTGGGCTTACACTTCCCAGCCACGCAGGTGAGAGGCCAAGGCTTTCAAAACAGGCTTTGACCGCTCATTTGTCATTGGGCTTTAAGCCGATTACGGAGTAAAGTGACGTTACGCAGTTCTTGGTAACTGCTTCGTGGTTCTCAGGAAAAGTCACAAGAGGTCACACGACGTAGTGACTGGAATGCAAAACCAGAGCAGAGCCCCGGGGCTAGGCATGACTGCAGCGGTTATGCAACAAATTTCTTGAGATATTCAAGACTGACAATCTCCTGAGGGGAACTTGTGCAAGGTTTTCTGTCTATTGCGGCAGCACCAATATAACTGCGTCCCGTACTGTGCTGTCGTTTTTGCTTGGCTGGTAGCCAATATATAATCTAGGGTGTAAAACCCTACTCCAGGGTTGTTTGGTAACTGGCTTGCATAACCGGCGGCTGTTCATGGAGTAGGGCAAGCAAGGGCAGTAGGCAGCCCAGCGGGTGCGACCGCGAGGTACCGCGACTGGGGGTCGGCCGCGGCTGCCATGCTGAGAGTCAGGCGTGGCTTTTCCCGAGTGGCGTGTCCCCCCCCGGCACTCAGTGAGGTGCGCGAGGGGTTGGCGTGCTTCCGGGCACCCCAGGGTTTTTTGCTGGGTTTCCGGCGCTGCCTAGCGCGTTACTAGCGCAGATTGTAGATAGTGCTTTCCTAGCGCTGATTGTATACAGCTCTTCCTAGTGCTGCCTGAGATCCAGCGTACTCCCGGATGGTAGAGGAAGGGGCGGCCCCGTTTGTCGATTGTTCTGTTACGTAGAGTGGTCTGTGGGGAGTGGTGTGGAGTGTGCCGGAGGCCCAGCGGGGCACCCATACTTGAAGAATGGAGTGAAGCAGGGGCGTGGCTACCCTTGGTGCAGCCGGTGCAGTGCATGGGGCAAGCCTGGTTTTTCCGAGCCTGGGGGTGGCTTCCTTGAAAAGAAGGTAAAGCTGGATACTCCGATAATCACCATCACCACTCAAACATTCTCTGTCTATCAAACCGCACGGAGAACAATCCCCGTCCCAACAGTTTTCACTAAGATCACCTGCGGCCACCTCTCTTTACTGCTGTTCACCCCTTTTGCTCTTTTCTCGCCCCAGCTCCTTGCCCGCCCAGGTTTCAGGCCGGGCAGGGCGCCAGTTAGGACTGCGCGGTCGAGTGCGGCTACGGCTCTGAACACTCTCCTGTCCGGAGGCGCGGGGCACAAGAGCGAGGATTGGTGTGGGGCGTGGGACACCTCTGGGGTGCCCTGTCAACTTGTGTGGTGTGGTTTTGTGTTCGAGGGTTGGTGAATTAACCAGCTATCGCGAACGTGGGCTTTGCTGGGTTTTGGCAGCTTCGTGTCTGCCCGGCGGCTTTAGGCGCGGACCGAGGAGAGTGCATGTTGGCACCAGGGGGCTGCGCGGCCATTTTTCTTTCGGAGTTGGCATTCTTAGTGAGCAAAACTTATCCTGACTGACAATGGTTTGATTGGAAGCACAGTCCATCAAGCTGGCTGCCCCGTAGAGGCTGATGGTGTGCCATCATCAAGAATGGGACCTCTATGTTTTGTGCCTGGCCTGCTTGACTGTGGGAGGCGAGGGAGAGGATGCAGCTTGGGGGTCTCGGCAGCCGCCTGGGGAGCCAGTCCCGGCGTCGGCTGGACATCCGGTGTTGCTTGCCCTCCCCCCGAGCTGAAGAAGAATAGCGTGTTCCGGCGAATGTGGTGGAGAGAACGGCGCCATGAGTCTGGATCTCTCAGGAGGTGTGTGAGCGGCCCGTGGTTCGAGCGGTCATGTGGGGTGGGGACCAGGCTCGAGTCCCGACACCGGTTAGCCTCTTTTACCCTGGGCATACAAATGCAGGTTCCTTTCACCCTGGGTCAGGCTGGCCTTGGGCCCTGTTGAGGCATGTTTTGGTTTGTTGCAGCACAGGCCGTGTTGCAGCGTTCGGGCGCGGCAGATTATCCTCGCTGGCTTCGCTGACTGGAGTGGGGGGTTCTGCCTGGCTTGGGTGCATATCCTGGCCAACCAGAAACTCCATATACAATATTGGTAGAGAATGCCCAGGAGTGGTTTGCGGTCCTGTTGCAACTGCCCCACAGGCAAATGTCTTAGGCCACATGGCTTGTGGAAGGCTCCTGTGGGGGGCCTGGCTGAAGGGCTAGTGGCAAGTATGTCTTGCGCTATCATCGCACTGTTAAGCCTAGTCACGAGCGGATTGTATCAGGGGAGCTGGCCGTGGGTCAGGGAGCGCAGATGCATCAGATGCACTGAGCAGCTTGCAGCCAGATGCGGTACGGTTGGTATCCGATGCAAGGGGCATATGTTAGACTAGAGCTGCACACGGATGTATCCCGGATGACTGAGCCTTGACCATTATTTGTTCCCGCTCACTCAGAGCCGGGTAACGGACGGTACCCTTCCCTAGATGCACGGCACCGAACTGCCCTAGGGGTCCCTCCTAGGACTCAGCTGGCTATCTTACTCAGGATTGGTTGGCAATCAGTTGGCATCTTCGTATCCGACTCACATTTGCATCTGGCCTTTGAGACCGTGCGTCGGGGGGAAGGGACTTTCAAACATTGCCTTTCATTTTATTTATGTACGTTGGCTTTAAAAGAGGTGCCTTTAACTTTGCAGTATTTCAAAAGCCCAGTTAAATGCCACTTGATTTTCTGTCTCCGTGCTTTAATAAGGGTGTTCACACCGTGATGAAGGGACATTGTAGCTGCCTGCAATCTAAGTGCTTGATCAGGTGAGGCTTTCCCGTCCAATCGGTCTACAGATTTCCACTCTAGGAACACGAACTCTTTGTGCTACCTTAACAGCAGTTCGGTGGACAAAGGCTTCCGTTTGGAAGAGAGCTCAGTGGGTTAAGGCGTGCACCGCAAGGATCTGTGGGTAACAAAGGTTTGCTTCCAAGGTTTGTAAAGTTGATGAGATGGGCCAGGTTCTGCTGGAAAGCACTGTGCATAAACTATAGGTCACACATTTGAACACTAGCACATGTCCTAATGTGTCCTTGCATTTGGCATAGAGTTCGAGGTGTATTCCTCAGGTCAAAGATCCTTTCCTAACAAGACAGTTCAATGGGGGTATGTGCCTGCTGCAAACACCATCTGTAGTGTTCAGTGCATAAGGAGCTAGCTCATTCTTTCACTCAGTGAGTGTGATAAAAATTAGTACCAGTAGGGCATTGCAATTACCAGCCTTGTAATTTTATTTGAATTGGAAAATGAAGGGCTATGCTAGCTATGGGCAATCAGCAGCGGAGCGCTTCATGCAGGTGGTGCCCTCCTGTTCCCACTGTCTTGCCTGCTCCCTGGTATACTAGCAGGAGCTTGGGAGGGCAAGACTTCACCTAAAATGGGTGACTGGCTTAATTCGATGGACAAATCCAAAAGGTTTCACAGTACTAACGTGTGAAATTTTCAGCTGCCAGTGCATAGTTTTATTCATATGCACAGTATTATTAATTTAAATAATAGATGTATTGACTAGCACGACCAGCGAACGTTCACGCACCAAGGCACTTGGCAGTGGTGAGGTTGCTATGCTGTACGGATATAAAGGTTAAATACGACTGCCAGGTCCCGCTGGTGTCAGCCAATTGGCCACTTACGGATTTGAAGGTGATTTCAAAGGGCACAGGCGGGGTCATGGTAAAGAATACCTGGACCGATTCAGCTTTTGGGTCTGGGGGTGGCTTGACCTCATGGTCTTAGGACCTAAGCCCAGTGGTGTTCAATCAACCGTTTTTCCTTCCGTGGCGGTTAAAATGAATATCAGTAAGCGGGGTAAGAAATATCTCTGATCCAACGGCAGCATGCCTACGGGAACACTTGCACTTCAAAATACACAAGCGTCATGCTCCAACAAGCGCTATACACAGATAACTGGGAAAGGAAGTAAGGCGGACCGGACAACTCTTACTTCTACCTGCATTGGTACATCTTGTCCGGAGTGATTGTCAAAGGCATTGCACTTCAGCCAGGCAATGTCAACACCATCCACACCAAGCCAATTGTTTAAGGTCATCCTGGGCCGCATATACACAGCCCGGTATTAGGCCCCTGTGGTTGTCAGTGTCGTGAATTACTAAATTCAACTGAACAGGAGGCGTGACCGTGGTTTACACTAGCAGAAGTTTGGGAGTGCAAGACGCCACCTAGGGGGGTGGATGGCTGAATTTGATGGACTAGTCTAAAATGTTTCACAGCAAATGCACGTGGGAGAGTGTCAATCACCTGTGCATAGTTCATTCAGACACACAGTATCATATTAATTTAAATAATCGCTGCAAGTGCAAGCGTGAGATTCCCTCCATGTCAACAACTGCTCACATTGTCAGCAATAAAACTGCCTGGGAAGTCTGGGTGCAGTCACCACAGTTTAAACTGAACAGGCAACAGTCTGGCAGGAAAGGAGGGATGTTTAATTGATTGCCCACTTAGCAGTATGACTGGTGCGCAGGAGGATAGAGGGTAATTCAAGGGACACAGGTGGGGTGACGGCAACGCAAACTGTCAGCTTATGCTGGGTAGGAGGTTCCGTATCACCAACCAGTAGGGTGCCAAGGGGCAAAACCAGTAAATATGTTTAAGATATGTGTGTCTCTGGCATTACTGCGGTTTTGAGCCATTCTTCATTTAGAGGTACGCCCTGGTGAAAATTGTGTGCTTCTTAAGGTTCTCATGACCAATGTGGTTATGGTATCTGTAGGAGAGTAGGATCTGCTTCTTATAGTTACCCCCACTTTTTGCTGATGTTTCACTGTTTTTCGACTTAGCCAGACTGAGGCCCTGCTAATCAGGACCCCAGTCTATCTGCTTTCTACTCTAAATTGAAAGCAGATAGACTGGGGTCATGATTAGCAGGGCCTCAGTCTGGCTAAGTCGAAAAACAGTGAAACATCAGCAAAAAGTGGGGGTAACTATAAGAAGCAGATCCTACTCTCCTACACAACCCCCCAAACGTCAGGACATTAAACTAACCTTGACCAGTTGAGTCTTCATGTTCTAAGTGGAAATATCTGGAGAGTCCATCTGCATTGGCATGGTTACTCCCAGGTCTATGTTCCACTGTATAGTCCATCCCCTGTAGGGAAATGGACCACCTCAAAAGTTTGGGGTTTTCACCCTTCATTTGTTTTAGCCATAAGAGGGGCTTGTGGTCTGTCTGAACAATGAAGTGAGTGCCAAACAAGTATGGCCTCAGCTTCTTCAAGACCCAAACCACAGCAAAGGCCTCCCTCTCAATGGCTGACCAACGTTTCTCTCTGGGGGTCAACCTTCTGCTAATAAAAGCTACTGGCTGATCCTGACCTTCATCATTCAATTGTGATAACACAGCCCCTACCCCCAACTCAGATGCATCTGTTTGGACAATGAATTGCTTGGAGTAATCAGGACTCTGCAGAATGGGAGCAGTGCACATGGCCTGCTTCAGGTCATCAAATGCCTTTTGACAGCTAACTGTCCACTGAACTTTCTTGGGCATTCTTTAGAAGTTAAGTCATTCAAAGGGGTCACTATGGATCCATAACCTTTGACAAATCTTCTATAGTACCCAGTCAGGCCCAAGAAAGCTCTGACCTGAGTCTGGGTAGTGGGAGCAACCCAGTCCATTATGGTCTGGATTTTGCTCTGCAATGGTTGAACCTGGCCTCCACCCACAAGGTGGCCCAGGTGTACAACTTGGCTCTGCCCTATCTGGCACTTGGTGGCCTTGATAGTTAGGCCTGCTTTCTGCAGGGCCTCCAAAACATTTCTCAGGTGGACCAGGTGATCCTCCCAGGTGGAGCTAAAGACAGCAATATCATCTAGATATGCTGCACTATAGGCTTCCAGGCCTGTAAGGACTTTGTTCACCAACCTTTGAAAAGTGGCAGGTGCATTTTTCAAACCAAAGGGCATCACCACAAATTGGTAGTGCACACTAGGGGTAGAAAATGCTGTTTTGGCTTTTGCATCCTCAGCTAGTCTGATTTGCCAGTAGCCAGCTGTCAGGTCAAATGTGCTGAGAAACTTGGCTGAGGCCAAAGTGTCTATGAGCTCATCTGCCCTAGGGATTGGATGGGCATCAGTCCTAGTGACTGCATTGAGACCTCTGTAGTCTACACAAAACCTGAATCTCTCTCTTACCACCCTGGGTGTGAGGTTTAGGCACTAAGACTACTGGACTAGCCCAAGGGCTATCTGAGGGTTCAATCACTCCCAAATCCAACATCTTCTGGACTTCAGTCCTGATGCAGACCCTGACATGGTCAGGTTGCCTGTAAATCTTATTTTTAACAGGCAGACTGTCCCCAGTGTCCACTTCATGAGTGCACCAGGTAGTCTGACTTGGAGTCAGAGAGAACATATGTCTGAACTGATTGAGAACTTTTCTGCAATCAGTTTGCTGCTGGTCAGTGAGGCTGCCTGCCAAGGCTACACCATCTACCGATCCATCATCAGGGTTCTGAGAGAGCAGGTCAGGGAGTGGATCACTCTCTTCCTCCTGTCCCTCATCAGTAGCCATGAGCAAGCCCATGTCTGCCCTGTCAACATATGGTTTCAGTCTGTTGACATGGAGCACCCTGTGGGGGCTCCTGGGAGTTCCAAGGTCCACCAGATAGGTAACCTCTCCCTTCTGTTCAACAATGGTATGGGGGCCACTCCACTTGTCTTGGAGGGCTGCTGGGGCCACAGGCTCCAACACCCATACTTTCTGTCCTGGCTGATAAACAGTCAACACAGCCTTTTGGTCATGCCAGGCTTTTTGTAATTCCTGGCTAGCCTCAAGGTTTTTAGTTGCCTTCTTCATGTACTCAGCCATCCGGGAGCGGAGACCAAGTACATAGTCCACAATATCCTGTTTAGGGGGTTTGAGAGATAACTCCCATCCCTCCTTCACTAGACACAATGGACCCCTAACTGGATGTCCAAACAGAAGCTCAAATGGGCTGTAACCAACCCCCTTCTGTGGAACCTCTCTGTAGGCAAAGAGAAGGCACGGCAAAAGTATGTCCCATCTGCGCCTAAGCTTTTCTGGGAGACCTTTAATCATGCCCTTCAAGGTTTTGTTGAACCTTTCAACTAAACCATTGCATTGTGGGTGATAAGGGGTGGTAAATTTATAATTTACTCCACACTCCTTCCACATAGCAGTCAAGTAACTAGACATGAAGTTTGCATCTCTGTCTGATACTACCTCCTTAGGAAAACCCACCCTGAAAAAGATTCCCAGAAGGGCCCTTGCCACCACAGGAGCTGTGGTGGTCGTGAGGGGAATTGCTTCTGGGTACCTAGTGGCATGGTCCACCACCACCAGGATAAATCTGTGCCCAGATGCTGTTTTAGGGTCTAGGGGACCAACAATGTCAATCCCTACCCTTTCAAAGGGAACCCCCACCACAGGTAGTGGTATCAGGGGGTCCTTTGTAGTGCTACCTGCCTTACCACTGGCTTGACAGGTAACACAGGAGCGACAAAACTCCTTGGTGTCTTCAGACATATGAGGCCAATGAAAGTGAGGGACAATTCTGTCCCAAGTCTTGTTTTGGCCTAGGTGACCTGCCAATAGGATATCATGTGCTAGGGTCAACAGGAAGCTCCTAAACGTCAGAGGTATAACCAACCTCCTGGTGGCTCCAGGCTTGGGGTCTGTACACTCTGAGTAAAGGAGTCCATCATCCCAATAGATCCTATGGGTACCACTAGCACTCCCAGCAGCCTCAGCAGCAGCTTGCTGTCTGAGGGGTTCAAGAGAGGGTTAGCTCAGTTGCTCCTGGCTCAGATCTGCCCTGGAAGGGCCTCCTGTCCCCAAGAACTCAACCTGATCAGGTTCAAGCTCCTCTGGGACAGTTCCTTCTTCAGGACTAAGATCATCTCCCTCAAGAGACTGATCTGCATTCTGAGGCAGGGGGGAAAACACTGCCTTGACCCTACTGCTCCTCCTCTTGGGAGGCACCCGGTCCATTCTTCCAGAATCCAGGGCCTGTTCAGCTTTAGACATTTTTGCCTGTGACCTGGTCATAGCAAACACATCTGCAGGGATGCCCAACATTTCTGCATGGGTCCTGAATTCAACTTCAGCCCAAGCTGAACTTTCCAAATCATTTCCAAGCAAGCATTCAACAGGGAGGTCTGCACTTACCACAACCTTTTTAGGGCCAGTTACCCCTCCCCAGGAGAAATTAACAACTGCCAGGGAATGGTCTGTCCTGACATTGCTAGCATTGATCACTTGGTACATTTCACCAAGTATGATCTGCTCAGGGGCTACAAGATCTTTTGTCACCATTGTGACACTTGCTCCTGTGTCCCTGAATGCCAAAGCCTCTCTTCCATTAATTAAGGGCTGCTGTCTGTATTTGCCCAGATTACTGGAACTCACATAGGAGGACATATCCATGCCTCCATCACAGATCAGTACAGCCTGAGTTGGAACTCTGACTAGGCCAGAGTCCATCTCAGATCCCAGGGTTAACCCTACTACACCCTTATTTGGAACACCACCACTTGGAGCTGAACTAGGGGGAACAGTTGCCTTAGGGGCAATGGTGGCTGGAGTTGAGTCTTTGGTCTTGGTACAATCACTAGTCCAATGGGTTTTCTGTTTACAGATTTTACACCATGGTTTCTTTTGACCTTTTCCTTTGTTAGATTGGGACTCCCCACCAGATACAGATTTTTGGGGCCCTTGAGAAGACTTCTGGTATTTACCCTTTTCCCCACCCTTATCAGAGCTTTTAGAATCTTGCTTCTTAGAGTCACCACCTTGGTTCTGAACATTCTGCCTCACCCTGGTTCTGACCCACTTGTCTGCCTTCTGACCCAATTCTTGGGGAGAGGTCAGATCAGAGTCCACCAGGTACTGATGCAACAGTTGATTTTGACAGTTGTTAAGGATCTGCTCTCTCATGATTAAATTATACAATCCTTTGAAATCACACACCTTACTGCCAAGTAACCAGCCTTCCAGAGCCTTAGTAGCACAATCAAAAAAGTCAACCCAGTCCTGAGTCTGTGCCTTTTGGGTATCTCGGAACTTGAACCTGTATTGTTCAGTGGTTAGGCCAAACCCTTCAATCAGAGCACTCTTCAGGACTTTGTAATTGTCAGCATCCTCTTCTCTTACAGTGAGGAGCTTGTCTCTACCTTTGTCTGCAAAGGAGAGCCACAATATTGCTGCCCACTGCTCCTGAGGGACCCTCTGTACCTTACAGGCCCTTTCCAGTGCAGTTATCCATTTGTGGATGTCATCCCCACTCTGGTAGGGAAGGACAATCTTGTTCAGGTTCCTATGGTCATGAGGATGATCTCTACCTCTAGGGACACTGCTGCTGCCACCATGGGACCCTAGTCCCAATTTCTGTGAAGCTTTCTGAAGCTCCAGGGATTCCCTGTCTAAGGCCAATTGCTCTCTCTTGATTCTTATCTTAGCTTTCTCAAACTCAAGCAGTTGGCATTTCTTCTCATAAGAGGATGCCCTTTTATGAGAAGCAGAGGACCCTATAGAAGAACCAGAATGATTAGATTCCTGAGAAGGAGATCTTGATCTATTTGGTAGACTATTAACCCTTCCAGGTGGGGTAAAGAGAACCCCACTGTGGTCTCCTTCCTCACCTTCAGGAAGAATTGGATTTTCCAGGTGGGAATCATTTTGATCCCCCTGGCCAGCATCAGAGTCTGGGTTATAGTAGTTTTCACTACCTGGCCTTTCCTCTTCTACTGCCCCACCCAACCTGCCTGTCTCATCAGGCCCTGGTGTCTTTCTGAGGTCATCTAACAGCAAAGCCTCTATGAGGCGTTGAGTGCTTGCATGCCTCCCTGTTTTCAGTCTCCTAGAGGTACACATTTTTCTCAATTCCTGGAATGTGAGATTGTCATACCTAGTGGGCAAGGAGTCACTGACTTCAGGCCTTGAAGACATTCTAGTGTGGTGTGGTGTATGCACCTACCTACTCTAGTGGGAACTGAAATTCTCTTGAGTTGTAGAAAGGGTGTGCTAAGCCCTTGACACACAACTCTAAGTTCAGTAGAACTTACTGTATTCTAAACTTGATTTATATGTACCTATGTACCTATAGTGGTTTTCAGTTAGTCACTTCAAAGAGATTATCTGGTAAAGCAATAACAAGCTTGAATCCAACCGCTGCACACCAATGTGAGAAGTTGGCCTGGCATATGCTGTCCACTAGTTATAGTGGGCACCTTCCACCAGTCCAAACGACCCTTATTGATGATAGGTTTAAAGACAACCTTTATTGAAAGCTATCCTAGTGGTAGCTATGGAGAGCAGCCTTCAGGCTAAATCTTGAAGGAGTGTAAAGCAGCTTGGTTTACCAGATTATAACCTCTTGAATAACTAAATGAAAGGAGAACCACACAAGATATATATAAAATATATGTATTTATTTCTAAACACCAACTACTAATCCCTTTATGAGATTAGAGTTCAAGATACACAGTATCACAGTATTAAAACGACAGTAAATAGCACAATACACAGTGGGCTCCTGGGGGAGACCAAACCATATACTAAGAAAGTGGTATAAGAACCACGACTTGACTAGACACAGTGCCTAGAGCACGTAGAATCGCTAGGGACCCCAAGGAACCACCCAAGGTAGCGACACAGGAGACCCACGGGGGACGTGTGCAGTGTGAGAACACAGCCGCGAGCGCCGTAGGATTCAATGCGGAAAGTCACTGTTCGAATTTTAAAGATAAAGGACACTTAGGAGAGGACTTTCAGCAAACCCCTTTAGACTTAAGGGATTCTAGGGCCAACACCCACGGGAGCACCGGAGTACTCGAGTTACCTCACCCAGGGAAGCCGGGTGCATAGGTGTCAAAGGGTGTCGGGAATCGTCGTCGTTTTCAATGGCGATCTGCTGCAAAGTGCTGCTGCCATGAAGAAGAAAAGTGTCCGGGTGGATCCAAGCCTGGATCGAAGATGTGAAGAACCTAAAAGCAGAGGGGACAGAGTCTGGGTCACTAGCCAGTGACCAGGAGCGGAGCAATTGAATGCCCACCGATGTCGGGTGCTTCAGGTGCAAAGAGGTGAAGCTTGACTCTGCAGCCACGGGGTCCCGGAGATGTCGACGACAATCAGGAGCCGGATTCGAGCTGTCCCACAAAGGATGTCGAGTGCTGAGGTGTCGGTGATCGGATTGACCACAACAAGCCTTGGCAACAGCAACCCATGCAGGAAGAGAAAAGATGCTTCTGTGCGGACCAGCAATGTCCTGGGGACTCCCCAAGCGATGGAGAGTCAGGGCACGTCTGGAGCAACCAGGGAAGTCCAATAAAAGTTAGAGTTGCCTTCTTGGGGACCCACAGGTCAACGGACCAGGGATCGCGAAAGGACCTCGAGAGGAATCACAAAATGGCAGCCCACGGAACACTCGTTGAGTGTAGGCCTGCAATCTTCGGTGCAATTACTGCTCGGGGTCAGGGCTACAAGCAACCCAAAGCTCAGCCTCAGGGATCGCCAGAAAGCTGATGCTTCTGCAAATGGTCACGGTGTCCAGGGGTTCGGGTTGCACGGTCTCCACGAGGGATACGGGCCTCAGACTTGCTGTGGGCACAGATCGACCTCAGAGACCTCGGAAACCCACCTCCTGTGTGGCAATATTCTTCGGAGTCCGCAGGAGCTTTGGAGATGCCAACCGGTCAGTTGCGTTAAAGGTGTCTGCCTTGCAGGGGAGTAACTCCTTTACTCCAAGGGAGATTCTTCAGTCATCCAGTGTAGTGTAGATCGTCGAAGTACTTGGTTTCTGGTATCAGAGTGTAGTCCAGGTGTAATCTCAAGTCCTGTAGTCAGGGGTTCCTACTTTATACCCAAGGAAGGGGTTGGACAAACTCTGGGGACCCACCTATGGGAGGGTCAGGAAGAGGGTGGCTACACCCATTTCCTTTTCCAGTTTCACGCCAGAGCAGGGCTGTGTGCCCCTGCAACCGGCTTGAGCTGGACTATGCACAGGGACACCAAATGTGCCCCCAGTGCAGACTTCAAAGCACTCTCAGAGTGCACCCACCCAGCCCCAATACACTAAAGCCTGTCTGTGACCACCTCCCAGACAGGCTTTAGTGTATTGGGGCTGGGTGGGTGCACTCTGAGAGTGCTTTGAAGGCTGCACTGGGGGCACATTTGGTGTCCCTGTGCATAGTCCAGCTCAAACCGGTTGCAGGGGCACACAGCCCCTGCTCTGGCACGAAACTGGACAAAGGAAATGGGTGTAGCCACCCCTCTTTCCTGACCCTCCCATAGGTGGGTCCCCAGAGTTTGTCCAACCCCTTCCTTGGGTATAAAGTAGGAACCCCTGACTACAGGACTTGAGATTACACCTGGACTAAACTCTGATACCAGAAACCAAGTACTTCGACGATCTACACTACGCTGGATGACTGAAGAATCTCCCTTGGAGTAAAGGAGTTACTCCCCTGCAAGGCAGGCACCTTTAACGCAACTGACCAGTTGGCATCTCCGAAGCTCCTGCGGACTCCGAAGAATATTGCCACACAGGAGGTGGGTTTCCGAGGTCTCTGAGGTCGAGCTGTGCCCACAGCAAGTCGACGATCTACACTACGCTGGATGACTGAAGAATCTCCCTTGGAGTAAAGGAGTTACTCCCCTGCAAGGCAGGCACCTTTAACGCAACTGACCGGTTGGCATCTCCGAAGCTCCTGCGGACTCCGAAGAATATTGCCACACAGGAGGTGGGTTTCCGAGGTCTCTGAGGTCGAGCTGTGCCCACAGCAAGTCTGAGGCCCGTATCTCTCGTGGAGACCGTGCAACCCGAACCCCTGGACACCACAACCATTTGCAGAAGCATCAGCTTTCCGGCGACCCCTGAGGCTGAGCTTTGGGTTACTTGTAGCCCTGACCCCGAGCAGTAATTGCACCGAAGATTGCAGGCCTACACTCAACGAGTGTTCCGTGGGCTGCCATTTTGTGATTCCTCTCAAGGTCCCTTCGTGATCCCTGGTCCGTTGACCTGTGGGTCCCCAAGAAGGCAACTCTAGCTTTTATTGGGCTTCCCTGGTTGGTCCAGACGTGCCCTGACTCTCCATCGCTTGTGGAGTCCCCAGGACCTTGCTGGTCCGCACAGAAGCATCTTTTCTCTTCCTGCGTGGGTTGCTGTTGCCAAGGCTTGTTGTGGTCAATCCGATCACCGATACCCCAGCACTCGACATCCTTCGTGGGACAGCTCGAATCCGGCTCCTGGTTGTCGTCGACATCTCCGGGACCCCGTGGCTGCAGAGTCAAGCTTCACCTCTTCGCACCTGAAGCACCCGACATCGGTGGGCATTCGATTGCTCCGCTCCTGGTCACTGGCTAGTGACCCAGACTCTGTCCCCTCTGCTTTCAGGTTCTTCACATCTTCGATCCAGGCTTGGATCCACCCGGACACTTTTCGTCTTCACGGCAGCAGCACTTTGCAGCAGATCGCCATTGAAAACGACGACGATTCCCGACACCCTTTGACACCTTTGCACCCGGCTTCCCTGGGTGAGGTAACTCAAGTACTCCGGTGCTCCCGTGGGTGTTGGCCCTAGAACCCCTTAAGTCTAAAGGGGTTTGCTGAAAGTCCTCTCCTAAGTGTCCTTTATCTTTAAAATTCGAACCGCGACTTTCCGCATTGAATCCTACGGCGCTCGCGGCTGTGTTCTCACACTGCACACGTCCCCCGTGGGTCTCCTGTGTCGCTACCTTGGGTGGTTCCTTGGGGTCCCAGCGATTCTACGTGCTCTAGGCACTGTGTCTAGTCAAGTCGTGGTTCTTATACCACTTTCTTAGTATATGGTTTGGTCTCCCCTGGAGCCCACTGTGTATTGTGCTATTTACTGTCGTTTTAATACTGTGATACTGTGTATCTTGAACTCTAATCTCATAAAGGGATTAGTAGTTAGTGTTTAGAAATAAATACATATATTTTATATATATCTTGTGTGGTTCTCCTTTCATTTAGTTATTCAAGAGGTTATAATCTGGTAAACCAAGCTGCTTTACACTCCTTCAAGACTTAGCCTGAAGGCTGCTCTCCTTAGCTACCACTAGGATAGCTTTCAATAAAGGTTGTCTTTAAACCTATCATCAATATGGGTCGTTTGGACTGGTGCAAGGTGCCCACTATAACTAGTGGACAGCATATGCCAGGCCAACTTCTCACAGTATCTTTTCAAGGGGAAGAGATATAAGTTAGGCACTTAATCGCTTACAACTCAGCACATGCGGGCGTTGTTTGATTGCAAGTTGCAACCGTGAGATTCCCTCATTACGTCAGCAGCTGGGCACATGGCCAGCAGTACGCAGCCTGGGAGTCCGGGGGCGAATAACGCAAATTAAACTGTAAAAGCAAAATTGCTGTACGAATGGAGGGATAAATGGCAAGTACACGAAGACTCCCTTGCTCAATGTCACATATTCCATGGCAGGATAATCACCAATTGACACTGGGAACCTTAGAATCTAATAAGTATCATTGGAAATATACACACGACTCCCCGGTCATGGGGGTATGTATGCCCCACCCGGAATTTTAAGGTGACTAGAAGGTAAGCTGAATGTGGAGTTGAATTTGTGGAGGGCAATCATTCCCGGGATAACAGAGTGAACTAGGTCTCCAGTTGGATTGAGCTCCAGGGGTCACGGAGCGAGCTTTAGTTAAGCAAGCCTGGCAGACAGAGGAAGTTGTCACTCCAAACAGGGTGGTGCGACTGCATTGGGGTGCGCAATACGAGCATTCCTGGTCACCATGGTTTAACAATCAAATAGGTCCAGTGCAAAGGTCTGGTCAACTGCAACGGAGTATGTGCCTGCTCTGGGGGCAGGTTTCGGGTTGCTTAATTTATGCACAGTATTCCTAGCCCTGATAGCCTCAGTAGATAGGCTGGTTGTGGAAGCGGTCATCTAACAATGGTGCTGCTGTCCCATAATATAGCCATGATAAGAGTAGAGCTCCCTCCTGGGAGGCCATCAAATTCCTACAGATAATGTGAGGCAGTTGTACCTCCCGGTGAAGGATAAATAGCTCCATGCGGTTTCCCAGACGCAGTTTATCTGGATGGGGTTCCCCGGAATGAGATGGAGCAGCTCCGAACAGATCGGAGCAGAGACTGGCTGGGGGGGGAAGGTTTCCCTAACATCTGGGTGATCCACTTAGGAGGCACCAACCTCGCTGCCATGGGGCAATGTGAACTATGGTTGTCTGAAATCGTCCCGCGCAGAGTTGGCACGGGGCCAAGTCATGTGAGGCAGTGGAACATTCCAGCAGGAGGGTGAATAGTTCAATGCACAAGTTCACAGACCAAAGGGTCTTTGGTTTCATCAGACACAAGCTGATCCACTTAAGAGTCACCGACCTCACTGCTATGGGTAGGGGGGCATTGTGGCAAGCAATGAAGGCTGACTTAGGTGAGATCAGCAAATACATGGGTCAATGTTCGCTCTGGTGGTCTGAGATTATCCCCCGCAGAGTGTGGCACGGGGCTAAGTCAGAGGAGGCAGTGGAACATTCCCCGGGATGAGATGGAGCAGCCTCCTGAACAGGTTGGAGCAAGGACTGGCTGGGAGGGGAAGTTTCCCCAACATCTGGATAATCCATTTAATAGGCAACGACCTCACTGCCATGGGCAGGGGTGCACTTTTACAAGCAAAGAAGACTGACTTGGTGGAGATCAGCAAGTACATGGGACAATATGAGCTTTTTTGGTCTGAAATAGTGCCGCGCATGGTTTGGCACGGGGCCAAGTCAAGTGAGGCGGTGGAACATTCACGCAAAAGGGTGAATAGTGCAATGCGCAAGTTCACAGACCAAAGGGGCTTTGGTTTTATCAGACATGAGCTGATCCAAATGAAGGTGAAAGGCTATTTTGATACGGATGGGGTTCACTTGTCACAGGTGGGAATGGATCTGTTCCTCTTGGACATACAGGAGGCCCTGGAAATAGCTGGTTGCAGGTGAGAATTTAGCTGGTTTGGTGGGGGGCTCTTTAGGCGACGGGGACCGCCTCCTGAGCTTTGGCGGAGTTACAGGGCGATCTGGAAGCATATGGGTACAGAAGGGTACCTCTGCAAGAGCACAATAGGGGTGCCAGAGCCAAATACCAGGAGCCTCATGGGAGGGTCCTGGAACAATTACGTCAGCGCCCCGTTAGTCCTTCGGGCGGTTGTGGGCCTGAACAACCGGGGGCTTGCCTTGCTACGCTCCGCCCTGAAAGGGGCGTGAGTAATAATGGACCAATGTGTCACGTGATCCAGTAAGGGGATCACCCCCATAAGGGTAGCGCTGATTGGGTTCTCCACAGTGCTTGGCTCATCAGGCGGGCAGGGCAGCATAGATTGGTTACAGCTGCCTGCCCTTGGATCGCCCGTAAGATAACCCACCATATTGCATACTTTTGTATGGAATAAACCTGCAGCAATATTTTTCCCAAACAAAAGTTGTGTTGTGTATTTATTTATGCATGCATACTGTGTTGTGGTGGGTGGGGTGTGTTGCCAATAATGGGACTATGTTTACCGATCTTGTTCATTGTTAGCCGATTGTGCACGTCCTGCATATATTTTTTTGTTGGTTTTCATTAAATGTTCTTGTACGAAATTAATGAAATTGCTACCCAAAGACAAGGGGTCTGATACCCACGGGTCAAGCTAGCATTATATGAAACTTATAAATAATAATAATAATGGAATAACCCAAAATGATGTCCTGCGCCCCCACCCCCTCCCGCAGAATGTCAGGGGCCTAACGCAAAAGGATGAGGCACCCCTGCAGAATGTGCTCCCACGAGTCTCCAATATGTCACAAATGTTCATAGGTTTTGGGCTGAACGGGGGTCCCCTGAAGGGTTGGGGGCCCAACAGCGCCTCAGGAGCTGCAGGGGCCTGTGCTACGCCCCTGCCTCGAGACTCTCCTATTTCACAGAAGTTCATTGGCCTTGGCCTAATTGGGCCCCCCCTAAAGAGCTTGAGCCGTAGCGCTACAGGGGCTGCAGGGGTCTCTTTTACGCCCCTGACCGAAGCTCTGTGGCACCTTGTCTGCTTTGTCCACGTTTTGGGAACAGTGGAAGTTTCGTGAAACAACAAAGCGCCAGGGGCGTAACACAGGCCCCACCAACACAAGGGGGCCCCAACTTTCCTGGGGAGCCCCATTCAGCCCGAGGTCAAGGAATACCTGTGAGATACAGAGGCTCAGGGCGCACCTCATCACATTCTGCAGGGGGGGGGGCATTATTTTATGTTACGCCACCACATAGCGCCCTGGGGCGGATGCTATGAAAGGGAACGTGCGCTAGGCTACTGCTCGCCCTGACGCGAGGAGCAGGCTCGTCCACGGGCAGCCGCCGTCACTCGGATTACCACGAGGGTCACGTTTTGCCTTTCAGCTTGAATGAGGAAGTGAAGTCCGGTGTGTGGGAGTAGCGCCTCATCCCCGAAGCCAGGAGCAAAGTCCAGGAAGAAAAGGAGAACGAATTGGTCGATGTGGGTGGGCAGAGCCGTTAACCTGCCGCAGTTGTGATTTATTTCACCTGCGGCCCATTCCACGGGGTGTGTTTGCTAAACTCACCGGCTTAGCACCCAGGGCTCCGGCTGCACCAGTGTTCGAACACAGCCCGTAGGGCAAACTCAGAAGGCAACTCCAGTTTCCAAGCTCGCACAGGGGCCCAACGAAGGCCCCTCCATCCCCTGCGGCGCAGGGCGGGGGCAACTATCCAAGGGGCCCTCAACCCTTCAAGGGGGCCCCCTGTTTGCCGAAGGTCGATGAATTTCTGTAAAGTAATAGGGGACTCAGTGGCCCCTCATAACATTCTGCAGGGGGTCCAGCTATTGTGTGCTATGCCACTGAGTTAGCCAGAGGTGGAACACTCACCGGAAGTCTCTTAAAGGTCAGTCACTTATCAGTCTTTTTCCAAACAGAAAAAATCCCATTTGCAGGGAAACTTAACATCCAGTGCAACACCACTCAACCAGGCGAGGTCAGTGGCGCAAAGATATTTGAGGGGGCCCCCCTGTAAGGTACGTGGAGGGGCCCCCTCCGGACTCTGTCAGGAGCTCTCGGCTGAAGTGCTGTGCTGAGGGGGCCCCCTGGAGCTTGGCCCCCCCGCACTGCGGGGGGCCTGTGTTACGCCTCTGGGCGTGGTCTGTTCAGGGCCAGGCTTGTGGGTGACCATCTATGGGCAAACCCACGCCCACAAACACACTAGAGAAGATGCATTGTTTTAACAGGAACCCTCTTTTATATCCCGGGAGATCCGGGCTGTCTAAACGTTCCCTTTATCCCTGAGTATCGAATTCTCCATGAATTAATCAAGGGACCCCACATTGTGTAAGCTAGGAGTGACCTGTGTAGATCAGGTGACGTCTTCCTCCCTCTCGTGATCTTCCTGAAATGTTTGTCCTTTCTGTACTCTTCTGAAGTGGGTAGGAGAGTCGGTGAAATAAGCAACACATCTGCGTGTACCATAAAGGACCTACTCTTTACTTCTGTCCCAGTCCACTCATTATTTCATCATTCTAGCTGTGGTAGGAATTTGCACCAGTTTGTTGAGTAGTTCTAACATTTGTTGCTGAGAGCAATAAACAAATGTGCTAGTATGAGTAATTCTTGGGATGGGGTTCTTTCCCGTGGCCCACATTTCTTTAAACAGTGCTTTCTATGTCATATCCTTGGAGTTGCTAGGCCTTCAGCGGCCATCATTGTTAAGGGCAAGAGAGAATCTCCGTTTAAAGGTGTCCTTCTCGTTTGCTCAGTCCACTTTGTATCTTTTAGTCATCAAATTTTGTCAGAAAGGATCTTAGTATTGTGATACTGCACGGTCATGAATCATGGCCTCCATCTGGTGATCCACCATAATATTAAAATAGAGACATGTTTTTATGTCCGCCAGTGCGTATTATGGTGGCTCGAGCACATAACCTCCATACACAGGATACGTGTCTCTCTATATATTAACACAACCTATTCTCCTAATGGCACATTTACTTTGTTCAGTTGTGAAACCAGGTAACTTTGGTCAAGTCTAAGAAGCAAAGAAAGACATTTCTCTAGATAGTATTTCTTCCACATTGGATTAGACTGGTTCGACTGGCAAATTATTTGCATATAATATATTTTCCAATTTCTCTTAAAGTATAAATGTTAAATGCAGAGCCAGAAAAGCTAGATCTGTGCCAGATTTTCAGTATATTCACATACAATAACTAGGCATGCAAACATTTCAAATATTATTCATTTATACAGTCAGTGGTTATCCTGAATATCTGGTGTGGATCTGGAAATCATGGACCTCTGTAGGAAAGTCCTGTCATAAAGCATTATGTTCATGAAAGGGGTTACAACGTGGTCGGTGGATGCAGCAATGCTAAATCTAATGTATGCAAAGGACGAATCTTAAATTAAGGAATCTCACAAGTATTGACCAACTTAGGGTCTCGATAGTCATCAATTGGTGATGAAATATTGTACCATGGATTTATTCATGCCTTCTCTGATACCATTTGCTGATTTACTGCCTATTCCCCTGCATTGGTATTTGCTGGGTCTCCATGCTCAAACATGATCTGTTCTTCCTTTAAGACAGGCCTGTCAGAGATGGTGAGCACACCTAATTAAATGAACGGCTCATTTAAGCTAATATAAGATTGTCCAACAAAAGACTGGTTTGTTTTCGTTTCTACTCCCCTCCTCTGTCTAGGTCGCAGTCCACCGGACAGCACAGCTGTGTAGTTTGCTAAAGACATGTTGGGGAGATTCTGAAAGTTCACCTAGGAATGCATCCCACCCGTTGTTTACCATTGGCTTTGTGGTTTGTAACTCGCATTTTCTGGCTTTCAATTTGCTGGCTTTGTTTGCTTTAGGCTGTCCAGGTCGTGTTCGTTCCTCCCATTGCCCAAACCTTGTTTACTGTATTCGTCCACAAATTCGCTTTCTGTAAACAGGCCTTTACATTTTGTTCTTATGTTGCACATTTGCTGGGCATTCAAAGACAGAGGTCAAATGCCAAGCTGTGTCTTCCAAGGGAGCTTGGTTTTTACTTTTCTTTCGCTGACTTCAAAGTGAGAGACTGTATGTGACAATCCATCCTGCTGAGTACCCATGTGAGAGGACAGACTGTAGGATGGTATTTTTTTATCATACAACAAAACTGAACTGTATGATATTTCAGAATACATAAGAATGAGAAAAGTAGAAATGAAGCACATTGGTTTTATGATTCTGAAGTGTGGTGGAAACAAATATTTGAATACGATCAAAACACATCAATAAACTAGGTGATGACATTTCCACACATTATCATTTGTGCGGAGTAAAACTGTATGTCTCTGCAAATGCAATGGTCATTTCAATTGGAAATGTATTGTCTGTAATGGCAGTGCTCTATCACACCATGCATACTCCACACTATGCCACTCCACTTTATACTACTCCACTCTACACCACTCTATACCACTTCACTCTACAACACTGCTCCATTCTATGCCCTTCCACTCTATGCCATGCAACTTCAAGCCATGCCACTCTATCACAATCCACTATGACACTCAATGACATGTCTCGCCACTCCACTCCTCTCCATTCTACGCCCCTCCACTCCACTCCTTCACCACTTGCCCCACTCCATTCTGCCCCACTCCATTCTGCCCCACTCCATTCTGCCCCACTCCAATCTACCTCAACCCAATCTACCCCAATCCACTCCTATATACCCCACTCAACGTCATTACAATCTACCTCAACCCACTCCACTCCAATCTACCCCACTCCAATCTATTCCATTCCACTCCACCCAATCTACCCCAGTCCACTCCAATCTACTCCATCCCGCTCTACCCCACTCCACTCAATCTACCACACGCCATTCTACCCCACTCCACTCCACCACACTCCAATCTACCCCACCTCATCCCAAACTACCCCAGCCCACTCCACTCCACTCTAACCTACTCCAATATACCCCAATCTACCCCACTCCAATCTATCCCATTCCAAACTACCTCAATCTACTCCACTCCATTCCAATCTGCCCTACTGTAATTCACCCAATCTACTCCACCCCAATGAACCCCACTCCACTCTACCCCATCCACCCCACTCTACCCCATCCACCCCACTCCACTCTATCTTACTCCACTCTACCCTATTCGAATCCACCCAATCTACCCCACTGTACTCTAGCCCACTCCACTCTACCCCAATCTACCACGCAATACTCTACCCCACTCCACTTCACTCCAACCTATTCCACTCCGATCTACCACACTGCACTCCAATCTAACCCACTCCACCCCACTCGTCTAGCCCAATCCACTCCACTCTACCCCACTCAAATATACACCACCCCATTCCAATCTACCCCACTCCAATCTACCTTACTCCACTCAAATCTATCCCACTTCAAACTACCCCACACCAGTCTATCCCAGTACAATCTACCCACTACACTCCAATCTACCCCACTCCATTCCAATATACCCTACTCTAATCCACCCAATCTACCCCATTCCAAGTACCCCACTCCACCCCAATCTACCCCACTTTCCTCCACTCCAATCTGCCTCACTCCACTCTACCCCACCCAACTCTTCCCCAAGCTACCCTACCCCACTCCAATCTACCCCTTTCTACTCCAGTACAGTCTACCCCAACCTACCCCTCTCCATTCTACTTCACTCTACCCCAATATGCCCCACTACAATCTACCCTAGTCTACCCCAGTCCACCCTAAACCAATCTACCCCACTCTGTGCTACCCCACTCCATCCCACTCCAATCTACCCCATCCGATTCCAAACTACCCCACCCCACTCCAAACTACCCTACTCCACTCCAATCTACCCCACTTCAAACTACCCCTTTCCAATCTACCCCAGTCTACCCCACTCCACTCTACCCAGTCCATTCCAATCTACCCTACTCTAACCCAATGTACCCCATTCAAGTACGCCATTCCAGTCCAATCTACCCCACTCCACCCTACCCAACTCCATTCAAATCTATCCTACTCTAAACCACCTAATCTATCCCACTCCAAGTACCCCACTCCACTCCAATCTGCCCCACTCCATTGTACCCCACCCACTCCAATCTACCCAAACCCATCCCACTCCACTCTTCCCCAATCTACCCAGCTCCACTCCAATCTACCCCAATATACCTCACTCTGCTGTACCCCATTTACCCCACTCCTATCTCCTTCACTCCTATCTACCACACTTCTATCCACCCAAATGTACCCCACCCGTCTCCAATACACCCCACCCATTCCACACCAACCTACCCCACTCCACTCCAACCTACTCCACTCCAACCTACCCCACTCCACTCCAGTTTACCCAACTCCATTACAATTTACCCCATTCCACCCCGGTCTTCCCACATCACCCCAGCTAAATCTACCCCACTCCAATCTATCCCACCCCACTTCAATCTACTCCACTTCACTCCAATTTACCTGACTCTACTCCACTATAGTCTACCCAATCTACCCACTGCAGTCTACCTAATTTTACCCCAATATACCCCACTACAATCTACCCCACTCTACTCTAAACCAATCTACCCCACTCCGTGCTACCCCAATCTACCCCACTCCATGCTACTCTACTCTAACCCAACCTACCCACTTCACACTATCCCAATCTACCCACTCCAGACTATTCCGGTCTACCCCATTCTACTCTACCCCAATCTACCCTACTCCAATCTACCCCACACCACGCCACACCACTAACATTAAGTTATGCTGAACAGCAACCACACGGATGTACAACATGGCTAAAAAACATTGCCAAAGCCAATAGCTCTCGTGTAGGTGCAAACTATTGGCTTTGCCAATGCTTGTTTAACTTTGTGTCTTCAGCCCTTGGAAACTAACCTGATACCATTTCCAGTGTGAGGATATAACTTTACCAATCAAGAACAAGAGGGGGGGGGCCGAGGAGCCGGTTATGGTCCAGTGTCCAAGCTCCTCAAGCATAATATATAAACAAACAAGAGGACACTGTTCCTAAGGCGTGGTGCAAAGTGTCACCCAAAACGCCCTTAAAGAAAAAGGAAAAGAGAAGAAGAAAGTCCTAGGTATAGTGGAGACCCCCTAGTGAGGAGGAAGAACAAGTCTTGCCTCCTGTTGCCCTCACACACCTGAAGGATGTCATGCTTCATCATCGGGCATTTGCTCCTCGTAGGGCCGGCGCTGCAATGCCCTACGGGTCCCCCGAAGGGTCGCTTTATCGGAGATCTTTTAGGAGAAATGCCGGATGGTGCCTGCGGGTGTGTGGGTGCAGAAAAAGAGGGTGGAAAGTGCGTGCATGTGAATAGAACTGTCCAGGGGTTACTAAGCGAAGAAATAAAACGGAAGCAGTGCCCATAATAAAATAGCACCCCATGGGTAGAGAGTTACCCCAACAGGCATGATATGCCTGTAGTAGGTCAGCATGTTTCACGCCCTTATTGCCACAAGGGTCATTGGCGCTTCTTCAGGACCAAACAGCAGAGTGTAGTGAAGTGCACGTGTAAAGAATCAATATAAACATGTACCCTCAGAGTAAGTCAGGGCGGGCCAACAACCTGTATCCCCTACAGTGTGGCGAATAGTTGAAACCGCTCCTGATAAAAACCGCTCGCTATCAGGAGAAATACTCCAATGGCTAGAGGCGGTGGACACCCACACCTGCTCAAGAGTATTTTACGCGTGCGGGCTGCAGAATACCTGCCCCGTCCATGCGTCTCCGGCTCTGCTCCCGTTTTATTTCTTCGCTTAGTAACCCCTGGACAGTTCTATTCACATTGCACGCACTTTCCAACCTCTTTTTCTGGACCCACACCCCACACACCCGCAGGCACCATCCGGCATTTCTCCTAAAAGATCTCCGATAAAGCGACCCTTCGGGGGACCCGTAGGGCATTGCAGCGCCGGCCCTACGAGGAGCAAATGCCCGATGATGAAGCATGACATCCTTCGGGGTGTGTGAGGGCAACAGGAGGCAAGACTTGTTCTTCCTTCTCACTAGGGGGTCCCCACTATACCTAGGACTTTCTTCTTCTCTTTTCCTTTTTCTTTACGGGCGTTTTGGGTGACACTTTGCACCCCGCCTTAGGAACAGTGTCCTCTTGTTTGTTTATATGTTAGGATATAACTTTAACCTGATTTGTCCTGATAAAGTATCACTAGAACTATCTATGAGAGCCGAAACACTGCCTCAACAATTGTTACTGAGATTTTATAATTTACATGTAGACTGTTTATTATGAATACATTTGCATGCTGAATAAGCAGGGTTATTTTGTCTCTTTTGAATATATGGTCTGTGATGAATTGTTATATGGGTGTTTGAGACCTCTATACAGTACACTATCTGTGAGCCAAGTACATTAAAACATCAGTTCATATTCATGGCTAAGACCAGGCTTAGACTGGCTGGGGTGCCACTGAGATTGTGATTTGTATTGGATGTCCAAAAAATGGGGGCGAGATGGAAAGTTATTGAATGCATGTTGCAAATGGGCGAAAGACGATGCTTCACCTATACTGGACTGGACTTAGTGCTAGGGTTGAGTACCAGGTTGGACCTCTACAGCAGCTATGGCCAAACAAAATGGGATGCCTCCTGGGGCAACTCCTATCCTAGACAGCTATTCATGTATCAGTGTATTTTGGAAGGTATAGTCTTGGGTCACTGATATTGAACCAATGTGATTACCACAACTGAAGCAATAGTTTCTAAAATGGAAACTTACAGGAAAAGCTGTGACAACATGAACTGACTTTCCTCTCAGACTTTTTTCTTTCTGAGGCAAAGCTCCTACAAATCGCCCTCCTGGGTGCTGCCATGCTGCTAAGGCAGGAATTCCTGGTAAAACAATTCACAGACACCATGACTCCAAATCATTCCAGAGTCATTAGTGGTGTTCTCCTGCCCCCTAGCACCAAGGAGTAGAAATTTACGATTTGAAAGATAACCATATTCCCCTTTGGGTACCACCAGGTTGGCAAGGTGGGACTTCCTGTCTGACTTCAAAGACGCCTGTTCCAGCTGTTCTGTCTCTAATGGAACTACAAGAGTTATGATACTCTACACAGTTCTTAAATGTTCAGTTCTTGAATAAGGCTTTCAACTGCCAGTAAACATATCCTCTTCTGAAAATATTCTGGCAATCAGTAATCATTTGGTTAATATTGAATAGACCCGGAAGAAGCAACAATTCGCTACAAAATTTTCATTCATGAAACACATATTGGCTGATGTATGTCTAGAGACCTTTTTTCAATTCTCCTTAATAATCTACATACGTGTTAAACCTTAAAAATGATGGGATTTTTGTGGAGTATGACCTTTTGACCTCAACAACCAGTCCTGTTGTTACACATTAAGGTGGTGGTTGAGCCAGAAAGCTATCTCAGTGTGCTGAGTGCCTGCAACAGACATCTATGTGTAACCTGTAGGTCATAAGCTCAAACACCAATGAAACAATCCTTGTCTTTCATTCTTTCAGGGACTGACATTTACAATGCTATGATACGCTCGGTCTGCCACTGTCTACACCAATGCACCTGAAATGCATGCTCCTCAATTGCAGATCGTCTGTTAATCATGCTCCTGATATTTATGACCTCATCCTCACATATAAGTTGGATACCTTTATCCTTACGGAAACCTGGCTAAACAACTCATCTCCTCCTATTTTAGACTTACTAGTCCCCCCTAGTCACGGCATCATTAGACTAGATAGAACTGAGAGACCTGGTGGGGGAGTAGCCTGTATCTATCGTAACACCCTCTCTGTAAATCAGTCAGAAACTGCTGCACTTCCCGCTTGCAAATATCTTTGCATCAATATCGTTAGCAACATTAGTCTTATTTGCAAACTGCACGCGATCTATCGCTCTCCTAGAGACAATCTGCCTTTCATTGAACAAGTCATGGAAGTCATCTCAACCAACGGTGATCTTCAAGTTACCCAGATCTTCCTTGGAGATTTTAACCTAACTGGAATGACTTGAATGACCATGCAGTGAACAGCTTTAAATCCTTTCTATCAGACCTCCAGTTGACCCAAATCTGTGACAGCCCTACTCACAACAAGGAAAAGACCTTAAACCTTATCATTGCAAAAACAGACAACACCACATTGGAGTCCATTATCCTGTGACTGGACAAACCACTACCATATCCCCTTCCTCATCAATGCGGTTGTGATCCCGAAAAGAGCTCAACTAAAGAAACCAAAACAATGGAAAAAAAAGTCTCCTGAACATAAACCCTAATGACTTATCTATCCTCTGTATCAAATTCATGTCTCCTCATATGGACATAGTAGGTGTTCACGACCTCACAGAGCACTACAATACCTCCATTTTGAACATCCTTGACTCGATTGCTGCCCTTCAACTAAAAAACATATTTACCAAAGTCTCTAAACCTTGGTTCAGCGACAGCCTGAATACTGAAAGACGCAATCTGAGATTAGCGGAAAGATCCTGGAGATCCTCGCCTTACATGGAGCACCTAAAACACTTAAGCTCAGTGAGGAACACAAACAACAGAAGAATCCGAAGCTCGAAAGTCAACTTCTTTAGAACCCAGCTAGACGTCGATCCAAAAAACGTTTTGAAATTGTTAAGCAACAATCTCTTAACATACCAAACCTGCTCAGCACTGGGTCCAACACACATCCAAACTGTGAGAACTTTGCTTCCTTCTTCTTGGGCAAAACAAAAATAATTGAAAATTATCTGCAGTCAGCGAGGGAACTCCTACCGGCTATCTCACATATCATTCCGCTTCCTTCACAGTCTGCTGATCCTATTGATCACCCTGGGCATTGCCCCAAAAACAATGCCTTCTGGCACACTTTCACACCCCTCAATGAAAGTGACATTCAAAACATGCTTATAGCTTTGAAACCATCTCATCACTTCATCGACCCTTTACCTCCGAATATCTTTAAGAAGATCAAATCTTCTATTCTCTCCTTATGGACTAAGATCGTAAATGCCTTGTTCCGCCAACGCACTATCCCTGATTGCCTAAAAGTAGGGCAGGAAAACCTCATCTTGAAAAAACCAACTACAGATTGCTTAGACTTTAACAACTTTTGCCCAATCTCCAACATTCGCACTCTGGTGAAGCTTTTGGAAAAATGTTTCCAAATCCAACTTTGCAACCACATAGATAATTTCCAACTCCTTGACCAATGCCAATCCGGCTTCCGTCAAGGTCACAGAACAGAACCAGCACTCACACACTTAGTGGACGACATACTAAAAATGCTGGACCAGGATGAATCGTGTATTCTTATCCTCACTGACTCATCTTCTGCGTTCGACACTGTTAAACACGACAGTCTACTGAATCTACTTCAACGGAGGATGGGGTTATCAGGGTCCGTCCTGCATTGGTTTACTTCATTCCTCCACAACAGAACCCAAAGAGTCAAGGTTAACCAATACCTGTCCAAGCCCACTGCAGTCACCCTTGGGGTCCCACAGGGATCCACCCTCTCACCCACTCTCTTCAACTTATTCATGGAACCTCTAGCAGACTCCTTGACATCCGCTTACATTCAGTAACACATGTATGCAGATGACACCCAATTGTATCTGAAAATGTCCTTTCCAGAAGACATCATGCCTCTCAACACTACTACTTTTACAGAATACTCAGATTTGGCTCACTGGCAACCATCTCAAACTCAACGCTGCCAAAACGGAATTCCTCTTCATTACCCCTCCTAACCACAATCTCAAGATCGACCTATGGATGAAGCATCTAACTGCCCTCAAATGCTCTCCTCATATTATAGACTCTGCTAGATCCTTGGGAATTACACTAGACAAATACCTGTACAAGCACGATAACATCATTACTGTCACCAAAGGAGCGAATTATCAGATAAGCATTTTAAGGAAACTAAAACCCTTCCTCCCCCAGGACGACCCTAAATCTGCGGTCCAAGCTCTTGTCTTGACCAAGACTGGATTATGGAAGTGCTACACTCTGTGGCCGACCTAGAAACAAGCTGGCCTCTCTAAGGGCCTCCCTTAACTCTGCTGCCAGACTCTTCACCGGAACAAAAGGAAATAATCACATATCCCCGGATCTAAAATCCCTGAACTGGCTCCCTTATGAGGCAAGAATACAACTAAAGATTGCGTTCATGACTCATAAATAGGGCTCCCGGTTTTATGGTATTTATTTTTTGGACATTTCCGTCTGTATTTATCCATATTTATTTTTTGCTAATTTTATCTGTATTTATCCATATTTATTTTGGGTTTTGTGGAGAAATGAAGCTTAAGTTAGTATATTTCCACATTTATTTAACCGATAAAATTGCACTCATGCTTGAATGCCTGCCAGGTTTCAATGCTGTGAACATCCGCAGAAGATAAATCAATGCACTTATATGAAAATATGCCAATTTCAGTATCAACCTTGTGCATATCTACTGCTGTTAAATCCTCTTAACTAAAATTCCTTTCTCTTTTGACCCCCTTACCTATCAATCCACGCAGCTATTGGCCTGGCAGTCATACAGTATTTAGAATTACTGAAAAAGCAAGGCAATTTCCGTTTTTATCCACATTTTAAAAAAAAATACAGACAAGAAAATACATGTTTTCTGTCTGTATTTATCTGTAAAAATCTGTAAAAACGGAAAACAGGGAGCCTTACTCATAAAGCCTTACATTTCAATACTCCTGGTATTTGGCACAAAAGCTAGAACTATCAGTGGATTGCAGAGCATCGCGAAGTACTGGCTCTCTGCTACTGAAACAACAGTTTGAAAGAAAACGTGCAACAGAGCCTTCTCGGGTATCGCCCTGAAAATTTGGATTTCTCTGCCTCCGGATATCCGCCTGATTCCATCTACCACCTCCTTCAAAAAGAAGTGAAAACATTTCTGATTAACACATTTCTTGCCATAAGATCACACCTTTTGTCTCTTGATCTTATCCCTGACTATTATTCATTTGTTGATTATGACTACTATATTGCTGACTTCCTATGGAGGTCAAGTTTATCAATTTGTTAATCTTCTCTGTTTGTACCTCATTCGTATATGTGACTGTTTCTTTTGTCTCCTACTTATCTCTTACCTCCCCCTCCTGTAAAGCGCTCTGATACCCTCTCGGGTCATGCTTGCGCTATATTAAACTTTATAAATAAATATGGGGAACCTAGCATAGTAGTAAGCATTATATATAAAACAAGAATGTAAAGGGAAATGCTCGCCAAGGCCTAATCTACTTTTATCAGGATTTAGCCATTTGGTCCTCTGCAATAGCCCAGGGAGCAAGTTTATGAGCCTCCATGAGAAGTGTTATGCTAAGTACATCCCTTGGCTCAGATGCCAACCGAGTGAGCTCAGCAGATGGTCCTTCCCCCAGTGCCATAAAAGCCTTTGTGAGCCAAAGTTTGTGCTTTCATGCAATATGTGGAATGCAGGAAATATAACAAAAACAACTGCTAAAGTCTGATCTTCAGCCATACCCTAGAAAAAAATAACAACAAGCTGGGAAGGGTGGGAAGCAACACAGCATGGGATGCATGTATTTGAGGGGGAAGCAGCACACGAGGTAGAGCACTTGAAAACATATGCATTCTCAAAGAGTGCTGAATGAAAAGGAAAAAAGTAGTCCCCTAAAAGTGAGCAGTGGAAGGATACAAGTCAGCCAATCAACAGGATCATAAAGAGGGTTGCTCCAGAGGAGGGCCAAACGTAAGAAGAGGAAGGCAAGCCATTGAATAGGAAGCAAGCAAATGAGAGTAACGATAAAGTCAGCCAGTGGTAAGCAATAGGAGGCTGTAAGCCCACTGTAAGTTCACAATAGGTCTTTCTCAACCAGACAGCTTGACCTGTGTTGTAGGTAGGGCCTGAAAAGGGCTTTAGAGATTTGAGGTAGGGCACTTAAGGACTCTAATGTGAAAGAAAAAAATGCAGTTGGAAATTCTAGATAGTGCTCAGAAAAACGCTTAGCACACATCTGGTGCTTGGCATGTTATATTCAGTTTTCATGACTTGTCCAAAGCTCCTCGGATAAAAGCTCACAGTGAATTTGGCTTGACATTCCGTCCAAAGCCCACGGCGCGCATTTGGAATGAAGCTTGCTGTGTAAACTGGTGCATAAATGGAACATTCAAGGATATGTTCCCGACACAGGTCCCATTGGATCCATAACTCGCAACCCTTTGACTGCTCACAGACTGAGTCCCACACTGCACCCTCCCCTGCTGGCAGCATCAACGAGGTACTTGGCAGCACCAGCATTGCCTGTTTGTGCTGCGCTCCAGTGTTTTGTAGCTAGGTTCACACTCTACAAGTTCCATGCATGCACACCTTTTGAGAGACTTTCTGACAGTTGAAGCAGCGCAGCGTGACCTCTAGAACCCCTGCGAATGGCCAGAGACTTCTAAGAAATCAAGGTGCAACACATGTATAGCAGTACAGGAAACAGTGGTTAGCTTTCTATTTATTTACATTAGTATAGGAACACTCAAGGCATTAACACTGCCCTTCAGCACATGCTTTAATGCAAAAACATGGCTGCAAAAACATGGGAGCCACAATGTGTTATATAGATTATTAAAATGGAAAAACAGTATATGTCATCTCGCTCACGGGCATAGACAAGGCACATATACTCTGCTCTTGTAAACAGAAGCCAGCCCATGTGCCACTGCATGGAGAGATTAATGCTAAACCACTGTGAAGAGGCGAAATACTGTGCAATTGGGCTCAGAGGCCACACACTGTGAGACTGTCTGGAGAGTTTACATTCAGTGCAGTACCGTATTCCGGGGGAACACAATGTAGAGATCAGAACTTGTTCCACTGTCTTATTGCGAGTTACTATAATGAGAGTCAAATATCATGCCACTGTATGGAGAAACAGCAGGTTATATCGAATGCACCTGCATGGCAAGGTTACATTCTGTTCCACGATATAATAAGCATTGGCAAAGCCAATAGGTCTCACCTACGTGAGATCAATGGGCTTTGTTGGAGTGGAGTGCCATTGAGTGAAATGTAGTGGCATTGAGTGGAGTGGCATTTGATGGAGTGGAGTGCAGTAGCTCGGAGTGGAGTGGAGTGACAATGAGTGGAGTGGCATTGAGTGCAGTGGAGTGGCATTGAGTGCAGTGTAGTGGCATTGAGTGAAGTGGAGTGGCATTGAGTGCAGTGGGGTGGAGTTGAGTGGAGAGGAGTGGCAGTGAGTGGTGTGGAAAGAATTGGACTGGACTGGAGTGGCTTTGAGTGGAGTGGAGTGGCAATGAGTGGTGAAGTGGAGCAGTATTGAGTGGAGTTGAGTGGCATTGAGTGGAGTGGCATGAGTGTTGTGGAGTGGCATCGAGTGGAATGGAGCATCATTGAGTGCAGTGGAGTTTAATTGAGTGAACCGGAGTGGTAGTGAGTGGAGTGAAGTGGCATTGAGTGGAGTAAATTGGATTGGAGTGGCAGTGAGTGGAGTGGTATGGTCTTGAGTGACATTGCATGAAGTGGAGTGGCACTGCATGGAGTGGAGTGGCATTGAGTGGAGCAGAGTGGAATGAAGTGTCATTGAGTGGATTAGCATTTGGTGCAGTGGCAATAAGTGGAGTGGAGAGGCACAGAGGGGAGTAGAGTGGCAATCAGTGGTGGAATGGAGAAGTATTGAGTGGATTTGAGTGCCATTGAGTCTAATGGCATGAGTTTTATCGAGTGGAATGGAGTGGCATTGAGTGCAGTGGAGATTAATTGAGTGGAGTGGAGTGGTACTGAGCGGAGTGGGGTGGCATTGAGGAGTGGAGTGGCAGTGAGTGGAGTAGACTGGACTTGAGTGGCATTGCGTGTTGTGGAGTGGCATTGCATGGAGTAGAGTGGCACTGAGTGGAGTGGTGTGAAATTGATTGGAGTGGAGTGAAGTGGCACTGAGTGGAGTGAAGTGGCACTGAGTGGAGTGATGTGGCATTGAGTGGTGTGGCACTGAGTGGAGTGGTTTGAAATGGATTGGAGTGGCACTGAGTGGAGTGAAGTGGCACTGAGTGGAGTGGAATGACTCTGAGTGGAGTGGCATTAAGTGGAGTTGACTGACATTGAGTGCGGTGGAGTGGCACTGGGTGGAGTGTACTAGAGTGGACTGTCACTGAGTGTAGTGGAGTGGCACTGAGTGGAGTGGCAATGAGTGAAGTGGAGTGGTGTGGAGTGCAGTGCACTGGACTGGAGTGGATTGGCATTGTGTGGAGTAGCACTGAACGGAGAGGAGCAGCAATGAGTGGAGTGGCTCTGAGTGGAGTGGCATAGAGTGGAATGGCGTGGGGTCGAGTGGCATGGCATGGAGTGGGGTGGCATGGAGTGGGGTGGAGTGGAACTGAGTGGAGTGGCATGAAGTGGAGTAGAGTGGAGTGACATTGAGTGGAGTGGAGTGCCATTGAAAGTTCCTCAAGTTGCCACTGAATTCCGCTATTGTGCTTCAAAGCCTTGTGCTATTTATGCGATTATAATACAATACATTACCAATTACATAAACCTATGATTTATGTAAACATCTGATACCTTTGATCTGAGAACTAAATTGTTTACAAATAAATGTGTTTTAGACCTTGAGGGGCTAGTTGGAGAGGGAGCAACATATATCGAACTAGTTGGGGGCTAAAAGAGATGGAGCCAGGTGGTGGCAGTGTTGTGGAGCTAGACTATGGGATGGGGGTGGGAGGGGAAGAAGCAACACAGAGAAGGGGAGGTGGGAGGAGAAGAAGAAATAGTACTTCAATCACAGTGTGAGCAATGAACGAACAAAATTAAGGTGAATCAATCTGTTTGAGTGGAGTGGCATGGAATGGCAATGAGTGGAGTGGCATTGAGTGTTGTGAAGTGGCATTGAGTGGAATGGAGTTGCATTAAGTGGAGTGGAGTTTCATTGAGTGAAGTGGTGTTGAGTGGAGTGGCAGCGAGTGCAAGTGGAGTGGACTGTAGTGGCAATACATGAAGTTGAATGGAGTGGCATTGGGTGGAGGGAAGTGGCATTGGGTGGAGTGGAGTGCATTGAGTGGAGTGGAGGGGAGTGACATGGAGTGGAGGGGAGTGACGTGGAGTGGCATTGATTGGAGTGGCATTGGGTGGAGTGGGGGGACACTGAGTGGAGTCAAGTGGTATTGAGTGGAGTCGCACTGAGTGGAGTGGAGTGGAGTCGACTGGCCAACCTGTGCTTGGGCCATGCTGCACAGAAAGAAATGGAAGTGATGCCTGGCATGCGCTGGCAATTAGAAGACAGTGAAGAGATGCCAATGAATGGTGAGCAATGGGCAGGCTCCAATCCCCTTATAGTAAAAAATACCCCTTGCCGCAAGGACAGCGACTGCGTTGTCAGCAGGCGAGACCTAAAAAGGTCACATTCCGTGCCACTATATTGATAGGCAGCTCCCAGGGCCACTATATGGCAAGCTCAGATTTTATTCCACTGTATTAAGAGGCCACATCATGTTTCCATATGTTTTCATATGTCTACATTCTATGACACTGTAACCTACATGGTGTGGCACTGTATGGGAAGGACATATTGAAAGCCACTGTGTAGAAAGACTGCATCCTGTGCGATTGTATGGTGAGGTCACATTATGTACTGCTGCACAGATAAGCCACCTTTTTTTATTCTGAAATAAAGATGAAATATCAAGGTAAATAGGAGATCTTGAGCAAGACTCCGAGAGCAAAAAGATCCTAAACCAAAGAGGATACCTTGAGAAAAAAAAAGATGATGATATTAATTGGAGATCGATATACAAAAAATAAATACAGAGATAAAAAGGAAATACCAAGATAAATGGGAAATCGATGTATAAAGATGAAATACAAATCTAAATGGTAAATCCAGACGTAAAGAAGATCTGCTGAGATAAATTGAAAATCCTGACCTAAAATATAATAATGAGATTTAACGGGTGATTCTGAGGCATTAATAATAAGCACACAATATGTTTTATGATATTCAGATTGTGAATATGTATGGATACCTTGCATACCAAAGAAACAATACCAGTGGACATAAAAGACGCATAACTGGTCTGACAGGCTGTGAGTAAGGAAGATAGGCACAGACTACACATTTTGTCAGATACGGGATGAGCAAATCCTCTGACATCCGTGAAGCTGGTTAGATAGACCTTGCCAGGTGTCCCAGATGTTAGAAAATGGCACTGTAGTAATTGTATACTCTGAATACACCATAAGTGGTATAAATATTGGTTGGTTGTGCTTCCTTAAGGGCGCATTGGTATTTATCAAGCAAATGATTGGGAGCATTTTTACAATAGAAATTTAAAACAGATTAATTTCATAGACTAGACACTGTGACTACAATTTTAAAACACTCTGGGGCCGATTCCGATTCGGGCCGGAAGACGTACCGACCGACTCGGTGCGGGAATTTATTCCGACCGACCCGACCCGGGTAGTACGATGAAATGCATGTGAAACCCGACCGACTCGGACGGAATACAAAACGAACGACCGAGCCGGACGGAAACAAGCCATCCGGCCGGAAAAACACTCGAAACTAACCGACCGACACGCATCCGGATAGCGACCGAACGAAACGTACCCGCGAACTCCGACCTGCGTAGTACGATGCTATGCGTGCGAAACACGACCGACTCGCACGGAGCACAAGCCGTACGACCACACGCACACAAAACCCAGCCGAATCAACCCAATACTCCGCGACCGACTCGTACGCCGCACATGAAACCAACCTGAAACACAGCGGGAACGAGTCGGACAACATCGCACCAGACAACAGCAGCGTCCGACTCGGACACAAGAACGACTCCTACATGCACCCAAAGCACCAAGGGAAAAAAGTTTTAAAAAAAGGCCAAACAAGCTACCACAAAGCCAATAAATACTGGGGGTGGGGGAAAAAATGGAACAAGGACACACCCCCAACCCCACCTACATAAAGGCCACAAATCCCTACCATGAGCCTTTGCAAGTTCCACAGACCTGCCAGCAAACAACATCATCACACAGCAACCACAGACACACTCACAGCTCATACATCACACAAGCCACACACCATTACCACACTTACAAATAGCACCCTCACACACACCCAGCTAAACCTACACTCCCACACCCCCACTTGCACACACACACACACACACACACATCAATCACCACCACCACCCATCACCATGCCCCCAAAGAAGAACCACAAGTTCCTAGATTGTGAATTGGAAGTCCTGGTAGACGAGATACTCAGGGTAGAGCCACAGTTGTTTGGTACATTGGTACAACAGACCCCCATGTCGCAGAAAACCAAGATGTGGGCGAGGATTGTCGACAGGGTGAATGCACAATCACCATGTTTGCGCACAAAGGAAGACATCCAGAACAGGTGGTATGATGTGCGCAGGAGGGTCCGGGACCTACTAAAAAAGGACTACATCATCAGCCAGCGCACCGGCAGGGGCCCTCCTGCAAAACCAATATATCTCAGGCCCTGGGAGGAGAAGGTGCGGGCCATCCTACCACCAGTGAGCGTATATGGACTAACAGACATCCCAGAGCCTGGTGAGTACACAACTTATATACACAATATGGTGTGACAATGCACACACAGCACCCTCAAAGGGATAGGCAAACCATGCACCCTTACCAAATACACAGCAAACAAAACATACTCATCCCAAGATGTGAATGCCAGTCAGACAAAAACAATACCTGCCATCTCATAGTGACATCTAACTGTGTCATGACATCTACAAACCTAACAACAAATACAGCAAGGCAGTGGCACAAATAGAACCAACAAACACTCCCAGATATTTTGACATCACTAGAACACCACCTCACAGGGAAGATCACTGAAAGGAAGGAATTCTGTGTATGCTGGTAAAGTCAGTGTAGCCAATAGCATCATGGGAGTTGGAGTCATAGATATTGCTCAGCCTCACAATTGGCCCATCAACACCACCCTGAATCATGCTCACATCACAGGGAGTGGAAAAGGACTCACAAGATGGCTGACACAGGGCACTGCTGGGGGAACACAAGGCCCTGCAGGCAACTGTGCACCAACAAACAACACAACCACATTGTCAGCCATCTTGCCATTGCTCTCACACTCACACACACTGAAGTCCACTCAAAAGGAAGGAAGGATGGGCATGCTGGGAAGGGGGTGGAGGCAATAGCATGATGGGAGTGACAGTCACAGATGTTGCTCAGCCTCACAATTGGCCCATCAACACCACCCTGAACCATGCCCACATCACAGGGAGTGGAAAAGGACTCACAAGATGGCTGACACTGGGTACTGCTGGGGGAGCACAAGGCCCTGCAGGCAACTGTGCAACAACCAACAGCAGGACACCACTGACTGACATCCTGAAAGACAACTTGCACTCCCTGCAATGGAAGCATGTTCCATGGTGGGATATCTGGCTGGGTGGGAAGGAGGACTCACAGCACTGACCATAGTTACAAGCACCTCCCCTCACACACACCCCAACACTAACTCCACAGAACCCACCTGGGAGAATGCAAAGCCTCACATTCTAACTCAAGATCCCACAAAGACCAACCAGCCGGGCTCATACTGTGTGAAGCACAGGGACACTCTTGGGACTGGTAGCCAAACAACCACAAGGAGAACACTCTCAGCCAACCTGTCAGCACAGGCACCCCACCCCACAGGGAAGCAGAGTCAAAAGGAAGGAAGGATGGGCATGCTGGGAAGGGGGTGGAGGCAATAGCATGATGGGAGTGGTAGTCACAGATATTGCTCAGCCTCACAATTGGCCCATCAACACCACCCTGAACCATGCTCACATCACAGGGAGTGGAAAAGGACTCACAAGATGGCTGACACTGGGTACTGCTGGGGGAGCACAAGGCCCTGCAGGCAACTGTGCAACAACCAACAGCAGGACACCACTGACTGACATCCTGAAAGACAACTTGCACTCCCTGCAATGGAAGCATGTTCCATGGTGGGATATTTGGGCTGGGGGAGAAGTCGGCCCGGATGGCAACCAAATACCACCAATGCTGGTCAGGCACACACCTCAACATTCACATTGACATGCCATAGGTTGGCAGGACAATGTGCTACACCAATATCACTCTCTGACTGTCATAACTGAGTAGAATGCAATGTCCAGGGCCGCATCCAGAGGTACAGTCACAACTGTCCGGTGTTTTAACAATTGATGCCTGTAGAAACATACCATACAATCTGTGTCTCTCCCCAAAACAGGTGAAGATGGGGACTCAGCAGCAGATGAGGATTATCCCTGTCCCAGGCTCCGGGGGACACAGAGCTCACTGGTGTGGATCAGCCTCTGCACTCCTCGGATGGCGAACAACAAGCTGGACCCTCCGGTGCCAGTCATCATGCAGCACCAGCAGGACCAACATCTGCACCCCTGCACTCGCCCTCCAACAACTGCCAACACACAGGCCACCCCTGCCAACACGGACACACCAAGGACCACAGGTGACAACAGCGCAGGGACCCAGGACCAAACTGGAGCCGCTGCCATCGAGCCCACTAACAACACCCAAGTGGGCCCACGGTCACCTGTGCGTGGCACCGCAGGCCCTGCACGTGTTGCCTGGGGTGGTGGGAGGGGTGGTAGACACAGGTCGCTATTTGCAGAGGGGTCAGGACTGCGTGATGACCCACAACTGGCACGCATTGCAGATGTGTACCAGACCAGCACCGGAGAGGTCACCCAGGTAGTGGGGATCCTCAAGGACATACAACAGCAGCAGGCTGCCCATCATGCCCGCTTGGACTCCCACATGTCCCGTGTCGAGACACACATGTCTCCCATGGAGTCCAAGTGGGACACATTGCAAGAACTCACAGCGGTGCATAGGGACATACTGACATGCCTCCGCCAGATGAGCACCAACATGGCCTCACCTCCCTGTGCGCCCACAACATCTGTTGCCACTACATCCGCAACAGCCACAGGGAGGGAGGAGGACTCTGGCGGAGAGTACCCTGCACCGCGGCAGCCTGCACCTGAGGATCCCCCCCAAGAAGAGGGGCCGTCCGAGGAGGCCAAACTGAGAGGCCGATGGCCAGCTACATCCCCCAGGAAGCCAACACCTGTTCTGGAACTTTTCCTCTGTGTGCAAACTGCACGCCCTGTCGATGGCAACCCAACTCGCCCACATGACATGGGGAGCTCTAGTTGTACAAATTCATCAGATGACTGTGGACTATACCCTGGACATTTCATCTACCAGGACTTCCAATTCACATGGGAACTTTGGATTCCAATTTCTATGTACAGCACCCACCATCCTGTGCACCATCCCCACACCTTTTGTAAATAAACTCACCAAAAAACCATATCTGCCTCTGTTGTGATTCCAACGTGGTCTCTGTCATGGAGATGGTGATCAGAAATATGACACTGTGCATGCTGACTGCTACAGCAAGTCCAACACCGTCATGGCAGTCATGGCGACGTGACACATATGAGGGAGACACACCACATACACACCAGGGCCATATGACTCATCCCCTACACTGATGTTGCCTGGAAATACAGTGCAATGCACAGACACCACACATATTCACAGTCTGTGTCAACTACAACACAGGTGCAGTAAGCAAATGTCACTCAGATGTGTGACTACGGACAACGCACACCCCAAAATGTAGAACAGGTTTATTACACATTTGCTACATGTTGTTTCCACTACAAATGCAAGCTAATCCCACCTGGCTGTGGCCACAAAGTCAAACAATGCAGAAGATAGAAAGTCCAGGGGTGTGTGGCACATCACCTGTAGGGGAACAACTGCTGCCACCTTGGAAGTTGAATCATTGATTTGGGGGATCCACGTTGTTCTAACAACTCCAGCAGCACCCTGTGAATAACAGACATGACACACACTCAAAAGCACAGAAGAACAGCACAGAATGGCAATACTCATGTCTAATACCTGTCACAAGTTAAATACACAAAAGCAAGTTAGCATGTCTATACTGTTGGCAAGTACAGACCACCTGCAAGGACACATCTCCGCATGCATCCAGTCAAGTTGCACATGGCCACACTCAAACAGCACCAGAGCACCACACACACATATCATGCAAATCAAATTCATTGATAGTACAACACTCTGGATACTCACATTCAGCTGAAGAAGTTGGTGATGAGCTGTGTGCGGACATCACCATCATCATCACTGGCATCGTGGCCCAGGCCTGGATCCTCCACAGGTGGCGGATGTTGGTCATCATCATCCAGGATGAGAGGCAACTCCTTCCGCACTGCCAGGTTGTGGAGCATGCAGCAGACGATGATAATCTTGCACACCTTTGCTGGGGCATATGGGAGGGCGCCTCCTGTCTTGTCCAGGCAGCGGAAGTGGCTCTTCAGGAGACCAAAGGTCCGCTCAATCACCCTCCTGGTCCGACCATGTGCCTCATTGTAGCGCATCTGGGCTGGTGTCACAGGGTTCCTGAGGGGTGTCAGCAACCACGGCATGTTGGGGTATCCCGAGTTACCTACAGACAGACAATTGCACATTATCCAACATTGAAAAGTGTGCGGAAAGCAACATAGCACAACACACACAATGGTACAAAGTCAGTACACACCGACAAGCCAAGCACGCTGGTTCGGCATCTGTGACATCATCCTCGGGATGCGACTACTCCTCATCACGTAGGCATCGTGTGCAGAACCGGGGAAACGGGCACAAACATGTGTGATGGTCATGTTTGCAAGACATACCACCAGAGCATTGACAGAATGGTAATGTTTCCTGTTCCTGTATGCCTGCTCATGTGCCTGTGGTGGTACCAAAGCCACATGTGTCCCATCAATGGAGCCAATGACATGTGGCATCCTCCCCAGGGCATAGAAGTCACTCTTGACGTCAGTGAGTCAGTGACGTTGTGGGAAATAGATGTACTGGTTAAGGCATCTCAACATCGCCACCAAAACATCGCGTAGCACACGGCTGAACATAGTCTGTGACATACCACCAGTAGATGCCACAGTGTGTTGAAAGGTACCGGTGGCAAAGAAGTGTAGGGCTGCCAGCACCTTCACCTTGGGGGTCAGCGCTGTCGGATACGGCCGGCCAGGCTGCAAATGTGGGTCCAACCGCACTGCCAAATCCTCAATCAGCTGCCTGGTGAAGCGGTACCGTCGGATGCTGTCACGTTCCACCATCGTTGCCAGGTCTGGGAATGGTCGATGGACAGCAGGAGCCCTGCAGTGCAGAGGTGAAGAAGTCAAGATTGCCAGTCACCCCACATATGTGCCATTCACCATACTGTAGTTCACATGCTACATCATCAGCAAACACTAGTACTTGATGTGTGTCTCGTTCTGTTTGGACACATATGGCACCCACATGGACATCATGTAACATCTCTGTTCAACATGTGTGGACAACAGGTCCCAGGGTGTGCTATTGAAACCATTTGGCTGTGTCACAGTACCCATTTACTGCACTCACATTCCACACACATACCACAGTGACGTCTGGACAGATGCGCCACAGGCATCTCAACTCATTGACAGGTAGATTCCCAGGGAGCCTGTCTTGCCACATGGACACTGGCATGACATGGCGTATCATGTACACGTCAGAAAAATCAAACATGACTCCCACAGGTAGTGCCCCCTGTAGCCTCTGCAGGTCAGACATGGACGTCAGTGACACACACACACAACATCTAAGTCCATGCACAAACAACGTGGATGTGGAGACTGTCTCCCATTGTGCACATGGAGTCAGACATGTGAAACACAACATGCACACAGACTGCGGAGGGACATGACTATTGTGGCAATGGGCCACCCTTTGATGTACATGCTTTCCCACATGAGCCTTGGGGTATGTGACATGTCATACATATACACAACCTGGAAATGTGACCATGCAACATGCTCCAAAAATGAACAGTTGCACATCCCAGTGATCATGTGCACGACACACAAAGGACCCTGTCCCCATTAACATGTGCACAGCCTGGGTGTGTCTGCCCCCAAGTGCCAGCCCAAAAACAACATGTACACACCCATACACAGATAAGGTCATGCTGCCACACATGCCTTAGATACAGTGTGGACTGGGTGTGGTGTAGTAGGTGTGCCCCAGAGTCCCTGGAAAGTATATGTGGCTGGCATAGGTTCACCATTGACCAGCATGGTGACACATGCGTGTGACCTGTACAGGGACGCGTTGTACAGCAATGGTCCGATCGGTGTGCCCGCTCGGACCATTGCATTGCATGTGAGCGGGTACGCGTTGTATCGCGGGTACGCGTTGTACAGCAATGGTCCGATCGGTGTGCCCGCTCAGACCATTGCATTGAATGTGAGCGGGTACGCGTTGTACAGCAATGGTCCGATCGGTGTGCCCGCTCGGACCATTGCATTGAATGTGAGCGGGTACGCGTTGTACAGCAATGGTCCGATCGGTGTGCCCGCTCGGACCATTGCATTGCATGTGAGCGGGTACGCGTTGTATCGCGGGTACGCGTTGTACAGCAATGGTCCGATCGGTGTGCATGCATTGGCTGGGGCCTGGCATGGCAACGGATGCGGTTTTTGAATTTACAACGAGTCTGATGCAGTGAATTCAGTTGGCCAGCCACAACAATGTTGCAAATTCATGGGTGTCATGAAGTTGAATTTTTGAAGGATGCTGTGGGCGTGTATTGGAGCTGCTATTCCATGGATTGGCCAGATTCAGAAGATGCTACCGACTTGGACCTATCACTTTGGACACATGGGACAGTATCTGCCTCTGCAGCACACATATAATGCTGGCTGTTCCCCTGAGAGCTCACTTGCCTGCACTACATGCTCCAGGACGACATCTGCCACTACACTGCTGCTGTCTCTGCATCCTCTGGCTGCTGCAATGGCACGTACTGTGGAGAGAGCCCCAGCCTTCACCCATGAGGAGAACCAGGACCTGCTGGACAGCCTCCTTCCACAGTACAGCAAGCTGTATGGGACAGCAGGGGAGCAGGTGAGTGTGCTGTCCACTGCCTCACTAATTGTGCATGTTGCCTGACTAGCAGGATTTACAGTGTGCACATCACTGGCTAGCATGCCCACTGAGTAGTTCGCACCCCCCAAAGTGTGTAGTCACTTGCACTGAACAGGTACAGTGGAGTAACAGTGCATTCAAACAAGGTTCAATACCCATGCAATGATACCATGTAGTAACTGCTGGCAAACTGTCCATAGCCCTCGTTGCACTGCCTGTGTACATCATATGCCCCTGTGATTGAGACATGTATTTCCAACTGTGTGATGCACGGATATGTTGCATGTGTAGTAATGGCCTTTTCACTTTCTCATCCTCACAGGTTGATGCCCATCGGAAGCAGGACATCTGGCTGGACATCGTCCGGGCAGTCCGATCCGTGAGGGTCTACAAGCGCCGGATCCGCAACTGCCAGAAGAGGTGGCAGGACCTTCGTGGCTGGACCCGGAGGATTGCAAGGGTCCAGCTGAAGCTGTCGCCTCCTCGCAGGAGGGGCGGACACCGGACCCTGACCCCCCACATGCTCCAGATCCTGCCGGTGGTGTTCCCGGAGCTGGATGGGCAGCTGAAGGGCAGACAGCAGCAAGGAGGGGGTGAGTCTAAGACTGCACTGTGAACTCTGTCTAACATGCTATGTGCCCTCCTCTGGCCTGGTTAAACTTCCCCAGTACATCAGTCTTGTTGTCCAGTACCCATGTCCCTCTATTGTAACCTGGCCACTACCCATCTGATGCGCCAGTGTGCTCCTTACGCTCAGGATAATTGTGTCACTTGGGTACAGGGTCCTAGCATTTTGCTTTGCTCAAGGTGGTGACAGATTTTGTTCCCGTGACATTGTGTTTGCCTTCATGGGTGGGTCAGTTGCTCACACAATGCCTGAGTCGTGCTATGTAGTCTGGGTGTAACTTTGATATGTGATCCACTTGCACATCTAATTCACCACATGTCCCTGGGGTATTTGCCACACCCCCATTCTGCGGGTGGGTAAATTGTCTGGGCCTCAGGAGTATGTATGTCAAGTGTGTCACACATGCTTAGCCACCTGCCCACTGACCAGGGCTCATCCCTCTTGCAGGTGGAGCCGGACAGTCATGCCTACTACAGGGCATACAATACACTCTGTACTCCCACTCCCGTGTATCATCTGACATGCTGTGCTCAGTGAAATGTTGCCTCAGGTGTCTGCCTCTGTGTCGTTGTGCTGTGACTACGTTGTCGTGACTCCTGTGATGTCCTTCGGTTAGGGGTCAGCATGCCATCTGCTATTGGACCATGTGAGACAAGACTTCTGTGACTCATAGGTGTTTGATCACTTGACTGTGCAGACAGGTGTATGAGACTGTGACTTTCAGGCAGCTGTTCATCATTCACAGCACACTGTGAGGTGCTCTGGTTCAGGGAGTAGTGTTTCATGTCTCCCATTTGTCCAAATGGTGTGTAGTGTACAAATACTGGTTCAGAGGATGTGGTTAGTGGGGGATGAACATGTGCACTTGTCAGTTACATTACTTGCCTTCCCCATGTCCTAGGATAGTGACACAGTGCAGACTGTTGTTTGCTGGCTAACATGGCCATGTGACTTGAGACCGTGATGTATGACTTTGCAGGCATGCCTGTGTCATGGCATTAAACTTCCTAAGGGTGATCCTGCAGGGTGGTGACATGTGCAACAGGCACCCCATTGTGGCATTGACTATCCGGACATGGGTGCTTCATGGGGTCTGGTGCTGGTATGCATCACATGCATTTCTTTTTAGGCTCAGGCCGTCCATTTATCCAGACACCTGCACTGACTCAGTGGCAAGTGATGTGAGGTGGGCATGTTCACATACTTCACCGTGTTCTCAGCAATGTCCAACTACTGTGTAGGTGGTGCATGTGTCCACACTGGGGTCTTACCATCAGACGGGCACCAGACAGATGGGTGCAAGCGCAGGAGGGGTGTCTGTTCCATGGCTGACCATCAGACTGACAATTGGCTTCTCCTAATCTGTGTGATGACTTTTGGCAATGTTCTACTAGTGATGCCAGGGCTTGCTCTGTGATGTGCTGTACTTACTGTGGTGTGTGCGGTCAGTGCAGGTGACTGATGTTTGTCTGTTTCCCTAATTGTTTGCAGATACATCCACAGCCACAGGAGGGGACAGCTCCACGGACCAGGAGGAGCAGCGGAGCCAGACTGGGTCAGCGTCCGACGAGTGGTCAGAGGGACCCAGTGGCACGGAGGGCGAGGGAGCCACACCGAGGAGTCCTCAGCACCATCCACCTCAGCTGAGGACCACAGCAGCTCGGAGGATGACTCCCTTGTGGAGGCGGGTGTCAGCAGCCACCACACCCCAGCTACTCTGTCTGATCCCGCCACCACCACCACCACCACCACCGCCCTCCCATTGGCTCCCATTCCTGAGGTCCGTGGAGGCTCCCGTGCTCGGGAGCGTGTCTCCTTCAAGCCAGGCACCGCACCCCCTGCCCCTGTGTCCCCTGCTGCCCTGAGTGAGGAGTCTGTGTACCTCCTTCGGCAGCTCCATGTAGGGCAGACAGCAATGCTGACTGTCCTCCATGCACACACCACACTGTTGACACAGCTGGTGTCGTTCATGGAGGGCATCTCAACGGGTATGTCTGCCCTACAGAGGAGCAATAGGTCCATGGACTCCTCCCTGACGGCAGCAGTGTCCCTCCTCCAACAGTCCCTCACCCCTCCCACCTCTGCCCCATCCACACTTCCTACCACCCTACCTGTCCAAAGCACATGCACACCTGCACAATCACACCAACACACAGACACGAGCAGCACACACCCACCCAAAACCAAGGCAAGACGTGCACACAAGCATCCTCAGGGGACTGATTCCACACACACAGGGGATGGGGAACTGACACACACACAGGCAACCACAGTCACTCCGCAATCCTCAAGATCCTCTCCCTCCAAGACCCCTTCCCTTGCCTCACCTGCAACCCCACATACACAGCAGCTCTTCCTCTCTGACCTCGGCCTCTTCCCCTCCAATCCCGCTGATCCAGCATACCGGGGGAAGAGGAAGTCCACACACAGAGAGGAGAGTGCCCCTCGCCACCGGACACCCTCCCCCAGGCGCAGGCAGAGTGAGCCCCCCACCCGCAAGTCCCCCTGGACCCGGAAGAGCAAGACCCCGCCACCGCCCTGCAAGTCACCCACCCAGTCTCTCACCTCCATCCCCCAGGCCACCACTCCACAGGTTCCACCGCCACACCCTGCCCCAGGTTCCCCCACACACCGATACCGCATCCCCAAAGTGCTCAGGCCCTTCCCCCTGCCACTTGCTCTTCCACCCCCAAACCAGACGTCCTGCCTGTATGTGCCACTGGTGTGGAGACCGTGTCCCCCCCCCTCTGTCCTGCCCAGCTCTTCTGCCCCCCTTCCACTCCCTTGGAGTCATGCACTGCGGTGGAGTCCACAACAACCCCATCTGACTCGGGCACTGCATTGGGGACCCAGCCCACTCCATCTGCCCAGCCCACTGCAGTGGTTGCAGCACCAACACCATCGGACTTGAGCCCTGCGGTGGTGCCGGCCCCCTGAGTCAGACACCTCCACTGCAGTTGCCGGTGACACTCCTGCACCCACCTCACCTTCCCTGCCTCCTTCTGGCATCCCCTGATCCTGTCCCTGCGGTGCCTGGCCTGCCCCTCGTATGCCCCTCCAAGGGGGATGTCCCCTGTTGGTACCTGTGCAGGCAAGCAAGTTGTGACAAGTAGTCACACATCACCCTGTTGGGACTGTGTATTTGGACTGGACATTGGCCGTTGTTAATTTTGGACTTTTGATTTGAGTTGCACACTTGCTGAATAAAGCCTCTTTTTGTTTACTTGTGGTTAATCTTTGGTGGTACATGATGTAGATGTGTAGTATCATGCATTTGCTGTTGTAATTGTGTTCAGATCAGGTAAATGAAGTTTTGCTGTGATGGGCTCCATGTGGCCCATGGGATATGTGTCCTAATCTAGTCTGGATCTATAGCATCCCTTGCTGCAGTCTGAGGGTGTAATGTTCAGCATTTGACACAGGGATGTACGTTTAGCATTTGTATATTACCATCTTTGTCCTACACTGTTGCACATCTGTTGGGCTTACCACTGTCCAATGTTCCTAGTACCCTGACTGTGTGCCCGTCTCCACTGGACATGCAGTTTTGCACATCAATTTTGGAGGACTCATCTGTGTATACAGTACAACTGGATTGCCACGTGTTTTGGGTGTATGCAGATGACTGACGTGACACTCCCGTACCCAGGCTGATGTGAGCAGAGGCTTCTGTGTGTTGTAGTTGTTGACTCACTGACGGAGTGTCCTGCTGATATGTTTGAGTCGTGCACAGACAAGGTTTGGCACAGCGGAGCTTCCACAGGAGTGGAGTGCCCTCATGGCTGTGTGTAATCTGGTGACATTGCGTGTGCCCGTGTTGTGTGTTGTGTGAGCATGTCTGTGCATGTTCCCTTCCCTTTTCCTACACAGGCTGTGTCCCTAGGGATGTTCCTGTTTCTGATGGTTGCAGAGTTGGTATGTGTTCATCCAGCATCTTGGACCTGGTTTCTCCGTGATGTGGTTGCATGGCAAACTGATGTTCATGAGGTTGTCATCCCAGGTTGTCTTTGTTGTCAGGGCTGGGGATGTGGGCAAACGCAGATGGGACACATTCAGGATTCCCCTTGGCACTTGTTGTTTACACAAGTAATGTGATTTTGAGTTTGTGTTAGCTTTCAGTGATTGTGACACGTTGTGTGTGTGACTGCTGCCACTCCTCAGGGTCAGAGCTGCAATGTCGGAAGTTGTGTACGTGTGTTCTTTGTGTCTCACCTTGGCTTCTTCGTTGGTGTGTGACTATGGCCAGGATCCCATTGTTTGTGGTGGATTTCACATCATGCGCATGTACAGCGTACTGTGCAGTGTGTCATACATAGACGAGTCATGTTGAGTGGGCATGTGTGATGGGTTTCTGCACCTTAGTTCCCCCCACCACCCCTGGGATTGTCATGGGTGCATGTGCAATGTCGCCAGTCCATGTGAGCTTCACTGCTGCACATTGTTGCAGATGAGGGTGTGTGGTGTTGAGTGTGCAAATGTGAGTTGTTGCTCGGCTAGACCACTACCTCCATATTGGCCTTGGCTGGCAGGCCCTGCTGATTGATTGGAGCTTGTGTAGGTGTGATGGTAGTTTGTAGCTGAGGACACATGGCTGTGGTTCACAGTGTGATCAACATCTACCTTTGTCATCACAGTGGAATTGTCATGCAGGCTAGTGTCTGCACAATGTGGGGTCCCTGGGGGTAGTGCTGTGGTGGGTGTGTCTCTTGCTGTGTTAGTTGCTGTTCCTACAAGCTTGTGTGACATGTGTAATTTGGGCTCCCTCTCATCTGACAATGCCAGATTTCCCACATAGGGGAATCCAATCCATGAGTTACTTGTGTGTGGCACTGTATACACATCTGTGTAATTGGGATTCAGGCCTCCTCATGTGTTGTGTGGTTGCCTGGGGACACTGGCACACACCCCCATCACCTGTTGTCTTTGATAGGAAGTGTGAGTCTGCCTGTTTGTGTCAGTGCATTTGCATCACTGCATTGGCATTTCTGTAGTGTGCCATTGGCTGTATGTGGTTTGGTGATTTTCCCCTGCTCTCCCTGGTACTCCTGGGTCATCAGTCAGCACAATGATCATGGTTTGTATGTCCCATTGCTGCCATGGTATGGTATTTGTTCACCTGACATCCACAGTCTCCACAGATTATATACATTTGTGTGTCCATAGGTGCAGATATGTGGGTCAGCATCATGATGGTCACTTCTGTCATTGTGGAATCGGCTGATTGTTGGCAATGTGGTCCCCCATGTGTGATGTTTGTATGCACATGGACAAAAGCGATGTTTCTGTGACACTGCACTGTTAGCCTCCCCCAATATATGTTGCAATGGGACACAAGCAGTACTATGCCACAGATGTTTTAGTTGTTGTGTGACCAGGATTCATCCATTCAGTTTGTCTTTGGCAGCTTTTACCATGCCTACACTTACCTTATGATCACCGTGGTGATGGGGCTTTAGGCACCATTGCCACACTGATCAAAAGGTCCATCAGCCTTGGACCCCACACTTACCTTTTGGTGACTGTGGTGATGGGGCTTTAGGCACCATTGCCACACTGATCAAAAGGTCCATCAGCCTTGGACCCCACACTTACCTTTTGGTGACTGTGGTGATGGGGCTTTAGGCACCATTGCCACACTGATCAAAAGGTCCATCAGCCTTGGACCCCACACTTACCTTTTGGTGACTGTGGTGATGGGGCTTTAGGCCCCATTGCCACACTGACCAAAAGGTCCATCAGCCTTGGACCCCACACTTACCTTTTGGTGACTGTGGTGATGGGGCTTTAGGCCCCATTGCCACAGTGGCCATGGTCAGCTTGTATTGTGGAGGCCACACACTTTTATGTGTGACACATGTGTTAGTGGGTCACATTGTATGTTCATTGTCATGTTTAGTGTTGTAGGCATTTGACATGGACTACACACGCTTGTCATGTTGTTTGGGTGGCTGTAATTTTCTGTGATTCCTTATGTGGGAGTATGCTGGTTGTGTCATGCATTACCCGTCCTATGAGTAGGGGTGGTGGTAGTGGTAGGCATCCAGCCCCCATGAGTGGGGGTGGTGGTAGTGATAGGCATCCAGCCCCCCATGAGTAGGGGGGTGGTAGTGATAGGCATCCAGCCCCCTGAGTAGGGGTGGTGGTAGTGATAGGCATCCAGCCCCCATGAGTAGGGGTGGTGGTAGTGATAGGCATCCAGCCCCCTGAGTAGGGGTGGTAGTAGTGATAGGCATCCAGCCCCCCATGAGTGGGGATGGTAGTGGTGATAGGCATCCAGCCCCCCTGAGTAGGGGTGGTGGTAGTGATAGGCATCCAGCCCCCCATGAGTAGGGGGGGTGGTAGTGATAGGCATCCAGCCTCCCCTGAGTAGGGGTGGTAGCAGTGATAGGCATCCAGCCCCCCATGAGTGGGGATGGTAGTGGTGATAGGCATCCAGCCCCCCCCTGAGTAGGGGTGGTGGTAGTGATAGGCATCCAGCCCCCCATGAGTAGGGGTGGTGGTAGTGATAGGCATCCAGCCCCCCATGAGTAGTGGGGGTGGTAGTGATAGGCATCCAGCCCCCCCCTGAGTAGGGGTGGTAGTAGTGATAGGCATCCAGCCCCCCATGAGCGGGGATGGTAGTAGTGATAGACATCCAGCCCCCCCTGAGTAGAGGTGGTGGTAGTGATAGGCATCCAGCCCCCCCCTGAGTAGGGGTGGTAGTAGTGATAGGCATCCAGCCCCCCATGAGTGGGGATGGTAGTAGTGATAGACATCCAGCCCCCCCTGAGTAGGGGTGGTGGTAGTGATAGGCATCCAGCCCCCCATGAGTGGGGATGGTAGTAGTGATAGACATCCAGCCCCCCATGAGTAGGGGTGGTGGTAGTGATAGGCATCCAGCCCCCCTGAGTAGGGGTGGTGGTAGTGATAGGCATCCAGCCCCCCATGAGTAGGGGGGGTGGTAGTGATAGGCATCCAGCCTCCCCTGAGTAGGGGTGGTAGCAGTGATAGGCATCCAGCCCCCATGAGTGGGGATGGTAGTGGTGATAGGCATCCAGCCCCCCTGAGTAGGGGTGGTGGTAGTGATAGGCATCCAGCCCCCATGAGTAGGGGTGGTGGTAGTGATAGGCATCCAGCCCCCCATGAGTAGTGGGGGTGGTAGTGATAGGCATCCAGCCCCCCCCTGAGTAGGGGTGGTAGTAGTGATAGGCATCCAGCCCCCCATGAGCGGGGATGGTAGTAGTGATAGACATCCAGCCCCCCCTGAGTAGAGGTGGTGGTAGTGATAGGCATCCAGCCCCCCTGAGTAGGGGTGGTAGTAGTGATAGGCATCCAGCCCCCATGAGTGGGGATGGTAGTAGTGATAGACATCCAGCCCCCCTGAGTAGGGGTGGTGGTAGTGATAGGCATCCAGCCCCCATGAGTGGGGATGGTAGTAGTGATAGACATCCAGCCCCCCATGAGTAGGGGTGGTGGTAGTGATAGGCATCCAGCCCCCATGAGTAGGGGTGGTGGTAGTGATAGGCATCCAGCCCCCCTGAGTAGGGGTGGTGGTAGTGATAGGCATCCAGCCCCCCTGAGTAGGGGTGGTGGTAGTGATAGGCATCCAGCCCCCATGAGTGGGGATGGTCGTGGTGATGGGCATCCAGGCCCCCTGAGTAGGGGTGGTGGTGGTGGCAGGAATCCAGGCCCCTATGGGTGTGTATGGCATTGGTGATGCCCATCCCACCCCTATGATTGTGCAGTTGCTAGTGTACATCATTTGTGCATCCCTATGTGTGTGTGACATATTTTAGGTACGTGTAGTTAGTTTGTATTGTTGGTGTTTGACTTACCTTCTGCGACGTACGCGTCCGAATCGGTCCCGGTAATAGATGTAGAGAATTGGTAGGACCTGCGCGATGGGATTCATGGTTGGTTCGTCTCGTTCGGGTTTCGCGTGTCTTTGACTCGTACTCGTCGCTGGCTTGTTCGTCTCGTAGCCGTGGATCGTTTAGTGACGCGAAACGGAGCTTATGTGCGGCTCTCCCGGATGCTGAAACGTGCCGGACGTAGCGACGGGTTCGGCGCGTACGGAAGACGCATCGTACTAGTCCGGCCGGAAGGTGCTGTGTATTTGGTTCCGTGCGACTCGATTCGGTGTTTACGGATCCGGCTCGGGCGGAGAAAAGGAGCTGGATTGGGTAAGTACGGCTGGGTCGGAATCTGGGCTGTTATGCGCATCGTACTTCGTTCGGTAGAGTGTTCGAGTCGGTCGGGAAACACGCGTTCGGCTGGTATTTTTTCCAGACAAATACTGTTCGGTGCGCTTCCGGCCCGAATCGGAATCGGCCCCTCTGAGTGAGATCACGAGCTAGACAAGATCATAATAAAAAATTATGTATCATAAGCTAAAGTAGAGGAGCCAAAGATAAAGATGGTATGACGAAATAAAGGATTGTACTACTGAATATCGACACCAACAACTCCGTGGTACAAGAACATCAAGGAACAAAATGTCAAAACATAAGTGCATATAGGAAAGCATAGATTTACTATTCTCAACTCCTCATATGCGTTCCTTGAAGATATATGTACACTGTAGGAAAACTATTGTGAAGTTAGGTATAGAAAATCTCGACTTACTTACCTGTCGCTATTTTATTTCCGATATTCTTTCCTTGATATTGTGTCCCATTAATATTGTGGTTTTGATATTCAGGGTGCACACCCAATTAAAGGGGGGGTCCTGGCTTAAAGAACAGACCAAGATTAGGAAAGGGCAAGATTATGAAATAAAGAAGGTGATCTAAAAATAAAGTAGAAGGTTGCAAAATAAGAGTGTATCATGAAATAAATGAGTGGATCATAAAATAAACTAAGAGCTCATAAAATGAAGTATGACTTTGTAGGATAAAGAGAAAGAACGTGTATTAAAGGTGGATCTCAGGAGGCAAAGGAAGAGACCAAAAAAGGAGTGGTAGTGCACTAGGTGGGAGTTTGGGTGATAGAGGAGGATATGAGATAAAGGATATTATGGGATAAAAGGGAAGATTCTGAGATTAAGGAAAAAACAACTTGGTAAGGGGGATCATAAGATAATTGAGAAGTTCTTAGTATGACAGAGAGGATCAAGGTATAGATCATGAGACAAAAGAAGAGATCAAAAAATAATTGGTAGATTCGAGTGATACAGATGACGATCGTGAGATGCAGAGGAAGTAAATGAGAAATCCCATGTTTATGAGGTGGCCAAAGCTGAACATGAGTTCTGAATATAGAAAAGGATTTAATGAGCATTCGGTCTGACCTCCACACATATAGGCAGTGTAGGGATAGTCAGCGACTCAAAGGTTGGAAGATTGCCCAGTAGTGCAGAGTGCCACTTTTCCTGCTGACCTTATAACAATTTACATGGCAAATCTATTGATGGTGTATAATTCCAGTCCGTGGTGGAATTTTATCCTTGTCAACAGTATTTGCAAATATAGAAATTCTGCTAGAATGGTGGAATTTTTCCAATAAGAAATTTAGGATTAGGGGCGGGATTACAGGCATTCATAGGTGGGTGGACTTGCTAAATAGGTGAACAACCACAAAACTATGTGTTAGTGCGTGTTTACATGCGCCTTGCATGTAGCTGCACAGACACAATGGTTTACTTTTGTAAAGGGCAGGAGTGACTATCCAGAGTCAGAATGTGGAGGGATCATTGCATATTTGCTGGGAATGTTGAGGAACTGGTTTCTCCACCAGAAGAAATGTTTTGCCCGGGGAGAAATAAAAATTAAAGCGCACAAATACAAACTAATGCTATATTTATGTATGCAGAATTTCCACATGGAGTCAATACTGCATACATAATTATTTAGGCATGTGAGTATTCCGGGAAATCTGTAACTGGTGTAAATTTCCAGCTGTACACCCAAGATCCTTTACGAAACCCATGAGTGTCCGTAATGTACTTCAGGCTTATGAGCAGGGTCGGACTGGCTGTAGTGGGCACAGGGCATTTTCCCGGTGGGCCGGAAGGGTGGGGGCCGGTTTTTGACCCAGTCCGGCCGTGCTTATGAGTAGTTGTGCAGCAGCAAATTCCCGATTTTCAAAGCTATCTCTTTTTTAAACTGGAACTGAGAAGTATATTCTGGACCCTCCTACAGGAGTTTCATCAATACTGCTCTATGTGGAGATCTACACGTTTCTCAAAGGCTAGTCCATCTCGGTTTATTTGGGCAAGAGCAGCAGGAATATTGATGCCTGCGCACTGCCAAGAGGGTTGCATGTGCTAGGCTGCCCTGGCACCTGATCGAAATCTCAGGCTGTAATATCCTCCGCTGGGTGACTTGGGGTGTCAGGCTACCCTTGCCATCCACTGGATCTCATTCAATGCGATGCAGCTGTTGAGAAGGAGAACCAGCTGTGGAGGTCAGTCAAACAGCAGCTTCCAGAGAGCAGCAGATGGACAAGGGCCCATTGTTACCCCCTGGCACACTACACTTCCAGGTCCAGGGCCAAAATGAGCAATTGGACGAGCATTCCAGAGCATTCCAAGCAGATGCACACACATGTGGGAGGCTTCCAAGTCAGCACAAATGTGCTCTGTGCACACTAGAAACATGCGAGGAAACACAGGAACCCAAGAGTTAGTGCACTCTGTGTGCACTAGAAACCAGGAGTGTAGATTCAGTGGAACCAAGAACCAGTGTGGGGACGAGTTAGCAAGGAATTACGGTGCTCTAGATGCTAGGAACCAGTGCAGAGATAGGTTAAAAAGGAATGATTGCGCACTTACACACCAGGAACCACGGGCCAGCCACGACCCTTGCAGGTAAGAGCGGTGGGGCCGGGTGGGGGGGGATTTCGACAGACGACGGCAAGGGAAAATTAATTATTTATTTCATTTTCCCTCGTGGACGCATTCTGCAGCACACATACAAGGAGGAAAACACCATCAATGATTATTTTTGTGTAGAAAGGTGTCCCATCCTGCACAAAAACAATCATCTCTGCAACACAGGCACCCTTGCACTATGGTGCAAAGGAAAGCACAGTATGCATCATAATGTTATAAATATGACGCATATCTGCACTTTCCTAATGACGCAGCTCGGTGAAGCAAGATGGCTTGCAGTACGCGCTGCATCATTATATATGCCCCATAGTGACTCCCAAGTTCTTGCACGTGTCTGCACTGGTTCCCCAGATGTACAGAGTACAATGACTTTCTGTATATTTTCACTGTTTCCAGTGTCTGTAGTATGCAATATACTTGTTTCACTTCCGGCCTCATTTACAATGATTTGGTTTAGGGCAGCGCCGCAAGTGTTTTTTGCTGCGCTGCCCCACGCCGAATCGAAAGGTCAGGAATGCACAGTATTCAGCCGGCACACAATATGGTGCCTGGCGCTAACGTAGGCACCCTTGCACCATGGTGTCTGCATTGTTGGCCGGATTGTTTTTGTACAGGAAGGGACTCCTGTCTTCACAAAAACAATCCATGGAGGTGTTTTCTTCTTTCTATGTGTGCTGCAGACAGAATGCAGCACACATAAAGAGGAAAAAACGAGAAATAAACATATTTCTTCTTGTCACGCCTGCCCTGGGGAGGCGTACAGTTTTGACTCATTCCCAGGGTTACAGAGCCTTATAAATCTGGAAATGCGTCAAAACCCATGGGTGTTGCATTGGAACTCCCACCGCAACGTCCATGCCTCCCTGACGCAGTGTAAGGTAATGCAGCAACATGCGCTGTGTTGCCTTGCACCATATCTATGTGGCCATGAAAAGGCGTCATAAAAAGTGATGCACCGGAGGCGCAAGGGGCTTGTTAATAATCCCCTCGGTGCCTAGCCCTCAATATATGCGTTATCGGTACAATTCTGTTCTTATACACATGCTGTACCCACAGACTCCTCTACAGTGCGGTGCTGAACTGTTAGGTGGCTGGCGTTGTTGTCTTTTCACACTTGTCTCTGTGCGTTCAGTAGCAGGTGCAGGACAGAGGCCAGGCAAGTCCATCTACTGACCTAATCTCGACAGTTTCGAAATTAATCTAGAAAATCCCGCTCAGGCTATGTCCGCATTCTCTCTTCAGCCCCAAGTGCAATGTGTAACTTGGAAAAATCTATGCCATTTACTCAGAGCTCAAAGTTCAACCCGTGTTTACTTAAATTGGCACCGCTGCAGGAAACACCTAGAGCTTTGCGAAGGGAGCCTAACCTATGCTGGTGGCTGGAGGTCACGTGACAGGGCATGCAATCAGAGACGAGCATGGTGGCATGTGGAGGAGAAGGGGTGGGGGATCCAGCACCCCTAAAGAATTCTTCGGGGGAGGGGTGGGGGGGGGTGTCCGGTGTCCATGGAGGAGGGATGTCCATTGGCCAGCAGGTGTAGAGGGGCGGGGTTTAGCGACTTCAACGGGCCGGGCAGTTAGGAGTGACCCCTCCTTTTAGCTAGGCAGGGCGCATGCTGGTCTCTGGAAATTAGCAAATGTCTTTCCACCCTTCCCTCCATCCCTTGGAGAAGTCAGTTGTCCGTGTTTTTAGTTGTCATTTTAGTTAGATATGGAGTGGCTTTGTTTTTTTGGCGAGACAGGTGCATAACTTTTTGAATTGTTTTAAAGGGATATTTGTCGCTGATGAGCAGGTGCAGCAGGGCGGGTGAGGTGGTTTTCTGAGAGTATTTCAGGAATAGAAGGAAGGTTGGTTATGTTGATGCTCAGGATGAAGGGGGGCGGGGGGGAATTTGAAAGTTAAGAGCAGTATAGCACAGTTTGAGTATGTTGGTATGTTACTAATGGATGCAACTTTGAAGTAATTAGAGTCTGCTGCTGTGCAGGGGAATGTTTAAGGGTTTGTTTAGGGGAGGGGGGGTAGATGGTCAGGTTTTGTTGAAATGTTTACTGAGGCTGCGGTTATTATTCTGTACAGCAAGTGCCTAGGCATTGTTTAACTGATTTATGCACCTGTCTCATAAAAGTGGCCTTTTTCACATACTATGTGACTCGAGTGGGTTTTGGCTGCACCGTCCCGCCCAAATGCTGGTATCTGATGCGCCTGCCATGTCCCTGCAGTCTAGCACAGAACCGACCCCATGAGTCATTTAAATGTCCCTGAACTCCTGCAGAGAACTGTTAGTACTGTTCCTTCAAGGGAACCCCAGAGCTGTGCAGAAAACTGTCGGTCCAGTGTCTTAAAATGCCACTCCAACCAGGGCTTTAAGTGGACCAGGTCCCTCCAGTTCTCAGACCTGGTAGCAATAAGGGAATTAAGGGGCGCTAGGTGTTTTAAGGGGCTCAAGTTGAGTAATGGGAGGGGTAAGTAAGAGGTAGGAACAGTTTTTAGGGATCAGGGTTGGGTGAAGGTAATGATAAATAAGGGGCCGGTAGGGTTTTTAGGATGCAGGAATGGGTACAATGTAGGAATGTAATAGTTTTTAAGGTTCAGGGTCGGGTAGGGGTAGGGATAAGTAAGGGGTTGTAAGTGTTTTTTTGGATTCATGGATGGGTAAGGGTAAAAGGTAGTGAAGGGAGCTAAGGGTATTTTAGGGTTCAGGGATCGGTAAGGGTAGAGGGTAGTAAAGTGCAGTAAGGGTTCTTTAGGAATCAGGGATGGATAAGGGTAGGAGTCAGTAAGGGTATTATTAGGGGGGGGTTTAGGTTCAGGGATGGGTAAAGCTGCAGGGTTGTAAGGGTTTTTAGGCTTCAAGTTTGTGTAAAGGTATGGTTATGTGTTATATCTGGTGTATTTTACAATGCATGTTCACTGGTGCTCTCATCCCTGCTGTCTCAGCTAGTATGAATGTGCTCTGTGGAATGCTGGAGTGCATGGTGATGCTGTGGAATGCTTGGGTGCCTGTGAGGTTGAGTGTCAGTTGAAGTATGGGCTGAGCAGCAAGGAGGCTGCTCCTGGTGGGGCTATCCTAGGGACTAAGCTAAGAACCTGCTATGAATATGCTTATCTGCAACTAAGACCAATAAATCATCACCTATAACCTACACTTCAGCTACTGGACATTTTCATTACAACATTTTGCTGATGATTTGGAGAAAAATCTATAGAAACTATGCATGAGGAGCAACATTAAGTGACTATTAAGGAAACTAATATGAAGAAACTTCTGAGGAAAATAAATCAAGAGCAACATTATGCCCTGCAGCCCCACCAGTGCCCTCCCCATCGGACAGCCCATATCTCGGGCATTTTTTGCTTTGAGATTTTGACATGGAATTTGAGTCAAACAGTTGCATGCAGTTGATGGCATTCTGCAACGGGTATTTGTAAGGGAACCGGCAGCATTCATGTGATATGGCAGCAGTCAATCGGAGTGCACTGGCGCTGAACTGGCAGTAGTGTTGTAGGAACTGGCAAGGGCTGCACATTCAATCTACGTCGATTTGGATTGGGGTATGGAAAGTTGTCACTGATCCCGAACCCGCAGTATTACTTGAGAGTGTATTGCCTGCTATGTGTGTGAAGATAAGGCATTCGGGGGCATAGAGCCAGCCCCGGTGAGAGTTTGGCTTAGAGGCGATGTGATGCCCTGGCGAGATGACCATGCTGTGGACATTTGAAATTTAAAAAATGTGCTTGTGGGCAGCTGCCATCTGCAAGATAGAACATTCATGTTTCTGCGTGTTTGTACTATTGTGCGGTGCTTACCTGAGGAGCCGCGAAGTGGAGTCCCACTGGTCTCGAGCAGCGAAACTCTTGTTGGCAACTGTGAGCTCACGAGAGCACGAGCTGTGGCATCTTAGAAGCCTCGCGGAGACTGGAGAGCCTATAGGCCCATAGGAATGAATGGGAGTGCATTTGCAAATTGTGATTACCAAATTGCTAATCGCAATTTGCGAATGAAAATCCAAGGGTGCTAGGGGGCCTATGGGCACCCCTGATGCACCCTCAAATAAGGTAAGTGAGCACATATGGCACACGCACATGCCCTAAGGGCATGTGTGCGTGCCACATTGCACTTTGAAAAATGCACTTTTGTGCATTTTTCAAAGGAATCGTAAATTACTATCAACTTGAAGTTGATGGTAATTTGCGATTCCTAAATACAAATTTGCATTTAACGATTGCATCATGCATTGCATTTAGGGAATCGCAAATTGCGATTCCTTAACTGTATTCACAATTTAGGTAATCGCAAAAATTGCGATTACCCATATTGCGAATGCCAAAAGTTTCATACATTGCAAATGGCAAAAAGCCTTGATACATCTGGCCCCGAGTGTCCTTGCTTGAGGGATGACTGTGTGGGGTGTAAGTCACCCATTTTCTTCTGTGTGTGGTTTAGAGTTCTTCTTTTGGGTGCGTGAATATGAGAGTTCTGAGTTCAAGAGTGCTTTGATGGCGTTTGTTGTTGTGTTACTGTGGGTCGGTGTGCCGTGCCACTTTATTGTTGTTTTTTTGTGTTATGTCACATGTCATACTAGTCTGGCCAGCTGGTGTGGTTTGTGGTGGTAACAGGAGCGGTATGTTTTCTCGGTATGCATCTGTATGAGATGTGTGTGAGTTGTGGGTGTGTGGTTTGCGTCTGCATGAGATGCATATGAGTGGTGGGGTGTGGGTGGAGGGGATATATGTATATATATATTGTCTCTTTCTATTTTGAATGTTGATGTAGGACTGCTTTGTTTCGATCTTCAGTCCTTTATTTAGCAACTTTTGATCCTAATGTAAATGCGTTGAAATGTGTTTCCATCTTGCATTCACAATATCTTTTATGTATGTTGATGTAGGACTGCTTTGTTTCAGTCGTCAGACCTTTATTTAGCAACTTTTGATCCTAATGTAAATGTGTTGTTTCTATCTTGCATTCGCCATATTTTTATGTGTTCTGTAAATGGGGAAGATGTGTTATATCTGGTGTATTTTACCATGCATGTTCCCTGGTGCTCTGGTCCATGCCGGCTCAGCTAGTATGAATGTGCTCTGTGGAATGTTGGAGTGCATGGTGATGCTGTGGAACGCTTGGGTGCCTGTGAGGTTGAGAGTGTCAGTTGGAGTATGCGGTCCTGGTGGGGCTAACCTAAGGACTAAGCTAAGAAACTACTATGAATATACTTATTTGCAACTAAGACAATAAATCATCACCTATAACCTACACCTCGGCTACTGGACTTTTTCATTACAACAAAGAATTTTTGGGTCTCAGGCATGAGTAAAGGTAGGGGATAGTAAGGGTTTTTTAGTGTTCAGGGATAAGTATGGGTGAAGGGATGTAAGGCTTTTTAGGGTTAAGGGTTGAGTAAGGGTAGGTGTAATTAAGGGTAAGTAAGGGTTATTAGGGTTTAGGGATGGGTAAGAGTAAGGATGGTAAGGGTTTTTTAGGGTTCAGTGAAAGGAAAGGGTATGGGTATTAAGGACATTTTTAATGGTAGTGGGATTGGAAAGGGGTATAGATAAAATGTAAAAAAAGCATATCTATACATATGTACGCATATAGAGGACGAATATATATATATATATATATATATATATATATATATATATATATATATATTCACTGAAAACACCAAAGGTTAAAGTAACATTATAGTTTGGTGTGATAGAAAGATGTGTTTTTGTTTAAAAAAAACCCTTAGAAATTCACTGAAACTGCCAACGGTTAAAGTAACGCAATAGTTAGGTGAATATGTCCGTGACAACAGTAACGTTTTGAACTAAAACAAAAACACAGAAATTCACCACTTATAGTGAGCAGAGCTAACTATAACTTGCGCCCCCGCCATGCACTGCTTTTGACCTCACATATTACAACACTCAAGACATGTTCTATGACATCATTTGTGACATCACTCATGACATCTCAAATGACATCATTGTATCAGCAGAGAGCCCAGTCCCTCTCCGCACCCTACTACATACACCCATCATCCAAGAGAGGACTCAGCGGACAGACCAGTCCCAATCCCCACCCTACTACGCACACCTGTCACCTGGGAGATGGGTCTGAAAGGAGAGGCTAACCCCTCCCCACACCGTACTATGCAAAACCGTCATTTGAAAGAGGGGTCTGAAAGGAAAGGTCAGTTCCTCCCCACACCCTACTACACATACCCATTATCTGATAATTAATGTAATTGTTTTTTAAACCTAGAAATTCACAGAAAAAACAAGGATTAGAGTAACGTTATAGTTAGGTGAATTTCTCAGTGATAACATTATCATTTTAAACAAAACAAAATCACAGAAACTCAGCATTCTGGGTAGGAAACAGCAGTGTCCGAGGGAATAGTGCCCTCGGGCCATAGCATGGCGCATGAAAGGGGGAGGGAGTCCAACACCGAGCTCCCCCAATTTAAAATGTCTTCGGCCCTGTGGAATAGGGTCCCAGGGGCCTTTCAAATGCCAAGGAGACCTTTTTAAAAAAAATGCTTCAGCCCGAGGGATGGGGAGGGGGGACCATGCACCCCCTCCCCATTAAATAAAAAGCTGCCCCGGGTATGGGTCCCCAGGGCATAAAAGTGGCCTGGGGAGGGGGCCTGCGCATACCCTCTCCATTAAAAGTAATGCGGCCACGGAGGGGTGGGGTCCCCAAGGCTGGAAAAGACTCAGGGAGGGGCCACCGCACACCCACCTCCCCATAAAAATATTTCACACTGACTCCCCCTCCCCCCCCTCACCCCACCAGGGCCCTGGTCCACCCCTGGAGCCTTATTTAGTCCATCCATAATTTTTTTAGTTTTTATCGTGGATCCATGGTGCAACTAACTTTTTAAACTATTTTTGGCCCCAGCGGGCCCACCAGATCTGGGGGGCAGGGCATGCCTACCCTGCCCCTATATATGCTTTTTCAATCTTTCTTCAGGACAAGAGACTCAGTCCCAGAGCCCTAAAATAGCTGCCACAACATCTTTTTGATCTGTTGGATCCACAGATCCTTTGTGGCCTGATATATACATACATTTTGAACCTTAATTTTTCAAAACTGAGCATATTTACACAAAATCACAAAATGGCATGATTTTTGTACAAAATCTAGCTTTTCCCCAAATTTGGTGTAATTCCATTCAGCCGTTTTGGCTGTAGCTGTGTCTAATTTGCATAGTGAACACTGCATGGGGAAAACAGATTTTGGGATCTCCCCTTTTCTCGGCCCTTGCTTGATGAATCAATCTGAAACGTTCCAGGAAGGAGTTGAGATGGATGAACCTATTTTTGGGAAAGTTTTGTGAAGATTCATAAAGTTATACCCTAAACAAAAAATGCTTTTACTATGGTAACATAGTTGTGAGGAAATGCCTCTTTTTGTATGGTCACCCCCAAGTTTTTCACCTAATGCTGCTGGTTTTTAACTCTAAGAGTGCACTGAGGCCTGCTAATTAGACCTCAGGCCCAGTGCCTTGACCCTAAACGTGTATGTCGAATAGGCTGTATCCAATTTGAAATGGCTATCTTACCTGTAAGTTCCTAGTAAATGGTACCCTAGTAACTACGGCATGTAAATTTGAAGGTGCTTGTAGCACTGGTTGTGTTGCCCTGGAGGTTCCCCAACTCTGAGTCCCCCAGTCCGATACTGCAGACTGGTGCACTGCTAGCCAGACTTTGCAGTTGAAAGCAATGGCAAATCCACGTCCCCTGTACATGTGTGTAAGTCACCCCTCTGGCAGGCCTACTGAGCCCTAAAGTAAGGGTGCACCATATAACACAGGCAGGACATGCACTTTACATGTCCTGATGATAAAACATGCAAAACTACCATTTTTACTGTGGAAAGACTTGGTCGTCCAATTGGCGAGTACAGGGTTACACGCTGACCCCTCAGCTGTGCTAACTCCTGAGAGGTGCGACCAAAGTAGGCACACTAAGGTTATCAAACAACTCGTTTCATTAAGTCAAGTCGAAATAAATGTAACTTGTTGCAGTGTGCAGCTTTAGCAAAGCTGCCACTCTGTTGCTTATGAACCTCCTGTGTTTTCCGGACACACATGGAGCCTGTTCCACGAGAGAGCTTTCTGCCCTCCTGGAGAGAAGTGCCAATGACTCTCGGAAAGGAGAAGAATGAGGGATTGCAGGCCAGGAAGGTGTCACCTCCCTCCTGCAGGATGCAACTTGGGTGTTAGCCCCAAAAGGCAGACTTCAAAGGTGAAGCTGCCTTTGAAGGGCAGATGTGTACCACCAGGGGGAGGGCTGCCCCATTGTTGAGGAAAACAGGCTGGCACGGGGAGCAGAGGGGAAACTAGTTGGCAAACCATTATTCCCAGGGTCGTGTAGCCCTAGGTAGCCACACCCTGGGGATGTACTAATGAGGTCTGAAAACCGAGGGGGGGGTCTTGCCATCTTAGGAGTGGGCAGAATGGTGCTTCCTGGGATAGCCAGATGGCACACTCCACAGGAAGTGGTCACCAGGTGGGAGGGAACCTGGTAGCCCATTGTCTACCAACCACATTCTGTCCCCGAGGGCACTTCCCAAGCATAAAGGGGGCACCCCTGGTATCCAGAACTCAGATCTCGACCGACTTGGAAGAAGGACCGAAGAAGGACTGCTCTGCTGCATCGAGGGACCAGCGAAGAGAGGCTGCACCATCCAAGATTGCTCCTGCTGGACCTGGTGGTTAGCGAAGATAGGGACTATGACTGCCGTGTCCTGCTCTAAGAGAAGTCGTCTCTAGAGTCCAGTCAAGCCAAGAGACTCCAAGGGCCAGCCGACTAGCCTCCTGTTCGCTGCACAGGGACACAACAGTTGAAGAAGCCTGCTGGGGCAAGTTGGTAGCCCAAAGTCTTCAAGCCACTACCACCACCATAGTGCAGCACTAAGGACCAGTACTCGATGTACAGAGTTGCACCCGAGTTCACAGAACCCGTCCAGGAGTGCTGTCGGAGAGTTGCTGGAACCCTCAGAAGGTGAGTTATCGACCCAGGAAGGATTGGCTTGTGACCGCATCTCTGGGCGACTGGTAGTCCAGTGGCAACTGGACTTTGGCCAGACCAGATAGGACCTTCTGGGACATCAACCCTGTAACCAGGAACCCCTTGCCATCTTCGTGGACCAAGGAATCCCTGCAGGAAGATCCCCATCGACCGCATTGAATCCACAGCATCCTTGGAGCATCCTTCATCCCTTGCATCAGGATTACTCCATGGGAATCTATTGCAATGTGGACAAAGTGCCTGGAACTGCTGGAAAACTGCTTCTTCTGTGAAGGTCACTTTCTGGAGGATCTGGATGGTCCCCCTGTTTAGCTCCCTGCTGGAGTAGGTCGCCTCAAGTACTTACAACCGACCGCATTGACACTTATCCAAGTTTTCCCTGAAAAGGTTTCTAAGTGTCGAAGTTGTTGACTTTGCCCAGGCTTGTTCGCGGTGAAGTAAAATTGTGATGATTTATGATTGCTTGCATAATCTATATTTCCAAAAATCTCTGGTGGATCTTTTTTATTCTAGTGTCTAAATCCTTATGAAAACACATTCTATTTTTATAAATTGGAGTTGGATTTCTTGAATGTTGCATGATTTTTTCTTCAATTGTTCTGGTTGTGTTTAAATGCTTTACACTAGTTCCGCTGTGTAAGCTTTGCTGCTCAGTGCCACAGCTACCCAGGATTGAGCTGAAGGTTTGACATGTGAAACCTAGAGATTCTGAAGTGGGTGCACAATCACACCATATAATACAGCCCATTTCCTGACAGTGGTACTAACTATAACTTCCTAGTGGAGACCACCACTGGCTGGGTAGCATATATAAGGATCAACACCTAGTATTACATGCGTTGTAAAAGCGAATGTGGAATGGATATTCGTCTGCAAATAGTCTCATTTTCTGTTTCTGAGCAGCCTCTCTGTGTTGCACTTTCAGTGTCATTTGTGGATCAGGTTCTTCAGCAAGTTGTGTCATTTTGGTATGGATGTTCTTCCCGAACATGAGTTTAGTTGGAAAACCACCGTCAAGAAAGTCATGAAGTGTTTGACCACACCATCGTCTTGAGGCTAAAGCAGTGTTATCTTTCAGTGTTTGAAGCCCGGTCTTGCTGCAAATTATGTGAGTTCCCCTCTGCTAAAAGGATGGGAAGAATGCCAAAAGTGGAGAAGATCTTATTGAGTACTGGTATGACTACATCAGATGCTGTGTTGAGCTCAGCCATAACCTTAAGAAAATGTGAGCATCAGTCAATAGCTACCAGCACGTGTTACCTATGGTAAAAGGACCAAAAATATCCAGTGTGACTTTCCTTCTTTAATGCACTTCTCAGAATTTGTGACGTTACTAGTGGTTGTAAGGGTTGTGGAAAGCTGTCTTTACCTAGACATTCACTTACTTTCTTTTCCATCAGTTTGTTGAAGGATGGGAACCAGACTTTCCATTGCAATGATCTTTTATTGGCCATCATTGCCGCTGTGTTACCTTGTGGCAATTCCCCTACTTGACCTTGTAATAAGTGAAGAATGATCAAGCGAGGTACCCTCAGTATTTACCACTATCATTCTGGGCGAGTTCACTTTGAAGATGTTAGTACCTTTAGGCCTCCTAAAAAGCTTTGTTGATACATTTGGAATGTGCATTCTAGATCATTTCATCTTTGTGTCTCGAGAAGGTCAGCTGCAGCGCACAAGGTAGAGTCATTCAGATATGCTTTGATGAGATCTAGTTTTTTAGAACATTCAGCTGTGCCTGGCGATGACAGGCAGTAAAAGTCAAAGTCAAAAACAAAGTTTATTCGGCAAAACAATGCCATAAAAGTACATTATAGAAACTTTTCCATACAATCATTATAGCAACAATTTCACAAAAGTATTAAAACACATATGAGTAAACAAGTCAATAAAAGTTACAGATTTTGATTACCACAAAAATTGCAAAAATATTTTATGCTTGTGGGACGCATAATACCTTTATCAAGAATACCTCTTCCTGGTATTAAGTGCGCCTCTGATAAAATTAATGACTGTGCAACACATTTCGGCCAAGTCTAACTGCTGAAGGTATTGAAAGCCCAATTTATATGGCTTAAAAAATATACAAAGTAAAATTGACGCAAGGAACTAAGAACGTAGTGTCTTATACAGAGATAACAGGGGGCTAAAGAAAAATATCTCTCCAGGGAGGCCATCCTTAAAGCGTTAGCTCAGTGAGAGCTCTGAAAGTGGTCGTCAATAAGAGACCTTATATGAGCTTTCGTCACAGGGCCTAGTGTTTCGGGATTATTATACAACTCAGGTGCCCCCAGGCTTGAAAAAGTGCTCTTAATATAGCTAGTCGCAGGGTGTAAGCCACGTTGTAAAGGGCCACGCGATCAGTGATTATACTTTTAGTGAGACCAACCTCACTCGATTGCCATCATTTTACCCAAAGCAAAAGGGAAGCCAGCCCTCATAGGTATTCTAAATAGGACAAGCATGCCTCAGAATGACAAAAAAGAGTGGCTGTGCTTGAGGGAACCGATAGTAGTCTTCGCAAAAAAGTATTTTGCAATTTCTGGAGATTATTACTGTTACCCCCCACACACCAGCCCCACAAGAGGCCACTGAGATACATTTAGATTTAAACAAAGTCAATATTTCTTTCACTGGTCTATGCCCCAATGTAGATACAAAACGGAAAATCCCTTCAATAGCTTTGGAAAACTTGTGGAAATGTAAAATCTGATTTTTTCGTTTTTTAATTAAGCTGTGCTTCATCCATTTTCACCCCTGCCCTACTTTCAGCCTGGTTCTATCCTTAACACCGCATCTGTATAAACATGAGTAAAGGATTTAGGTTGGGACATTGTAGGCTGTGTAAACATGCAGAGTCAGCGCAAAAGAACAGCTAGCAATCTGCTCGAGGGTTTTCAGGCAATGGTTAATCCACAAGTAAAGTCTACTCAGATAACATCTCTTGTTGTTCAGTCTTAGGACGTAGCAATTGCACAAGACACCGAGGCTGTCGATTCTTGCCTTACCTCATTTGTGTGTTTTTCCCAAAGCTCTATTTACCTCTGGGCGTCCCTTGTTTGTGATCTCTTGCTATAAAAACCCATGTAACCATCGTTCAGTGTGCTCTCTCCTTGGGTATCTTGATGGTACTTGTCGGATGGAGACCCATTCAAAAATGCTTAATAAATGACCTATGGTTTGACTTCGCTCCAGTGTCGATTCCTCCTTACTTGTTAAGAACCCGTGGCGAAGTGGTGACCCCTGCACCAGCAGGTTATTAATTAATCTGCTCCACAAATTGAAGTGCTCTTAGCAACACAAAGTTTCCCATTTAAGTTTGGGGTCGAAAGCAATACCTAAAGAAATAAAACTGTCAACCTTTAAATCTGGAGATCCCGCTATATAATAGTTTTTCGATTTGGTGCTTCTGAGCCCACAGATTAAAATAAAAGACTTAGATTGGTTAACCTTCAAGTCTAGAGCACTCATAAACTCCATAAAACCATCCAACAACTACTGGAGACCATTTGCAGTCCTAGTTATGAGGACACCGTCGTCATCGTAAAGGATTTTGGGGATGTATCGAGTTCCCTCCCTCTGGGTGTTTATCCTCTTCTGGAGAAGGTGTCCCTCAAGACCATATATGTAAATTAAAAATAGAAACGGGGCTAAAATACATCCTTGTTGGACTCTCTGACTTTAATTTGTACAATTTCCAGTAGGAGAATAGCGAATCCTTACCAAGGTGTCCCAGTGCAGTCTAAGTAAATGTAAAACTATGGGTTTTTCCACCCCCAAGCTTTCTAAGATGTTCCATAAAAGCCAAGTGCAAGTGGAGAATTTTCTTATGAACGTATTTACCAATTAAAAGGGAAAGATTAAGACATTGTTCTGTGGTTCCAGTCCCTTGTCTAAATCCATACTGGAGATCTGAAATAATATTATTTGACTCCTCCAGTCTCACCAAGTACCCTATCTAAAATCTTCATGGTTGAATCCAACAATGATATTGGACGATAAATGGCAGGGCTGGAACTATCCCTTTTCTTAAAAATGGGCACAATAACTGATTTCTTCCAAGTGGGTAAACGGGGTCCAGTTATTGCAGCAATGAATACATTTGTGAGAAGTGGGGCCCATAGATCTACATTTTCTTTAAAAATGTCCACAGAAACACTGTGCGGGCCCAGGGCTTTTCCACTTTTGCTCTTTCTGATGGCTAAAGCTACATCGTCAACTCCTTGGGCAGTAAAAAACGGCTATATGTACACACATCTAAATTAGGTGGGCGGACATATAGCCAATTCTATGATGGCCATTATTTCATCGGGCTGTTGGAGAAGTTTGGCCACAGCAGAGACTGAGTAGTCTCTGCCGCTGCCAAACTATGGTCTGTCCACTTTTAAGTTTGGCAGGCGGACCATTATGTTGGCAGGAAGGGTACTCTGTCGCTGTTGCAACAGAGTACCCTTTCTGTCAACATATAAATTAGGTCATAAATCATGAGCTCAATTCTTCAACCGATATGAAGTTGATTGGTGTATTTCATCCTGCTCTGTTGCAATCAGCTTCAAATTGTACTTAGATCTCGATCTACCACGACCTTAAACTATCCTTGGTTCCCAATGCTTCTTGGCACTGTTTCTACTTAAAAGCTTCATACAAAAAATTCCTATCTCTGGTTACCCTTATTTGATTTTAGTCATTTTTGTGTCCATTTGTGTATTAATTTTACCCTATTTTTCTAATTCGGACTGGGATTTTTATTATTTTGCATTTTTATTTATTACTGTTTTGGTACTGCATAAATACTTTACACAATGCCCTAAGTTCAGTCAGTCTGTTCTGTGCCATGGCTACAAGGAGGTTGAGCTCAGGTTAATTTAGTGACTTTAAGTTGGATTGTGATTACTCTTTGAGGTAGGCAGTTACCCACCCCAATTACCCACCCCAATTACCCACCCCCAAAAATGGTCCAATTTCTCACACCCATGTATACTAAAAGAAGTGCTAGGGATGGATGAAGAACATCAGGAACAGCACAAACACCGTGCTCAGCATGAACGACGTCTAAGGCCATTCGGTTCTGCAGGATCACAGTTCTTTGGGAATCAAACTCTTCATTAATGAACCCTAAAGAAATAGCTGTGGTGTTTGCAACGTCTTCTAATATTTTAACATTAAGGGGGGCGATTATGATGCCGTAGGAAACTCGGAGCCGTTTCTACAGCATCGTAATCAGCAGTTTGGATTCATTTCCGAGCGACCCATTTGGATGGAGTCGGTCTGAAATTAATCCAAACTGGATTTCCGAATGGCTTCCGATGGGCTCGGAGAGCCCGTCTGCCATTCGGAAAGCCTCCTGTAATCCCAAGGGCGGCTCTTTCCGCCTGAGGGATTACAATGTCGGATTCCGACAGCCTTTCTGTGCCGGCCTTTCCGACACAGAAAGGCTGTTGGATGTCAACATTGGGCCCCCCAGCAGGGCCCCCATGGGTGCAAGGCCTCTGGATGGTGACCAAGGGGGCACCTATGGTTCCCCACTGTTGATCCCTGCACCCAGTGGCAGGCACCTTTAGGTGTCTGCCACAGGGTGCAGGGATGAACTGCACCTCTTCTCTTTACAATGAGAGCATGCGTTCCAGTTGGAAAATGCATGCGCCCATTGTAAAGAATAGGAGTGCGACCGAACAGTGTTCGGTCGCATCCTAATTGCTGGGTTGAGACCGCCAACAGGAGGTCGGTCGGTCCCAGTACCCACACGATGTCAGACGGAATCAGGTCCGTCTGACATCGAAATCGGCCCTTTAGTCTTGTTTCATATATAGCCTGTTTCTCACCAAACAGAGGAAATCGAATTGATTATAATCCAATTGTTTCAGATACTTCACAGCTTCTTTATTGTCGTTGGAGGGGGTGTTCAACAGCAGGTCTTATGGTGAGGACCACAAAGCCAGGATAACAAACCTCAGTCCAGTCTCGGGGTAACCAGGGATAAGTGTTCTTGGCACAAATTAAATGAGCATACCCCTCTCTGAAACTGTGTTTATGATACATCTGGCCAGCAGAAAAAAATGGAAATCAATAGGGGTAACATAAACTGGCATTGTTTCCAGAGCGGTGTCACACACACTCTGGCCCACAAAGATATTCCAATTACTTGGATCTAGGTGCAAACTAAACGGCACACGCTTTAAAAAAGTGAGATGAATAGTATCCATCAGGAAATGATATTGGGCTGCAGAAGTTTTCCATATCGCGTGTGATTTCAAAGAGTGTGTCAGCACATTCTGGCAAATGATTTCTATGGAAGTATAGATTAAGGTATGTTATGTCTTTGTTGAGAGGCATACGGATCAAAGGCACACCCCATTGAAACTTCGGTGGGCAATCAAGTACAAATCCAGCTAGAACAAATATTTACTGCCTGTCGATATCTGTCTAATAACAGTGGATAGGAGTTATTCTTGTAATCCGACCAGCAAGGAGAAGCACAGTGTGGATTTGCTTTACACTAGCACCCCATTTAGTTTCCAAGAGATACTCCAGAAGGAGCAAGAGCTGCAGCAAAGAAAACCTCAATCGGAGGTGGTAACGCTGAAAAATGAGGAGAGCCATCCTATGATATTCCCCCAACAGCAATAGGGTGCAATGAAGACAGTCCTCTTGTAGTGCCAGATCTGGGATCAGGCACAGAGGCAGGAACAGCTGCTGGATCCCCATGAACGGTGTCCAGCGGGACAGGTGCACTCTTGCAATACAATGAGTGGTTCCAGGTGGGCAGCCCATGACAGTTGACAGTGGTGTTGCTGATCAGAAGGATCTGGTAGGGGCCCTTCCACCATGGCTGCAGAGAAGTCTTCCACTGGTGTACCTTCAAAATCACCCACTTGCCAGGCTTCAGTCGTGGCATGGATCGGGTGGGAACTTCAGACAAGCAGCACATAGCTGAGAATGGAAACTGGAGAGTCAGCGAATCCACTGTCTTCAGTACTGGGAGACCACATCATTATTGAACTGTAAGGTCAGAGCAGCAGGTGGGACAGGTGGGGTTGAAAGACAGTATCAAAGGTCAGCCCATGATTATTTCGCTGGAGTAGTTCGATTGACCAAAAGGCTTGGAGTAAGGCATCAGGCCACTTGAGTTGAGTCTTGGAAGATATTTTTGCTATTTTGTTTTGAGAGTGGTGTTATTGCATTCAACTTTGCCTACAGACTTTAGGTAGAGGGCACAGTGAAAGTCTTAGTTTATTTTCTAATGCTTTGCAAAACCCCTGAACTACGGATGAAATGTAGTGGGGGCCCCAATTATTGGAAATTTTATAGGGGATTCCAAAACCGGGAATGAAGTCTGGCAGCAACTTCTTCATTACCACAATGGCATCCTCCCAGGTGCAAGGATAAGACTCTACCCAGCCAGAGAACATACAGACAATCACCAACACATATGAGTAAAGTCTGCATCTGGGCATTTGCTAAAATCCACTTGCACATAGATGAAGGGGCCCAATGAGTGTGGTGGGCAGCAAGTGGGGTCTTAATTCCTTTTCCAACATTGTGGGCTTCGCATATGCCACATGTGTGTCTCTAAATTTGAGTGATGTAGGGGAAGAAAGGTACAAACCAATGGATAGGTGCAGCCCTTATCATCCCTCCTGACATGGGCATAGCCATACTCTAGTCTGGCAAGGTTGGAGGACAAATATTTCAGGGCTCCCACTCTACCACTACTGTCTCTCCACATTCCTTCGGGGTCCATTTTACAATTCAACTTAATCCAGTTCAGCTTCTCGGTATTCGGGGCTTGCTCTTGTAACAGGGCTAAGTTCTTGAGAGTGGGCATGCGGAAAACATCAGATCTTAAAAGATACATAGTAGTCTTACAGTGGAATGAAAGAGCAGCTTCTTTAGCTGCCTGATCTACAAGGTCATTCCTTTGGGACACTCCATCTAGAACAGGTTGATGGATAGCGGATTTCACAGCTATCCTATTGGTTAACAGACGGATATTCAGTAAATTTCTCATATATATTTAATTTTAATGGGGGTTTTTGCTGAGCTCAAGAATCCTCACTGCCTCCACAGCAGCCCAAAGCCATGGGCTACATCAGAAGTAAATGTTCTCAGTGAGTATGCATGCTCTGATCAGGGCTACAAGTTCAGAATGCAGAATGAACATGAGGTGTGAATCTTCTTTCAATAACTTCATACACAGTAGACACAGCATAACTAGCAGTTACATTTCCTGAATCATCTTTAAGACATGAACCATCAATGTAATAACCTAGTTTGCTGTTGGATATTGGTCTATCAGTGAGATTAATGCAAGGTCTTGTGAAATGCTCAGTAGCTACAAGGAAATCATGGTGTTCTCCCTCTGGGAGGTGGGACATCAAGGAGGCTGGGTTCACGGTGGGGTAGCGTAGAGCTATGTGAAAGTTTGACATCAGAAAATTGTTGCATTTTGGTGCTATGGAGTAAAGTTGTGACTGAGTGAGGGATGGCTGCAATCAGGATTTAACCCAGCACAATATACTCAGATGTTTCCACAAGGTGGACAGCTGCCTTAACAGAGCCAAACATGGTGGGAGCCCTGCTGCTATGGGTTCGAGAGTAGATGAATCGTATGCAAGCAGCCTTTTCTGATCCCCATAGTTTTGTGCCAATACTCCAAGAGTGTACCCGCTTCTTTGATGGCAATAGAAAGTAAGTGATTTAGTGTAGTCTGGGAGTCCCAGTGAAGGCACAGCAGCAAGTTCCTCTTTCACCTCTACTTAGGAGCTCTTTTTTCCTCTGACTAATGCATGGGTTCTGGTGTATCTTTCTTTACAAGCTTTTGCAATGGATGCACCAGTGCAGTGAATCTGAGGATCCACTGCCAACAATACCCAGCCATTCCCAAGAAAGTGTGTACCTGAGAGACAGTCACAGAGTGGAGTAACTCGCGGATGGCTTCTTTTCAATCAAACAACAGGTAATGCTCACCAGCAGACATTTTGTGAGCTAAGAATCGCACACACAGAGACAAAATTGTAATTTCTGTTAAAAACCCTTGTGTCCTCTGTTAGCCAATTCAGGTAACTAATATAGGGAGATGACATGGCAGTGGTTTCGAGTGACACATTCAATCAATAAATCATCAACGTGCTGCACTAAAGCGGCGTTTTAGGGGAAGGTCAAGGTGTCCAAATCTTTCTTTAAAGCTTTGAAAAAGATAGGAGACTCCATAAATCCTTGAGGAAGTCCCTGCATATTAATTGAAATCTGCGGAATGAGAAATCAAAGGTGTATTGACTCTCTTCATGTATGGGGATGGAAAAGAAGGTAGAACAAAGACCCACCACTGTAAACCACTGGGCTGAGGCTGGGATTCAGGAAAGGATGGTTGGCATGGAGATCATGCATGAAATGATATACAATGATCTTAGATGCGTTTTTAGAGGGAGAACGGGCTACTACAGCAGCTAACTGTAGGCACAAGTATTCCCTGTTTAATGAGGTCAGCGAGTACATGTTGAATTCCTTTTTCGGCTTTAGGATGCACAGGCTATTGTGGGGTACGAGGTAACTTCTTCAAAGGGTTCACTTTAATCTTGGCGGGTTCAATTATAGCAGTGGTCTTCAAACTTCTTAAAGCTGCGCCCCCCTCCTGAAAAAGTAAAATTAATCAGGTCCACCTCAGAATTTTTTTACAATTATTCTATTAAATTGGCAATGTTTAAATATGTCTCGACTTATTTAAACACAAAACATATTTAAACATTGCCAGTAAATTCTGTTACCGTTTTAAAAATGCAACCAAATACATGATTGCTGAATATACTATTCTGGTCAGGCAGGCCTTACTAACGTGTAAAAGTATCCACAGTGTGACTATTAGAAATGGGGTGGGCTTTTTGAAGAATGTTTGGAGCCTCTTCCTTTTTGAAACATACTCCCAGCTAGGATATCGATGATAAAAGATGTTAGTAATGGCCCATTACAGAGCGATTACCGCCTCTCATGTATTTCGTGATTAAAACAAAGCACTGCTATCAGCATGCTTCTTTTGGTCAGAGCCTGGCACCCCCTGGGATCGCTTGAGGCCCCCAGTTTGAAGACCCCTGCCTAAAACTTTAGTGGGCCTGGGAGATGGGGTCCCCAGGGCTTTTTAAAGGCTTGGGAGGGGGGGCCCTGCAGCCCCCTCCCCTTTAAAAAAGCACAACCCTGGGGGATGGGGTCCCCAGGGCATTTTTAAGGCTTGGGGAGGGGGCTGCATGGCCCCCCTCCCCTTAATGATCACATTTGGCCCTGGGGACAGGGTGCCAGGAGCCAAAATAGGCTCAGGAGGAGGGCCACTTTGACCCCTCCCCTTTAAAAAAAATAAGGCCCTGTGGGATGGAATCCCCAGGGACTAATGGGATTAATGAGGCTTGTGGGTAGGGGGGCCACTTGGCCCCCTTCCCTTTAACAAACATAAGTCCTTGCAGGGGGTTTGCTGCAGGCCCGGTGGCCAACCGACCCCCCCCCCGTCATGCATGTGCCAAAGGCCGTCCGTTGCGGGTAGCAGCTTTACATATGGTAATAAAATATTATTTTACATTTTAAAAAAACTAGAAATTCACTGGGAAAAAACCAAGGTTAAAGTAACATTACAGTTAGGTGTTATAAAAAGATGTCTTTGCTTAGAAAAAAACCTTAGACGTGCACTGAAAAAGCCAAAGTTTAAAGTAACGTAAAAGTTAGGTGAATAACCCATCTTCTGAAGCAAAACAGGCACATGTATAGAGGTTACGTAGGTAAAAGGCTGTGCACGTGTGGGGTTGGTGCATTCGAGGGCTTGACTGTAGGGCCAATCCCCCGCTGCTCATGGCCAAAGGCTGTGTTCGGCAGCGGTTCGATTAATGTATGGTAATTAAATATAAATTAAAAAAACTAGAAATTAACAGAAAAAAAACAAAGGACGTTATAGTTAGTAAAGTAACTATAATTCGTGTCCTCCCAAAAGCACTTTTGGAACCTGTAGAGAGGTATGAGGTGCTATACAAAACCTACAATATAATACATTTAGCCTAATTTCCTAAGCTAACAGGCCACCTTAAAATTATGCAGTGCACATTGCTTGCCCCAGACTCTAAGCACTTTAGAAAGTTTGTAACAGTGCTTCTGCTATGGATCTCAGGATCATAAAAGCCCTGCTAGGATGCAAACCTGTTTCATGTGTACTGTACTAGACTTTTATTTTTAAGTTATAGATACTTTTGTATAGTAGAGCTGTTTGTAATTTTCATAGTCGTTAGGGATGTTGGCCTTCATATATTATTATGAAAATAAACTGCTACTTCTTTGTAAAATGTTTCTGGCCTTGAGTGGACTCTTGCAGGAGACGGTGTACTGGCATACCTTAATTCCCTGCTGGACTGGATAGCTGAGTGGCTATATAGCAAGAACAGCTACTAACAGGGCAGTAGGTGTGCAGCTTCTCCATCTCCTGTCCCGGTGCCCCACTGCCCAGCTAGATAATTGAGTAAAGTACTTGAATGTACCCCTGAACAATAAAAAATGTTTATTATTTCACATTTTCATACAGTGCTCATTCACTGTGAAGTATGTGAGTTTTGCAATGAACAGTAAGAGTGAAATCGAACAATGCATAATTGTAGAAAGGAGTCAGGTAATGAGTATAGAACAAGCACAGTTCAATCCAAGATGCAATAGCACAATTAGCAATAGACAGGGCCACTGAAGTTATGCGGCAGATGAGCACCAAATTATGCAGCAGATTTGACTAAATTATGCAGCAAGAAAACGCAATATATGCAGCATAATGCGGCACATTTGTATAGGATTTATTCATTATTTTGTCATTTTGACACAGGGTAACACTATATGGGCAAAGATTTCACCTCATTAGTACCAATTTAACAACCAAATACAGAAATAAGCAACTGAAAGATGACCAGTTAACCTTTGCAAAGGGCCTTCCTCTGCGCGAAAACACCATCATGTTTTTAGCAACTTTTGATCAGTTTCAGCAAGAAACACATTTTTTAAAATAAAATCGGTAGATTGTGCAGCAGATGATGGATTATGTGGCAAATGTGGCAAATCCATAACTATGTGGAAAAAAAAGCCTGAGAATCGCAGAATTCCAGTGGCCCTGGCAAAAGATCAGAAGTAAGGCGTTATAGTAGTGGCAAAGGTAAGGATCGTAGAACATGTGAGGCATTAGAGGGCATAGGGGCTAAATTAAGGACCGTTAGTGAATGTAGAAGCAGTTGCTTTATAATAAATAGCAACATAAAAAATTACATCAAAAGTGCATCACTAAAGGACATTTTTTGCTGTGTAAATGTGAAGATGTCATTGTTTGGAATGAACACCAAAATGAAAGTAGCATAATAATGCATGAGTCAGTCAAGACTCCCACTTTAAGGCTTCTAATGGTACATGGATGTGCCATCACTGCCCCTCTAGCAGACCTCCCCCCAACACCCCGCTCTTTGCCAGTTCTTGAGTGACCTGTGTACAATGAGACAATTTTGAAGCAGTCCTTTGCCAGTAGCTATTGACTCCATTCTGAATAATGCGATTGGCTGGCCCTCTCTTCTGCTTCCGGGTTCATACGCTAACAATTCCTCACTGTTTGTGTTTGGCAGAATCAGGCTAGAGAAGAAGTCATTTCTATCACACAATACAACACCTTTCCTAAGTGGCTTTCAATAAAACATATAAACTGTATGGATAGCGTAGGCGCTGTCGAGTGTACCTGTCTGTCACCCACGAGCATAAACCCTCTTGACATGGCGTCTCGTCAAGATAAGCCTTTCACTGCCATCTTCCAGGGTCTTAGAGAAACATCTGTTTCTCCTCGTAGCCTCTTGTGACAGACAAGGCACAGGGCCGGATTTGCGAAGGTGTTTCTGGAGCACATTAGAAGATGCCGGAAATGCTTCCCATTTACAGCAACCATCCTAATCCGTCTTCACAAAAATTGGCACTGGAGCAAAACTGCTCAGAGCGCCTTTAAGATGTTACTGTGCAGACCAGCGCTCGAAGTGCATTAAAAAAGTATGGGGACTGTGCAATGGGGGCGCAGTCGGAGAGCGAGGGGGCGGTTTCAAAGGTGTGGCTAAAAATAATAAAATATTCTGTAACTCTTTTGTTGGTCTTTCACCTTCAAATAACGACATACAAAGAAACGCAGTCTGTAAATGAAAAGATAAATATAACAAACGAATTAGTCAGAAATGTAACTATTTGAGGTTATGACGGTTGGGGAGAGGAGTTGGCCTAACGGCTAGGTCGGTCGACCTCGAATCTGGGGAACTGGGTTAGAGTCTCGGCATTGATGCTGAACATCCTGTGATTCTGGGCAAATCACTTAATCTCCCCGTGCCTAACAAAAACAAGCATTGGCAAAGCCAATAGGTCTCGCAATGGCTTTGCTGTTTTTTGTTTTAATTTACCAATCCGAGTTGGATTGGTAAATAAAAAAAATGTAGCACAAAAGCATTGTTTTTAGGCGGTAGTAACACAGAGGACTCCCGTGGGGAGAAGAAACATGAAGGGTGCAGGTGGGGAATGAAGCGTAACAGGGGTGATGAAACACAGCGGGGGGGGCAGAAGCAACAGGGAAGACACAGGTGGGGAAGCACCGTGACTATATAATTATGCAGAGACTCGCTCACGCCAGGTATCCAAAACCACCATTTTCAGATCGAATCTAACAGCCAGAGAGCAGATCGTGTTCCAGTTAACTCTCAACTACACTACCAGCCGTTTCTTCACAGCACACTTCAAAAGATGCAGTGCTATTAGTTTTCCACCATAAGCCTTCTCTGTGCTACTTCTTTTATCGATCTCAGAAGGATGAAAGTTTAAATCAGTCATTTCAGAATTGTAACTCATTGTTCGAGATTACACAGTGTTGTTTGCAGCAGGCGCAGAGCTACTCTACCTACCACTAAGACAAGACGTGCGCTGAAGTATAACTCCTTTGCATCATGTCCTTCTAAATCCAGTTTTGCCAACTTGCTGGGCACTAACACAATAGAAACTGTTCAACTATTCTTAATTGATGCATGCTGCTCATTTCATTAACCATGGGAGGATGAATAGCTAACTCAAGATTTCACCCGCGACCATCACGTTGTCCAGATTAGCATATCAGTTAATTGTTTGCATTTAGTGGCTCTAAGTTGGTCCCTTGTGCGGAGGTGATTTTGCTGAGAGGACCCTCTGAAGCAGAATATTATCTGGAGTGTACTCTGTGTGGGGAAACTGTCATGTATGCTGCTTGCAGCCAAACGTGATTTTGACTAGGTGCAACAGTAATCCTGTCTGGGAATGCATGGTGGCAGAGGGTTTGGGGCTCCTGGGAATTTAAAAACTGAGCGTGATGGCCCAGGGACGGGAGCATACCTTTCGAAAACAATGTGGCATGTTGCTTTCTTACCTGACGGAAAGGTTTAAGTGACTCCACAGCCCACAGAGTCTGAGGTACTTGGACATTCTGGAACATTCTGAATTGTGTGACACCCGAGATGACGGGGGCGGTGAGGCATGAGCCCGCTTAGTTGTAACGTTATGGAAGAGTAGCTCTAAGGTTGGGTGCCAAGGAGTGGTGTCCAATGATATTGAAATTAGTAAAAGGTGGAAAGGGTTTGGGAAAGATGAGAGGGACTGTGTGTAAATCAGTGCTTAATTTGAGCCGGTGCTTTCCGGGGCTCTAGTCAGGAGGCAGTTTGCACCAGCACAATTTCTCCTGTTAGCGCTGCCTCCTGAGGAGAGCCCTGACACTTTATTTTACAAATTAACCACTGGTGTAAATGTTTCTCCATATAACAGCTTGAATAAAAGTTTATAGACAGGTAACCTACCAGGTGGATGAGACTCAGTGCCGAAGCCGCGCGAGGGGGGGGGCGGGTCATGGTCAAGTTTCGTTGATGCAGTGTGCAGGGCGTCAGCAACAGCTCACGGAGCACCAGGTTTTCACAGAAGGCTCTTTGACTGTTGTTCTGATTGGTCGGTGCGGGTCGTACTACCCTGCCTGTTCTTTTTACAGGAGACACAATAAAAAGAAGGAAAAGCGTGCAAGTGCCCAAGTTCGATGGTCCAGCGTAATTGACCTTTTGTTTGATCTGGAGTCCGGACGCTATCACAAGCCACCGTTGTTAGCATGTTATTGCAATCTGGGTTATGCCAGAAATATCTTAAACTGAACGCGTGGAAATCCTACTTTACATGTCATTTATTTACTATATTTGACCTGGCAGCCACTCGTTGTTCTCCAGAGAGAGCTTGGCTAAGACAAACAATAGTAAGACAGACCCGCTCAAGATGTAATAGTAATAACAATAAAATGGGAGCCCATGCAAACAGGAAACGAACTGACAAGGTGTCAGATGAAATGTCGACTTAAAAGAACAAGCGCTAGAAGACAAGAGCGGCCCGCGGCCGCGAAAGTTAAAGCGACGCACAGCTATGCACCAACAGTTGTCTATTGCCACTCGTGCACGTTTGGCGTTTACGGGAGCGAGCAGCGGCAGGCACGATAATTGCTAACAGATGGCGCCGCTGCTCGCTCCCGCAAGGGAAACGCCAAACGTGCACGAGTGGCAATAGAGAACAGTGCAAAACATGCACGAGTTTGACAAAAGTCCTGAGCGATGCCAAGAGGTCCCTCCTAAGCAACGCTTGCGCGCTGCGTAGGCGAGACCTATTGAATGTGTCCTCATGTAATGCAACTGGTGCTATGTAAAGCGCTCTGAGATCCGATACCTTCGGGTCAAGTTCGCGCTATATAAAACTCTGTTAAATAAAAAAATGAAACCTCTGTTGGTCAATGTGATCACTGCAGATGTCTGAGCTACTGAATTGAATCCTGGTTGGTGCAGAGAGGAATAGGAATAGCCTGTGACAGAAAGCACTGTGATATGGAAGCCATTATTTTAAACTTGCATTGCACAAACTATAGGGTAGGCTGCAACAAAATGCATTAAAAGATTTAGGTTTAAGTTTAAAAGAAAAGTGGTTCCAAAACAGATTTTAGTAATGCACAGACTGTACCTATTGTAAACATTTTTTATACATTTCACAGCTCAGCTGGTGTATATCATACGCTACTGAGCATGCCTTTACCACGCATGTGGTTGTGCATATATATATATAAAAATGAAAATGCGCTCTCAGCATCCGAAAGCGCAAAAAATGAGCCACACCTTCCGGTCATTTTGTACAGGCACTTTTATTTCAGCAGTTATTCCATCATGATGCATTTCGACCCATTCAGGGTCTTGATTTCATGACTCTTAGGAGTGGTCAGTTACCTAACATAAACAATGAGGAAAGACTACAGGTGGACATGATTCTATGTATAAAGCCAAAGTGGAGATGAGTACACACGTGACTTAAAATACGATAGAATTATGCTAGCAATATATTACATTGCATTGATGTAAAATGTCATTAGATGTTTATCACAGTAAAATGTTGTCAAAAAACACACTGGCTTAATGTATTCATTCCGTTGCAAGTAAATTCCACATCTCCAATTGGTTCAAAGCATTACAGTGCCCATTATCCATTGTACTACTGTGCTCAAAGTAGTGTACACTGTGCCCTTAACTCGATTTCGAAATGCTATGTTAATTCTTCAATGTCTCATGGGAGTCGTTTAAAACATGAACATCGCCCCCGTGCCTCAAGAAATCAATTTCATGTCGTGCACAATAATGTCAGTATCTCACGTGCTCCGTGAGGCACAGCAAAGACTTGCCATTCCGTATTTCAAGATGTTAAAGCAGGCTCACCGCCTATCGAAACAGACCTCCGCTGAATGTTCAAAGTTTCTGTCATCCAAACTGGTCTCATGCTGGGGAATTTACCCTGCAAACCCTGGCTGCAACCTTATTAACGACAATGATTTTCACAACAGTATGTTGCTTCCATCCATGTTATAAGAACTATGCAGCCGGCGGGCATTCCATTGTACAAACACTTCTTGATGTCTGTGACACTAGGAATACCCTTCCTCGCGGGCAGGAGCTCGTATGCCGGTGGGAGCATTTTCAAAACACAAACTCTGCTCCTAGCGGGCGGGAGCTTCGAAAATGCTCCTGCCACCTAGAAGCAGACTTTTGATCTGTTTCCCTGCCCGCCCGGAGGGAGAAGCAGAAATATCTGCTTCCTGTCGGTGGGAGCAATGCCGGCTCCCGCAGCAAGCGGGGAGCCAGGTGGGGGTGCAGGGAACCCTGTGGTTCCACCCGTGGCCCCCAAAGAGGTGCATGGTGGGTGCCCTTGGTGGGCACCAGCATTCTAAAACAAAAGGGGCAATCAAGTAACCCAGGCACCTGGGTAAGGTAATCAAATATCAGAAAAATGGTCCCTAAGGGGTTGACTTCCACAGCAGTAGTAGCAAATAACCTTCCTCACAGGTAAGGTTTGTTATGTGTTTCATGCATTTTATTAACATTCAAACTGAAAGTATGAAAAAGAATAACTTAAATTTCAAAGAACATGCTAAAGAAAATTTGATGCAATAGGTTCTCCTATTAAGTGACTGCGCAGTGCAAGTGAATAAAGTAAGCATAAAGTGCACCAGTGTTATTTACAATGACAATATATACATGTGGCTGATAAAGATATTGTGATATTTATTAACGACACTCGTGATACAAGTGTGAAAAAAAACTGTCAGATGTTAATAACAGTCCGCAATAATTTTTGTTGACGTTTCGACCCAATATGCAAAATTAATCAGAAACGGGTCATCATCAGGACAGAATGTTTTTAGGAGGCACCTAGAAAGAAAGAATCATGTATCAGTTCCTGAAACTATATTGCAAAGATGTAAAAAATGTTAGACTAGAGGTCTCAAGACCTACCAGAAGGATAAAGGTAAGAGTCCTAAATTCTGGGATGTTTCTATAACTGTTGATGTATCACCCAGCTTGCTTAGAGTAGATGGCAAGCTGAAAAAACAGATAACCGGCATTGTCATGCTGTATGGTGTCAGAAAGGATGATAGTCTGATCTGAGCACACAATAACGATAGGGGCTTATCGTAATACTAAAAACGGAAGGAAAGAGGCATCACTACTACAATCCTAAGGAGTATATATGTTCATGAATGTAGCCCCAAGTTTGCTGCTGGAGGCCGGAAACTGTGAAAAGAAAAATGCTGTTTATCTACCATGCAAGTATCAAAGACCGCGTGGGACATTCATAATGATGGAGACTTACCACTGGTTGAGTCGATTAGTCAACCAAGGTGGGAAGTGTAGGTGGGACTCATACATGTAACTGAGTTCTCAACAACGCCAGTTCAAGACAGAATCTGGAAGGATCAGATTAGTGTAATCAATGATTCTCACAGAGAACCCATAAGTAGACATCAAATAAGCAAATTGTGGGGCATACCATACGTAAATTAGACAGTTCTCGAGAAAACTTGGGGGGCCCTGGGGTATTGATTTAGTCTGCAGAGGTAAAAAAAACCATCCTATTATTCAATCAAAACATGTCGCTCACAGGTCAGGAAAGTGCTGGAAAATCCAGTTTTATAAATCATGTATGATGTTGACTTGGGCAACATCGATAACCTAGGGTCCCCCTGGTTTTGAGCTGCATAATATTTATTTGTTAATTTTATTGCCGTTTTTCCAGGTGAACACCATACATGATTTATAAAAGAGGATTTTCCAGCACTTCCCTGGCCTGTGAGCCACATGTTTGGGTTGAAAAAGAGGATTTTTTTACCTCTGCAGACTAAATTGATACTCCAGGGCCCACCAAGTTTACTCAAGGACTGTCTGATTTACATATGGTATGCCCCACATTTTGCTCCTTTGATGTCTACTTATGGGTTCTCTGTGAGAATCATTGATATTGGGTCGAAACGTCAACAAAAATTCTATTGTGGACTGTTTTTAAAATTTGACTGTGGTTTTTTGGAAACTTGGATCACGAGTGTCGCTAATAAATATCACTATCTCTATCAGTCACATGTGTATATTCTCATTGTAAATAGCGCTGGTGTATTTTATGCTTACTTTATTCACTTGCACTGCAACGTCACTTAATAGGAGCACCTATTGTGTCAAATTTGCTTTAGGAAGTTCTTTGAAATGTAAGTTTTTTGTTTTTTATACTTTTTGGTTGAATGTTAATAAAATGCATGAAACGCATAACAAATCTTACCTGTGAGGAAGGTAATTGATTACTACTGCTGTGGAAGTCAAGGGCTACACTTCCCCCTTAGGCACCATTTTTTCTGATATCTGATATCATGTTTTCTGATATATCTTTAATAATGGGGTCCCCTGGGCTGAAAACAGCTTGGAGAGGGGGTTGCTCAGCCCCCCACCCTTAAACTTAAGTGGTGGCCCTGGGGATGGGGTATTCAGGGCCTTTTAAAGGCTAGGGGAGGGGGGACCCCATGGCCCTAGGGGATGGGATCCTCAGTCGTGGCCCTGAGGGATAGGGTCCCCAGGGCCTTATAAAGGCATGGGGAGGGGGCTGTGTGGCCCTGGGGGAAGGGGCCTGAGGGCCTATTAAAGGCTCGGGGGCGCATGCCCCTCTCCCCTTTAAAAAACACTGCCCTGGAGAATGGGGTCTCCAGTGCCATTTTAAAGCATGGGGAAGGGGGCCAAATGGTCCCCTCCCCTTATTCATCACATTGGGACCTAAGGAATGGGGTTCCTGGGGCCAAAAGTGGCCTCGGGGGCCACTTAGCCCTCCTCCCCTTGAAAATATACAGGGCGATGGGGTCCCACGTGCCTAATGAGGCTCAGGAGGGGAGGTATGCGACACCCTTTCTTTTAAAAGAGATATGGCCCCAGGGTATAGGCCCCCAGGGTCTTTTAAAGGCTCTGGCGGGGGCCTTAAAAAAAACCACAGTGTTTGGGGATGGGGTCCCAGGGCCTTTTAAATGCTCAGGGAGGGGGGCCGTGTGGCGCCCTTCCCCCTAAAAACAAAAAAAACAGCCCGGGGGGATAGAGCCCCACAGGGCTTAATAAGGCTCAGGGAGGGGGGCCACGTGGTCCCTCTCGCCTTTAATAAACATAAAGCCCTGGGGGGTGGGCTCCCCATGGGCCTAATGAGGATCAGAGACGGTGGGCCATGTGGCAATGGGCATCATTTGGGAGAGTTAGGGGTCGCAGCTGTGACCTCTAGCTTGCTCCAGGCTACTCCTAGCACTTCCTTTATGACCCCTGGCCTCAGCGTGCACAAAACCTTTGCCTCCTCTGAGGCCAGGTGTCGCAAAGGAAGTGCCAGAAGTAGCAAGGAGCAAGCTATAGGTCACAGCTGCGACCCCTGAATACTCACAAATTACGTCCATGCATGTGGCTCCTCTCCCTTTAAAAATAAATTGGCCCTGGGGGATGAGCTCCCCAGGGACTAATGGGCTTAATGAGACTCGGGGAGGGGGGCCACATAGCTCCCCTCCCCTTTAAAAAAAACATAAGGCCCTGTGGGGGTTTGCCGCTACCCCCCATTCCGCATGGCCAAAGGTCGTGCGCGGTGGGGGGTTGTCTTTACATATGGTAATAAAATACTACTTTACTTTTTTTTTAAAGCTAGAAATTCACAGAAAAAAACGAAGGTTAAAGTAACGGTATAGTTAGGTGAATATGTCAGTGACAACATTAACGTTTTGAACTAAAGAAATACAGAAATTCACCTGTAATAGTTAGCAGAGCTAATTATAACTTGCGCCCCACCATGCACTGCTTATGACTGCTTATGACCTCACATATTACATCACTCATGTGCCAAATATCTCAGAACAATATGAAGCATCATTACTGCTATCATACATACAACCCTCATAGGTAAAGCAAGCTTATGTGCAACATTGACCCTACACTATACACTTCATGGGTAGCCAAGTTCATGTTGACTATGAACCACAGATGAAAGGGTAACCCATCCTGCACATGGTGTTCAATCTGTATACAACTGTTCAGGGAAACCAAGTTCCTTAAGAAACTCGAGCCCTGTTACATAACTAATGCCCTACTATGGACAATCTTTACCTGTATCAAACCCCTGACAGTCACTGAATCTACTTTGAGAATGAAGTGGATATGAGTAGAAAGGTGGGTACTGTTGACATTGTTAACTCTATGGAGAGAGTTTACTCTGTACCACACTGCTTGCAGACAGTGAAACTCTCATGAGAAATACACCACAGAGTATTAAAAAGTATTTACTAAGAACAGTGTACAATCTATGCAAAACTTGTCCAAGGAGCGACTATTTTCTTAAACTAACCAAGGTCTGAAGGTGCTAAAGATCATGCTACCTGCAGCCTTCATACTGTGGTGAAAAACTTTACAGATAACCCAACTTCTGAAGCAAAACAAGCACTTGTAAATTGGTTAGAACCTGATGCACACAGTCTTCTATGTAGAAATTGTCATACGGAGACGATGCTGTCTAATAACTCAAGGCTGTTTACAATATTTAATGTGTTTTACGGACAATCTTTGTCGTGTTGGAAACTTTTTCTGCAGAGCCAAAAATCTTGTGTGGAACAAGCTGAACACACGGCGTCAACTGTCATCCTGCACACAGAGTTAGTTTTCAATATAAAGATTTATAACGTGTTCAATACCTCTTCACACCTAAGCTGCGTTTTGTAAACATTTACACCTATTAGCTGGATACAGGCTGTACAAAATTAGGTAGAAAAGTAATATGGTAGTTACCCGCCACTATGTAAATTATAAATCAAACTAACACACTTATTGGATGATGTCATCAGTGATGTCCTCAATGATATTATTTGAGATGTCATCAGTAATGTCATATATCTTTTAGGTTCCTGCCACGCTATCAGTGAACACCCATCTGGAAATGTTTTTTTTACAGATTTCAAGATAGCCACACACAAGCATGTATGCGATCAAATGTGCAGCAGGAACACACAGAAATGGTTTTGTAGTATTTTAACAAACCCATTCAAAGATAGCCCCCACAGATGCACGTGCATCCATTGCCATCATCTTTGAATGGGTTAGTTAATATACAACAAATGCATTCAAAGATGGCTGTCATAAATGTGCGTGCATCCATGGTGGGCATCTTTGAATGCATTTGTAATGTTTCAAGAAACCCATTTAAAGATGGTCACCACAGATGCATGTACATTCACCTCGCAGCAGCTATCTAACCATTGGCAAAGTCATTAAATTTCACTGCTGGGACCTATTGGCTTTGCCAATGCTTGTGGGAGTGTGGTTTTGTGAACATATAACCATGGGTTTGTGCACTTATGGACAGCTCCAGATTTACTACTCTGTAAGTCTTTGTGACTATGGTGTAAATCTGTGTATGTAACCTTCCCACTTCGAGGTTTTTACATCAGGAGTTGTTACATCGTGGGAGTTACATTGGGAATCCTTACATTGCAGGTTATTTTCCAAGGTTTGCATCGTGGGTCCTTTACTTACAAAGTATCTATTGAATTATTATACTGTAAAAAATCCTTTATATAGCGATACATATCACTTTATATATGTGTATGTGTATATGTATATGATAAATATGATTAAAATTAATGTACATTATTTAATTGTACCCAAACTAAATTTAGTAATTGAGTTTTATTATATATCTAATTATTTTACATAGAACTAATGTGTAATTATTTTTTACATTATTTTATATATAAAAATAGTTGTAATTTAAAAATAATATTACAAATGTATTTAGTAATTTATTAAGTAGCTGTAATTTGTATGGGTGGTAAGAGGTATTTAGGGGCCTGCATCGCCCCAGCTATGTAAATCTTTTCATGGGCTGGTGGGAGAAGTAGGTGGTCTGATCAGAAGGAATGTCACAATATATCATTGACATAATTCAGTGTCTTCTGTATATTGATAACATATTTGTTCCCTGAAGTGGGGTTCTGGTGAAAGAAAGAGAATTTCTGTCAAAATGAATATCAGTTACTACAATTTAAAGTTGCGATATGACACCAGTAAATCTGAAGTGACCTACTTAGGATGTGACAGTGAGTATAGATACTGATAGACTGGTCACTAATCTGTCCAGAGTACGTAAAGCTTGCCAACAGACCGCTACATGCGGATAGTTGGCCTTCCAAAAGTATGAAGTGAAGTATCTCTTATGGAGAGTTAATCAGAATATGACGTAATTGCAGCATGGACATGGATTTTGAGAAGGAGCAAGAATTGGCCCAGTCAAGATTCAGAGAAAGAGGATATTCTGAGCATGATTTGTTAGCGGTGAAAAGAAAAGTGATTGGATTGAAAAGAGAGAAGTGATTAGTCCCTAAAACACCGATTATACATGAAAACAGAGTGAGATTTATCACCTAATATAGCTCACAAGCACCTAATTTGAGAAGAATTCTGAAAAAACATTGGGGCCTACTGAAAATGGACACCAAATTGAGTGAAGTCATTGGTGTTTCACCTACCTTCACATATACAAACGGGGCAAATAGTTTTAAAGATAGATCAGTGCAGAGCCATCTCTCACCTGAAAAGAGTACAACTTGAGGCATTCGTAAGAAAGGCTTCAAAAGATGTAGAAATTGTAGGCATGTTGCAACAGACGGGGCAGAGACAGTTATACCATACCAGTACAAAAGAAAAGAGAAAGATCAATACATTTATTACATGTACTACGACGTATGTAGTTTATGTCTTAGAGTGCCCGTCGGGTTGTGGTATGTGGGGAGTACCATCTTCCTGGTCAAGAAAAGAATTCTTGAGTATAGAAGGGTCTGATTGCTAGATATTTCAGGAGAAACATATGAGTAATTGTGATAAATTAGCTTTTTTTTGGCATTGATCAAGTAAAGGCGACCTTAAGGGGAGGCAATTGTGAACTAACCTTATGAAAGCTAGAATCGAAGTACATCATTGGTTTAGTAACCTCTGGAATTAAGGAAGTCAATACAGACAAAGAGCGTGTCACCCATTTGAAGTGAGAATGTCATACATTGTAAACTTTCATTGATGTTAAGATATAATAGTCTTTTGATCTATTATGTGTTATAGTGTGTGCACATGCTTTCACATTAGCAGATTTGAGTTCCCCATAAGTGACAGAGTATTTTTTATATTTATTTCAGATTCCACTGTGAATTTCAACAATGGATACAGAATATCATCACTTGTCTTTTTTTGTAGCGTCATCTCTGTTGGGCTTAATTCAATGGTATCACATCAGGATAATTCATCCGCTTGGATTTAATAATAGCTACGTGTGATTAATATATTAGTAATTTGATGGTGACATGAGCAGATTGTGCTACGACATTTAACTGATATGTATCACCATTCCTTGCAACAAAGCGAGTTTTGGCGACAAGGAAAATACTCCAGTTAATGATATAGAGAATGTAAGTTTAAATCTCGCTTGGGTATTTCACAAATTGTTTATATTTTTTTCACTTTTTTCTTTGGTTGTATTTGCCCAATATGACAGTCTATTGTCTATTTTGATTATTTTGTATAACAGGAAATTACGTGTTTGTTTGAAAAAAAGATATGTTTGATAAAGGCGATTTTTGCTGAAACGCGTTACCTACTTTACCACTGTTTGCCCCCCATAAATTACAGGTGATATTTGCATCCCACTGGAGTGACAACTCTTTTTCTGCGAAGGGAGCATGAGTTGTTTTTTGGGAATATTGGCGTGTCACTGCGACGCCATCGCTCACCAAGTGCTCTAGGGTCAGTTGGAGACTTATTTAATCCAGGTGCTGGTGTGATGATATATATATATATATATATAAAGGTTGCCCCCTGGTGAAGTACACTCGCAGCAGGTAACATCCACGAGGAACGAGCTTTATTGGATTTCATGCATTTGAGCAGCATGTGGGAGCCGACGCGTTTCGGGCATTTCGCCCTTCATCAAAGGCATGCTGTCATGAAGCGGCTACTGCAACATACACCCCCTCTTTTATCTCGCTCACAATCACGTGAGTAAACGGCATGTGCCTGGCATTATGGGATATGCAGTCCCAGTGGTGTCCATGTGGATCGCTGCCATCCATGCAGCAAAATTAAAATCCCGCTGATGAAAACCACAAAGTCACCTTCCCAAATCACTGGATCCCGCTGCTCCGCTTGGTGCCTGCTTGAGTGAGCAAAAGACACACAATTGATGGACGGAATGCAGAACAAATCAAAACATTCACCCCCAGTCAAGAGATCTGGGTTAAATCCATCATTCTTTTGCTCACCATGCCACCCCAGTTTAGACCTGGCCATATGCAAATCAGTCTTGACCCTGTGCCTCATGGGAACAGTCCAGCCCGAACTGCCAAGCCAGGTCCTCCCTGGACCGGAAACAAGCATCCTAGGACTGGTTTCGGAGTTTCACCCCTCTTCAGCCAGGATAGCTTGATTCCAGTGGCACAGTGAGCCCAGGACCCACGTCTGGGCATACCTGGCGCACTTAGGGCGAGAAAGCAAAAGACACACAATTGATGGACGGAATGCAGAACAAATCAAAACATTCACCCCCAGTCAAGAGATCTGGGTTAAATCCATCATTCTTTTGCTCACCATGCCACCCCAGTTTAGACCTGGCCATATGCAAATCAGTCTTGACCCTGTGCGTCATGGGAACAGTCCAAGCCAGCTGCCAAGCCAGGTCCTCCCTGGACCGGAAACAAGCATCCTAGGACCGGTTTCGGAGTTTCACCCCTCTTCAGCCAGGATAGCTTGATTCCAGTGGCCACTGGATTCAAGATAGCCTGGCTGATGAGGGTTTTGAACCCGAAACCGGTCCCAGGATGCTTGTTTCTGGTCCAGGGAAGACATGGCTTGGCAGTTCGGGCTGGACTGTTCCCATGAGGCACAGGGTCAGACTGATTTGCATATGGCCATGTGTGAACTGGGGTGGTGGAGTGAGCTAAAGAATGATGATGGATTAAACCCAGATCAGTTGACTGGGGGTGAGTGTTGGATTTGCTCTAGCGCTCCGTCCATCATCCCCTTTGGTATCGCTTTGTTCGCCCTAAGTTGGCAGGGTATGCCCAGACGTGGGTCCCTTGCTCACTTTGCCACTGGATTCAAGATAGCCTGGCTGATGAGGGTTTTGAACCCAAAACCGGTCCCAGGATGCTTGTTTCCGGTCCAGGGAAGACATGGCTTGGCAGTTCGGGCTGGACTGTTCCCATGAGGCACAGGGTCAGACTGATTTGCATATGGCCATGTCTGAACTGGGGTGGTGGAGTGAGCTAAAGAATGATGATGGATTAAACCCAGATCAGTTGACTGGGGGTGAGTGTTTGATTTGCTCTAGCGCTCCGTCCATCATCCCCTTTGGTATCGCTTTGTTCGCCCTAAGTTGGCAGGGTATGCCCAGACGTGGGTCCCTTGCTCACTTTGCCACTGGATTCAAGATAGCCTGGCTGATGAGGGTTTTGAACCTGAAACCGATCCCAGGATGCTTGTTTCCGGTCCAGGGAAGACATGGCTTGGCAGTTCGGGCTGGACTGTTCCCATGAGGCACAGGGTCAGACTGATTTGCATATGGCCATGTCTGAACTGGGGTGGTGGAGTGAGCTAAAGAATGATGATGGATTAAACCCAGATCAGTTGACTGGGGGTGAGTGTTTGATTTGCTCTAGCGCTCCGTCCATCATCCCCTTTGGTATCGCTTTGTTCGCCCTAAGTTGGCAGGGTATGCCCAGACGTGGGTCCCTTGCTCACTTTGCCACTGGATTCAAGATAGCCTGGCTGATGAGGGTTTTGAACCCGAAACCGGTCCCAGGATGCTTGTTTCCGGTCCAGGGAAGACATGGCTTGGCAGTTCGGGCTGGACTGTTCCCATGAGGCACAGGGTCAGACTGATTTGCATATGGCCATATCTGAACTGGGGTGGTGGAGTGAGCTAAAGAATGATGATGGATTAAACCCAGATCAGTTGACTGGGGGTGAGTGTTTGATTTGCTCTAGCGCTCCGTCCATCATCCCCTTTGGTATCGCTTTGTTCGCCCTAAGTTGGCAGGGTATGCCCAGACGTGGGTCCCTTGCTCACTTTGCCACTGGATTCAAGATAGCCTGGCTGATGAGGGTTTTGAACCCGAAACCGGTCCCAGGATGCTTGTTTCCGGTCCAGGGAAGACATGGCTTGGCAGTTCGGGCTGGACTGTTCCCATGAGGCACAGGGTCAGACTGATTTGCATATGGCCATGTCTGAACTGTGGTGGTGGAGTGAGCTAAAGAATGATGATGGATTAAACCCAGATCAGTTGACTGGGGGTGAGTGTTTGATTTGCTCTAGCGCTCCGTCCATCATCCCCTTTGGTATTGCTTGAGTGAGCAAGCCACGGACCCGCTGATTTCGTGCAGTGGTGCACTCCTCGACCGGGCCGGCCGAATTAATTTGGAAAGAAAAGGTTGCCCCCTGCTGAAGTACACTCGCAGCAGGTAACATCCACGAGGAAAGAGCTTTATTGGATTTCATGCATTTGAGCAGCATGTGGGAGCCGACGCGTTTCGGGCATTGCGCCCTTCATCAAAGGCATGCTGTCATGAAGCGGCTACTGCAACATACACCCCCTCTTTTATCTCGCTCACAATCACGTGAGTAAACGGCATGTGCCTGGCATTATGGGATATGCAGTCCCAGTGGTGTCCATGTGGATCGCCGCCGTCCATGCAGTAAAATTAAAATCCAGCTAATGAAAACCACAAAGTCACCTTCCCAAATCACTGGATCCCGCTGCTCCGCTTGGTGCCTGCTTGAGTGAGCAAGCCACGGACCCGCTGATTTCTTGCAGTGGTGCACTCCTCAACCGGGCCGGCCGAATTAATTTGGAAAGAAAAGGTTGCCCCCTGGTGAAGTACACTCGCAGCAGGTAACATCCACGAGGAAAGAGCTTTATTGGATTTCATGCATTTGAGCAGCATGTGGGAGCCGACGCGTTTCGGGCATTGCGCCCTTCATCAAAGGCATGCTGTCATGAAGCGGCTACTGCAACATACACCCCCGCTTTTATCTCGCTCACAATCATGTGAGTAAACGGCATGTGCCTGGCATTATGGGATATGCAGTCCCAGTGGTGTCCATGTGGAGCGCCGCCGTCCATGCAGCAAAATTAAAATCCCGCTAATGAAAACCACAAAGTCACCTTCCCAAATCACTGGATCCCGCTGCTCCGCTTGGTGCCTGCTTGAGTGAGCAAGCCACGGACCCGCTGATTTCTTGCAGTGGTGCACTCCTCGACCGGGCCGGCCGAATTAATTTGGAAAGAAAAGGTTGCCCCCTGGTGAAGTACACTCGCAGCAGGTAACATCCACGAGGAAAGAGCTTTATTCGATTTCATGCATTTGAGCAGCATGTGGGAGCCGACGCGTTTCGGGCATTGCGCCCTTCATCAAAGGCATGCTGTCATGAAGCGGCTACTGCAACATACACCCCCTCTTTTATCTCGCTCACAATCACGTGAGTAAACGGCATGTGCCTGGCATTATGGGATATGCAGTCCCAGTGGTGTCCATGTAGATCGCCGCTGTCCATGCAGCAAAATTAAAATTATACATACACACACACATATATATATTCACTGAAAGCACAAAGGTTAAAGTAACGTTATAGTTAAGAGTGATACAAAAAACTGTTTTGTTTTTAAAAAAAACCTTAGCAATTCCCTGAAGAAAACAAAGGTTAAAGTGATGGTATAGTTAGGTGAATATGCCAGTCACAACATGAACGTCATGAACGTTTTGAACTAAACAAAACACAGAAATTCACCAGTTATAGTTAGCAGAACTGACTGTAACTTGCGCCCCGCCACGCACTGCTAATGACCTCACATATTACATCACTCATGACATGTTTTATGACATCATTTATGACATCACTGATGACATCTCAAATGACAGGGAGCCCCATTCCCCAGCCTTCTTTGGCCCCAGGGACCCCCATCCCAGGGGCAAAATCTAAGGGAGGGGGAGGTGCAGCCTCCTCCCTGAGCCTTAACAGGCCCCAGAGACCCCATCCCCAAGGGCCAAATCCTAAAAAAAACAATGGGAGGGGGCCATTTGGCCCCTCCCGTGCCTTCCTAGACCCCAGGTACCCCATCTCCAGTGCTGTATTTTATTAAAAAGAGGGGGGCCAGGCGACCAGCCCTTCCTGAGCCATCTTGTGTCCCCGGGACCCCATCCCCTCAGGCCTCTCTTTATAATAGGTGGGTGACCTGGTGCCCACCCAGGGCACCCACCAACCAACATGGTAGGGCATGCGGGGGGAGCCTAAGGGCACTAGTGGCCCCAGCCATCTCCCTGCATGGTGCGGGAGCCAGCATTGCTCCCGCCCTGGGGGAGCAGCTACTTTTTGCATGCTCCGTCCAGGTGGAAGCAACATGTGTCTGCGGCCTGGAGTCTGCCCCCAGCCGGCGGGAGCATTTTCTAAATCTCCCACTGGCTCGGAGCGGACGTAGTGTTTGCTCTCATTTGCTGGGAGATTTAAAAGTGCTCCCGCCAGACGGGAGCAACACATGTTTCTCTGTCCGTGGTAGTGCTTGCAGGAAAACTACTGTGTCCCGGGGGTGGGCTCCCCGGCGTACAGTAAGTGAGTCGACCCCAAGGGATGGGGTCCATGGGGCCATTAAAGGCTCAGGAAGGGAGGCCGCACAGCCCCTGTCCCCTTTTAATTTAAGTTAAATGTGGGGATGTGGTCTCCATGGCCTTTTTAGGGCCCCTTCCCCTTTTTTTACATTTCGGCCCATGGGATGGGTTCCCCGGTGCCTAAGTTCCCTTTTGTTGTTGTTGAAAAATCGACCTTGAGGGTGGGGACCCCGGGGCCTTCACAGCCTTATGGAGGGGCAGCGCTTGGGCTCCTTCCCATTTCCTACAAATTTGGCACAGTGTGATGGGGTCCCCTGGGCCATCATCTGCTCAGGGCCCTCCCTCCCCTTAATTAAATATACCTGACCATGGGGAATGGTGTCCCCAGGGCCTATAAATGGGTGAGGGTCCCCACCTGACCCTCCCTCCCCATATATTTAAAATAAAATGGCGGGTCGCCATTATTTTATTTTTTTTGGTGCAATCCGTCAGGATTGCACCAAATCCTTTGCACCAAATTGCTTTTTTGATGCAATCCCGCGAGATTGCATCAAAAATTGCTGAAGTCCTTTTTTTTTTTTGGGCCCCAGCGGGGTCCTGCTGGGTCCCCTGCACACGGCCTAGGGGGGCAGGGTATCCCTACCCCACCCCTTATATATTTATTTTTTTCCACTTCAGGAGGAGGGACTAAGTCCCTGAGTCCTGTAATGGCTGCTAGCAACATATTTCTCATAGTTCAGAGTAAAGCAAAGACAGCGGACCATGAAGGCTGCACCTGATACGTTATTCCAAATGATAACATACAGCATACATATATACACAAATGTGTGCATGCTCTACAAGCACCTGATGGCAAGGTACATAAACCTAAGAAAGGTTACAAATTGCAATTTAACACATAGAGATGCACCAACAAAATAACCAAGAAGAACACAAATGTGATTCTTGTCTTTATTTTGTTTTTTTCACTTTCTTTTTTGTAAAGTTTCACATATGTGCAGTGAAGACAGCCAACGTGTTTCGTCCATAGGATGGACTTCTTCAGGGCTGTAATGTAACAAACATATATAATACATAAAACACAGTAAATCCGTGAACAAAGCAAAAGACACAGGCAACAGATATAATCTCCAGACATAACACAGAAACCAAAATGCTCTAAACACAATTCCCATCAATAGTGAACAGTCCTATGCATGCTCCAATAAAAGGACAAACTTAGTTTGACCACTATTAAATATACTGAAAACAACAAGAGAGGGAGGGAATTCGAAAGTAAGGACCACTCTCAATCCCCCGGGGGTAAATATGATAATAAACAACGAGAGAGTGTGCCTTGTAATAACAAAATAAAGCACAACAAAAGAAACCCAGTTGGTTCTTAATAAAGCCCTCACTCACCAGCCTAGTTGGTGACATGCTTCATCATCGGGCCCCACCAGGAGCGGCCGAATGCCACCCCGGTGTGCTGCAACGCCAGAATTACTGCGGAGCTGGTTTAAAAATCCAGTGTGAAGTGAAAGTGATAATTTAAAAATGGCTGACTGTGTCAAACAATAAATTTTATTAGAAGCCAATCAGACATGAGTAAAAACAGAGTGGGACACCAAAGCCAAATAAATTGTTCAGCACGGTCCACTATGATGTGGTCAACATGTTTCTGCCTATGTGTAGTTATTTAACAGGCATTCGTCAGGACCAAAAGAGACGTGTGAAACCCCGGCGGTGCAGTATCTGTCATCTTACGAAACATACCAAAGTGCTTGACCTTGAAGTAGGAAAAACTTGGACACAGCTAGCCCACACTAATTGTAATTCAACAAATGTGATCTATTTGATCACGTGCCCGTGTGGGTTACGCTATGTGGGCATGACCACGCGAGAAAAAAAAAAAAAAAAAAAAACGAAAAATAAAATTGCGTGTGGGAGAGCACAGAAGTAACATCCGTTGTGGTCGGATTACAACTAAACTGAGTGAGCATTTTTTACAGTATAAACACTCTGCCAATGATCTTAGGTGGACAGTTATAGAGCAAGTACAATCAACACGTAATATCCAGAAAGTTCTCTTTGAGAAAGAACAGAGGTGGGTGTACCGGCTGGACACTCATAATCATGGATTAAATGACAATATTCCTTGGTCGACAGTACTGTACCATTGAGTTTGTCCGGTTCCTGTTCTGTAGCATAAAACCATTTTTTTCCTCTTTTCCCCTTGGGCATCCTAGTGGCTCTTTACTCCGGTAAAAATCACCGGCTTTATGCAAAAACACCTCCCCTTCCCTTTCTTTCTTTCCCTCTCCTCCCCTTCCTTCCCCCTCCCCCAACCCCCCCCTTACCCCCCCCTCCCTTGTCTGTTTATATCTGTCGTTTTTGTTTACCAAATTTTATAGGGCATCTAATATCCCCTATCAAAATTAACATTGACCAACAATCGCCAAGTAATCCAAATATGTGTTTTTTTGTTTGTCGGCTACTTGCCTATTTCGTTTGTAATTAGATTTTCTTTTCTCTTATTACTGTGTGATACTCACAACAAACAGTCTTTTCTCAGTGCCTTTCCTTTGATTGGCAACGGAGTACCAACTAGGAATGCTACATTTTACAACCTTTAGATGGCGCTTGAAATCGCGATGTTTACGCGATGACGTAGCTCCCCCCTTTTTTTGTTTCTTTTCTTTTTTCGTTTCCCTTCGGCTTTCAGCGCGTAATATTCTGACGCCCATGTTATGACGCGCTCTTATGCGCCCTGTCCCAATCCTTTAAAAACATACCGGAGGAACCTGGCTCCCACCATCGGGGTCCGCGTTTGGAGGGAATACCTAGGTATACTGCGGGTGCCTAGCAGTGCGGGCGTAAGTCCCTTCGCCTTCGAAATTAAGATAAGTACTGGGGTCTTCCCTGTTTTCCTCTGTGATTATTCTGATCACACCTCTTTCTTTTTCTCCCTCTTTGCTTTTAGGGTGTGCCATTATTGCTACCACCCCCCTTCCCGAGACCCATGGTGTTATTAATGATGACACCCCATGTGAGATTTATTTCCTTTTGATTTTATGTTGCTCAGCTAGAATGTGTTCGATAGTTATCACGCTTAGGGGCCGATTCCGATTCGGGCCGGAAAAAGCACCGACCGACACGGAGCCGGAAAAATTACCGACCGACACGTACCAGTGGCGCCCGACACGCCAAGTACGATGCAAGCCGCGATAAATCCGACCGACACGTTAGGAAACCAAGCCGACCGACCGAGCCGCTCGGAAAATAGCAATCCGGCCGGAAAAACACGCGAATCCAACCGACCGACACGCACCCGGAACAAATCCGACCGAATCGTACCCGCCAACTCCAAACCGCAAAGTACGATGCAAGGCGCGAAAAACACGACCGAGTCGGACGGAGGACAAGCCGTACGACCGACACGCATACAAAACCGAGCCGAAGCAACACAATACACCGCGACCGACGCGTACGCAGCATAGAAAACTGCACAAACACAGCGTGAACGAAACGGAAAACACCGTACGAGACCAATGCAGGGTCCGACTCGGTCACAAGAACGTTTCCAACATACACAAACAGCACAAAGGAAAAATCAACCAAAAAAAGGCCAAACAAGCAATTACCAAGCCAATAAATACTGGGGGTGGGTGGGGACAGAGAACAAAGACACACCCACAACTCCACCTATATAAAGGACACAAATCACTACCATGAGCCTTTGCAAATGCCATTTCACTGCCAGCACCCAAGAGAAAGCAACCACACACCCACAGCTCATCCCTCACACAAGCCACACACCATCAACACACCAACAAATACCTACCTCACATACACCCAGCACAACACACACCCACACACCCTCACCTGCACACCAACACACACATCACCCACCATCACCACCCATCACCATGCCCCCCAAGAAGAATCCCAAGTTCCTAGATAGTGAATTGGAAGTCATGGTAGACGAGATCCTCAGGGTGGAGCCACAGCTGTTTGGCACTCTGGTCCAACAGACCCCCATGTCGCAGAAAACCAAGATGTGGGAGAGGATCATCAACAGGGTGAACGCCCAATCACCATGTCGGCGCACAAAGACGGACATCCAGAACAGGTGGTATGACGTGCGCAGGAGGGTACGGGACATGTTGAAGAAAGACTACATCAACAGCCAACACACCGGCAGTGGCCCTCCTGCCAAGCCAATATACCTCAGGCCCTGGGAGGAGAAGGTGCGGGCCATCCTTCCGCCAGTGAGCGTATATGGACTAGAGGACATCCCAGAGCCTGGTGAGTACACAACAAATGTACACAATATACTGCCACAAAACACACACATCACTGTCAAGGGGAGAGTCAAACCATGCACTCGTAGCAATTACACAGCAACTAGAACAGAATCATCCCAAAATGTGTATGTCAGTCAGATAAACACAACACATGCCATCAAAAAAGTCACATCCAACTGTGCCAACACATGTACAAACACAACCACAACTACAGCTAGGCAGTGGCACAAATAGAACTAACACACACATCCACACATGTAGCCACCACAACAACACCAACACACAGTGAAGACCACTCAAAGGAAGGAATTCTGTGTATGCTGGCCAAGTCAGTGTAGCCAATAGCATCATGGGAGTCGCAGTCACACATATTGCCCCCCCCCACAACTGTCCCATCAACACCACCCTGAACCATGCTCACATCACAGGGAGTGGAGAAGGACTCACAAGATGGCTGACACTGGCTACTGCTGTGGGGAGCACAAGGCCCTGCTGCCAACTGTGCACCAACAAACAGCAGGACACCACTGACTGACATCCTGAGAGACAACTTACACTCCCTGCAATGCAAGCACGTTCCATGGTGGGATATCTGGCTGGCTGGGTGGGAAGGGGGACTTGCAGCACTGACTATAGTCACCAGCACCTCCCCTCACCCCCCCAACACAAACTCCACAGTACCCACCTGGTAGAATGCAATGCCCTCCATCCTAACACAAGATCCCACAAAGCACCACCACCCTGGGTTATGTTGTGTGAAGCACAGGGACACTCCTGGGACTCTTAGCCAAACAACTGCCAGGACAACACTCCCAGCCATCCTGTCAGCACAGCCAGCCCACCCCACAGGGAAGCAGAGTCAAAAGGAAGGAAGCATGGGCATGCTGGGAAGGGGGTGGAGGCAATAGCATGATGGGAGTCGTAGTCACAGACATAGCTCACCCCCACAACTGTCCCATCAACACCACCCTGAACCATGCTCACATCACAGGGAGTGGAGAAGGACTCACAAGATGGCTGACACTGGCTACTGCTGTGGGGAGCACAAGGCCCTGCTGCCAACTGTGCACCAACAAACAGCAGGACACCACTGACTGACATCCTGAGAGACAACTTACACTCCCTGCAATGCAAGCACGTTCCATGGTGGGATATCTGGCTGGCTGGGTGGGAAGGGGGACTTGCAGCACTGACTATAGTCACCAGCACCTCCCCTCACCCCCCCCCCAACACAAACTCCACAGTACCCACCTGGTAGAATGCAATGCCCTCCATCCTAACACAAGATCCCACAAAGCACCACCACCCTGGGTTATGTTGTGTGAAGCACAGGGACACTCCTGGGACTCTTAGCCAAACAACTGCCAGGACAACACTCCCAGCCATCCTGTCAGCACAGCCAGCCCACCCCACAGGGAAGCAGAGTCAAAAGGAAGGAAGCATGGGCATGCTGGGAAGGGGGTGGAGGCAATAGCATGATGGGAGTCGTAGTCACAGACATAGCTCACCCCCACAACTGTCCCATCAACACCACCCTGAACCATGCTCACATCACAGGGAGTGGAGAAGGACTCACAAGATGGCTGACACTGGCTACTGCTGTGGGGAGCACAAGGCCCTGCTGCCAACTGTGCACCAACAAACAGCAGGACACCACTGACTGACATCCTGAGAGACAACTTACACTCCCTGCAATGCAAGCACGTTCCATGGTGGGATATCTGGCTGGCTGGGTGGGAAGGGGGACTTGCAGCACTGACTATAGTCACCAGCACCTCCCCTCACCCCCCCCCAACACAAACTCCACAGTACCCACCTGGTAGAATGCAATGCCCTCCATCCTAACACAAGATCCCACAAAGCACCACCACCCTGGGTTATGTTGTGTGAAGCACAGGGACACTCCTGGGACTCTTAGCCAAACAACTGCCAGGACAACACTCCCAGCCATCCTGTCAGCACAGCCAGCCCACCCCACAGGGAAGCAGAGTCAAAAGGAAGGAAGCATGGGCATGCTGGGAAGGGGGTGGAGGCAATAGCATGATGGGAGTCGTAGTCACAGACATAGCTCACCCCCACAACTGTCCCATCAACACCACCCTGAACCATGCTCACATCACAGGGAGTGGAGAAGGACTCACAAGATGGCTGACACTGGCTACTGCTGTGGGGAGCACAAGGCCCTGCTGCCAACTGTGCACCAACAAACAGCAGGACACCACTGACTGACATCCTGAGAGACAACTTACACTCCCTGCAATGCAAGCACGTTCCATGGTGGGATATCTGGCTGGCTGGGTGGGAAGGGGGACTTGCAGCACTGACTATAGTCACCAGCACCTCCCCTCACCCCCCCCCCAACACAAACTCCACAGTACCCACCTGGTAGAATGCAATGCCCTCCATCCTAACACAAGATCCCACAAAGCACCACCACCCTGGGTTATGTTGTGTGAAGCACAGGGACACTCCTGGGACTCTTAGCCAAACAACTGCCAGGACAACACTCCCAGCCATCCTGTCAGCACAGCCAGCCCACCCCACAGGGAAGCAGAGTCAAAAGGAAGGAAGCATGGGCATGCTGGGAAGGGGGTGGAGGCAATAGCATGATGGGAGTCGTAGTCACAGCCCTACATCCCCCACCACATGGCCCAGCAAGCTCACACTCACGCATGCACATCCCACAGAGAGTGGAAAGGCCCATCAAAGATGTCTGACACTGTTGCTGTGTCGTGGGGAGCACAAGGGCATGCTGGGTACTGCACACCAACCAACAGCAGGACACCACTGTCAGCCATCTTGCCATTGCCCTCACACCCACACCCACTGAACTCCACACAAAAGCAAGTAAGTATGGGAATGCTGGCAAGTGGGGTGGAGGCAATGGCATGATGGGAGTCGTAGTCACAGACATTGCTCACCCTCACAACTGTCCCATCAACACCACCCTGAACCATGCTCACATCACAGGGAGTGGAGAAGGACTCACAAGATGGCTGACACTGGCTACTGCTGTGGGGAGCACAAGGCCCTGCTGCCAACTGTGCACCAACAAACAGCAGGACACCACTGACTGACATCCTGAGAGACAACTTACACTCCCTGCAATGCAAGCACGTTCCATGGTGGGATAACTGACTGGCTGGGTGGGTGGGTGGGAAGGAGGTCTGGCTGTCAACCAAACACAATCAATGCAGACCATGTTCACACCCCAGAGAATACATAGAAATGCCCAAATAATGCAGGACAATGTGCCACACCAATATCAACCCCTGACTGTGACGACTTAGGACAATACAATGTACAGGCCCGCACCCCGAGGCACAGTCACAACTGTCAGGTGTGTCAACCACTGATGCCTGCAGAAACATGACATACATTGTTTGTGTCTCCCAAAAACAGGTGATGATAGGGACACAGCAGCAGACGCTGAGGAGTCCCAGTCCCAGGCTCAAGAGGATGCCGAGCTCACTGGCGTCGTACAGCCTCTGTCCTCCTCGGACGATGAACAACCTGGCACATCCGGTGCAAGTCAACATGCTGCACCAGCAGGACCACCAGCTGCAGCACCAGCAGGTCCACCAGCTGCACCCCCTGCACCCACCCCTCCAACGACTGTCACCACGAATACCATCCCTGCCGACATGGACGGAATAAGGAGCAACACCAGCGCAGTGACCCTGGACCAACCTGGGGCCATGGACACCACCACCACCACCAACCCCCAAGGTGGACCAGGGTTATCTGTGCGTGCAACTGCACACACTGCACATGTCAGCAGGGGTGGTGGGAGGGGTGGGAGACAGAGGTCGCTGCTTGCAGACGTTGCTGGTGTGCATGAAGACCCACAACTGGTACGCATAGCTGATGCGTACCAGAACAGCACCGGAGAGCTCAGCCAGGTAGTGGGGCTCCTCAGAGACATCAAACAGCAGCAGGCTGCCCATCATGCCCGCTTGGACTCCCACATGTCCCACGTGGAGTCACACATGTCACGTGTGGACTCCCACATGTCCCGCGTGGAGTCCAAGTGGGATGTACTACATGAGATGACGGCGGTGCACAGGGACATTTTACAATGCCTCCGCCAGATGAACAGCAACCAGTCCACACCTCCCTGTGTGCCAACAACATCTGGTACCGAACAAACTGCAACTGCCACAGGGAGGGAGGAGGACTCTGGCGGAGAGTCCCCTGCACCGCAGCAGCCTGCACTTGAGGGCCCCCCCCCAAGAAGAGGGGTCGTCCGAGGAGGGGAAAGTGAGAGGCTGATGGCCAAGCGCAACTCCCAGGAAGCCTGAACCTGTTCTGGATTTTCGCCTTTGTGCACAGACTGTTCACCCTGTTGATGGCAACACTACTCCCACACATTGCATGGGGAGTACAAGTTGGAACAATGTGTCAGACAACTGTGGCCCCGATACTGGGGATCCTGTCTACCTGGACTTTCAATTCACCTAGGAACTTGGGATTGCAAGATTCATGTACAGCACAACCCATCCTATGCACTATTAACACAGATGTATCACAATAAACACACTAATACACCATACTTGCCTCTGTCGTGATTCCAACGTGGGTGCTGTTATGGGGATGATGAACTGCAAAATTACACTGTGTATGCGAACTGCAACAGCAAGGACAACACAGGCATGTGAGTACAGGCAACGTGACACATATGAGGGAGACACACCACCAGGGGTACACAACACATACACACCTAGGCCATCTGACTCATTGCCTACACTGATGTTGCCAGGGAAGACGGTGCAATGCACAGACACCACACCCATTCCCAGTTGTAGTCAAGTAGCCCACAGGTGCAGTAAGCAAATGGCAGTCAAATGTGTGACCACAGACAACGCACATCACTAAGTGAAGCACAGGTTTATTACACAGTAGCAACATGCCGTAACCACTACAGATGCAAGGTAACCCCACCTGGTAGCGGGCACACAGTCAACAACTGTAGACGGAAGGAAGTCCATGGGTGTGGCGCACATCACCTGTAGGGACACAACAGCTACCAGCCTGGATGTGCAATCACGTCGTCGGTGGACACAGTTGACCAAACGAATCTGAAAGTACCCTGTGAAGGACAGAAATGACACACAGTCAAAAGCAATGCAGTACAGGACAGATCAGCAAAACTCATGCACAATACATGTTACAAGATACCCACCCAGAACCAAGTTAGCATGTCAACACTGTTGGGGAGTACAGCCCACCTGTCACCACACATCGCAACACACATCCTGTCAAGTAGCCCATGGACACACTCCAACAGCACCAGAGCACCACCCACACATCATGCCAACTCACATCATTCACATGACACCTCAGGATACTCACATTCAGCTAAAGAAGTTGGTGATGAGCTGTGTGCGGACATCACCATCACCATCATCATCATCATCATCGTCACTGGCATCGTGGTCCAGGCCAGGATCCTCCACAGGTGGCGGATGTTGGTCATCGTCATCCTGGATGAGAGGCAACTCCTTCCGCACTGCCAGGTTGTGTAGCATGCAGCAGACGATGATAATCTTGCACACTTTCGCAGGGGCATATGGGAGGGACCCTCCGGTCTTGTCCAGGCAGCGGAAGCGGCTCTTCAGGAGACCAAAGGTCCGCTCAATCACTCTCCTGGTCCGACCATGTGCCTCATTGTAGCGCATCTGGGCAGGTGTCACAGGGTTCCTGAGGGGTGTCAGCAACCACGGCATGTTGGGGTATCCCGAGTCACCTACGGACAGACAAGTGCACATCAGCTGACTTGGAAAAGTGGGCGGAATACTACAGATCAGATCACACACAATGGCACAAAGTCAGTACACACCGACAAGCCAGGCACGCTGGTTCTGCATCTGTGCCATCATCCTGGGGATGCGACTACTCCTCATCACAAAGGCATCGTGTGCTGAACCAGGGAAACGGGCACACACGTGTGTGATGGTCATGTCTGCAAGACACACCACCAGTGCATTGACCGAGTGGTAGTGCTTGCGGTTCCTGTAGGCCTGCTCCTGGGCCTGTGGTGGTACCAAAGCCACATGTGTCCCATCAATGGAGCCAATGACATGCGGCATCCTCCCCAGGGCATAAAAGTCACTCTTCACGTCAGTGAGTTGTCGCAGTCTAGGGAAATAGATGTACCGGTTCAGGAAGAGCAACATTGCCGCCAAAACATCGCGGAGCACACGGCTGAACATGGTCTGTGACATCCCACCAGCAGACGCCACAGTATGTTGGAAGGTACCGGTGGCAAAGAAGTGTAGGGCTGCCATCACCTTCACCTTGGGGGTCAGCGCTGTAGGATACGGCCGGCCAGGCTGCAAATGTGGGGACAACTGCACTGCCAAATCCTCAATCAGCTGCCTGGTGAAGCGGTACCGTCGGATGCTGTCCCGTTCCACCATCGTTGCCAGGTCTGGGAATGGCCGATGGACAGCAGGAGCCCTGCAGTGCAGAGGAGAAGTAAGCAAGATCGTCAGTCACCCCACATATGCGGCATTGAACACACTCAAGATCCCAACATACATCATCATGAGGCACAACTACATGAAGTGTGCAGTACCGGAACGACATGTATGGTACATACATGGCCAACATCTGTCAACACGGTCCTACAGGTGGCATCAATTTGTCCCAGGTTGGCCCATTGGATATCATGATGCTGTGTCACAGTCACCCCCCACAGTGACATGTGAGGACAGATGTGCCCCAGGCACCACAGCTCAACGACAGGCACATTCCCAGGGACCCTGTAATGCCACATGGACACTGGCATCACCTGGAGTATCATGTGTACACCACAGCAAAACAAACATGACCCCCACAGGTAGTGGCCACACTTGCCATGGCAGGACAGCCATGGACGTCTGTGACACACACGCACAACATCAGAGTCCATGCACACACAACGTGGATGTGGAGACTGTCTCCCATTGTGCACATGAAATCAGAGACATTGTAAACACTACATGCACAAAGACTGTGGAGGGCCATCACTATTGTGCCACTGGGACACCCTGGCTCAAACATACCGTCCCACATGGGACTCACGGGGTATGTGACATGACATACACAAACACCACTGTGAAATGTGACCATGACACATGCACAGATATGAACAGTTGCACATCACAGTGGTCACGTACACGTAACACCCAGGATCCTGTCCCCATGAACACGTGCACAGCCTGGGGGTGGCTGCCCACAGGTGACACCCACAGGACAACATGTACACCAACATACACACAATAGGAAATGCAGCCTTACATGCCTTATGATAAGGTTTGGACAGGCTGTCGTGATGTAGGTGTGCCCCTCACTCCCTGGGAGCTATCTGTGGCTGGCATATGTCCATCTGAGACAGGCATGCTGACCTATGCCAGTCACATATACAGTGATGCGTTGAACCGCAATGGACCGATCGGTGCCTCCGGCCGGCCCATTGCTTTCAATGTGTGCGGGTACGCGTTGTACCCCTGTGCGCGTTGAACTGCAATGGACCGATCGGTGCCTCCGGCCGGCCCATTGCTTTCAATGTGTGCGGGTACGCGTTGTACCCCTGTGCGCGTTGAACTGCAATGGACCGATCGGTGCCTCCGGCCGGCCCATTGCTTTCAATGTGTGCGGGTACGCGTTGTACCCCTGTGCGCGTTGAACTGCAATGGACCGATCGGTGCCTCCGGCCGGCCCATTGCTTTCAATGTGTGCGGGTACGCGTTGTACCCCTGTGCGCGTTGAACTGCAATGGACCGATCGGTGCCTCCGGCCGGCCCATTGCTTTCAATGTGTGCGGGTACGCGTTGTACCCCTGTGCGCGTTGAACTGCAATGGACCGATCGGTGCCTCCGGCCGGCCCATTGCTTTCAATGTGTGCGGGTACGCGTTGTACCCCTGTGCGCGTTGTACCGCAATGGACCGATCGGTGCGCACCCATTGACAATGGGCTTGCCTGGCAACGGACGCGTTTTCGAATTTCGAACGAGTCGGTTGCTGGAAAATCAGTTGGTCACCCACAACAATGTTGCAAAATCATGTATGTCATGAAGTTGAAGTTTTGAAGGATGCTGTGGGCGTGTTTTGGTGCTGCTATTCCATGGATTGGCCAGATTCAGAAGATGCAAACGACTTGGACCTATCACTTTGGACACAAGGGACAGTATCTGCCTCTCCAGCACATATATATTGCTGCCTGTTCCCCTGAGAGCCCACTTGCCTGCACTACATGCTCCAGGACGACATCTGCCACTGCACTGCTGCTGTCTCTGCCCCTCTGGACCCTGCAATGGCACGTACTGTGGAGAGAGCCCCAGCCTTCAGCCTTGAGGAGAACCAGGCCCTGCTGGACAGCCTACTTCCACAGTACAGCAAGCTGTATGGGACACCAGGGGAGCAGGTGAGTGTTCTGTGCACTGCCTTTCTGAATGTGCATTTTGTCTGACTAGCAAGGCTGAGAGTCAGCACGCCACTGGCTAGCAGGCTCACTGAGTAGTTGTCACCCCCCATAGTGTGTGGTGACTTGCACTGGACAGGTATGGTGCAGTGACAGTGCTTCTGAACAGGGTTTTACTCCCCATGCAATGATACCATGTAGTGACTTCTGGAAAACTGTCCATGGGCAGCCGTGCACTGCCTGTGTACACCATGTGCCCCTGTGATTGCGACATGTATATGCAACTGTGTCATGCACGGATATGTTGCATGTGTAGTAATGGCCTTATCACTTTGTCATCCTGACAGGCTTCTGCCCATCGGAAGCATGAGATATGGAAGGACATCGTCCGGGCTGTCCGGTCCGTGGGGGTCTACAAGCGCCGGATCCGCAACTGCCAAAAGAGGTGGCAGGACCTTCGGGGCTGGACCCGGAGGATTGCACGGGTCCAGCTGAAGCTGTCGCCTCCTCGCAGGAGGGGCGGAACACGGACCCTGACCCCCCACATGCTCAGGATCCTGGCGGTGGTCTTTCCAGACCTGGATGGGCAGCTGAAGGCCAGAGAGCAGCAAGGAGGGGGTGAGTCAAAGACTGCACTGTGTACTCTGTCTAACATGCTATGTGCCCTCCTCGGGCCTGGTTAAACTGCCACAGTACAGCAGTCATGTTGTCCAGGAGCCATGTCCCTCTATTGTGCACTGCCCACTCCTCATCTGATACCCAGGTGTGGCCCTTACATGCAGGGAATTCTGTCACTTAGGACTGTGTCCTTGCAGTTTGCTTGACTCAAGGTGGGAGACAGCATCTGTTTCCCTGACTCTGTGGTGGGCATCATGGGTGGGTCCATTGCTTACACAATGCCTGTATTCTGACATGTATTCAGCGTGTTACTTTGATCTGTGGTCCAATTGCTGAGCTGATCCACCACATGTGGCTGGGGTATCTGGCACACACCCATGCTGCGGGTGGGAACAATGTTTGGGCCCCAGGAGTATGTATATGACGTGTGTCACACATACTTAGCCAGCTGCCTACAGTCCAGGGCTCATCCCTCATTCATGTGGGGCTGGACAGTCATGCCTACTCCAGGCCATACAATACACTCTGTACTCCCACTCCCGTGTATCAGCGGACACATTGTGCACAGTGATTTGACCCCTCAGGTGTCTGCCTCTGTGTCAGTGTGCTGTAGATTAGTCGCCAGGACTGCTGTGGAGTTTCTTGGTAGGGGCTCAGCATGCCACTGGAGATGTGACCATAGGAGACGATACTTGTGTGACACATAGGTGTCTGATCAGCTGCCCATGCAGACTGGGGCATGTAAATGTGAAGTTCAGGCAGCTGTTCCCCATGCACAGCAGAGTGTGAGGGGCTCAGGTTCAGAGGGTAGTGTCACAGGTCTCCCATATGTCCAATAGGTATGACCTGGACAGATGAGGGTTAAGAGGATGTGTTGTGGGGGGATGTACATGTGCACTTGTGCAGCTCCAGGACTTGCATTCCCCATGACCTACTATTGTGACACAGTGCAGAGTGTTGTTGTCTGGCTGCAAAGCCATACATCACTGAGACAGTGATGTATGACTTTGCAGTCATGCCTCCGCCATGGCATGTGTCTACTGATTGGTGAGCCTGCAGGGGAGTGACATGTGCTACATGCACACCATAGTGGCGCTGGCTATCAGGACATGGGTGCATCATGGTGTCTGTCGCTGGTATGCATCACATGCATTTCCTATTTGACTCTGGGCATCCCTTTCATCCGGAAACCTGTACTGACTCAGTGGCAAGAGCTGTGATGTGTCCACACCGTGTCCTCTGCACTGTCCAACTACTGTGTACTTGGTGCATGTGTCAACACTGGGGTGTTGCAATCCAACAGACACCAGACAGATGGGTGCAAGGCCATGTGGGATGTGAGTGCCATGCTTGGCATCAGACTGACAATTGACTTCTCCTGTTCAGTTAGGGCACTTTTAGCAATGTACAACTGATGATGCCAGGGCTTGCTCTGTGATGTGCTGTGCTCACAGTGGTGTGTGCGTTATGTGCAGGTGACTGATGTCTGTCTGTATCCCCATTGTTTGCAGATACATCCACGGCCACGGAAGGGGACAGCTCCACGGACCAGGAGGAGCCGGAGAGCCAGACTGGGTCAGCAGCCGAGGAGTGGTCGGAGGGACCCAGTGGCACGGAGGGCGAGGGGAGCCACACCGAGGAGTCCTCAGCAGCATCCACCTCAGCTGAGGACCAGAGCAACTCGGAGGATGACTCCCTTGTGGAGGCGGGTGTCAGCAGCCACCACACCCCAGCTAGTGTTGCTGTCCCCGCCACCACCAGCACCACCACCGCCCTCCCATCGGCTCCCATTCCCCAGGTCCGTGGAGGCTCCCATGTCCGGGAGCGTGTTTCCTTTGGGCCAGGCACCGCACCCCCTGCCCCTGTGTCCCCTGCTGCCCTGAGTGAGGAGTCTGTGTACCTCCTTCGCCAGCTCCATGTAGGGCAGACAGCCATGCTGAGTGTCCTCCATGCGCACACCGCGCTGTTGACTCAGCTGGTGTCGTTCATGGAGGGCATCTCATCGGGCATGTCTGACCTACAGAGGGGCAATAGGTCCATGGACTCCTCCCTGACGGCAGCAGTGTCCCTCCTCAAACGGTCCCTCACCCCTCCTGCCTCTGCTCCATCCACACTCCCCAGCACCTTACCCGTCCCAAGCACACACACACCGGCACAGGCACACACCAGCACACACACATCCAGCACACTGACACACACGCCAATGACAAAACGCACACGCACGCACATTCAGGGGACTGAAGCCAGACTCACAGGGGATGGGGCCCTGGAACACACACACGCATCCACATGCACTGCGCAGTCCTCAGTTCCCTCTCCCTCCAAAGCACCCTCCCTTGCCTCACATGCAACCCCAAAGTCACAGCAGCTCTTCCTCTGTGACCTCGGCCTCTTCCCCACCGATGAAGCTGCTCCAGCATCCCGGGGGAAGAGGAAGCCCACCCACACGGAGCAGAGTGCCCCTCGCCCCCGGACACCCTCCCCCAGGCGCAGACGGACTGAGGCCCCCACCCGCAAGTCCCCCGGAGTCCTAAGAGCAAGACCCCGCCACCGCCCTGCAGCTCAGGCACAAGGTCTCCGTCCTCCATCCCTCAGGCCCCCACTGCACAGGTGCCCCCACCACACCCTGCCCCAGGTTCCCCCACCCACAGATATACCATCCCCAAGAGGATCCGGCCTTCTCCCCCTGCCACTTGCTCTCCCAGCACCACACCCCCCGCTGCGCTTGTCTGTGCCACTGATGTGGTGAGGGTGTCCTCCCCCTCTGTCCAACCCACCTTGCCTGTTCCCCATTCTCCTCCCCTGGAGGTAGGCACTGCAGTGGAGTCCACTACCGCCCTGTCTGACTTGGGCACTGCAGTGGCGGACCTGTCCACCCCATCTGCAGGGTCCACTGCAGTTGTGCCGGCACCCACGACATCTGAGTCATGCCCCCCAGTTGTGCCGGCACACACCATGTCAGACACCTCCACTGCAGTTGTCAGTGGCTCTCCAGCACCCACCACCCCTTCCCTGACTTCCCCTGGTGAGCCCTGATCCTGTCCCTGCGGTGCCTGGCCTGCCCCCCGGTTGCCCCTCCTAGTGGATTGTCCCTGGTTTTGTGCAGGCATGCGTAGGGTGACATCTGCCAGTGTCACCCTGTTTGAACTTTGACAATGGACTGGCCATTGGCCTTTGCTCTAATTTCTTCTGGACGTCGTTATCAAACAACACATATGCTGAATAAAGCAACTTTCTTTTCTCTAGTGCTCATGTTTCAGATGTACATGTTGTTGGTGCAGCTAACCATGCCCTTGCTGCAGTGATGGTGATATCTGGTATCATGATTATGAAGTGTTACTGTGCAGGAACCCATGTGGTCCAGGGGGAATGTGTCCTATCATGTGGTGTATCCATGTCATCAATAGCAGCATCTGAGGGTGTCATGTGTTCAGTATTTGGCAATGGGTTTCCTACTTACATTGGCAATTTCATATCTGTGGCTTCCACCCCTGCACATCTGTTGTGCCTGCCATCGTTGCATTTGTCTACTTCCCTGACCGTGTTGCCATCTCCAGTGGACATGCAGGTTTGGGCATCAATGGGGAGGGACTCATCAGTGTAGTCAGTGCAACATTGCTATACAAGTGTGTTGGATCTGTGCTGATGATTCCGTTGGCACATCCATGACCAGGCTGATGTGATGGGAGCCCTCATTTGGTGCTAATTGTTGATTGTGTGACCAAGTGCTCAGCTGACATGATGGGGCCCTACTGAGGCAACATATGGCACAGCTTTCCTCACACAGGAGTGGAGTCCCCTCATGGCAGTGTGTACACGTGTGACATTGCCTGCGCCCAAGGTGTGTGTTGTATGTGCATGTCTGTGTGTTCACTTTCATTCATCTGCGCATGCTGTGATCCCTAGTGTTGTACCTGTTTGTGATGCTTGCTGACTTGAGCTATGTTCCCCCAAAGTCTTCTCCCTGTGTTCTCTGTGATGTGGGTGCATGGCACATTACTGGTCATCAGGGTGTCACCCATAGGTGTGTTTGCTGTCAGGGCTGAGTTTGTGTGCAGACGCAGATGGGTCACAGTCAGGTTTCCCCTTGGCACTTGTTGTTTGCCCCTGTCATGTGATTTCCAGTTTGTGTTATCTTTCAGTGATTGTGACACGTTGTGTGTGTGACTGATGGCACTCCTCAGGGTCCGGGCTGCAATGTTGGTTGTTGTCTATGTGTGTTCTTTGTGGGTGACCTTGGCTTCTTCATTGGTGTGTGACTGTGGCTGGGATCCCATTGGTCGGTGTGGTATTGCCGTCATGTCCATGTACAGCGTAGTGTGCAGTGTGTCAGACATTCAGGAGTCTTGTTGAGTGTCCATGTGTGATGTGTTTCTACACCTTGGTTCCCACCCACCACCCTGGAATAGTCATGGGTGCATGTGCAATGTCACCAGTGCATGTGTACTTCACTGCTGCACATTGTTGGAGGTCGAGGGGTGTGGTGTTGAGTGTGTGCAGATGAGAGTTGTTGCCCGGCTAGGCCCCTGCCTCCATGTTGGCCTTGGCTTACTGGCCATGCTGATTGATTTGTGCTTGTGTAGGTGTGATGGTAGTTTGTTGCTCAGGACACCTGACTGTGGTTCACAGTGTGAACGACATTTAGCTTTGTCATCACAGTGGTATTTTTATTCAGCCCAGGGTCACCACATTGTGGGGGCCCTGGGGGTGGTGCTGTGGTGTGTCTGTGACTTGCTGTGTCAGTTGTTGTTCCTACGTGCCTGTGTGACATGTGTGTTTTGTGCTCCCTCTCACCTGACAATGCCTGCTTGCCCACATAGGGGATTTGGATCCATGAGTTACCTTAGTGTGGCAGTGTATGCACATCTGTATGATTGGTATTCAGCTCTCCTCATGTGTTGTGTGGTTGCCTGGGGACACTGGCACCCCCACCCCTCACCTGCTGTGTATGATGACAGTGTTGGTCTGCCTGTTTGTGTTTGTGCATCTGCACCACTGCATTGGCATATCTTGGGTGTGCCATTGGCTGTATGTTGTTTGGTGTGTTTCCCCTGCTGTCCCTGGGACTCCTAGGTCATCGGTCAGCACAGTGATCATGGTTTGTGTGTCCCATTGCTGCCATGGTATGGTATCTGTTCACCTCACATCTGCTGTCTCCACAGGGTATCTGCATTTGTGTGCCCATTGGTGCAAATATGTGGTTCTGCATTCTGATGGTCACTTCTGTCATTGTGTCATTGATGACTGTTGACGGTCTCAGCCCCCATGGGTGTTGTTTGTCTGCACATGGCCAAAGGAATGTTTCATTTGCACTGCAGTATTTGGCTCCCCCAATTTATGTTGCAATGGGACACATACACTACTTTGCCACAGATGAGTTTTTGGTTCTGTGACCAGGAATGATCCATGCAGTTTGGCAGTTGCAGCTCTTTCTTTGTCAACAATTACCTTTTGGTCACTGTGATGATGAGGGTGTAGACCCCATTGCCACAATGGTCAAAATGTGCTTCAGCTATGGACCCCACACTTGCCTTTTGGCCACTGTGATGATGGGGGTTTAGACCCCATTGCCACAATGGTCAAAATGTGCTTCAGCTATGGACCCCACACTTGCCTTTTGGTCACTGTGATGATGGGGGTTTAGACCCCATTGCCACAATGGTCAAAATGTGCTTCAGCTATGGACCCCACACTTACCTTTTGGTCACTGTGATGATGGGGGTTTAGGCCCCATTGCCACAATGGTCATGGGCTGCTTGCATTGTGGGTGCCACACACATATATGTGTGGCACATGTGCTAGGGGGTCACATTGTATGTTGAAAGTCATGTTCGGTGTTGTAGGCATTTGACACAGCCTACACACGCTTGTCATGGTGGTGGGGGGATGTCTTAATCTTGCATTGCCTAGGTTGTGGTGTGCTGGTTGTGTCATGCATTGTCCATCCTATGAGTGGGGGTGGTAGTAGTGGTAGGCATCCAGCCCCCCTGGGTGAGGGTGGTAGTAGTGGTAGGCATCCTGCCCCCCGTGGCTAAGGGTGGTAGTAGTGGTGGGCATCCTGCCCCCCTGGCTAAGGGTGGTAGTAGTGGTAGGCATCCTGCCCCCCTGGCTAAGGGTGGTAGTAGTGGTGGGCATCCTGCCCCCCTGGGTGAGGGTGGTAGTAGTGGTGGGCATCCTGCCCCCTGGCTAAGGGTGGTAGTAGTGGTAGGCATCCTTCCCCCCTGGGTGAGGGTGGTAGTAGTGGTGGGCATCCTGCCCCCCGTGGCTAAGGGTGGTAGTAGTGGTGGGCATCCTGCCCCCCTGGCTAAGGGTGGTAGTAGTGGTAGGCATCCTGCCCCCCTGGCTGAGGGTGGTAGTAGTGGTAGGCATCCTGCCCCCCGTGGGTGAGGGTGGTAGTAGTGGTGGGCATCCTGCCCCCTGGCTAAGGGTGGTAGTAGTGGTAGGCATCCTGCCCCCCTGGGTGAGGGTGGTAGTAGTGGTGGGCATCCTGCCCCCCGTGCCTGAGGGTGGTAGTGGTGGTGGGCATCCTGCCCCCTGGCTAAGGGTGGTAGTAGTGGTGGGCATCCTGCCCCCTGGCTAAGGGTGGTAGTAGTGGTAGGCATCCTGCCCCCTGGGTGAGGGTGGTAGTAGTGGTGGGCATCCTGCCCCCCTGGCTAAGGGTGGTAGTGGTGGTGGGCATCCTGCCCCCTGGCTAAGGGTGGTAGTAGTGGTAGGCATCCTGCCCCCCTGGCTGAGGGTGGTAGTAGTGGTAGGCATCCTGCCCCCTGGGTGAGGGTGGTAGTAGTGGTGGGCATCCTGCCCCCTGGCTAAGGGTGGTAGTAGTGGTAGGCATCCTGCCCCCCGTGGGTGAGGGTGGTAGTAGTGGTGGGCATCCTGCCCCCGTGGCTAAGGGTGGTAGTGGTGGTGGGCATCCTGCCCCCCTGGCTAAGGGTGGTAGTAGTGGTAGGCATCCTGCCCCCCTGGGTGAGGGTGGTAGTAGTGGTGGGCATCCTGCCACCCTGGCTAAGGGTGGTAGTAGTGGTAGGCATCCTGCCCCCCTGGGTGAGGGTGGTAGTAGTGGTGGGCATCCTGCCCCCCTGGCTAAGGGTGGTAGTGGTGGTGGGCATCCTGCCCCCCTGGCTAAGGGTGGTAGTAGTGGTAGGCATCCTGCCCCCCTGGCTAAGGGTGGTAGTAGTGGTAGGCATCCTGCCCCCCTGGGTGAGGGTGGTAGTAGTGGTGGGCATCCTGCCCCCCTGGCTAAGGGTGGTAGTAGTGGTAGGCATCCTGCCCCCCCTGGGTGAGGGTGGTAGTAGTGGTGGGCATCCTGCCCCCCTGGCTAAGGGTGGTAGTGGTGGTGGGCATCCTGCCCCCCTGGCTAAGGGTGGTAGTAGTGGTGGGCATCCTGCCCCCCTGGCTAAGGGTGGTAGTAGTGGTAGGCATCCTGCCCCCCCTGGGTGAGGGTGGTAGTAGTGGTGGGCATCCTGCCCCCCTGCCTAAGGGTGGTAGTGGTGGTGGGCATCCTGCCCCCCTGGCTAAGGGTGGTAGTAGTGGTAGGCATCCTGCCCCCCTGGCTAAGGGTGGTAGTAGTGGTAGGCATCCTGCCCCCCTGGGTGAGGGTGGTAGTAGTGGTGGGCATCCTGCCCCCTGGCTAAGGGTGGTAGTGGTGGTGGGCATCCTGCCCCCTGGCTAAGGGTGGTAGTAGTGGTAGGCATCCTGCCCCCTGGCTAAGGGTGGTAGTAGTGGTAGGCATCCTGCCCCCTGGGTGAGGGTGGTAGTAGTGGTGGGCATCCTGCCCCCTGGCTAAGGGTGGTAGTAGTGGTAGGCATCCTGCCCCCTGGCTAAGGGTGGTAGTAGTGGTAGGCATCCTGCCCCCCTGGGTGAGGGTGGTAGTAGTGGTGGGCATCCTGCCCCCTGGCTAAGGGTGGTAGTAGTGGTAGGCATCCTGCCCCCCTGGGTGAGGGTGGTAGTAGTGGTGGGCATCCTGCCCCCCTGCCTAAGGGTGGTAGTGGTGGTGGGCATCCTGCCCCCTGGCTAAGGGTGGTAGTAGTGGTGGGCATCCTGCCCCCTGGGTGAGGGTGGTAGTAGTGGTGGGCATCCTGCCCCCTGGCTAAGGGTGGTAGTAGTGGTAGGCATCCTGCCCCCCTGGGTGAGGGTGGTAGTAGTGGTGGGCATCCTGCCCCCCTGGCTAAGGGTGGTAGTGGTGGTGGGCATCCTGCCCCCCTGGCTAAGGGTGGTAGTAGTGGTAGGCATCCTGCCCCCTGGCTAAGGGTGGTAGTAGTGGTAGGCATCCTGCCCCCCTGGGTGAGGGTGGTAGTAGTGGTGGGCATCCTGCCCCCTGGCTAAGGGTGGTAGTAGTGGTAGGCATCCTGCCCCCCTGGGTGAGGGTGGTAGTAGTGGTGGGCATCCTGCCCCCTGCCTAAGGGTGGTAGTGGTGGTGGGCATCCTGCCCCCTGGCTAAGGGTGGTAGTAGTGGTAGGCATCCTGCCCCCCTGGGTGAGGGTGGTAGTAGTGGTGGGCATCCTGCCCCCTGCCTAAGGGTGGTAGTGGTGGTGGGCATCCTGCCCCCCTGGCTAAGGGTGGTAGTAGTGGTAGGCATCCTGCCCCCCTGGGTGAGGGTGGTAGTAGTGGTGGGCATCCTGCCCCCCTGCCTAAGGGTGGTAGTGGTGGTGGGCATCCTGCCCCCCTGGCTAAGGGTGGTAGTAGTGGTAGGCATCCTGCCCCCCTGGCTAAGGGTGGTAGTAGTGGTAGGCATCCTGCCCCCCTGGGTGAGGGTGGTAGTAGTGGTGGGCATCCTGCCCCCCTGGCTAAGGGTGGTAGTGGTGGTGGGCATCCTGCCCCCCTGGCTAAGGGTGGTAGTAGTGGTAGGCATCCTGCCCCCCTGGCTAAGGGTGGTAGTAGTGGTAGGCATCCTGCCCCCCTGGGTGAGGGTGGTAGTAGTGGTGGGCATCCTGCCCCCCTGGCTAAGGGTGGTGGTAGTGGTAGGCATCCTGCCCCCCTGGGTGAGGGTGGTAGTAGTGGTGGGCATCCTGCCCCCTGCCTAAGGGTGGTAGTGGTGGTGGGCATCCTGCCCCCTGGCTAAGGGTGGTAGTAGTGGTAGGCATCCTGCCCCCCTGGGTGAGGGTGGTAGTAGTGGTGGGCATCCTGCTCCCCTGCCTAAGGGTGGTAGTGGTGGTGGGCATCCTGCCCCCCTGGCTAAGGGTGGTAGTAGTGGTAGGCATCCTGCCCCCCCTGGGTGAGGGTGGTAGTAGTGGTGGGCAACCTGCCCCCCTGCCTAAGGGTGGTAGTGGTGGTGGGCATCCTGCACCCCCTGGGTGAGGGTGGTAGTAGTGGTAGGCATCCTGCCCCCCGTGGGTGAGGGTGGTAGTAGTGGTGGGCATCCTGCCCCCCTGGCTAAGGGTGGTAGTAGTGGTAGGCATCCTGCCCCCCCTGGGTCAGGGTGGTAGTAGTGGTAGGCATCCAGCCCCCCCTGGGTTGGGGTGGTGGCGCGCATTCAGGCCCCTGTGTGCATATGTGGCATTGGTGATGGGCATCCCGCCCCTATGGTGCTGCTGTTGTTGGTGTAAGTATATTCAGATTCCCAGTGTATGTGTGTGATGTGTCGTGTACGTGTTGTATGTGTTTTGTGGTTGGTGTCTGACTTACCTTCTGCGCCGTACGCGTCCGTGCCTGTTCCGGTAGTAGATGTAGAATATTGGTATGATCGGGACGAAGGGATTCATGGTTGGTTCGTGTCGTTCGTCCTTCTCGTTGCTTCGCGTCGTCCTCGTCGCTTCGCTTCGTCCTCGCCGCTTCGCGTCGTCCTCGTCGGTGCCGTGTTCGTCTCGTAGCCGTGGATCGTGTTGTGGCGCGATTCGGAGCTTATGTGCGCCTCTCCCGGATGCTTTGACGTGCCGTGCATAGCGACGGGTTCGGCGCGTACGGGAAGCGCATCGTACTTGTCCGGCCGGACGGGGCTGCATTTTCCCTTCCGTGCGACTCGATTCGGCATTTCCGGATTCGCCTCGGTCGGAGAACAGGACCTGGTTTGGGTGAGTACGGCTCGGCCGGAATTTTTGCTGTTGTGCGCATCGTACTTGCTCGTTCGGTGTGCTGTACGGATCGGTCGGGAAACAGGCTTTCGCATGGCTTTTTTCCCGACCGAATGGTATTGGGTGCGCCTCCGACCGAGATCGGAATCGGCCCCTAAGTCTTTGTCATAGGAGTTTAAGGTTGGGCAGTGAGGAGGAGTGTCTCCATACTCTTTTTGTGATTCTGAGGTGACAACGTTCATCATTAAGGTTACAATTAAACCAGGGGTTGGATCTTTTGATGGGATTCCCGTAAGGTATTTGGGGGCAAGGATGTCCATGATAATTGATGGAATTGATGCAATGCACAGTGAGGTCCTGAGCATCTTGCATGAAGGTTGATGGGAGTAGGATGTTATTACTAAGGGCCAACAAGGAGAGTGAGTTGATGTTACGGTTGTCACAAACCCAGTGTTTGACTTTCACTAGTTGGACCTGCCCACACCCTTCTTGGCTTCTAAGGGCTGCCAGCACTTCCACTGACAAATGCAGCTCACATTTAGGCCTGCTTGCCTTTTGTTGCATTAGACAGTTTGGAGATAAACTAAGGAAAGAGAGAAGGCTAGACAAAGGGGGCATCCCCCACCCAGAGGTTAGCACTGAGGATAAAAGAGGTATCTTCAGGACCTCCCATCAAAGCACTCCTGGAACCTGTGGAAGATTCAGAAGAAGTATTGCCCTTCTGTCTAAAACAGGAAGGTTGAACCTTCTTGCCGTGATCCCAGACTCCCCAGAAGTGAAGCCAAGGGCCAGTTAGCTGACCTCCTGTTTGAGCCACAGGGACACAACAAGTTTACAGAGGCCTCCTTACAACTGCCCAGCTGACCAGCAACAACTGGACATGCCAGGTCAGCATGAGTCCTGTTGTCCGACTCTGCTGCAGTGAGATCTGAGTCCCAAGACGTGACCACAGTGTCCTGGATTCTTGGCTGACCTCACACTATATTCCTCCTGAAAAAAAGGTGAAGATACAAAAGTTTTGGCTCCTCATGACTAAAAAGTAACCTCTTTGCATGAAAATCAACTGTTCAGGACGACTGCTAATGCGAAGCTCTAGTGGGACCTGCACTTTGTGCCATAAGCGACTGTCCACAACAACCAGCAATGTAAAAATCTGCACTGCACTCTGATATCGACAGCCCATGACGACTGCAAATTTGAAGCTCTAACAATGACCAGCTCATCACGCTCCAACAACGACCATCGCAGTGCCCGACCTGCTTCTTGTGCTGAAAACAGCCTCTGCTAATGCAAACAACAGCTCTTTGCGTAGACTTGAGAAGGTAATTCAGTGGAATGAATATGGTCCCTGTGCTCGACCCATGTTCGGCCTGAACTTGTGACGTTCCACTGGTGCAATGTGGCCAGATAACCACAAGAGGAGCTTTGTGCTTTTTACCGTTATTTTCACATAAGGATTTAAAATCTCTGGTTCTGCCAATTAGATTTTTGTGTTTTTTGGTGTTATTTTATTTATTACATTTTTGAGAAATGTAAAATGTTTGGGATTTTTGTCTGTTGTGTTTTCACTTTATTCCTGTTTGTGTGCTGCATGAATACTTTGCACATTGCCTCTAAGTTAAGCCTGACTGCTTTTTTTGGCAGGCTACGAGAGAGTTAAGCATAGGCGTATTTAGTAAGGGTGGGTGGTAAACTCCGCTGGTGGAGTTCAAAGAGTTTTTGTCACTCCGCACTTTGCTTGGAGGGTCGGAGTTTGGGAAAAACAATGCCTATGCTGTGTGGCAGAGTTTATCGGCACCCACTACTAAAATGCTGCCACATGCCCGTCTTCAGTTCCGTGGCTATCTGCTCCATGCCTGCGTGCCCGCGGGCGAAGGTCTACACCCTTCACTGCACTGCATGGGCCTGGCAATTCCTCTGCCGTAGGGCAAGACTGAACTGCAGCTACTCAGCTGGCCTTGCAGCTGCTAATATCTTTTCGCTGACCACCACTGGAGACCAGCTTACACAACGACAGCTACGTCGGATGGGTCTGGTAAATATGGGGGTCTTGTACCCGGGAGGCAAATTCCTACCCCTCAGACTTGCAAGGCCAGGCCGCTGCACACCACTAGATACCTTCCTGTTACCGATTGCACAGCACATGCAAGGGAGCACACAGCTCTTTCCACACAAGCCCCAGGTTCTGCATACCTTGGACTGTATCCTTGACGCATCCACACCCCCCTACTCCACTATGCAGGACAAGACTCCTGTCATTAAACCCAGGGTGCCGGTGAAGTTGCAGGTGGACTTGGGGACCGACCTGACAGCAGAGAAACGGCGGTATTGCTGCTCCCAAATGTGTATGCAGTTGGCCAAATACAGATTGATCGTACATGTTAACTTCCTCTGTTTTTGTGCATGACCGGGGGCCTGCACAAGATGGGTTTGAACCCAGAGGCGTGGTGCTCATGCTGCGGTGGCATAGGCATCTTGTCTGAGTATGTCCCAAGAAGTCTGAGTATTTGATTGCAATTTTCAACTGCATAGACAAGGTGATCGTTATCACTGCTCGGGGCATTGCTGCGCTATGTCAGAGACTTCCCAGCCGGTAACCGCCTCCTCTGAATGAAGGGTATGCAGGAAAGAGTGAGTGGTTAAAGGGCATGTACATAAGAGTGAGGAAAAGGAGGTAGACTCATTAAAAAGGGCACACATTCATTGGTAGATGGGGAGGAGCCTAGAGACAAAGAGGGTCACGCAGGAAGCCTTGCTGCTCTTGCGGCTGCACCTCACACCTAGCCCCCATCGAGGCTGCCACTGTTCCCCCTAAAACCGTGGCACAAGTCACTTCATCCTTCGCCCCGGCTCCTTACCAGCTTCTGGGCCCTGCGATCCTCGGTTCCATACTCTGCCACTCCCCTGCGCTCTACTCCTTAGTGTCTGACGATCTAGATAGACTTCACCCAAATCTCCTATGCCAGCCCCTGGATGTGTTGCTCCTCCTTGCCTTCGGATCCACCTGCTCCTCTCTCTGGCAACCCCAGGCCCGGCTCCACAGTCCCAGGTGCACTGAGAACCTCAGCACACAGCTCCACTCTTCGCTTCAGTCCTCGGCCCCTCTTCTGCTCTTTGGTCCGGCTCCTCCTCTTCCCTCTCTTCTGATCAGGGCCTATTGTGGGCTAGTGGAGCAACTCCGCCCGCTCGCGGAACTCCATGGAATTCCACTGTGTTTTTATGCAACTCTGCAGAATTTCGTAAAGTGCAACTCTGCGAGCTCTGCCCACCCCTAGTATTTAGTGACTTTTGTGATACAAACTGACAAGGATTGTTTTTATTATTTGAGTGGGAGTTTCACCCCTCCTAACTAATAACCCAATTTCTTACAGCGGTCGTGATGAGTATGGGGATGTTGTTCCAGATCCTGGGTGTCTTGATAGAGGAAACCTGTTTCCTTGTTTTTTTCTTTTTTACGCTTCTATGTTTCCAGTCTGATGGTGTCCGGACTGCGCGTATGAAAGATCCGACAGAGAAAGTGAGCTTGTCAGCCAGATGGTTGGTGGAGAGGGGTACAAGTCATGATGGCTTTGTAAATTATGCAGCTGGTTTTGAAAATGGTGTCGTCTGCAAGGGGAGTCAGGAGATTGTTATTGAGATAAGCGTGTTGTCATAATATATCTTCAGGCCCTGAATGCAATGTGCTGTGGCATGTAGGATGCATCTAAGGGAGGCAGTGTACAGTCTGTGAGTCAATGGATCATGGAATTTTCACCATTCAAATTTAAGAGTACAAGACTTGAACAGCAGTTTTGAAGTCTCATTCAGGGAGGAATTTGTTTCACTTCTTTCAGTAGAGACAGCTGGTACCCTGTCATGTTAGTTTTCTTGAAAATGTGTTCCTCAAGAGGGAGATTGGTATTCATTATGAATCCAAGTGACTTGGCATTGTGTGAAAGTTGGGGTTCGAAACTATCAAGTTTTTAATCACTGAGCCATGATTGTACTATTTCTTGCTTGTTGTTCTTGGCAAATAACATAATACAATTTGTGCACTTTGCACCTGCAGGCAATTTAGTTTTAAAGGACTGATGGGATTACAGAGTCACACAGAGCTCCACTCCCATTGCACCATCTTCACTCACTTGCATCCTGGCTCAGTTGGGGACTGAGTACTAGAAGTATAGCACTTCTTATTTACAAGTTGTTAAACTGCAAATGCACAAAGAAAAAATGGATTGGAGCTGTGAGAACTTATATTGTCAGTAGACACTTCACTCTCACAGTTTACATATTTTGAAAGGGCCTGTGACAAGTAAGATTATAAAGCCACGCCGAGCTAGACTCTGAGGTAAATCTACTTCACTCTGTGTTCAAAGCCCGCCACCTTGACACAAATGTGAAAAGATGTCTGGGTGGCAGGTGCTTCTTATTCAGAAGTTCTTAATGTGCAAATGTAGAAAGAGGAAGATGCATAGCAGCTCTCTGGACTTGAACTGAGGTAATATATTTTAAGTTAAATCAACCCATCTGATTAGAAATCTTTAAAAAATATTCAAATGTACTGCATAGTTTTCTTTCAAGGTTTGGTTATTTTTCTAGTGAAGACATCTGCCAACAGTAGACTGATATGCCTCTTCTTGATGTTCTCATTTATGTTCAGTTTGTATTTCATTCTCAGTGCCATTCACCTGGTTTCTAACAAGTCTGCCTGGGGCAGTAATGCTCAGTAGAGCTACATAGTGCATGGGTTTCAATTCCAAAAGTGGAAGAAACCAAAGCATAATCCTTCCAGTTGTTCTCTTTCATCCATCATAAGAGGAATGCAAGGATTTTATAAATGTAAATGGAAATTATAGAAGTCATCTTTAAGGAATGGGTTTAATCTAGTTTTACACTAGGGGCAAAATATACTGGCAGCATTAACTTATTAGTGGCCCATTTAAACTCCTTGCAAACGGTGTGCAGTACAACACAATTTTCACACTTGTAGCAAACTCCATATTTTGACATATTTTAACATTGCATTTTCACACCTTTATGGGGATACATAAATGATGTATTAGACATGTCACATTTCTAAGATTACCACTAAAACAATTTGTAAAATGCTTGATGGAGTGTTCATTTGCTGTAGTGGGGAGTGACTAGCTTGCAATGAAAAATTAAAATTGTAGAATAATGGGTAACTGCAAATGCAGCATAGGATCTTAAGTGTCCCTTATACCTTTTAATGAATGCAATTCAGAAATCTCTTGATCATTTTTAGTGACACCAAATCTAATGATTTTTATATAAATAATAAGTCTGTAATGTTAGTCACAAGGAGCATTGGTCATTGCATGACCAGGAATATTGGTGCCTGGGCAACATAGGATGTAGATCTTAGTGAGAGTGTAGATTTGCCATTCAGAAAATAACAATCTTTGACTTTAGGATGGCATTATTCACAGAGAAGGAGTAAATTCCAGAATGCATGAGGAGGAAGGAGTCTGGCCATTTGCAGCGATGGTCACCTCAGCGTAGAGCTCCATCACCCTTGGAGCAAGAAGCCACCTTTCCTGCACATCTAGCACCCACGATACCCTCCATGATGGAGAGGGGGAGAGGTCAACTGAGGGGCTTGTATCCCAACCACCGCTGTTGGCCCAGGTACACAGAAGACACCACACACCCAAGTGCTTGGGCGTGTCCTGAATTACCCTATGAGCACAGCCTGGCTCACTCTGGGCGGGCCACACTCTACTTGAGATGTGGCTCACAGCCTTCTGCACAACTGTGCTCTCCGCACCTCGGAGCAGTCTCCCTGGACTCTGGGGACAATTGGTGGGGTGTTCTGGTTACACCCTTCTGCACCTCTACCACCCATAGCCACTACACAGACCATATTATTTAGGACAGGAAAGTGCCACCTGAGGCCGCCCTACTAGAAACGCTTTAGGGCTGAAGCACAGACCCCCCCACCCCTCCTTTTTCTTGTCGCTGGCCGCATCGGACACCACCACAGCACAGCATTTGCCCTTTGCACGCCCAATTGGGGGCTCAAAGGCAGCCCATCCTCTGGCTGCGGCCCCTACATGGCAAGGCTGTCTCCAGCCCAACACGAATGATCGGATCACCAACTGGGGCCCGGCACTAGCCTGCAACAATCTGCTGCACAATGGGAGTAAGCCATTGGGGGATACTCCTCCATGATACCTACTGCTAGGTTTCCCACCCATATGTCCCTTGGTGGCTGTCTATAGTGCTTTTCAGTGCTTCCTGTTCTTTGCTAGAGACCCCAGGAGATACTGCTGGGCCCAGGAGATATGACCCCTCCTCCTTAGTTGCCCTGACTGCTGCTCCTGCAGAATACCCCATCATCAGCAAGCTCCAGGACTGAATTCATCTGTGCTGGGGGCCCTCACAGTTTCACACAGCTTCCTGCTGACCTGCCTTCATCTTCATGGCATGTGTGTAGTTGCCCTTTTAGTGGCCTGATTGTGCCCATCAAAGGACATGAAAGCCACGGGACTCCAGGAGGCCTGTGGGGGCTGGCCACCTCCCCCTGACTTCTGGATTGCTAAGATGATGGGAGAGCCCCTGAGGGAAGTGTCACAGGCATCTCCCGCCTCTGCCCCATGTGTGAACTGTGATTCTGACATCACAGGATGACTGGAGTCAGTGTGCCCACCCTTCTTGGTATCCAACCGCCCCCCCTTCTTATGTATGGAGTCCACTGGAGCACCTATGGCATGCCTAGAGTGTCACCATGATCACAACCTAGCCTGCCCAACCTGGGCCCCGGTAGCCCACAGTATGGGCAACGATCCAATCCCACTCTTGCTACACATTGGGCGTCTCCTTCACCACGGCTCAATGGCAGATGCTACTTCCATTGAAATGGGTATGGAGAAATCTTCGTACTCTATCGAAGCGCACAGCAAATAGCCCCTAAGGTTTCAACACAATAATCAATCACTTAGACATAAATTCAACAAAAAATCTGTAACAAGAATCAAATAAGTAAGTTGATTTTTCAAATGTATTTTCAACTAAATCTTTGCGGCAACAAAACAGTACATGATTGACAGATCAAATCAGATTGTACTGTATTATCAAAACATGGTAAAAACGAATCAATTGGTATTTTTGGTTGCACATTTTTTCAGCGACCCCAATGTATTTCGGGTTACACCCTTCTTCAGGGGGATGACATTAATGCAAACAAATCTTCAAAGGCCTCCTGCCGGAACACAAGAAAACAAACTAAATGCAACGTCATTGAGTTCTCACTCCATGTAACAGAAATAACTTATCACTGTCCGCAGACATGTTGAACAATCCCAACACCGATGCAACCAAGAATGTGGACCGTTGTACAGACTCATGCCATGCTTTGAGTAAAAATGTCCCAAACATAATAAGGTTACGTATGCCGTAATCGTGGGTGCAATGCCCCTGAAGAGACTTCCTGTGCAATGGTGCCTTGTCAAATTCTCAAGAGAGCATTGCATAAAGACTCAACAAATATTGAATTGACTGTGAATAAATCGTGGTACGATAATTTTGTGACAGTGCATGCAACCAACACGACCTGTACGTGCAATTGCCGAAGAGTGCAACAATTCACTAAATACTCGAATCCATGTGTCATCACACGTACCCCCTTACTGCTGTTACTGTAGCGAGTGGCGTCAAACGAAACTACAGAGTCTCCAAGGCTTCTAATGTTTGCCCCTGTTATGAGAGAAACTCACAGTTACTACCCAAGCTACCATGAGTGAGTCCCAACTCCAGCGTGAGCTGTGCAAAAAAGGCTTTAAGCCTTACCTCTGTCACATGCTCTGTAGTTGTAAGTCAAAGCCTCATTTCCAAATCTTAAACAAATGGAAAAAATTGCTGTTAAACTTAAACATGCCCCCTTTCCGACACAATACTAGTGATCTCTCTCTATGGACTCACCCGATCTCCGTGCATCTTACTACGTCTACACAATACCGTAGTCAGGACAGCGCGTAGATAATGCTCTCTTATCAACCTATAGGTTACGCCCATTCTGGTGAAACTGTCAAAGAACTTTATTGTTCCTCGCTTGCGTGCAATGTCCCGTACTGCTCTATCTTGTACTGCTACAAAAATGTGCAAAGTGGCAGATAACGGGTATCAACCCGTACTTCTTGCTACCAAATGCACTGGTAAGTGTTTAAGACAGCATAACGTTAACTGCCGTAATTCTGACAAGCTGATACAATCGTGTTAATGGTGTCTCTGAATCATACCTAAATTAACTTCTAACAAAATAAAACTCCCGTGGTCGAATTAAACAGCATGATCCTGAGGAAAAGGTAAAGAGAGTGTATATGAATGTATATGAAGCCCTCCGTATATTGCCATGAACCACCGTGACACGTGTAATTTCACATGCGAACGTGCTTCCGGGTGGGTTGTCACCTTGTGTGCGAACAGTGATTCACAGTTAAAAATGAGTTGTATGGAGTATAAGGAACAACCATTATCTGTGTACAAGGAATACATGCAACATGTATGCTAATGAATGTTCTTCATCCTAAAGAAGACATACAATTTCACATTTATCATAGAGACCTTTCGGAATCAAAGTGTTGAGATATTTAACCCGATTTCAAAACAATTTTCACACACAAACCTTTATTCGCGCACACACGGTCCAAGAATATCAGAGAAATCTTGAAGACAAAAGCTTCTTTGGAACCACGCATTTATAATGGCATGAAAAAATGCTGGAATTGCAGCCAATGTGGGAACATGATACTTGGAAACACATTTTTACATCCACACACAGGCAAGAAAATTGCCCTAAAACATTCCTCAGATTGAAATACTGATGCAGAAATCTACACGATTAAATGTCTGTGTGGACTCACTTACGTGGGACGCACATCACGCAAAGTGAGAATCAGAATTACTGAGCATAAGAATATGATCAGAACCCAAAATACAAATTCACGTCTAGCAGCACATTGGGTAAACCTGCAACACTCAATCCTACAATTACGCTTCACAATGTTAGAAAAGATCACCTCACAGACAGACACAGATACACACATTCAACTAGCGCCCAGGGAAACTTTTTGAATCAAATATCTCGACACTTTGATTCTGAAAGGTCTCAATGATAAATGTGAAATGGTATGTTTTCTTTAGGATGAAGAACATTCATTAGCATACATGTTGCATGTATTCCTTGTGCACAGATAATGGTTGCTCCTTATACTCCATACAACTCATTTTTAACTACATTGTGAATCACTGTTCGCACACAAGGTGACAACCCACCCGGAAGCACTTTCGCATGTGAAATTATTCGTGTCACGGCGGTTTATGGCAATATACGGAGGGCTTCATATACATTCACATACACTCTCTTTACCTTTTCCTCAGGATCATGCTGTTTAGTTCGACCACGGGGTTCTATTTTGTTAGAAGTTGATTTAGGTATGATTCAGAGACACCATTAACACGATTGCATCATTGCTTGTCAGAATTACGGCAGTTAAAGTTATGCTGTCTTAAACACTTACCAGTGCATTTGGTAGCAAGTAGTATGGGTTGATACCCGTTATCTGCGACTTTGCACATTGTTGTAGCAGTACAAGATAGAGCAGTACGGGACATTGCACGCAAGCGAGGAACAATAAAGTTCTTTGACAGTTTCACCAGAATGGGCGTAACCCATAGTTTGATAAGAGAGCATCATCTATGCGCCGTCCTGACGACGGTATTGCACAAACGTAGTAAGACGCACGGAGAACGGGTGAGTCCATAGAGAGAGATCACTAGTATCGTGTCGGAAAGGGGGTATGTTTTAGTTTAACAGCAATTTTTCCATTTGTTTAAGATTTGGAAATGAGGCTTTGACTTACAAGTCAAGTCAAGTCAAAACAGCTTTATTCGGTGTAAAATTCCACCATAAAAGCATACTAACAAAGAAAATACAACATACATGTTAAAAACACTTTTCAGTTATTACAGCTTTAAAATACCAATGTTTCATATTAATCTGTATTTCGTATGCAGGGTATTACAATAATTTTCTGTGCAAAATAACAACCTATGTGCAAAATAAGCATTGTGTGCAACAACATAGAGGAGGCTTACGTGTGAAAATTATATCATTCACATACTTTACGTCAGGATACTAAGTTATATGTAATAAAACTTTTAAAACAGTGCTAAGTGCAGTCATCAGATTTTTCATATGTCAATGCATCCAGGTGAGACAGGTCTTTTATTTTCCTGATTACCTTCTGTATAAAGTAAATAACAGAATAGACAGTCTTTATATCATCCATACTACATAAAAAGTTAAAAGCATTTTTATAATGGAAAAGCCTATTAGTTAAAAAGAGTGGTTTTAAAACAATTTTCCGAATATCTCGATAAAAATTTCAAAACAGTATAAAGTGCAACGTGGATTGGGGTTTTTTTCCATCACAGGGACAATTTGCTAAATTATAGGTCCATTTTTCCTCATTTGAAAACGCAGTTATGTAATTTAATGTACCAAATCTTAGCCTTGTCAAATAGAATCTATGCTGGATATTTCTTACCATGGTTAAATATTTTTGTGTTCCCACTTCGGACTGAATTTCATGGTAATTAGTAACACTTTGTTTTAGTCTTACTTCATCCATTCTATCACTTTCCTTTGTAGTAATATATCTCAGCTTCAAGTCGCTTTTACTGATGTCCTGAATAAGCGCAGGATTCACTTTATCGAAGGTTATCTTACAATATGTTAATAAATTATGGATATGTTCTAACCAGGGAATTTTTCTGTTGTGTTCAAGGGCCAAACAATCATTTATTAGGTCCTTGGTCAGTTTAGTCTCCTCTTTTGCCCAAATTCCACGCCATAAAATAAGTCCTGCCATATTGATAAAATTACTTATATATGATACAGACATTTCTTTATGTACTATATAGTTGGCTGTGGACTTTGGGACTGCCAACACCCTTTTCAAAAAATTATTTTCTTGGACTTGTAAAGATGCAGTAGTTGCCCTCCCCATATAGCTGCCCCATAGCAAGCACCCATCACACACTTGCTTCTATACAGAGTAAGTATTTCACTTATGGGTTTGTTTCCTAGTTTAGCAGAAAATCTAAAAATGCTTTAGACAATTCTTAAAAATTTCAAATTACAGGATTCAATATGTTTACTCCAAGTACCATTTTTGTTAAAAAGCAGACCTAGGTAGGAAAAAGTTGGAACCCTACTTATAACTACTCCTCCCACATGATGTTGTCTATGCTTTGACTTATCAATCCCACATGTCATAACAAATGTTTTAGTTAAATTTAACTGAAGATCTTTTTCCAACATGTACCATGCAAATTTTTCTATTAGATGTTGTAGTCCATTCGCTGTCCTAGATAATAGGACAGCGTCGTCTGCATAGAGTAATACGGGGGTAGTACGTTTTCCAATTTTTGGGACATCTACAGTCTGTTTTTGTAAAAAGGTATCCACATTATTTATGTACAGTGAAAAAAGTAGAGGTGCTAATACGCAACCTTGGCGTATTCCCCTTGTGACCTTAAAATCCTGAGTACATTCGCCCATCTTCCCAAATCGTACTCTAGAAGTCAGGGAAGAATAAATCTGGGACAAATATATAATTATGTCAGATGGAGCTCCTAGCTCAACCAGGGTGTGCCACAATTTGGCATGATTAACGAAATCGAACGCGCTTGTAAGATCTACAAAACATAAATGTAAAAGCCCTTCCTTTGCTATGGTATACTTTCCTATTAATAACTCCAGGTTTAAGCACTGTTCCACCGTCCCAATACCCCTTCTGAAACCATACTGAGCTTCTGAGAGAATATTATTCTCAGCCCAGTATTCCAACCTCTCCAGCAGAATTCTGCCCATCAATTTGGAGGTTGAATCGAGAAGGGATATGGGACGGTAACAGTTAGCCTTCCCTCTATCTCTTTTTTTAAAGATAAGCACAATAATACTTTCTACCCAGGATGCAGGCAACACCCCACCTAAGGCAGCATTAAAAACATTCAATAGAATGGGGATCCAAAAATCAGTGTTACATTTAAAAACATGAATGGGTACCCCATCTGGTCCAGCGGCTTTCCCATTAGCACTTTTTTGAAGGGCAGATTTAGGGGCCGATTCCGATCTCGGCCGGTAGGGCACCGAATCAGATTTGGCTTAACCGGATCCGATTCGGACGCCCTGTTTCCGACCGATTCGAACACCCATCCGCGCGAGCAAGTACGATGCGAGCGTACGCGAAATCCCCGACCGACTCGTTCCCGGCTCCGACCGACTCGTACGGACTCGACTCGCACCACGCAATGGAGACGTTCCCTGACCAGGCAAGTACGATGCGCGCCTCGAACAGTCCGACCGACTCGCGCCGTCCGGCTCGAAAGAGCAGTCGGAGCCGGACTTCGGGGGTCCGTGTCGGACCCCCCTGTATGCGTAGCCGCGCGAGTCGCACACAGGGGGGACCCATGGGTCCCCCCTACACATGCATGTACGGCGCGAGTCGCACCGACGCGTACCCGCTGTAGGGGGCACCCTTGTTCGCGACGCACCCATTGAGTCAATGGGAGCCCGTGTACACGTCGTACGACCGGCTCCCATTGACTTCAATGGGAGTCCGACCGAATCAAGTCCGATAGCATGCGTCCGCATCGTACTCGTTCGGTCGGACTGCTAGAGTCCGGTTCGGTCGGATATCTCTCCGAATCCGACTCGGTCGGAGGGATTTCCGGCCTGAATCGGAATCGGCCCCTTAATTTCTTCTAGCCCAATTGGCAAAGATTTTGCAGGTGTAATTATTATAAAATTACTGTTTTTTTTTTGTTTAGTGACTTCCACAGCTTCTGGATTAAAAATGCGCTCAAAATGTGTACTCCAGTCTTCTGGAGATACACAATTATCACTGAAGTATTTTCTTTAAAAAAGGGATGATCAATTATCTTCCAGAACAAAGTTGCATCCGTTGTTTCTGCAGCCTGCACTAAACTATCCCAAGCATCTTCACGAATTGCACTTTTCCTTTGATTTAAAGATTTTTTGTAATCTTTCCTCAAAGCATACACATCAACACTCCTTTCATACCTGTTCAGTCAAATCACCAAGAGTTGAATAGAAACCAAAAGATTACCATATAATATGCTTTTATTTGATCAAATCCTTTTAAAATTGTGCAAAAAATCTTTTATATACAATTGTTAAAAAAACATACCTTTGTATATTTCAATTATTAAAAACAATTCATCTAGAAAACATGGGAGAATCTCACAAATAAAATATCCTAGACCAATTAGGTCAGAAGTCGCACAACAAGTAAAAAAGACAGATGTTAAAGTCACTGGTTTGACACTTTAAACACTTCTTTTACTCCTAATGGAGCCGGTGTAACTTGGGCGACTTCTAAATATAAAGCTGACGCTGTTTCGGTGGTATAATCTGGAAAACCACCTTCTTCAGGCTTACAAATCTATTATGGTGTCTCCCAACACAGTCATCTATAAAGATAGCATAAAAACAATTTTAGAGATTTCAAGCTCTTATCTCCATATTTTATATATATTTTTATATAACTTCTAATACATCATATTAACATTGAACAATACACAATAAAATATATAAAAAAACATTTATATTTAAATCATCGGCTCTATCCATGGTGATTCACATTCAAATCAAAACAACCTGTTCATACTGCATCACACTACAAACATACTCTTTATAATTATTGCTCAATGGCCTTACCAACTATAATAAGTGGAATGTCGGGGGAATCTAAGTTCTCCCCACTGGAGTCTTCTCTCACATAAGCCTCCAAATATCAATATGGATTTTCAGACTCCCTGAAGGTGAGCAATGACACAAAAGACGGAAACACACTATATTTAGTATTCAACCTCTATCTGAAGATAATACTCTAATATATATTGAAATAGAAATCTACCTTTCACAAGTGTTCTTCTGTTTTTCTTACAGAAGGATTAAAGACATCTATTTGTAGGGATATGGAACAATCTTCCCTATAATCCTGCAGACGGTAGGATAATACAAAAACAAATAAATACCACATTTCATCCATTATTTTATGGTTTTCTATCTCACTCCATCAATTGCTAAAAACGGTTTCTACCTTATATTAGGGACTCGTTTTCATACAGCCATTGGAGCTGTGGCCTCAAAATCCGTTAAATTCTTGTTTTCAGCAATCACCCCAGTCACAAGTCCCTCATTAGAGGTAGGAGTATAAAACTGGTCAAAACCGCCAATATCTAAATAAGAAAACAAAATGTGAAACGCTGACCTTATAATGGTAGAATTAACACAACAGTGGTTTTCAAACAATGTTGTCATTTTGCTTAGTTCACGGACAACTGTAGACTCACAACTACACTCTACAGTCCCCTTAGAGTCTACATTAAGCTATAAAGATATATTTTTAACAAATGTAGTCTAAGTGCGAATACCTCAAATTGTTGGCCGACCACCAGACCATGCTTTAAGTTGAATACACGTTAAGACACCTTCTCAATGCCCCAAAATTTTAATTTATTAAAACGAGATATTATACATGCAACCAGGCACTAAATGGAAACATGTTTGAACCCGCCACTTTATTGCCTTAATGCGAGTGGCCTAAATACGATATGTCTTTCTGAATTCAAAAGTACGCTACGTAATGCAAAAAAGCTATCATTGCTTACAAAACTATTAAAATGGAAGTTTCCTATGTGAACACGAGGTGCTTAAAGCCCCCCATCTGGCTGTTCGTCGAGCAGAAAACTCCACGTGAACAAAACATGCCCATATGGTTATCCTGATGCACTAGATCATAAGCCAAATTCCCCCATATCAACGGTCTCTTACCGGGACTGAAGAGTCTCCTGGCAGGCTCCAAAATCACTCGTAGTAGGCAATCGTTGTTACAATACCAGCTGAGCGGTTTTTAAATACCGCTGGCCACCCCCTAAATGAGTTAACACATAGCTGTGGAAAGAGGACTAATCCCATCCACAGCGGCCGCCATCATAAACAGGACTCACGGACGTTTTCCCTTTTCCTATCTCTTGCAGTGTTTGGGACCGTGATAATAAAAAACGGACTGTATCTGTTAAAGAGTGGTATCCATTTTGGAAGAGTACTCTGATACAATACCTCATTTGTTGTATATATTGATCTATTTTACAAGACATCACAATCAAGTTCCCCTATATTGATAGTGTTGGTTGAAATAAATGTAATCAATGCGGTTCACAAAATAAAGGCACGCACGATACACGCCACTAATGCACAACTCCGTGCAAACTAGAAGTCAATTTTGCGATCTCACTTGGATCAATATCGCGAAACATCATAATCTGTTTTAAGTGACCCTTACAAATCTTTTCACATAATTTAAACACTAAAACACTTCATTCCAATTTTGATTCTTAGTGCTTAAATAGTAAACTATGCTACATCACTTATAGGAAAACTTGTGGCCAGATTAGGTAAACAAAATTAAAATAAAAACATTAATAGACGCCAAAAAAACTGACGATTGTTTTGTGATTAATAAAACTCAAAATAGTCTTGTTGCTGCGTATATAATGAGGATAGTTAAATCTAGATCCTTTACCTTTTAATGGTAAGGAATTATTTTATCTTATTAATTTCTCCCATTCTTCACGTGAGTTGAGTCCTTGTCTAATAGAGTTTAAAATAGAGATATACCACTGTTCTCTTGCTTTCCTTTTGTCTTCCATGTTGCCACCTCTTTTATTCATGGTGACTGTCTCTAAAATGAACCACTCAAAATTGGTTTCCTTGTGTCCCTTTTCTAAGAAGTGTCCCACCAAGGGGGCGTTCAATTTCTTAGTTTTAATTGCAGATCTGTGTTCTAATAGGCGTATCCTCAATTCTCGACCAGTTTCCCCCACATAGGCCAAACCACAGGGGCATTTAAGTAGATAAATAACATTTTTACTTCGGCAATTGTTTAATGTGTGCACCACTATGGTTCTGCCATTGTATTTCAGTTCTTTAGCCACTATACACTGTGGACTATAGTGAGCAATTACTACATCTAAAGTTACCTCTCACTGTAGAATTGTCAATGGTACTCTGTTTTTAACTGGTTCCTCCCTGTATGTATGAACAAGTTGGTTCCTCAAATTCATGTTTCTTTTATATGCAAAAAGAGGTTTCTCTAATTTGACATTTTCATCCTCATTCAGTATACTCCAATGTCTATTGATGACATTTTTTATTCTGTTACTAACATCATGAAACTGGCTAACAAATACTACTTTGGTCATCTTCTGGGTGTTTCTGGGGCCTCAAACATCGCATCCCGGTTAAAGAATCTGCCCTTTTGAATGAATGGGATATCAACCTTTTGGGATATCCTCTATCCTTTAATTTATTTTTCAAAACTTCAGAATGTTTATAAAAATCATCCAGTTCTGCATAATTTCTCCAGAGACGGAGAAATTGGCTAAATGGTATATTATCCTTCTGGGACTTCGGGTGGAAACTGGAGTAATGGAGTAGGGTATTTTTATCCATAGGTTTGGTATACAATTCAACTGCCAGTTTTCCACCCTCTGACCTAATGGTAATATCCAGATAGTCCACACTGTCTTTACTCCAATGTGCAGTAAATCTGAGATTGTTGTCCCCCAGGTTTAACCAACTAAGGAATTCATCCAATAGTTCCATGGGGCCATTCCATATAAAAAAAACGTCATCGATGAAACGATGCCATTCGAGGATATTTTCATAAAAGGGTGCTAGCTCATTCTAAATGTGATGTTCCTAAAATTTTCCAACATACAAACACGCTAAACTAGGAGCGCAGGTTGCGCCCATACTGGTCCCTTTCTTTGCCGAAAAGCTGATCTTTAAAAAGGAAGATATTATTCTTCAGCACCATATCTGTACATTCAACTATGAATTCCTTCTTGGACCTCTCCATATCAGTGCTTTCAAGAATCTCATGTATTGTCTCTACAGCAGATTGTTGTGGTATATTCGTATATAAGGCCTCAATGTCTAGGGTTACTAGACATTGAGTTTCCTACAAAATGGTTTATCTTCCACCATACTGATAATGTGGGTTGAGTCCCTCACATAAGATTTAAGTCGGCTCACCAGAGGTTTCAGAAAAAAATCAATATATTTACTTAGTGGTTCTAACAGAGAACCCAAGCAACTCACAATTGATCGCATTGGAGGATCCTTATGATCCTTATGCACTTTAGGTAGACCATACATAGCAGGAGTTTTGGGATTAATGTTGTGGAGAAATCTAAATTCTTCCTCACAAATCAGTTCTTGATTCTTGGCTTCCTCCAAGAAATCACTACACTTTTTTTGCAGTAGGGAAAGTTCCCTATCTTGAACCTTTTCATAATGAGATTGTACATTAAGCAACTTAAACATCCTATCTTCATAATCTTATGTGTCAAATATTACCACACCCCCGCCTTTATCGGCGGGTTTAATCGTTATAGAACGATCTTCTTTCAAGGTGCTTATGGCAATTCTTTGTGCCCTATCTAAATTATGATTATTAGAAAATTCTTTTTTAACAATATTTTGGATGTCAATCTCAACAACTCTTTCGAAGGTTTCTATATTTTTTCCCACCTGGGATAAAGAAGGGGTAAATGTAGATTTCGGTTTCAGACCAGTAATGTTATGAGACTCTCTCGCTGGTCTGTTCTCAAAAAATCTTCTCAATCTAATTTTCCTAAAAAATGAACGGAGGTCCCTTTCCAACATAAAATAATGGATGAAATGTGGTATTTATTTGTTTTTTTGTATTATCCTACCGTCTGCAGGATTATAGGGAAGATTGGTCCATATCCCTACAAATAGATGTCTTTAATCCTTCTGTAAGAAAAACAGAAGAACACATGTGAAAGGTAGATTTCTATTTCAATATATATTAGAGTATTATCTTCAGATAGAGGTTGAATACTAAATATAGTGTGTTTCCCTCTTTTGTGTCATTGCTCACCTTCAGGGAGTCTGAAAATCCATATTGATATTTGGAGGCTTATGTGAGAGAAGACTCCAGTGGGGAGGGCACAAAGAATTGCCATAAGCACCTTGAAAGAAGATCGTTCTATAACGATTAAACCCGCCGATAAAGGCGGGGGTGTGGTAATATTTGACACACAAGATTATGAAGATAGGATGTTTAAGTTGCTTAATGTACAATCTCATTATGAGAAGGTTCAAGATAGGGAACTTTCCCCTACTGCAAAAAGTGTAGTGATTTCTTGGAGGAAGCCAAGAATCAAGAACTGATTTGTGAGGAAGAATTTAGATTTCTCCACAACATTAATCCCAAAACTCCTGCTATTTATGGTCTACCTAAAGTGCATAAGGATCATAAGGATCCTCCAATGCGATCAATTGTGAGTTGCTTGGGTTCTCTGTTAGAACCACTAAGTAAATATATTGATTTTTTTCTGAAACCTCTGGTGAGCCGACTTAAATCTTATGTGAGGGACTCAACCCACATTATCAGTATGGTGGAAGATAAACCATTTTGTAAGGAAACTCAATGTCTAGTAACAATAGACATTGCGGCCTTATATACGAATATACCACAACAATCTGCTGTAGAGACAATACATGAGATTCTTGAAAGCACTGATATGGAGAGGTCCAAGAAGGAATTCATAGTTGAATGTACAGATATGGTGCTGAAGAATAATATCTTCCTTTTCAAAGATCAGCCTTTTCGGCAAAAGAAAGGGACCAGTATGGGCGCAACCTGCGCTCCTAGTTTAGCGTGTTTGTATGTTGGAAAATTTGAGGAACATCACATTTATAATGAGCTAGCACCCTTTTATGAAAATATCCTCGAATGGCATCGTTTCATAGATGACGTTTTTTTTATATGGAATGTCCCCATGGAACTATTGGATGAATTCCTTAGTTGGTTAAACCTGGGGGACAACAATCTCAGATTTACTGCACATTGGAGAAAAGACAGTGTGGACTATCTGGATATTACCATTAGGGCAGAGGGTGGAAAACTGGCAGTTGAATTGTATACCAAACCTATGGATAAAAATACCCTACTCCATTACTCCAGTTTCCACCCGAAGTCCCAGAAGGATAATATAACATTTAGCCAATTTCTCCGTCTCCGGAGAAATTGTACGGAACTGGATGATTTTTATAAACATTCTGAAGTTTTGAAAAATAAATTAAAGGATAGAGGATATCCCAAAAGGTTGATATCCCATTCATTCAAAAGGGCAGATTCTTTAACCGGGATGCGATGTTTGAGGGCCCCAGAAACACCCAGAAGATGACCAAAGTAGTATTTGTTAGCCAGTTTCATGATGTTAGTAACAGAATAAAAAATGTCATCAATAGACATTGGAGTATACTGAATGAGGATGAAAATGTCAAATTAGAGAAACCTCTTTTTGCATATAAAAGAAACATGAATTTGAGGAACCAACTTGTTCATACATACAGGGAGGAACCAGTTAAAAAACAGAGTACCATTGACAATTCTACAGTGAGAGGTAACTTTAGATGCGGTAATTGCTCACTATGTCCACAGTGTATAGTGGCTAAAGAACTGAAATACAATGGCAGAACCATAGTGGTGCACACATTAAATAATTGCCGAAGTAAAAATGTTATTTATCTACTTAAATGCCCCTGTGGTTTGGCCTATGTGGGGGAAACGGGTCGAGAATTGAAGATACGCCTATTAGAACACAGATCTGCAATTAAAATTAAGAAATTGAACGCCCCTTTGGTGGGACACTTCTTAGAAAAGGGACACAAGGAAACCAATTTTGAGTGGTTCATTTTAGAGAAAGTCACCATGAATAAAAGAGGTGGCAACATGGAAGACAAAAGGAAAGCAAGAGAACAGTGGTATATCTCTATTTTAAACTCTATTAGACAAGGACTCAACTCACGTGAAGAATGGGAGAAATTAATAAGATAAAATAATTCCTTTCCATTAAAAGGTAAAGGATCTAGATTTAACTATCCTCATTATATACGCAGCAACAAGACTATTTTGAGTTTTATTAATCACAAAACAATCGTCAGTTTTTTTTGGCGTCCTATTAATGTTTTTATTTTAATTTTGTTTACCTAATCTGGCCACAAGTTTTTCCTATAAGTGATGTAGCATAGTTTACTATTTAAGCACTAAGAATCAAAATTGGAATGAAGTGTTTTAGTGTTTAAATTATGTGAAAAGATTTGTAAGGGGTCACTTAAAACAGATTATGATGTTTCGCGATATTGATCCAAATGAGATCGCAAAATTGACTTCTAGTTTGCACGGAGTTGTGCATTAGTGGCGTGTATCGTGCATGCCTTTATTTTGTGAACCGCATTGATTACATTTATTTCAACCAACACTATCAATATAGGGGAACTTGATTATGATGTCTTGTAAAATAGATCAATATATACAACAAATGAGGTATTGTGCCAGAGTCCTCTTCCAAAATGGATACCACTTTTTAACAGATACAGTCCGTTTTTTATTATCACTGTCCCAAACACTGCAAGAGATAGGAAAAGGGAAAACATCCGTGAGTCCTGTTTATGATGGCGGCCGCTGTGGACGGGATTAGTCCTCTTTCCACAGCTATGTGTTAACTCATTTAGGGGGTGGCCAGCGGTATTTAAAAACCGCTCGGCTGGTGTTGTAACAACGATTGTCTACTACGAGTGATTTTGGAGCCTGCCAGGAGACTCTTCAGTCCCGGTAAGAGACCGTTGATATGGGGGAATTTGGCTTATGATCTAGTGCATTAGGATAACCATATGGGCATGTTTTGTTCACGTGGAGTTTTCTGCTCGACGAACAGCCGGATGGGGGCTTTAAGCACCTCGTGTTCACATAGGAAACTTCCATTTTAATAATTTTGTAAGCAATGATAGCTTTGTTGCATTACGTAGTGTACTTTTTAATTCAGAAAGACATATCGTATTTAGGCCACTCGCATTAAGGCAATAAAGTGGCGGGTTCAAACATGTTTCCATTTAGTGCCTGGTTGCATGTATAATATCTCGTTTTAATAAATTAAAATTTTGGGGCATTGAGAAGGTGTCTTAACGTGTATTCAACTTAAAGCTCGGTCTGGTGGTCGGCCAACAATTTGAGGTATTCGCACTTAGACTACATTTGTTAAAAATATATCTTTATAGCTTAATGTAGACTCTAAGGGGACTGTAGAGTGTAGTTGTGAGTCTACAGTTGTCCGTGAACTAAGCAAAGTGACAACATTGTTTGAAACCCACTGTTGTGTTAATTCTACCATTATAAGGTCAGCGTTTCACATTTTGTTTTCTTATTTAGATATTGGCGGTTTTGACCAGTTTTATACTCCTACCTCTATTGAGGGACTTGTGACTGGGGTGATTGCTGAAAACAAGAATTTAACGGATTTTGAGGCCACAGCTCCAATGGCTGTATGAAAACGAGTCCCTAATATAAGGTAGAAACCGTTTTTAGCAATTGATGGAGTGAGATAGAAAACCATAAAATAATGGATGAAATGTAGTATTTATTTGTTTTTTTGTATTATCCTACTGTCTGCAGGATTATAGGGAAGATTGGTCCATATCCCTACAAATAGATGTCTTTAATCCTTCTGTAAGAAAAACAGAAGAACACATGTGAAAGGTAGATTTCTATTTGAATATATATTAGAGTATTATCTTCAGATAGAGGTTGAATACTAAATATATTGTGTTTCCCTCTTTTGTGTCATTGCTCACCTTCAGGGAGTCTGAAAATCCATATTGATATTTGGAGGCTTATGTGAGCGAAGACTCCAGTGGGGAGAACTTAGATTCCCCCGACATTCCACTTATTATAGTTGGTAAGGCCATTGTGCAATAATTATAAAGAGTATGTTTGTAGTGTGACGCAGTATGAACAGGTTGTTTTGATTTGAATGTGAATCACCATGGATAGAGCCGATGATTTAAATATAAATGTTTTTTTATATATTTTATTGTGTATTGTTCAATGTTAATATGATGTATTAGAAGTTATATAAAAATATATATAAAATATGGAGATAAGAGCTTGAAATCTCTAAAATTGTTTTTATGCTATCTTTATAGATGACTGTGTTGGGAGACACCATAATAGATTTGCAAGCCTGAAGAAGGTGGTTTTCCAGATTATACCACCGAAACGCGTCGCTTTATATTTAGAAGTCGCCCAAGTTACACCGGCTCCATCAGGAGTAAAAGAAGTGTTTAAAGTGTCAAACCAGTGACTTTAACATCTGTCTTTTTTACTTGTTGTGCGACTTCTGACCTAATTGGTCTAGGATATTTTATTTGTGAGATTCTCCCATGTTTTCTAGATGAATTGTTTTCAATAATTGAAATATACAAAGATATGTTTTTTTAACAATTGTATATAAAAGTTTTTTTTGCACAATTTTAAAAGGATTTGATCAAATAAAAGCATATTATATGGTAATCTTTTGGTTTCTATTCAACTCTTGGTGATTTGACTGAACAGGTATGAAAGGAGTGTGGATGTGTATGCTTTAAAGAATCCCAAAGGGAGTTTTTTTTTTTTAAATAGTGCTATTTCTGGTGTCCCATCCCTTTGGTAGAGAAGGACCCCTCTCTATATTGTTATATTCGTGCACGGTCCTTGTGACTGGAGAGTTTTGGGCAGTAGCCCAATTTGCATTGTGTATCAGTATCATATTGTTGTCCCAGCCTGTTTAGGCGAATGGACCATCTTAAAACCTTTGGATTTAGTGAGGATGAATATAATAGAATTATTAATATTAAGAAGGGCAATACATTTACGGTTATTGCTGGAAAAGGAGAGAAATGGGGCACTTTGTTGAACCTTAAAAAGAAACTAATAAGGACTGAGGCCCATGCTGAATTTTTAATAGAATATGTGAAGTCCGGGGTTATTCCGATAGGATTACAAATACGAAACGAGCCCGGTCTATTCATAGAAAACAAAAAATTCTTAGAGATTTGGACTCAAATCTCTAACCGCTGCAGCCATGATTAGATGCTCCTCATTATTGAAACAGCCCAAGAAATAATTATTATTGAAAGGGAGGCTATAGAAAAATTAGAATTGGAGCTTAAAACTAGTACAGCTGTTGAAGATGCTAAACTCAAATTGGAAGAGATAAATAAGGATGTAGATGGATATCGTGATTATTTAATCAATAAGAAAACTAATAAACTTAAAAAAGATATCAACAGGTTCAGCCAAGAACTTGCCTACCCTTATTTAAAAGACAATTATTATGAACAAAAGAATGATCAGGGCTCGGAGAAATATTCATATAAAAGACCTAGATACACACGGGGAGGTAGGAAACAAATAACCTTTTCTGAAACCTCAGGATCTAGCAGCGAGGAAGAATACATACATAGAGAGGGAAGCGGCAGAGGACCTAATGAAGACCAAGGGTTTTTTTTAGAACAAAGAAACAGAAGGGGCAGATACAATGGGAACCAGGGGAGGGGTCAACAAGTTCGCAGTCAACCTCCGCAGGACTATATGCAAACCAGGCGCCAGAGGTATTGGCGATAGATAAGATACCCATCATCAATTTGTCAGGTAGATTTTTAAGCAAAAGTGAAATGGATGTACTGGGTAGAGGATTTAGTTTTGTTCCCACAGCTAAAGTTAACAGATTTCAATTGGAAAGGGACCTCCGCTCATTTTTTAGGATATTAGATTGAGAAGATTTTTTGAGAACAGACCAGCGAGAGAGTCTCATAACATTACTGGTCTGAAACCTAAATCTACATTTACCCCTTCTTTATCCCAGGTGGGGAAAAATATAGAAACCTTCGAAAGAGTTGTTGAGATTGACATCCAAAATATTGATAAAAAGAATTTTCTAATAATCATAATTTAGATAGGGCACAAAGAATTGCCATAAGCACCTTGAAAGAAGATCGTTCTATAACGATTAAACCCGCCGATAAAGGCGGGGGTGTGGTAATATTTGACACACAAGATTATGAAGATAGGATGTTTAAGTTGCTTAATGTACAATCTCATTATGAGAAGGTTCAAGATAGGGAACTTTCCCTACTGCAAAAAAAGTGTAGTGATTTCTTGGATGAAGCCAAGAATCAAGAACTGATTTGTGAGGAAGAATTTAGATTTCTCCACAACATTAATCCCAAAACTCCTGCTATGTATGGTCTACCTAAAGTGCATAAGGATCACAAGGATCCTCCAATGCGACCAATTGTGAGTTGCTTGGGTTCTCTGTTAGAACCACTAAGTAAATATATTGATTTTTTTCTGAAACCTCTGGTGAGCCGACTTAAATCTTATGTGAGGGACTCAACCCACATTATCAGTATGGTGAAAGATAAACCATTTTGTAAGGAAACTCAATGTCTAGTAACCCTAGACATTGAGGCCTTATATACGAATATACCACAACAATCTGCTGTAGAGACACTACATGAGATTCTTGAAAGCACTGATATGGAGAGGTCCAAGAAGGAATTCATAGTTGAATGTACAGATATGGTGCTGAAGAATAATATCTTCCTTTTTAAAGATCAGCTTTTTCGGCAAAAGAAAGGGACCAGTATGGGCGCAACCTGCGCTCCTAGTTTAGCGTGTTTGTATGTTGGAAAATTTTAGGAACATCACATTTAGAATGAGCTAGCACCCTTTTATGAAAATATCCTCGAATGGCATCGTTTCATCGATGACGTTTTTTTTATATGGAATGGCCCCATGGAACTATTGGATGAATTCCTTAGTTGGTTAAACCTGGGGACAACAATCTCAGATTTACTGCACATTGGAGAAAAGACAGTGTGGACTATCTGGATATTACCATTAGGGCAGAGGGTGGAAAACTGGCAGTTGAATTGTATACCAAACCTATGGATAAAAATACCCTACTCCATTACTCCAGTTTCCACCCGAAGTCCCAGAAGGATAATATACCATTTAGCCAATTTCTCCGTCTACGGAGAAATTGTACGGAACTGGATGATTTTTATAAACATTCTGAAGTTTTGAAAAATAAATTAAAGGATAGAGGATATCCCAAAAGGTTGATATCCCATTCATTCAAAAGGGCCAGATTCTTTAACCGGGATGCGATGTTTGAGGGCCCCAGAAACACCCAGAAGATGACCAAAGTAGTATTTGTTAGCCAGTTTCATGATGTTAGTAACAGAATAAAAAATGTCATCAATAGACATTGGAGTATACTGAATGAGGATGTAAATGTCAAATTAGAGAAACCTCTTTTTGCATATAAAAGAAACATGAATTTGAGGAACCAACTTGTTCATACATACAGGGAGGAACCAGTTAAAAAACAGAGTACCATTGACAATTCTACAGTGAGAGGTAACTTTAGATGCGGTAATTGCTCACTATGTCCACAGTGTATAGTGGCTAAAGAACTGAAATACAATGGCAGAACCATAGTGGTGCACACATTAAACAATTGCCGAAGTAAAAATTTTATTTATCTACTTAAATGCCCCTGTGGTTTGGCCTATGTGGGGGAAACTGGTCGAGAATTGAGGATACGCCTATTAGAACACAGATCTGCAATTAAAACTAAGAAATTGAACGCCCCCTTGGTGGGACACTTCTTAGAAAAGGGACACAAGGAAACCAATTTTGAGTGGTTCATTTTAGAGAAAGTCACCATGAATAAAAGAGGTGGCAACATGGAAGACAAAAGGAAAGCAAGAGAACAGTGGTATATCTCTATTTTAAACTCTATTAGACAAGGACTCAACTCACGTGAAGAATGGGAGAAATTAATAAGATAAAATAATTCCTTTCCATTAAAAGGTAAAGGATCTAGATTTAACTATCCTCATTATATACGCAGCAACAAGACTATTTTGAGTTTTATTAATCACAAAACAATCGTCAGTTTTTTTTGCCGTCCTATTAATATTTTTATTTTAATTTTGTTTACCTAATCTGGCCACAAGTTTTTCCTATAAGTGATGTAGCATAGTTTACTAGTTAAGCACTAAGAATCAAAATTGGAATGAAGTGTTTTAGTGTTTAAATTATGTGAAAAGATTTGTAAGGGGTCACTTAAAACAGATTATGATGTTTCGCGATATTGATCCAAATGAGATCGCAAAATTGACTTCTAGTTTGCACGGAGTTGTGCATTAGTGGCGTGTATCGTGCATGCCTTTATTTTGTGAACCGCATTGATTACATTTATTTCAACCAACACTATCAATATAGGGGAACTTGATTGTGATGTCTTGTAAAATAGATCAATATATACAACAAATGAGGTATTGTGCCAGAGTCCTCTTCCAAAATGGATACCACTTTTTAACAGATACAGTCCGTTTTTTATTATCATGGTCCCAAACACTGCAAGAGATAGGAAAAGGGAAAACGTCCATGAGTCCTGTTTATGATGGCGGCCGCTGTGGACGGGATTAGTCCTCTTTCCACAGCTATGTGTTAACTCATTTAGGGGGTGGCCAGCGGTATTTAAAAAACGCTCGGCTGGTGTTGTAACAACGATTGTCTACTACGAGTGATTTTGGAGCCTGCCAGGAGACTCTTCAGTCCCGGTAAGAGACCGTTGATATGGGGGAATTTGGCTTATGATCTAGTGCATTAGGATAACCATATGGGCATGTTTTGTTCACGTGGAGTTTTCTGCTCGACAAACAGCCGGATGGGGGCTTTAAACACCTCGTTTTCACATAGGAAACTTCCATTTTAATAGTTTTGTAAGCAATGATAGCTTTGTTGCATTACGTAGCGTACTTTTGAATTCAGAAAGACATATCGTATTTAGGCCACTCGCATTAAGGCAATAAAGTGGCGGGTTCAAACATGTTTCCATTTAGTGCCTGGTTGCATGTATAATATCTCGTTTTAATAAATTAAAATTTTGGGGCATTGAGAAGGTGTCTTAACGTGTATTCAACTTAAAGCTCGGTCTGGTGGTCGGCCAACAATTTGAGGTATTCGCACTTAGACTACATTTGTTAAAAATATATCTTTATAGCTTAATGTAGACTCCAAGGGGACTGTACAGTGTAGTTGTGAGTCCACAGTTGTCCGTGAACTAAGCAAAGTGACAACATTGTTTGAAACCCACTGTTGTGTTAATTCTACCATTATAAGGTAAGCGTTTCACATTTTGTTTTCTTATTTAGATATTGGCGGTTTTGACCAGTTTTATACTCCTACCTCTAATGAGGGACTTGTGACTGGGGTGATTGCTGAAAACAAGAATTTAACGGATTTTGAGGCCACAGCTCCAATGGCTGTATGAAAACGAGTCCCTAATATAAGGTAGAAACCGTTTTTAGCAATTGATGGAGTGAGATAGAAAACCATAAAATAATGGATGAAATGTGGTATTTATTTGTTTTTTTGTATTATCCTACCGTCTGCAGGATTATAGGGAAGATTGGTCCATATCCCTACAAATAGATGTCTTTAATCCTTCTGCAAGAAAAACAGAAGAACACATGTGAAAGGTAGATTTCTATTTCAATATATATTAGAGTATTATCTTCAGATAGAGGTTGAATACTAAATATAGTGTGTTTCCTCTTTGTGTCATTGCTCACCTTCAGGGAGTCTGAAAATCCAAATTGATATTTGGAGGCTTATGTGAGAGAAGACTCCAGTGGGGAGAACTTAGATTCCCCCGACATTCCACTTATTATAGTTGGTAAGGCCATTGTGCAATAATTATAAAGAGTATGTTTGTAGTGTGACGCAGTATGAACAGGTTGTTTTGATTTGAATGTGAATCACCATGGATAGAGCCGATGATTTAAATATAAATGTTTTTTTATATATTTTATTGTGTATTGTTCAATGTTAATATGATGTATTAGAAGTATATATAAAAATATATATAAAATATGGAGCTAAGAGCTTGAAATCTCTAAAATTGTTTTTATGCTATCTTTATAGATGACTGTGTTGGGAGACACCATAATAGATTTGTAAGCCTGAAGAAGGTGGTTTTCCAGATTATACCACCGAAACGCGTCGCTTTATATTTAGAAGTCGCCCAAGTTACACCGGCTCCATCAGGAGTAAAAGAAGTGTTTAAAGTGTCAAACCAGTGACTTTAACATCTGTCTTTTTTTACTTGTTGTGCGACTTCTGACCTAATTGGTCTAGGATATTTTATTTGTGAGATTCTTCCATGTTTTCTAGATGAATTGTTTTTAATAATTGAAATATACAAAGATATGTTTTTTTAACAATTGTATATAAAAGTTTTTTTGCACAATTTTAAAAGGATTTGATCAAATAAAAGCATATTATATGGTAATCTTTTGGTTTCTATTCAACTCTTGGTGATTTGACTGAACAGGTATGAAAGGAGTGTGGATGTGTATGCTTTAAAGAATCCCAAAGGGAGTTTGTTTTTTGAAATAGTGCTATTTCTGGTGTCCCATCCCTTTGGTAGAGAAGGACCCCTCTCTCTATATTGTTATCTTTCCTCAAAGTACATATTTTTTCACTATCCCTTGGTTTGACTTTAAGAGCTGTTTTTAATTCCCTATTCATCTTGGATCATTCCCGATTAAACCATCTTGGGTTGTTATTACCGGCGATTTTCTTCTTTTTTTTTGTTAAATCTCCTGCTATTTCTGTAATAATATTGCAAAAGGCATCAACAATAGCAGTGTCTGCGGAAGAACTATCCAAACAAATGTTAATATCAGTTTGTTTTTTCCCTTTTAAATTATCCAAAAAGGTTGTAGGGTTTACACCTGCCCATTAAATGGAAGCTCCATTAATCCCTTGTAATTTTATATCAGTATCTGATGCCCTACCCCTAACTTGTTTAGTCAGACCTAACCTCAAGGACAAAATTAATGGATGATGATCGCTGAGCAAACTTGCACATATTGTACATTTTTCCACCAGACCCTTACACTTAGCTGACACAATACAATGATCAATATTTGACGATCTCACCCCTACACAGGTGTATAGAGCTAGTTCTCCTTCTAATGTATCTGGCTCCATAACTACCAAGTTATATTTAGAGATAGTATTATTAATAGCTTCCCCATAACAATCATGTGGAAAATGAGGAATCCGATCTCCAAAACAATCACAGAAACCACATTGTTCCCCCGCCACAATGTCACAAATTTCACTATTAAAATCCCCGCCCATATTAGTATGTACTCCCCTCCCAGATCGTTTACAAAAAGGTCCAAATCTACTTCCAATGCCTTGATAACTCTAAATCTGGTGCTATCAAAGATATTATTATAGAAATTAATTAAAACGATAGGCTGTTTCCCTTCCGAATATAAATGTAACAACTGATAATACTGTGACTTGGTGAAAAGGGAGATGTAACTGCTATTAGAGTTGCCAAACCTCCTTTTGCTCTACCCATTCTGGAAGGGTTAGCATTTGTGCAAATTACCTGATAACCATTAATAGTAAAAGGCTCCGTGTTCCAGGTTTCCTGAACCATAATCACTGCACACCCCTCTATAGTTTTTTGACATTCTTCGTTATTTATCTTCGTTTTAATTCCTGCCACATTCCAAGACATAAAATTTGAATACTCATAAGTTTCTGTACTTAATGGACCTTCCTTAGTACCTCTGGTAAGGCTATTTAAGCTATTATCCCTACATTTTTCCTTTTGATCACTTCGGGCCTCTCTAGTGGTTTGTACACAGGAGGTCACATTTACCTTTTTAATACCAGGAAAATGCTCCACAGTCATGTCAGATTGTCTATCTACGTCCTTTTTAAGTCAATCAATGTCACTACAATTCCCAAGTACTTCATACCTATTATGGATAGGAACAATTGGAGGTAATTTATACATGTCTGGGATATTTACATTTCTATAGCTTGGTCTGTAAAAGTAACCTAAAGGAACAGCAGTTATGTGTTCATTAAATTGCAGGTTTGTCACTATATTACCCTTCAAAAATATCTCCATCAAGTCGGCTACCAGCTCCCTACTACAAAAATTTACTACTACACAATCTCCTGGGCATCGTTTCCTAGAACTCCCCACCCAGGTCACTCTTCTTAGCATTATTATATTTCGATGTAGTGCATTGATATCAATGTTTGTTTTTACGTTGAACCAATGAATCACTTGATTTTTAAGTGACATACGATTCGCGTATTCTGTTTTCTAATCTTGGCACATTTCTAAGAATAATAACATATGGTGTCGCCTGGGGGGGGAGATGTAAATGCCCTTCTATAGAGTTGCCAGATTGCATAGTTTGCATAGTCCTATTCATCTTATCCACCCTAATAGTTTATTTTGGGCCTAGAGGGATGGCCTTATTGTCCTCAATAAACCCTCTTTCTTGATTAGGTTGTGAATTTATACCATCCCTTCGTATTGGCTTTAAGACGGACATTCCATATTTGGATTGTGCAGGTGCCATTGTAGTCTCACGATCTTCCTTTGACTCTGTCATTATATTTTCCCTCTCGGTATGCACATTCAAGTTTTTAGAAGATATTAATCTCGAAATCAAGTCTGTTAAGAAGATCACATCTTTTTGAACCATTTTTATCTCTGACATTACTCTTCTTTCAATGCTGTTCAGTTTAGTATGTAAGTTTTTAATTAAAGATTCGAAGTTTGGTGTGTCTTGCACACAACCCCATGATTGCACTCCTTTAACACTCCGTCAGATTTTCCTCCTTTTTTCCCTTTTTGCTTTACTTTAGTCTTCGCAGCCTTATCCCCCCCAGGGCCATTCTTCATTTTATGCAATTGTTTCAGTTTCTTCGCAGGTGGTGAAACTAAGTCCGTTTCCTTCGATAATACTGATATCTCCAGGTTAGATGTTAAGACGCATGGGTTATCGACATTTGGAACTATATCCTTAGCATTTGCATTATTATCAATCAAAGGCTTCTCATTACCCACAGGAGCCATCAAGTCACATCTGCCCTCTGTTACTGATTCCTAGGGAGCAGCATCTAAAGCAGACTTAGTTACTGCCAGTTGTTCCTCCACTAAGACTATCTTGCTATTAATCACACCCACAGCAGATTTTAAATATTTTGTAATGGGCGTATTAGTATGTAACTCTCCCTCTGGGGGCGATAGCTTCCTCTTGCCCATTTTTCGAACAATATATGGGTGGGGTCTTAAATCGCAAGTATCGCAGAACAAAACGGTACACGTTCCTTACCAGTCACTGAGGCACAGTCTTTTGCAAATCCAAAAGGGATGGCCCAGCCTCGTCCAGCTGCTGATGGGCGCAGACGGGCACGCCCTTGGCCCAGGCACGCCCGCGCGCGTCCCGCGGTCCGGGAGCCACTGGCCGTAGATATGCGCCTCCTGGCGCGAAGTGTGTCGTTGGTGGCGTGCCGCAAATGGTACCGGGAATTGTGGTCTCGGGTCAGCAGCAGGCTGGCAAACCGGCTAAGAAAAGTAAAGGACTTACAACTACAGTGCACGTGACAGAGGTAAGGCTTAAAGCCTTTTTTGCACAGCTCACGCTGGAGTTGGGACTCACTCACGGTAGCTTGGGTAGTAACTGTGAGTTTCTCACATAACAGGGGCAAACATTAGAAGCTTTGGAGACTCGGTAGTTTCGTTTGACGCCACTCGCTAAAGTAACAGCAGTAAGGAGGCACATGTGATGACACATCGATTCGAGTATTTAGTGAATTGTTGCACTCTTCGGCAATTGCACGTATGGGTCGTGTTGGTTGAATGCACTGTCACAAAATTATCGTACTACAATTTATTCACAGCCAATTCAATATTTGTCGAGTCTTTATGCAATGCTCTCTTGAGAATTTGACAACGCACCATTGCACAGGAAGTCTCTTCAGGGGCATTGCACCCACGATTACGGCATACGTAAACTTATTATGTTTGGCACATTTTTACTCACAGCATGGCATGAGTCTGTACAACGGTCCACATTCTTGGTTGCATCGGTGTTGGGATTGTTTAACATGTCTGCGGACAGTGATAAGTTATTTCTGTTACATGGAGTGAGAACTCAATGACGTTGCATTTAGTTTGTTTTCTTGTGTTCCGGCAGGAGGCCTTTGAAGATTTGTTTGCATTAATGTCATCCCCCTGAAGAAGGGTGTAACCCAAAATGCATTGGGGTCGCTGAAAAAATGTGCAACCGAAAATACCGATTGATTATTTTTTACCATGTTTTGATAATACTGTACAATCTGATTTGATCTGTCAATCATGTACTGTTTTGTTGCCGCAAAGATTTAATTGAAAATACATTTGAAAAATCAACTTACTTATTTGATTCTTGTTACAGATTTTTTGTTGAATTTATGTCTAAGTGATTGATTATTGTGTTGAAACCTTAGGGGCTATTTGCTGTGCGCTTCGATAGAGTACGGAGTTTTCTCCATACCCATTTCAGTGATAATTTTCCAAGGGATAGAGGCAGATCCCACACCCGAAGTAGCACGCACTGTTTCATTCTAACATTAGATTAATTAGGATATAAGAACATTATCAAGGTGTGCAGGTTGAGACCAATCATTGAGATGCTACTTCCATATCACAGAAGCCCTGATGGCCAGTGGCAGGGAAACTCAACAATTCCTCTTCACGGAGGTGGTAAGGGGAGGCCCCTGTGCTCCTCGTCACAGCATAAAGCCTCCGTGAGTCTTATCTTGAAGGAGATCACTGTGGTGGGCACAAGACTGGTCTCCATGGTACGAAGATTTCAGATCTCATGGCAGAAAACACTCAGAGAGGACCTTGGCTCCTTCCACTCGAGACTGGGTGACCTGGAACAGCGCATGTCCCACATGGAAGAAAGGTTGGACTTAACGGACTGCTAGGGCCTGGATCTGTGGTGTCTCAAGCAAAATGTGGTGGACTTAGAAGGCAGGGCCTGTAGAGTCAAATTTAGATTCAATGGCATATTGGAGAAAATGGAACAGGGGAATGATGTTCACGGCTTATCAGGGTGATTACTCCCCTAGATGCTGGGCATGACTGTAGGAAGCTGGCTTTTTATGTAGTGGGCCAATGTAAGGCCCACCATGCAAAAAGTCCAGATGACCCTTATTGGTTTAAAGGGCTTACTTTAATAATCCCAAGTGCTCTATTTGTGGTAGTGTGGTTGAGCAGCTTAGGCTTACCAAAGGGGAGTGTTAAGCATTTGTTGCACACACAGAGTCAATAAATGGTACCCACACTCAAGAAGAAATCTGAGACCAATTTATAAAAATACCACAGATTTTTATATATTTTTAATTACCAAGAGCTTCAGAATCAGGTAACTACTTTCAGAGTTATGGATTTTACAGGAAAACAGTAAAATACACAAAGTTTTTGAGGTATGAGCCTCAATTGCAGTAATGTTATCCTAAGGGATGAAAGATATATGCTGAAAACATATACTTGTAGTTGAAGTTCGGGGTGCCCTTTGGAACTTAAGGTGCTAGTGATCCAAGGTCCAAAGAATCACCAGCAGTTTTAGTTTACCTGCCCTGACGTTTCTGGTTGAAGAGGTGCTAGACAAGTTTGTAGACTCGAGAGCTATACATTTGAAGTCAATCAACACCTGGGAACAATGGCTGCAAGGGGGGACTTAGTCCAGCAGAACGCAAAGGGGGGCTCAGCTCGTGAGGGTCTTTGGAGCAAGGGGGCACAGTTGGTTGTTCTGCACCCAGGCTTGTGGGGCTCGGGCACAGAGGTGTTTGGCTGTATGGCCACTTGCGTTGAAGGATCTCACGGTTCTTGGTTAGACCTAAAGAGGGGAGGAAAGCAAGGCATCAGGGCCACTCTCAGTGTAAGCCTCATTAGTCCTGAAGTCCCTCGTCGTGCAGGATGCTTTGAGGGCAGTGATGTTCGGGCTGGACTCTCAACAAGACTTGGTTGCAGCAAGTGCTCTGGTACCAAGGTAATTGGTGCAGGGGGGCTCCTGGAGGGTCTAGCATCTCAAAACACAGTGGAAAGATGGGGCTGACCTCTTGGAACCACAAAAACCTCTTCCTGGTGTGTTGCTACCTCGGTGGGCAGTATGGTTAGCAAAACGGTGTACCGGAGTAGTGTTGCTGGTTCCTGCAGATGCAGGGGGATGGCTCCTCCACCCCAAGGGAGATGCTAAGTGGTTGTTGAAGTGATGGACAGTCTTCCAAGGGCTTGGGAGGAAGTAAAGCTTTTGGACGAGTCAGGGCTTTGCATTTGTCACAGTGCCAGACGCCTGGCAGGGTTTAGTGCCAAGTTTGGTGTTGGTCCTCTGTTTTTGCAGTGGCGGCTCTTATTTTTCCTTATTCTCTTCCTAGATAGACAAATCTGTCTCTCTGTTGTTAGGGGTACCTCTAAATACTGAATTATGGGGTGTTTAGGGGAGTGTAGGGCAGTATCTGATGGGCTATCTACCCCTGGGGTGTCTACACCCCCTATATGACCAGTTTCTGTGGAGAGTTGGCATAATCCTGAACCGGAATTCCTAGTTTCACCAAAACCAAGATGGTGAAACCCTTCTTTAACTGTTCAATTCAGGTAGCCCACCAAGCACGGAAGACGGCAGCCACGGGCTATGGTATCCTAAAAATGATTAGGAAGGTTCTTCCCCTTCTTCCTTTCCAGGCAAGAAAAATCATGGTCCAGCCCCTTTTCCTGTCCCGGTTGGACTACGCGAACGCCCTTTATCTGGGTGCCCCCGCTGCTACTCTCTCCAAACTTCAGACCATACAAAACTGGGCAGCAAGACTTTTATTAGGCATTCCTACACATCATTCAGCCAAACCAGCCTTGAGATCACTCCATTGGCTGCCAGTCTGGGAGAGAGTCAATTTCAAAGCCCTATGTATTATTCACAAGTCTCTAGCTGGAATAGGCCCCGCCAGTCTTCATAGCACCATCCAGTCCTACCGGCCCAACAGAAGCCTTCGCTCCAAGACTATGAATCTTGTCATCGTCCCTAGGATTAGGAAAGCCAGAAGCGGGGGTCGGCAATTATCTTTTAATGCGGCCAGGCTCTGGAACTCCCTTCCTCCCCACCTACGTGTAGAAACCAACCACCTAGCCTTTCGCAAATTGTTAAAAACCGCGCTTTTTCCCTAACTGGTGAAACTCCCCACTACTGCTGCTACCAGCGCTGGGATGCCTCCGGGTAGCCATGCGCTATATAAATGTTATTTCAATTTCAATTCAATTTCAATTTCAATGTTATTTCAATTTCCCTGTCCTGTAAGTGTGACATGCCTTCTATCTAATGTCCCACCTGCTCTGCTGCCAAATGGGCCTCAGGGCCAGGGGTGACATTCCCCAGGTCTGGTGGAAGCAAGGGTCGCATTTGAAGTCTCTTTCCTTGAGATGCTAATCTGCAAGCCATCCTACTGGAGGAGGTGTGAACACCTTCCGTCAGAGCAGGCATTGTTTCTGACCTCTGAGAGTGTGGGCTTTCCCTTGCAGAGGGTCAGAAACTCCTCTGTGGATACAGGCTGGAAGATATCATTCAGCCAGCACACTATGTGGTTTTAAGGGGGCAGCTCTAAGGTGCCCTCTGGGTGCTTATCATAATGAATCCGATACTGGGAACAATGTGTTTGATACCAAACACCATTATTTTCTGCCATCATGTAGCTGGGTAACTCCTAATGACCAGTGCCCAGTACATGTCGTTAAGATGGCTTCCTGATCACTTGCAAATCTAGCAATGGAACTATACATCACAGGGACCCATCTGCTCATGCCGATGTGTCCTCACATGTAATATAAAAACACCCTGCCATGGGGCTCTAGGGCCTGCTGTAGTGGTGACTTGCATATAGTATATGCAATGTACATGGGCATGGTACCATTTCACACATCTTGCAATGGCAGTCTTGCAAGCAGTTTGTGTGTGGGTCCCTGAGGGAGGCATAATACATGCTTAGGGACCCTATTTAGTACCCAGGCCCTGGGTACCAGGGGTGCTAAAGTTCTTTCCAATTGGGTTACAACGGAACATTTGTCTTGTTTGAGGGAACGACCACTGGTACTGGGGCCTGGTTAGCAGGGACCCAGTGCACTACCAATCAACAACATCAGTACCATTGAGCACAAAGTGGGAGTGACCATGTCAAAAAGGGGCAGTTTCCTACACGACCCTCCCTCTAAATGAAAGAGATTGAGACTAACCTTTACCAAGAGAGTCTTCATTGTCCAAGTGTAAGAACCAGGAAAGGACATCCACATTAACCTAGTCAGTCCCAGGTCTGTGTTCCACTGTAAAGTCCATTCCCTGTCTGTAAGGCGATGGACCACCTCTACAGTTTGGGGTTTGCACCTTTCATTTGCATGAGCCATCTGGGAGGTCTGTGGTCGGTTTGAACAAGGAAGTGAGAGCCAAACAGGTATTGTTGCGGGATTCTGCACCTACACAGAACTATGCGCAGGAAAACAGGACCTCGGTGTATAGGGGCTGAACCTTCCTACCACCTTAGTACCCAAAATCCCCAAACCGTCTAGCTATAGTGTCTCATTCGTTCTTCTACATAAACATGAAGCTACGAATGATTAGACAACCCAGAACACAACACTCCCGACTCTCTCAGGAATCGCAGTAGCAAGACATACCCTTTCGCTCACTCACTCATAGTTGTCCACAATAAGAATGGTCAGAGTCACTGTTATAGTTCAAAATGTTTATTTTAACTATCGTGCTCTATAATGCAGTATACGAGCCACTGGGTAACTCCTAATGACCAGTGCCCAGTACATGTCGTTAAGATGGCTTCCTGATCACTTGCAAATCTAGCAATGGAACTATACATCACAGGGACCCATCTGCTCATGCCGATGTGTCCTCACATGTAATATAATACACCCTGCCATGGGGCTCTAGGGCCTGCTGTAGTGGTGACTTGCATATAGTATATGCAATGTACATGGGCATGGTACCATTTCACACATCTTGCAATGGCAGTCTTGCAAGCAGTTTGTGTGTGGGTCCCTGAGGGAGGCATAATACATGCTTAGGGACCCTATTTAGTACCCAGGCCCTGGGTACCAGGGGTGCTAAAGTTCTTTCCAATTGGGTTACAACAGAACATTTGTCTTGTTTGAGGGAACGACCACTGGTACTGGGGCCTGGTTAGCAGGGACCCAGTGCACTACCAATCAACAACATCAGTACCATTGAGCACAAAGTGGGAGTGACCATGTCAAAAAGGGGCAGTTTCCTACACGACCCTCCCCTCTAAATGAAAGAGATTGAGACTAACCTTTACCAAGAGAGTCTTCATTGTCCAAGTGTAAGAACCAGGATAGGACATCCACATTAACCTAGTCAGTCCCAGGTCTGTGTTCCACTGTAAAGTCCATTCCCTGTCTGTAAGGCGATGGACCACCTCTACAGTTTGGGGTTTGCACCTTTCATTTGCATGAGCCATCTGGGAGGTCTGTGGTCGGTTTGAACAAGGAAGTGAGAGCCAAACAGGTATTGTTGCGGGGATTCTGCACCTACACAGAACTATGCGCAGGAAAACAGGACCTCGGTGTATAGGGGCTGAACCTTCCTACCACCTTAGTACCCAAAATCCCCAAACCGTCTAGCTATAGTGTCTCATTCGTTCTTCTACATAAACATGAAGCTACGAATGATTAGACAACCCAGAACACAACACTCCCGACTCTCTCAGGAATCGCAGTAGCAAGACATACCCTTTCGCTCACTCACTCATAGTTGTCCACAATAAGAATGGTCAGAGTCACTGTTATAGTTCAAAATGTTTATTTTAACTATCGTGCTCTATAATGCAGTATACGAGCCACTACCAGCAGTGAAATGCATAAACCTAGAACAATTATCATTCTTACAATTCCATAAAATATAAAGGGGTATGTCATCATATACAGACAGTGGAAAAAGGACTATAAGGCCTAACCATCCTCCCCTTGGTAAGGTGAAGTTTATTATATAAAGGAAGATCTCTGGGCTTTGTCAGCATACCCCAGACCTTGGTGCCTAGATGGAGGTTTTACATCATAGGAAAAGCATAGCACTTCTCCCTGGAAAGGTCCCTCTCCAAGTGTGTGTCAGAACAACATGCATCCCCGTAATATCAAAGCAGCTGTGTTAGCATGTTTTGTCTAGATGCTAGGGACTGACCAGAACAGAATAAAAGGGGCATTGTTTATCGACCTTGCACATCGTGTTCAGACTAAACACCAGGAACAGGCAGAGAACGCAGAAAGCAGACAGTTCTCATGTGAAAGGCACAGAGTCTTGCAAAATAAAGTCATGTAGTAACGTGTGCAAAAGCAGCATCATGGAAGCCGGGCTCATGTTAACTTAGCAATGTCGACAATGACCCTAACAGCCATATAACAGTATGGTCTCAGCTTATTTAGGGACCAAACCACAAGGAAGGCTTCCCTCTCTATGGCACTCATACGCTGTTCTCTGGGAGTAACCTCCTGCTAATAAAAGCAACTGGCTGGCCCTTGCCATCATCATTTGTCTGTGATAGGACTGCTCCTATGTTGTGCTGTACTTAGTTCTGGAATGTATTTATGTCATTGATGACACTTGGAATGTTGACGTGTCATCATTGACAGTTGCATAGCTGATGCCGGTTGGGGAAAACGTGCTGACCTCGTGTGAAAATACTTAAATAAACTATGGCAAATTTATTCAGAATTTTTCAGAGAAGACATACAGTCTACGGCAACTTCTAAAGAATAAATCTACTTTTGTGTGGACAGAGGAAATGCAAACTGAGTTTGACAAGGTAAAAAACTAATTGTGTGTAGCAAAAAAGTTGGTTGGATTTGATCCCATGCTTGCATGTATAGTCACCACTGATGCAAGCAACAAGAGTTTGGGAGCTGTGTTAATGCAAACAAACACTGATGGGAAGGAAGACACAGTTGCCTATGCCCCAAGAGCATTATCTCCAGCAGAAAAATGCTATTCTGTTATCAAAAGGAAACCCTTGCTAGAAGGGTTGGAGCATTTCAGAAATTTTATTTTGGGGACTGCATGTCGAAGTGAGATGTGATCATAAACTCTTGGTCAATGTTTTGTCTTCCGAAGGGTTGCTGAATGCTACATGAAGAATTGCAAGAATGTCTGTAAGATTACTTGATTACAGGTATGCTTTGAGCTACATACCTGGAATCAAGAATCAGGTAGCTGATTGTCTCAGCAGATTACCACTGCCTTTAGAAGCAATCAATACCGCATACATGGGATGAACTGAGTGTAGCTTGGACAGATGTTACTTTAAATAATATGGCATTAGGTGTTGGTGAATGGAATGATATGGCGTGGGAAACCTTGGATCTGGATATTATGGGTCCCATCATTAAACAACAGCAAAGTTGGTTCATCCTATTTGCGTTTGACTATTTCTCTAAATGGTCTGAGGTCAAGTGTGTGGAACAGGTTGACTCTGAAAGTATGATTTTATTTTTGTATGAGTTGTTCCAAAGAGAGGGCCTTCCTAAATGAGTCATAACGGAAAACGGTGCTCAGTTGAGGAGTCTGTGTATGGAACAGTTTTTGAAACGTAATGGGATTTAGCATAAAGTTACATCTATTTATCATCCCAGTGGCAATGGTGAAGTGGAACGCTTCAATCTAGTAATTAAGGATTCTCTGCAATTGGCTAAGCTAAAGAATCAAAATTGGAGGGTAGTTGTAAAAACAATGGTGTGGATGTATCCCAATACTCCCTCAGTGACTGGGTACAGCCCCTTTACCATTATGAGGGGTAGGGTACCGTTCACCATGGACAATCAGCGCTGAGACATTCTAAATTGAGGAATGGTCTCCGCATGCTGTAAAAAAGAGTATTATGTTGTATCAGGAGAAGTACTAAGGATATTGTGACCTAAAACAAAATGTCGCCGATATTTTACAAAAAAAGGGGGACATGGTGCATGTGAAATTACCTTTCCGGGTGAGAAAAGGTGAACGTAAGTTTTCAAGGCCATTGGCATTTGTAGAAGTGTTCACGAACTAGGCTAGGTTGAATGTTGGAAAGGTGTGGCACATGAGTAGATTTGTGAAGTACAACAAAGGAATGAAGGAATGGGTTGAATTTCGTGGAGAAGAAAGAAACTTTAATTGGCTTGACTCCCAGCTGGGTGATTGTTCTGTGTCACTTGGTGAGGAACACAGACAGTGTCCGGGTCAATCACATCCGTTGGTGGGTCTGGATTGTGGTTGTGTAATATTTCCCAGTACGCCGCAATCACAAGATGTGGGGAGACAAACTAGCTTGATACCGGAAGGTCTCTCTTCCAAATTTAGACCACCTGAATAGCTCAAGGATTATGTCACGTGCTGTGTTAGAAATGGGGGTCTCTAGTAGGCAGAGGTAGGTACCTTTGTCCAAATAGGGACCATTGCTTCTAGTCAGGGTAAAGGGGATACACTCCTAAAATAACCCCTGCTCACCCCCTTGGTAGCTTGGCACGAGCAGACAGGCTTATCTCAGAGGCAGTGTGTAAAGCATTTGTGAACACATACAGTAATACAGTAAAAACACTACAAATGGACACCACACCAGTTTAGAGAAATAAGTAAACTTTATCTAAACCAAAACAAGACCAAACGACAAAAATTCACAATACAGTTATCAAGATATGGCTTTCAAAAGGTAGAAACAGTTCTGTCCATAGCAAACTATGGATGCAACATTTTCAACAAAAAGTACCTTGGATGCGTCACAGTCACAAACAAAAACAGCCACAGGGAAGTTGATGCGTCTGTTCCTTACGCCCAGGGAAGGTGATGCGTTGGTTCCTTACTTCAGGGGAGGTGATGCGTCGGTTCCTTACTGCCACGCAGGGGAGGTGATGCTTCGGTTCCTTACTGAAGGGGAGGTGATGCGACAGTTTCTTACTGTGCGGGGAGGTGAGGCGTCGGTTTCTTACTGCGGCCCTGGTGTTCTTGTAGACTTGGTGCCCAAATGCGATGTGTTGCACACCGGAGGTGAGGCGTCACTTTGTGAGGCTTCCCGTCGTCCGGCGTCCGTGCTAGGGGCTGCGCGGAGAGGCTTCGCGTCACCCTGCAAGACTCGGCGTGGCTTGCGTCGCCCTGCACCGGTTCTGAGAGGCTTTGCACGGTTTCGCGATGCTTTGCGCCGGTTCTTGCAGAGATCAGCTGCAAAACCCACTTCTGAGGCCTTTTGACTGCAGGTGGCACCTCAGGTAAGGGTAGGACTCACAGATTGCATATTCCAGCAGCACCAGCAGAGTTGCAGGAAGCCTTTTGTGTCCCTGAGACTTCTTAACAGGAGGCAAGCTCAATTTCAAGCCCTTGGAGATCTTTTCCTCAAGCAGGTGACAAAGCAAACAGCTAAGTCCTTTTCTCCTTTCCTTGGCGGCATGTAGCCACTGCAGGCCAACCCCAGACAGCAAACAGCACAGGGGCAGTACTCCTCCTCAGCTTCTCTGGCTCTTCTCCTTGGCAAAGGTTCCTCTTGATTCCCAGAAGTGATCTAAAAGTCTGGGCCCCTCTTTTTATACTCAAAAATCCTTTGTTCTCTGAAGGCAGAGAGTGTCTGTACCCAGCCAAAACCAGTTCTGTGGGGCACTTTGCAAGTGCACAACAACCTCCAATGTCAGTGAGCCCTGACTCCAGACACACCACAGGGGGGCGGAGCCATCATTGTGGAAGGCAGGCACAGCCCTATTCAGGTGCAGGTGCTACTCCTCCCACCACTCCAAATGCAGACCAGGCCTATTCAGCCCAGCCCTGACTCATCAGACTTCTGGAGCCGCTGCCCCTCTCCAGCCCCTGTCATCTAAAAGCCAGACTTGCAATGTACAAACCTAGCAGAGGCACACTGGATGGTTAAGTAAGAAAATACCTACTTTCTAAAAGTGGTATTTTCAAACACAGAATGTTAAAATCACCCTCACTAAAAGATGCATTTTAGCATTCTGAGTTCAGGCATACTAAACTTTACTTTTCTACCTTGTTCCCAGGGCCAGTTATGTTTATAAGATGTTATAAACAAACTCCCCATTCTGTCCTATGAGAACAGGTAGCCTTGCAATAGTGAAAAACCAAAATGGCAGTATTTCACTATCAGGACATGCCACACACATCAGGGCATGTCCTACCTTTCACATACAATGCACCCTGCCCACAGGGATACCTTGGGCCTACCTTAGGGGTGACTAATATGTAGAAAAGGGAAGGTTTAGGGACTGGCAAGTGTATGCACTTGCCAAGTCGACATGGCAGTCCCATACTGCACACAGGCTCTGCAATGGCAGGCCAGAGTTACATTTTACAGGCTGCTTCTGTGGGTGGCAAAATCAGTGCTGCAAGCCCACTAGCAGCATTTGATTTGCAGACCCCGGGAACACATAGTGCACTGTACTAGGGTCTGACTAGTAAATCAAATATCCAATCATGGAAACACCAATCCATAACAGTAACTTACAGGGAGAGCATATGCACTTTAGCACTGATCAGCAGTGGTAAAGTGCCCAGAATCATAAATCCACCAACAACACGTCAGAAAAAATACAGGAGGAAGGCAAAAAGTTCCGGGATGACCCTGCAAAAAGAGCCAAGTCCAACATGTTGTTATTAATATATTCCATGTGCCATAGATTACTCATGTTGCAATTGCTCTTTGTTTTTTGGTTTGTCTAATTGTCTTCTTTATTGTTACCCTGCTATGCAATGTACTTAACTTTTTGTTTGTGCAATTATTGCAAGGAGGGAGATGTGTTGTGTTGTTCTTTGTTCTGGAATGTATTTATGTCTTTGATGGCACGTATAATGTTGACGTGTCATCATTGACAGCTGCATAGCTGATGCCGGTTGGGGAAGACGTGCTGACCTCGTATGGAAATACTTAAATAAATACTTTGTTGTATTTACACAACCATGCCTGAAGTCTACTTAATGTCCTATCCCATGCTCAGAGGCATCAGTCTGCACAATGAAATGCTTTGAATAATCTTGAACATTTATAATGGGTGCAGAACATGTTGCTTCCTTCAGAGTGTCAAAACCTTTTGATAGCTCACTGTCCAGTTTACTTTCTATGGTCGCTTTTTGGGGGTCAGTTCTGTGAGGGGTGCCACAATAGTACCTTACCCCTTCACAAACCACCTGTAGTATCCAGTCAAGCCAAGGAATGCCCCGACTTGAGTCTGAGTTGTTGGAGCCTTCCACTCCAGAATAGTCTTGATCTTGGGTTGTAAGGATTGAACTTGACCTCCACCTGCAAGGGGGCCCAAGTATACAACTGATCCCTGTCTTATCTGACACTTGCTGGCCTTGATAGTGAGACATGCTTTCTGCAGAGCCTCAAGTACCTTTCTAAGGTGGATCAGGCAATCCTGCCAAGTGGAGCTATAGACAGCAATATCATCAAGCTATGGTGCACTAAAAGACTCCAACCCAGCCAGGACCTTGGTCATCAGACTCTGGAAGGGTGCAGGGACATTCCTTAGACCAAATGGCATCACAGTAAACTGGTAATGCCCATCTGGGGTCGAGAATGCTTATTTCTCTTTGGCTCCTGCAGTGAGACCAATCTGCCAGTACCCTGATGTTAAGTCAAAGGTACTGAAAAACATGGATGCACCCAACCTCTCAATCAGTTAAACAGATCTTGGAATAGGGTGTGCATCAGTCTTTGTGACTGCATTGAGACTCCAGTAGTGCACTCAAAACCTCAGCTCTGGTTTACTTCATTGGAATGAGGTTTGGGGACTAAGACCACTGGACTGGCCCAGGGACTCTCTGAGGGTTTAGTCCCAGGATGCTTGTTTCCGGTCCAGGGAAGACATGGCTTGGCAGTTCGGGCTGGACTGTTCCCATGAGGCACAGGGTCAGACTGATTTGCATATGGCCATGTCTGAACTGGGGTAGTGGAGTGAGCTAAAGAATGATGATGGATTAAACCCAGATCAGTTGACTGGGGGTGAGTGTTTGATTAGCTCAAACGCTCCGTCCATCATCCCCTTTGGTATCGCTTTGTTCGCCCTAAGTTGGCAGGGTATGCCCAGACGTGGGTCCCTTGCTCACTTTGCCACTGGATTCAAGCTAGCCTGGCTGATGACAGCTGAATAGCCAGAAACTTTTCCCAGGATGCTTGTTTCCGGTCCAGGGAAGACATGGCTTGGCAGTTCGGGCTGGACTGTTCCCATGAGGCACAGGGTCAGACTGATTTGCATATGGCCATGTCTGAACTGGGGTGGTGGAGTGAGCTAAAGAATGATGATGGATTAAACCCAGATCAGTTGACTGGGGGTGAGTGTTTGATTAGCTCAAACGCTCCGTCCATCATCCCCTTTGGTATTGCTTTGTTCACCCTAAGTTGGCAGGGTATGCCCAGACGTGGGTCCCTTGCTCACTTTGCCACTGGATTCAAGCTAGCCTGGCTGATGAAGGCTGAATAGCCAGAAACCGGTCCCAGGATGCTTGTTTCCGGTCCAGGGAAGACATGGCGTGGCAGTTCGGGCTGGCCTGTTCCCATGAGGCACAGGGTCAGACTGATTTGCATATGGCCATGTCTGAACTGGGGTGGTGGAGTGAGCTAAAGAATGATGATGGATTAAACCCAGATCAGTTGACTGGGGGTGAGTGTTTGATTAGCTCAAACGCTCCGTCCATCATCCCCTTTGGTATCGCTTTGTTTTTCAAGTGCTGGCATTTGTGTTAGAAGTCTTAATTGGCTAGTCAAATGTTTTCTCTGTTCGATCCAGTGTCTCATTCGTTTCTCTTGTTTCTGTTTCACTTTGCGCTGTAACTTTCCTTTCTTCCACGAGGGATTGAAACGTGTCATTCTCCAAGCATTGCTTTCAGCCCTCAGCTATGCCCTCAGTTTTTGCCTGCAGCTATCTGAGATAGGAGTCACATTTTTGATTACCTACAAACTCCAGAATGGGTCCTGCATCTTTGCTGCAAAGAATGAACGCACAAGTTCAAGTGAAGCATTGTTTAATATGCCTCACAGAATGGTGAATATCAAGTGTATTTACAGGTAAAATTTAAAGAATCATTCCTGTATTGTTTGCTTATCATGGCAGCATGGTTTTAACCATTGTGCATAATGTAAGTCTATGACAATGCAACGTTTCTATTTATTTATTTATTTATTTATTTTATTTATAGAGCACGACATTCATCCTATTGGATATCACGGCGCTGGGTTGCAGGGAATAGCATGGTTGAGGTAATACTGGGTGCTTAATCCTTGGGAAACAGCTGAGTTTTAAGGTTTTTCCTAAATGTTAGATAGTCCACAGTAAGACGCAGTGCTTGAGGTAGTTCATTCCAGTGCTTTGCTGCCAGATATGAGAACGATCGGCCTCCTGCTCTCACTTTCTATATGCGTTTAGGCCTGGCCAATGCTTGATGACGTGACCTTAGACATCTCGTTGGGACGTAGAATTCGATTTTATTCTGAAGAGTTCTAGGGCCGTGCCGGTACAGGGCCTTGTGTGCATGACTAAGCAACTTGAATCTTGCTCTTTGGCGCATGGGTAGCCAGTGTAGCTGTCTCATGCAGGCAGATGCTGAACTAAATTTGCTTTTTTTGCACACCAACTTGGCCGCCGCGTTCTGTACCACTTGTAGGCGTGAGAAAAGGTACTCTGCCATGCCTACAAACATTGCATTACCATAATCCAATTTGCTGATGAGTAAGGCCTGTGTGATTGTTTTCCTGCATTCTAGAGGGATCCAGGGGAAAAGCCTTCTTAAGAGCTTCAGAGTCGTGAATCCTCTGCCACATAGGACCCGCACATGATCCTGCATGGACAGAGTATTGTCGATAAATACACCCAAGTTTTTTGCGCATGATTTGGGTGCTGGAGCATCTCCTAGGGATTGAGGCCACCACGTGGCATCCCAGATCAAATTGGCTCCTCCGAAGAGCAGGATTTCAGATTTTCCTGCGCTTAACTTCAAGCAGCCTTCAGACAGCCAGGTTGCCATCTCCGATAGGCAGTTATTTAGTATTACTCTGGTGTCCTCGTGCCTTTCTTCAATGGCTATCATCAGCTGTGTGTCATCCGCATAGGAGCAGATACCAAATCCCCATTTCCTGCTGATCACTGCCAAAGATGACACATAGGCATTAAAAAGCATAGGACTCAGGGAGGCTCCCTGTGGGACACCACAGCTGACAGTTTTTGGTTTAGATGAATACTGGCCCATTTGTACCGTTTGTGTTCTGTGGCTCAGGAAGGAGCTAAACTACTGAAGAGCTTTGGCATGGATACCCTTTTCGTGGAGAATTTCCAGTAAAAGGTTGTGTGAGACCGTGTCGAACACTGCCGACAGGTCCAACAGGATCAGGGCAACAGCCTTCCCCTGATCGGTCAGCGATCTAATGTCGTCTAGGACGGCTAGAAGAGTAGCTTCAGTGCTGCTAGTTGTTCTGAAGCCAGTATGAGAGCAGTCCAGTAGCTCGTTGGACTCAAGGTAATTGGACAGTTGTCTGTTCGGATCACTGACAGAATATCGAGGAGCAAAATATCGACCTGGCAAAATATCGAGGAAAAAATATAGAATGCCAGAATATCGAATTCCTATCTACAAACAGGTAAGTACAAAAATATCGAATCCAAAATATCGTTGTAAAAAATATAGTTAGTCAAAATATTGAATTTTTTAAATGTCTTAAAAGTAATGTAAAATTAATAAAATAATACATATAATTAACTAAAACATACTTAAAAGTACTTAACCTTAATTTTAATAAATATTTAATGTAAGTTAAAAAAAATAAACATGCATTTTTATTTTTTAATACATATATATATTAACGTAATATTAATAACAAATATTCAATATTTTAAGCGTAGGATAGCGGGAGGGTAAAATTTACTATTCCCACTCCAGAGAGTGCAACAGTAGGAAAGCGTTGGATAGCGTAGGGGTAAAAATTACTATTCCCACTCCAGTGAGTGCAACAGTAGGGAAAGCGTTGGATAGCGGGAGGGTAAAAATTACTATTCCCACTCCAGAGAGTGCAACAGTAGGGAAAGCGTTGGATAGCGTAGGGGTAAAATTACTATTCCCACTCCAGAGAGTGCAACAGTAGGGAAAGCGTTGGATAGCGTAGGGGTAAAACTACTATTCCCACTCCAGAGAGTGCAACAGTAGGGAAAGCGTTGGATAGCGGGAGGGTAAAAATTACTATTCCCACTCCAGAGAGTGCAACAGTAGGGAAAGCGTTGGATAGCGTAGGGGTAAAAATGACTATTCCCACTCCAGAGAGTGCAACAGTAGGGAAAGCATTGGATAGCGGGAGGGTAAAAATTACTATTCCCACTCCAGTGAGTGCAACAGTAGGGAAAGCGTTGGATAGCATAGGGTAAAAATTACTATTCCCACTCCAGTGAGTGCAACAGTAGGGAAAGTAATGATTTAATATTTAAATGAAAAAAAATTAATTATCAATACCAATAAAAAATTAATTCAAATTAATTACCAATTACAACATATTTAATAATTAATTAATTATAAATACCAATAAATATTATTTATTAAAAATTAATTGCCTATTAATAATTAACAACCAATTAATTTTCAATACAAAAATTAATAAGTAATACAAAATGTTTACCAATTAATAATTAATTAACAGTAAATTAATTATCAATACACAAAAATATTTTCAATAATTATTTAATTACAATTAAGGGGCCCATTACGATACCCGGCGTAAAAGAATCCGCCAGGCATGGAAGCGGCAAAAATCCGCCCGCACACACCGTCTGAACACCGACCACGCCATTACGATTACACAAACCGAAAACCGCCATCGGCGGAAAAATCACACAAAATACCGCCCGCCATCGTCCGAGTCGGAGTCAAACCGCCCGCCACGGACGGAAACACACACGACAACACAAAACCGCCCGCCCTCACGGCCGACACACCGCACGTGAGATTACGATCGCACCGCCATGAGCGCGGGAAAACTACAAATATACCGCCCGCCAGCGCAAACAACGCCGATGAGAATCGACACGGCAGAAGCCATGGCGCCCACGTCCCTGCACAGAAACCATCCGCTGACAAAAACAATCGCACACAACATGGCCAACAAGTCCACACAGCAAGGCACGCACAAATACACAAGCACAGTACACATCCCGAAAACACCCCCTGGACAAACAAAAACTACAAAGGCCAGAACACCAGACACAACACACCTGAAAACAACAAACCATGAGGACACACCCACATAGGTAAGTACAAAAGCAGCACTCCCACAGACCACAACCCCTTGCAACATTGCAAACTAGAGAGGAGAGGAGAGGACACAGTGACACAGCAAGGACAGCAGCACACCACAGAAACGCACACATCACAACCACCACCACCACCACCACCAAACACCGGCACCACAAACCCCCTGCACATTACACAACACACACCGCACCAGCACCACAAACACCATGGCACCACAAAGAATGCCCAAGTTCACGCCCATTGAGCTGACGGTCATGGTCGACGAGATCATCAAGGTGCACCCACAAATCTATGGGAACATGGTCCAGCACACACCACTAGCCACCAGAAACAGAATGTGGAACCGGATCGTAGACCAGGTCAATGCAGTCGGGACCCTGCCCAGGAACAGAGTCGAAATAAACAAACGGTGGAATGACGTCAAGAGCCTGGTCAAGAAGAAGGAGACCAAGAACAGAGAGCTGGCAGCCGTCACTGGCGGAGGGAATCCCGCGCTCTTCAAGACCTTCAAAGCGTGGGAGGAGAAGGTGCGAGTCATCATACATCCCGAGATCCTCGCCGGATTAGCAGGGGAGTGGAGGCTGGTAAGTACAAACTAATGTATACCAGCACACCGCTATGTACTCACATGCACTACCACCATGCCACAGCTCCCAGGGACAAACACCCCCATATCCAGCACACAATACACAACACATCACACACACATGCAACAGACACCACCACACACAGCCCAAACAGAACAACTGTAAGATGCGTGGGGACATGTGTACACTCAGCCAGCCACGTAACCACCAACAGGTCCCCAAATATGCCAGAAGCGCCACAACGAGCACCCACCACACCCATGTGTCCGCCACAGCTGCACTAACCGACAAGTAACAGGTAAGTGGCAGGAACACAAAGTGCAGTGGGTGGGAGGGTGGACAGCCCAAGTACAACACACACCAGGCCCCTAGTCCCACAGCACAGCAAGGAGGAGCATCCCCCACACCCCACAGCCACGTGTCAGCCACCGCAGTGCACAACGACAGCCGAAAGGTAGACATCACGGTCCACAGCAATCGGTGTCAGTGGGTGTCCAGCCACCACCACGACCCACAACACCCCCCACCCCCACAAACCTGCAACATGGAGCACCCCCGCTTAGAACCATGTGGCATCCAGTACAGTGCACGCCCGAACAACCTGCAGGTGGGAAACTGGACAGGGCTGGATTACTGGAGGCATGAGGACCGTAACACGACCAACACATGGGACATGTCACGTAGCAGACGAACACGCAGGCACCGCCCACCGTCACGAACAAGTGAACAATGTGCACACGGACATGAACCACAGACTCACACCTCACATGACCCATCACAGACACAGCAACACCCAAGGAGCCACGTCTGCATGCACAAGCCACACTGAATATAGTACCACACGGCAGCCACTGTGCAACTCATCACACACAACCGAAACACCATTGAAGTCCTGTCCATGTAGCCCCTACTGCCTGTCAACCACACACCCCACAACTACGCCTATGTAAGACAAACAACACTAGACGCAACAGAGCGGAACAACATAAATGCACACGAACACCACTGAACCCATCAAACACACAGACACACCATGCACATACAACATACCATCCATCCCATCCGTCAGCCCCAGTCTCATGAAAGGCATGTCATCCGCACAGCTGCCACACATACAGCAGTCACGCTAAGATACATGCCCATGACCAACCATGTGCCAGAAGTCAATGAAGCGCACGCCACACTGTGAGCAACAACACACAACATGGGCCACACCCCCCACGAGCACTGCAGTGATGCACATGGCACAGGGCAGCACGCACACCAAGGAGATGGGACAACTGCAATACGTTGGCTGGCACACAACCATCACTCACTCATAACGATGCGTCCAATGCCATGTCCAGTAATCACAACAGACAGCAAATATGCAGGCCATGTCAGGCATGCACACACCTCAGACCATGCACTGTCATGCTGCCACAACACATGTCACGTTCGGCACCCATGGCTCACAGCATGTACCCCAAAAGCATATTCCCTCCCAAATGCGAATCTGGGGCATGGCCCCCATGTTGCCATATGCGTTCCTAAGCGTTCCATTTGAACACCAAAAGCAAAGTACAAACCAGACCCAGGATGGGCCAGGAGCCCGCATACACCAGAGTCACAATAAGTAGGGGCACAGCAACACACCCATCGGCATGGCCAATCCGTCCCATGCCACATGTGCACAGCACACAGTCCCATTGCCAAGCACACACAACTACAAATGGTACAGCCACACACACGCCTCCGGGAAACCCATGTACGAGATTGCACGAACTGTGAATGTCAGACGACAAATACATACTTCGCCAGGTGCAACACAATAACAAATCTCATTCTCTCCACAGGTGACGAACTGCTGGATGCTGGGGATGGAGACAGCAGCCAGCACAGCCAGCCTACAAGCCCCCAACGAGGACACACGGATGTGGAGGATCTGTCCTCCTCTTCGGACACGGACCACCAAGCAGGCCCATCTGGTGTGGCAGGGCCCAGCCGCTCCCAGGACCCCTCCTACCCACCAACCCATCATCCAGGGCTGCTGAACATTCCCAGCCCCCTGCTGCCACTGTCGTTGCGGCCACACCCACGGTCATTGCGGCCACACCCACGGTCATTGCGGCCACACCCACGGTCATTGCGGCCACTACCACTGCCGCAACCGCCACCATCGCCGCACCGACCACCACCGCCGCCACCACCACCACGTCTTCGCTGGCACCAGCCCCAGCGCAGGTGGTGGCCCGGCCGACTGGATCCACCCTGGGAGCCACAGCGAGGACCGTGGTGAGCAATGTGGCTAGTGGGCAGGCCGGTGGCAGCAGGACTGGTAGGAGGAGCAGGGTCAGGGAAACGCCAGCCTCCCCTGGGAGCCATGCCCTGCCTCAAATGGCCAGAGTCCTTGGGGCCTATGAAGAGGCCCAAGGACAATGGGCCAGGTCAGCTACAGACACGCGTGAGGTGCTGGGGGTGCTGAGGTCCATGGACGCCCGTATGGGCCAACTCGTGGACCTCATGGGCCAGCTGGTGGTGGCGGTGAGGTCACAGCCAGGGACAGCAGCTCCCCTCCGCCACCACCTGCCGGGGCGCAGGGTCGAGCAGCAGTGTCCAGTTCCCCTGCGTCCACAGCCAGTGAGCACACCTCAACCACCAGCATGTCGCAAGCAGGCACCCCCTCGCAAACGTGGAAGGGGCCGTCCGAAGTGGAAACAGATCTCCCGGGAGGACTTCGCACGCTCCAGACGCAAGTGAGGCAGCCAGCCAGCCTTCCTTGACCACCCACTGCATTGACTTGGACTACGATCCCACTCCACACAGCCATCTGGATGGCATGTGTGTGTTGGACTATGGACATAGAACCAGTGGGTACACCCTGAGCATCACGCAGCCATGACCGACAGCTCATTGTCACTGCACGCACCACTTCTGTCATCACCTTACACACAATCACATGTCACAGTTTGAAATAAATGCACCTCTTACACAAACTGCTGTTTGTGCCCTGTGTTTTATTTGTACGGAATACAACGGCCAAATTGGGCGGAAAGGCACCTGATGCGTGGCATGGCAATGGAACCGGAGGGCCTGTAGGGACCTAGGGGTGGGAGACAGAACAGGAGCACATTCAATGAGTGTGTCACACACCCATCACACAGTACATGTCAACAACTACAAGCAATGTACACACATCGCACAGAGCAATAGGGCACAATGCCACAGCCACCAACAGTGGCATACAACCCTGGCCATGGAGCGTTGACACACAGCACGCAGTGAACAAACGGCCACCCTGACACAGCACACACACACCTGCACAGATACAGCCACATCAGCCGTCGTACATGGACACTCACCGTCAAGTGAAGTAGTGGGCGATGAGCTGCTGCCGCACATTACCAGCTTCCTCCTCTCCGCTGTCCTCCTCACTCGAGCTGTCCTGGTCTGCGGGCTGGGGCCCTGGTTGATCTCCGTCATCCACGATGAGGGGGATCTGCTTCCGAATGGCCAGATTGTGCAGCATGCAGCACGCCACCACTATCTGGCACACCTTCTGTGGGGAGTACGCCAGCGCACTCCCGGTGCGGTCCAGGCACCTGAACCTGGACTTGAGGAGGCCAAAGGTACGCTCGACCACACGTCTGGTCCTCCCATGTGCCTCATTGTAGCGATCGTCTGCTGGGGTGCGAGGATTCCTCAATGGACTGAGCAGCCATGCCCCATTCGGGTACGCAGAGTCACCTGGGTGTGAGGGACACAGAGAACCGTTGCTATTCCAACTGGACAGGGGACAGCATCGCACAACCAGCACGCTACACCACTCCACATACTCACCGACAATACAGCCACGATCCTGTTGCAGATTGGACATCAGTCGTGGCAAGATGCTGTTGCGCATTATGTGTGCGTCATGGGCCGAGCCTGGGAACTTTGCACACACGTGGGTGATCACCATGTCCGCAAGGCACACCACTTGCACATTCAGGGAGTGCGTGTGCTTCCTGTTGCGGTACAGGTGCTCAGTGGCCTGTGGTGGAACAAGGCCAACATGTGTGCAGTCAATGGCTCCAACGACGTGTGGGATTCTGCCAAGGGCATAGAATGCACCCTTCACTGCCGCCAATTCACGAGTCCTGGGGAAGCGGATGTACCTGTTTCGGTACAGCATCATGGCTGCCAGTACATCCCTCAGCACCTTGCTGAACATGGGCTGGGACATCCCTCCTCCACTGCCCACTGTGTGCTGGAATGACCCAGTGGCGAAGAAATGCATGGCGGCCATCACCTTAGCCGTGGGGGTGACAGCTGTCGGATACACCCTGCGGGGACGGAGATGGGGTTCCAACATGGCACACAGTCGATGCAGGGTTGGCCTGTCCAGCCGAAACTTCCTAATGACCTCTGTATCGTCTATGTCCGCCAGCAATTGGTATGGGCGGTCAATGTTCGGTCTCCGCCTAGGGAATATGGCAGTGGACACATGTCAAAGCAACACAACACATAGCAATTTCGCATACACATCACTGACATGACTGAGCAGGCACATGGGCCACAGCCCAGCTGTCAAGCTGGGACGCACGGCCACACTACACTTACACAGGTCTCCCAACAATGGCAATGGCTAGTGATACAAACCACTGCCATGTGCATGCACATGGGGATCTAGGCCCCAATGACTTGCGGGGCGTGCTGATGGGGACTGACTGCATATTCGTCAAGCGGCAACGCCACGGCAACATGAATGTCTGCTGAGCATGGAACTGCTTCCGAGGCTGGATGAGTATGGCACACGACGACGACGATGTGGGCACAGGCTGAGCGGCCAAAACAAGTGGGACCTGTGGCACGAGGGGATATGAGACAGTAGTAGGTGTCAGCACTGCACCCTATGTACAGCACTGTACGGATCACACCTCCCGAAACATTGACAGGTGTCCACATTGACAGCCCCATGCCAAGACGGCTGTGTGCTTGCAGTCACACGTCACAGGTGAGAGGTTACATTGCACGTGCCAGGTGGCAGACGTACATAGTGGGAGCTGGCATGTGTGTGCATGTGTCTCCTGTTCAGGATCCACCAGATGGGCGCTGACTCTGTACTGACCATTGGACACAGCATGTTCCGTGGAAGGCTTGTGTGTGTGGGATGGTGGCACTGGATGTGCCTCCGTTGGGTGGGGGCCATGCACAGGGCGGGTACGTCGATGATTGCGCATTGTTGGTCATGGTGGGTGCACCCACTAAGATGTGTTGCCCTGTGTTCAATTCCTATGTCCGCATGATGATGGACTGTAGATGTGGGCAGACTACACATTGGTCGATGTGCTGTCTATATACATGTGCCTTCACACCAGGCACAGCTGCCCCTGCACATGTGACCCCTGCTGGACTCGCTGCTGGGTCTGTGGAGCTGATGCACCTTCTGTGCGTGGGGCGGACAGCTCTCCTCACTTCCCTCATTGCGCATGTCATGACTTTGCCGCAGGTGACATGGATCATGGAGGGCCCACATGTACGCGTGGGTAGGCTACACATGATTGTTCACTGGTCGCCACCCCCAGTCAGTGTTTCGAATGGGAAGGTTGTCGTGCTGGTGGTATGTTCGATGTGGCGGATGGGCGGGCCTAGGTGCGGGCTTACATTCCGGACATGGGGGGTAGTTGGATTGGCGACTAGTTGCAGTACACACGGGACACGTCTCTTCCTTTCCACATCTGGGTCATCCCTTGTACTCACTGACAGTGATACAGTCATCTTCGCCCCAGCCCTCATGTCCTCCCCTCGCTCCCCCAATATGCATGTGCACCTGCGAGGCTAGCGCTTGCACAGGCAGCCCCAAGCTCGCACCAGAGAGGGCAAGGAGTGTATGTGTGGGTCCAGTTGCACGAGTGGGCTGTCTCAGGGTATGATGTGTTGCGGGACGCCGTCCACCTGCGTGGTGCCCCAAATGGAGACCCGGCCTGCATGGACTATGCATCACAGTCTTCGCCTTCCGGATCCGCCACCTGCGACACCCAGTGGCTGTGGCTGCCCTTGCGGCCAGGCCGCGTCCGTCTGTGACTGATGGCCCACACATTCACTCTTTGGCCTCTCTGGGGAGGGCTCGGGGTGGTGGCGCACGCGCTTGCACTTAGTCGCAATGGCATGTGGCGTGGTTGGTATAATGGGCAATGGATGGGATGGTGCGAGCCACCTCCCGTGACGTCAGTGCTGCTCGTGCTGTGGTGCGTCCCCCTACACTTCCATTTGACTTGTGCCATGCTAGACGTTGAGGTTCTATTGCCTGCGTGATGTGACCAGGAGGAGCGCGAGGAGACCTCTCACACACCATGCTCCACTGCCATCCCGTGCCCTGTATCGCCTGTGCGGATTGACTATGTTGGGGTTACACCTGGTCGACTGGGGCTGTGTGTGCCTTGTCAAGGGGCATGGCGGGCGCACAACAGGATCCAGCTTGTCCACAGAGGGTGGGCTGAGGTGCGCCTGGTACCGCTTTGTACGTGTGCCCGGCTGCTGTGCACACACGTGTTCACTCCCCCGACAGGTGTCCTCTCACAATGCCCAGGGAAGCGGTGGTGTACTGTTCATGACCCCTCCCAACACGGCGTGCTCCAACTTGGCATGTGCGCATCTACCCGTCACACCCACCCACCTGAGCACTGCGTCCATACGACTTCACACGACACTTGTGTGTCTTCCACAGTTGTGCTACTCATTTGCGTTGACATCCAATACCAGTGGACTACATGGTCATGTCACGACTGCCGTGTACTTCACATACTCTCATCCTCTCTCATTCGTACTTGTGAAATGAGTCAGCGGAGACAGTTTTGGTTTCAAACATTATATTGAGTCTTCTGTCCTCTGTGATGCAGTATAGTGGACACTACTGGCAGCGGAATACATGTTGAGGATATACTGAGCATGATTGCAAATGGGATAGGGTGTGGGGTTACATGTGATTGGCTGTTGCATGTGGGATGTGGGCTTCAGAGTTACATCTGCTTGGCCAAGGCTGTGCTAATGTACATTTACGTATAGCTGTGGAGCTGCGGACTTTGACACAGACGGTATACATGTAGCCTACCAGACCGCTTGGCATCATGGGCACAGTCCATCTCAGTTCCATGTGACAGGTTTGCTGCGGTTGTTCCTCATGCACGCGTGCATGTGAGATGACATCAGGGCATGTGCTTGCGTGCATGCAGCGGCGTGCCACTTGTTGTTGCACTGTGGTGGTTACTGGACATGTCACAGTCACTGGGGTCGTGTTGTTGTTGTATGCACTTGTCGTCCATGCAAAGGTCCTGGTATGGGATTCCCGGGGCGGGGGTGGGAGGGGTGCAGCACCCACAGACTCCAGGCGACCTATTCATGTCCACTGAGCGGTGTGTGTGTCCATGGGCGCTGGATCCATGTCGTGTCCTGGTTGTTCGTGCAGTTCCGTCCATGTGGGTGCGATACACAGACCCCATGCCACTGCCTGCCACGATGCATGCGGTGTTCCTGGATGTGATGGGGAACAGTGTGCATGTCCCGGTCATATCCGATGTCATGGCGATGTCGTTGATGGTGTGGTTACAGTTGCCGGTCGTTTGGTATGGCTGTTGTGGTGGTGACTGGCCAGTCCGTGCGGAAGCTAAGCATGGGTGCGGGTTGGACATCATAGGTCAATCGGGGAACCTGCGTTGTGGTCCGACGAATTTACAGGTTGTCAGGTATGCGATGCCGTCCAGCAGGGCTTCCATGTCATTGGTGGTGTACATGTTTGCCAGCCAATGTAGCGGATGGTGGCTGTCAAGGTGTTGTTCGTAAGTTGTCCCTTGAAGGACCATGATGGGGCATGCTGGGTGACATTCGATGTAGCTGTTCTCGATGATCCGTCGTGTGGAGGCACAGTGGTCCCATTTCAGTGCGGGTGCGATGTTGGCCACATACGCCATGCCCCCATAGGCAGAGCAGGCCCTGTCGTGTGCGTCCAGAGGGAGGAGTAGTGGTAGCAGGTCCGCCTTTAGACATGCCGGGTTGGAGAGGCATATCTCCACGGGATGCTGGTAGGGACACCTCCGACAGTAGAAGACGGGCATGACGCAGCTGAACAATGTGATGCGGTAAGTCAGTCGGTAACTTACGTTCAGCAGGGACAGGAGATCGCATCCCAATATATGTAACAGGTTGGTTTTGTACAGCTTGAGCTGTCCGGCGTAGTTGGGTAGGTGTGTTGCGGTTGCCATTTCGCAGCGGTGCGTTGTGGTGGCGTGCTCCGGCTGTGTGTGCAGTCTGCAATGTGCACGCTCCGAGGTTGCTGTGAGCTCTGTGTAGTCGTAGGGAGACAGGACTTGTGTTCTGTTGGCTTGTTTGGAGGACACGGGCCCTCATCCCACATGCTTCTCAGACAGTTCAAGGTCAGTGATGTGTGACTCCTTCCAATTAACTTGCATGTGGCCGACATGGGGGAGTGTTTTCTTCTTTCTTCCCCGTCCGTTGTGTGCTTCTGTGATATGCGCTATCTGCCCTGTGGTCGGTCTCCTCGGCATGCCTGTGTTGGTCTTTTCTTGGACAATGGCAGTATTCACCGGCTTCTTTCGTAGGGCTGTGGTTTCGGAGTTGGAATGGAAGGTCATTCAGTGCTGTCTGCTCTCCCTTGTGTGGGCGGCAGGCTGCCTTTCCGCTCTGCGTTGGGCCTTGTGTGTGAATGTTATTCTTGGGCCACCTGTTGTCGGTCCCCGGGCTCTTTGGTGTTCCGTTTTATATGTCTTGTTCATATGTGCAGGGTGGTATGGGTGTTTCAGTGTGGTACTGGCGTTCCTCTTCCCGAAGGGGCCCTGCTTCTCCTAGTTGGTGTTGCCGCCGCTGTGTGCTACGCCATGTTTGTTACACTGGGGTGTGTCCTGCTGTTGCGTGACTTCACTGACATGTGTGCGTCGGTTGTGTGGCGTTGGGTGTTGTCCGTGAATTGGGCGTTGGGGACATGTCTGTGGCAGGCCTGTCACGTGTCATGTGCGTTCGGGGTGGGGCTGATGTGTGTGCTGCTTGGTTGTGTCCCTGTGTCTGTGTGCGACGCATGCATGGCGCTGCGGTTGGCCTCTGCGTTGTGCGCATGTGTGGCGGCGTCATCGCCGCTTTGGGGCCGTGACGGGGTCGTTGGTTCCTAGTCCCAGGTGGTGTGTACACATGTGTTACGCGATGTTACGATGCGGCCTGTGTGTCATATGTGGATGCAATGGTGGATGTGTAGTGTACACGCGCTGGTGGGGGGTTGTCCGCTTTTTCCGCCCTTGCACTGTGTGCGCTGTTTGCGTGCACTTGTCGTGTGTGTGCCTACCTGCGTCTCCGCGGTACGTTGCGTCCTTGGTGGTGCATCAGCAGGAGCATGGGGAGGGCCTGCAGTGCTGGATTCATGCTCGGGGAGCCGCTTCTTCGTTGTCCGTGCTCGGCGTCCGTGTTACCGCTTCGGTTTGTCGTACGGTATCTCTTGGCCGTGGGAGCCGTTTGTTTGCGGCATCGTAATTTATGCGCCGGGCGGGACGTGTTTCGTCGGACGGTGTGTGTCAATTGAGCTGCGCCGCTACGTGTACGTGCGCACTTTGATGGCGGACGGTGTTGCTGGCTTGCCGGCGGTGTTTGGCCTACTTTTCGCATCGTAATTGGGCGGGCGTGTGGACTGCTGCGTGCCGGCGGTAACTGGTGGTTTTTGCATCCGCCAGCACGGCGGTTGTGCTTCCGCCCGCCATCGTAATGACCCCCTAAATTACTTCCCACCCTATTCCCCTATAAACCCACAACCCGCTCCGAATAATAAATTAATACAATTAATATAATTATCAATTAATCAATTAATAAAAATTAATTACCAATTAATAAAAATTAATTACCAAATAAAAATTAATTAACAATAAATTAATAATCAATACCAATAAATAAAAATAAATAATTACTGAATTACAATTAAATTACTTCCCACCCTATTCCCTATAAACCCACAACCTGCTCTGAATAATAAATTAATACAATTAATATAATTATCAATAAAAAATTAATAAAAATTAATTACCAATTAATAAAAATTAATTACCAATTAATAAAAATTAATTACCAGTTAATAATTAATTAGCAATGAATTATTTATCAATACCAATAAATAAAATTAAATAATTACTTAATTACAATTAAATTACTTCCCACCCTATTCCCCTATAAACCCACAACCCGCTACAGAACTAAAACGCAAAATTTAATTAAAAATAATTAATAATTCCTAAAAATTAATATTTAATTTACTATAATTAAATTACTTCCCACCCTATTCCCCTATAAACCCACAACCCGCTACGGAATTAAATTACGCAAAAATTAAATAACATAAAATTCATTAAAACATACATTACAAAAATAATACATACTTTTAACACATATACTAACACTTAAAACACTATAAAAAAATTCGATATTTTTAACAACTATATTATGACTGTCGATATTATGACAATCGATATTTCTTACCTGAATTTCGATATTCTGCACCACTATATTTAGGCAATTCGATATTCTGTCCATTCTATATAAAAAACTAGATATTTTGGCAATTCGATATTAAAAATTCGATATTATGTCTGTTCCCCGTCTGTTCACCAGTTTCTCCAGGACTTTGGAGAGGTATGGGAGTTGAGAGATAGGCCGGTAGTTTTCCGGATTATGAACATCCGATCCAGCTTTCTTCAACAGGGGGGTCACTATGGCCTGTTTCCAAACCTCTGGAAATACTGCCGTGTCAAGAGATATGTTAAACAGGTGAGTTACATATGGACATATTGTAGGTGTGATCCTGGAGAAAATAAAATGGGGGCAAGGGTCCAGGGGGGATCCTGATTTTACATCCTCCATGGCTTTGGCAACATCTTCCTCTGTAAATGAGGAGAGGTTACCCATGCATGCTGATGCATCTGGGTGGGGGGGCAGGTATTCCCAGTTAGTTGCAACTAACGGGGTATTACTCTTATGAAAACATAGGGAGGCAGCGTAAATGTGACTCGCCAGTAATACGATTGAACTCTTTACTGAGCATGAAGTCAGGGCATTCTTTGGAGACGCAGTTTGATGTCTCTGTCTCCTGAAAAGGGACTTTAGGAACAGAGCTGCTCCTCTCTCATTTGTCCGCTAGGGGACGATTGACTCTTACGTTGGCATCTATGTGCTGAGTCTGAATCACAAATGGGCTGCATCTGTTCCCGGTACAAAGCACGTCGTTGTGGCACCAGTTGCTGTGCAGCGGAAAAAGCCAGCAAGCCTGAGGAGGAGGATGACTGCCCAGCCTAACGGCTGTGTAGCGCAGGACCTTGGCCAGCATCAACAAGTGCGTCCAGGGTTACCATTGCTGGCAAGTGGTGGTCTGGCAGATAACTGCACGACCATTGTTTACTCCTTCCACCAGCGAGCTGTACCTGGGACTCCCTGCACCGTATTGCAGACTGAGAAACCTCTAACGGTTTCTCTTGTGACTGGCTCTGCCCTTTCGGATCATTCCTGATCCCCCTGTGTGCCCTCAGACTGCTGCTTCTGCCTATGTCTGCTTCCTCCATGCCTTCTGACTGACCATTATGTCCATGCCTGTTCCCTAAGTGCGCATTGACTGCCCCTTCTCTCCATGCTTGCTTCCTTCATGCCCTCAGACTGCCCTTTCTGTCCATGTCTGTTCCATTTGTGCTCTGACTGTCCTTCCTGTCCATGCCTGCTCCCATTGTGCCCTCAGCCTGCCCCTTCTGACCATGACTTTTGCGTACCTCCCCTGACCATCCTATACTCCCCCACGTCTCCTGCTGCCCATCTGCTCTGCTAACCCTGTCCCTAACACATTCCCTAACAGCTTTTGGATGACCCTGCCGTTTCCCTTCAAGCCTGCCCAGGTCTCTTACTGCTCAATTCCCTGCCGGCCCCCTAATTGTCTGTTCCTGCTCTCTGACTGCAGGGCCTGCCAGGCCCCAGCACTCACTTGTAATCTGCCTACTCCATGTGGGTGCCCTGCCTGTCCAGCCTCTTGCTGTAGCTAACTCTCTTTTTCCTCCCTTGACTGTTCCTCACCCCCATGACTCGCACCCTGCCTGGCCTCCGATTGCCTCAGCCTCCTCGCCCGCCTGTCCTCTGACTGTCCATTCATTCATCCTCTGCTGGCCCGTGACTGCCCCTGCCTGCCCACCCATAGTCCCTGTATGCTTGTTCCTGTCCCCTTCTGCTCCTGCCTATCCATTGCCTACCATGGAAGTGATGGGGGTGGCAGGGTCACTTCTACCACTGCCCCTGGAGGTGTGGGGGAGAAGGCCTTCCACTGCTCTCTCCTGCTTGGTAGAATGGCTTCTTCTACTCTAGGGGTGGGCAAGTGAAGAAAAAAGCATAAGAGCTGAGCCAGAGCCAAGCCATGCTCTGGCTTGGCTCTAAGGGTCCAGACACCTGGATGAACCCCAGCTTAGCCCCGGATATTGCACTGCCATCCCAGACGGATACAAGATCATATGCAAGGACTGCACCAACCAACCAGGAGGAGGCATGGCCATCGTCCACAAAAACACCCTCCGCCTGACCACCCACTCAGATGACCCAACAACAAGAATGGAACACTCCACTTCCAAGTCCAGACCAACACCAACACCACCCTCCGCGCACCCTCGCCTACAGACCTCCTGGCCCCTGCCCGCTCTTCACCGACGCCATCATCAACTTCATCGCACCCCAGGCTCTCGCATCAACCAACTACATCTTACTCGGTGACCTCAATTTTCACCTGGACAACCCCAATGACCAGAACATCGCATCCCTTTTGGAGAACCTCTCCAGATAAGGACTCAAGCAGCTAGTCACCTCTCCTACCCACACAGCAAGACACACGCTCAACCCCGTTTTCTGCACCAGCGAAAACTTCACCTTCAGCCACACCTCCGAACTCCTCTGGACCAACCACCACTGCGTCTATTTTGCTTCATCAAACCCACCGTACACCTCCGTGCCCACCACCTCCCTCACAGAAGCTGGAAGAAGGCCACCGAAGAACATCTCACCGCCTCCCTCAACATAACCCCACCACCGACATCCACAGATGCCAACACCTCAGCAAGCGACTTCCACCGATGGATCTCCAACTGTTCCAACACGCTGGCACCCCTCAAGAAAGCCCCTAGCAAGCAACACTCCAAGAAAGCCAGCTGGTTCACTCCCGCCCTTCAGGAATCCAGACTCACCTGTAGACGGCTCGAGAAGAGATGGAGGAACAACAAAACCCCGGAAGCCCATGCATCCTTCAAAGCCGCCGTTACTGCACACCACCTCCTCTTCAAAACTACAAAGAAAATGGCCCTCCAAGACAGAATCAACGCCAGTGCACACAACAGCAAAGGCCTCTTCGCCATCGTCAAGGAGTTTGCCAAACCTAACAGCGAGCTCACAGAAATCCCACCCTCCCAAGAGCTCGGCAATAAACACAGCACCTTTTTCTACCAATAGATCTATGACAGCTTCGACACCCAGGACCCTCCCACCACACCCGCCACCTCCGCACCCAATGATGCCACACCCCAACAGATCCTGCTCAACTGGACCCCGCTCACCAAAGACGACACTCTCAAGACCATGAAGAGCATCTAGTCCAGAGCCCCCTCAGACCCCTGCCTGCACCTAATTTTCCACAGAGCTGCTACCTCCATCGCCATGAGCTACGCCGGACCGTCATCTACTCCATTGAGACTGCCACCTTCCCTGACAATTGGACCTAAGACTAGATCAACCTCCTGCTGAAGAAGCCCTCCACCGACCTGACAGACCTCAAGAACTAACCCGGGGTGGGTAACTCCACTCCGCCAGCCGGGGGGAGGGAACGGAGCGGAGTTTTTTTCCAACTCCGTGGAACTCCATGTAGAGGCACTACGCCTGCTCCGCCCACCCTTATCAAGAACTTCAGACCCATCTTCCTGCTCCCCTTTCTGGCCAAGGTCATAGAGAAGGCCATCAATGCCCAACTCTCCGAGTTCATCAAAACCAACCACGTCCTGGACATCTCCCAATCCGGCTTCCAAAGTAACCACCTCACTGAGACAAACCTCCTTGCTGCACCAATGACACCTGCTCCCTCCTCGACCCGGGCGAAACAGCAGCCCTCATCCTCCTAGACCTCTTGGCCAGCTTCGACACCATCTTCCACCGTACCCTAAGCATGAGACTTCACAACGCCGGTATCTGCGACAAAGCCCTGGACTGGATACGCTTCTTCCTCACAGGTCGAACACAGCGAGTCAGACTGCCAACGTTCCTCCCAGAACCCATAGAAATCAGCTGTGGAGTTCCCCAGGGATCATCACTGAGCCCTACCCTCTTCAACGTCTACATGGCCCGACCTGCAGCTATTGTCAGGAAACACCAACTTAACATCGTCTCCTACGTCGAAGACACCCATCGTATCCTCTCTCTCACAAACGAACCCTCAGCTGCCAGAGACAACTCCCACAACAGGATGAAGGCTGTCACCACCTGGATGAGAGACAGCTGCCTCAAACTCAACTCGGACAAGACTGAAGCCTCATACTGGGACCCACCCCCTCAACTTGGGACGACTCCTGGTGGCTCACTGCACTAGGAACACCCCTCACACCCACGGGCTACTCATAAAACCTCAGCATCATACTGGACTCCTCGATCACAATGAATCACCAGATCAACGCTGTCTCCCCATTGAGCTTCCACATGCTTCGCCTGCTTCAAAAGAACTTCAGATGGATCCCCATCATTTACATGTCAATCAATCATTGGTTATATAGTGTGACTACACCCCCGTGAGGGTCTCATGGCACTGGGGGCTGCAGGTCCAACTGGGCACTAAGGTTCAATCAAAGAGCCAGGTCTTGAGGTTCTTCCTGAATTGGGTCTGCGAAGGGGATAACCTGAGGTGGAGAGGCAGGGTGTTCCAGGTTTTGGCAGCGAGGTAGGAAAAGCATCTTCCTCCGGTACTGGTCTTGTGGATCCGAGGGAGGGTGGCAAGGGCCAGTTGGGTGGAGCGGAGGTGTCTGGTGGGTACGTGGAATGAGAGGCATTTCTTCAGGTATGCTGGTCCGGCATCATGGAGGGTTTTTTAGGCATGTGTGAGGAGCTTGAAGGTGACTCTTTTGTTGACTGGGAGCCAGTGAAGTTCTTGCAGGTGTTCGGAGATGTGGCTGCGACAGGGGATGTTGAGGACCAGTTTGGCTGCGGCGTTTTGAATGTTCTGTAGTTTCCTAAGGAGTTTCTGGGTGACGCCTGCATAGAGTGCATTGCCGTATAGAGTCTGCTGCTCATGAGTGCGTGGGCGACCGTCTTTCTGGCCTCAGTGGGGATCCATCTGAAGGTCTTTTAAAGCAGGCGAAGAGTGTGGAAGCATGATGAGTAGACAGCATGGATCTGGCATTTATAGTGAGCGAGGAGTCCAGTATGATGCCAAGATTTTGTACATGGTCCATGGGAGTGGGGGGTTCCTAACGCAGCGGGCCACCAGGAGTTTTCTCAAGCGGAGGTGTTGGGCCCCAGGATGAGGACATTCGGTCTTGTCCGAGTTGAGCTTGAGGAAGCTGTCTCTCATCTCACTTAACAAAAAGAAAATTGGATAAACTTAAAAAAGATATACGCTTTTTAGCAAAGAAAACACCTACCCTTATCTTAAGGAGAACTATTACACTCAAACAGAACAATCTTTTGAGGAACAATATAACCCTAGATCATATAACCGGAAAGTAACCACCTTTTCGGACACGTCCGATTCGGACAAAGAGAACTCTAATAACCAATATAAGCAATACAATTATAGAGGTAACCAATCTAACACCAGATACCAACAGACTACACAACCTTTTTTAGAGAGACGCTTCACCAAGAGAACAAACTGGCGGACACAATATCAGCCGAGATTCAGGGCAAATCCACAGATGGACCACAATCAGTACTTAGTTACACGAAATGCACAGTACTGGCGGGAAGGAATATGATTCCCATTTTCAATCTCAGTAACATGACACTCTCTGCGGCGACCCATACACTCTTAACTAAAGGTCTATCTTATGTCCCACACTCTGGTCTAAACAAATTTGAGCTTATGTCGGACTTGATGGCATTTCTCCGCAAGGTCCGCCTTAAAGTTTTCTTTGGGCAGGTAGAAATTGATGCAACTGACAATAATTTTTCAGGGTTGGCACCCAAATCCACCTTTACCCCCCAGCTAGATCAACTTCCACCTGAAATAGCAGTGTTTGAAAGGGTAACAGATGAGAAATGTGTCACCATCATTAAACATATTCCTAAAATGCCCTATAATCTCAGTAAGGAAGAATATCAAGCTATGCCTGATCTGAAACACTCCCCATCTATCACTATTAAAAATTGTGATAAGGGAGGGGGTATAGTGGTCTTGGATACCACCACATACATCAGCAATATGGAGATTATGTTGGGGGACACCAATTTTTATCGACCCATCCACCGAGACCCAACAAGCAATACGGCTAGAAAGATTAGAAGACTCACCAATCAGGCCCTCAAAGACAATCAGATATGTGAAAAAGAACACAGGTATCTTAATGCCCAAAACCCGAAAATGGCCAGCATCTATGGTATCCCTAAGATACATAAACACGAAACAGATCCACCTTATAGACCGATAGTCACCATCATTGGTTCGGTGACAGAACCTATGTCTAAATACATTGATGTCATTCTCCATCCGTATGTATCTAAAATACCGTCCCATGTACAGGATACTAGACATATTATAAATCTGATAGAAAACATCAGCTTCTGTACCAATGCACACATAATGGTGACCTTGGATATAGAGGCACTATACAGCAACATTCCAATAGAGGGAGCCCTTGAGGCTGTCAATTGGTTTATGATGGATTATCATATTCCATGCTCAAAGATTTTCATCCTGGAATGTTTACGTATAGTCTTAGAGGATAATGTCTTTGAATGTAACGGTAATCTCTACATACAGATCAAAGGAGTCAGTATGGGGGCATCTTGCGCCCCAACAATAGCAAATATATACATGGACAAATTTGAAAAAAGATTTATCCAGAACGAGATCGCGCCATTTTTTGAGTCTGTGACCAAATGGTCACGATATAGTGATGATATCTTTTTCATTTGGTTAGACACTTCTGAAACTCTCACTGAGTTTTTGGCATGGCTCAACCTGTGCGATCACAATATACGTTTTACATCTAACAAGAGTAGCACCCAGGTTGAATTCTTGGACATTGTCATCAAACATGTGGATGGTAGCTTGAGTGTTGATCTGTATACCAAGCCCACAGCACGTAATACCTTGCTTCACTACACCAGCTTCCATCCACCTGCACAAAAAAACAATATACCTTTTGGGCAATTTCTTCGCCTCCGCCGTAATTGCACAACCATTAAGGACTTTGACACAAGAGCAGTCAACATGAAATAAAAGTTTCTTGCACGTGGCTACCCAAAAAAATTAATCAGAGACTCTATGAAAAGAGCTCGATTTTATGACCGACAACATCTGTTAACCACTAGTGTCACCAAAACCAACACATCGACCGTGTTTGTTACTAGACATTCAATGGCCAATGAAAGAATCAGACAAGCGATATGTTCCAGTTGGCATATCCTCAACGTAAATCGCTCAAAATCTGAACGATTACCAAAACCTTTGTTTGCGTACCGGAGAAATACTAATTTAAATGATCATGTGCTACATTCAAGGATGAAATCAACTACCCAATCCACACAAAGATCTATAGATGGACCTAACCCGGTCAGAGGAAATTTTCGCTGTAATACATGTAAATCATGTCCACAGACGATAGAAACGTCAGAATTGAATTTTAACAAGCAAACCATTAAATCTAATGGCATGTAGAACTGTAAAACGAAGGACATAATTTATCTTTTGTTGTGCCCCTGTAACCTCGGTTACGTTGGGGAAACTACAAGATCTCTTAATGCCTGTTTAACGGAGCATAGATCAGCGGTCAAAACGAAGAAAATATTGGCACCGATCGTTCAGCATTATTTAGACAAGCAACATACATCTGAAGATATACGCTGGTTTATCCTGGAGAAAATACAATCTAGACCAGGGATTAGTACTGAAGCCACCAGGAAACGCAGAGAGGTGTATTGGATTTTTTTGCTTGGTACTGCCACTCAGGGACTCAACATGGAGATCCCGTGGCACCAAGCGATTAAGTTCAATAACTAGCTTCTCCCTCTTGTATTCAATTACAGTGAACCACATTTGTTGGTTATTCACCATCTCCGGCTATATCCTAGGATGTAGCTCCCATAGGAGAACGATTAGCCGTCTCAGTATTCTCCTTCATACCAGTATGGAGATGTATTCAGATGAGGTCCCCTGCATATTCTTAGCATCTATCCATCTAATTTATTAATACTTTTATTTCTAATATGGTGGTTTTCCTTGTTGCCACTATTTCTGCCACGCATAAGTCTATTCCATCATTCATGGGAACCCCTTCCTTCACATTAAAACAGTATTTGTTTCATTTGTGGCCCATATGGGCCGAAGTCTTCACATCATCGCATTTCATTTTATGAGTGGAGTGGCCTTCATTTATACATATACTACTTTAATACAATTTTCACATAGCGCTGTGACTGTGGATCAGCCTGTTCACGGAATTCATCTTTTGAACCTGTTCCAACATGGCCGCGACAGAAGTTAGTTACCGCATCAGCGCGGTCCATGCATCAGCTTGCACAGTATCCTGCCCCTTTCGTCATATCCGGTTAGCACAGATTTAAACCTTTTGCTGCAGCCTCCTTTCCTTACAGCGGTATTATAGGAACCGTTCGCACTTAACGTATCCATTGTTTGGAGCCGGATATTGAGGTAAGTCAGCGTTTCGCTGCATTGCTTACATCGGCCCCGCCTGTCATCTTTTAAGAGATCGCTTGGCGCGATAACGGCGAGGTGCCACAATCTGTTAGAGCTTCATTTTTAATATGCTCCGCTCGGCCCTCGTTACCAATACCTAGGTCTTTGTTTATCTAGTCTCTTTCTGGGTTGTTTCTTTCAGTATTGGGTGTTGAGGCATCAGAGTCATTACTTACAGGCACCATTCCGTGTTGCCTTTGTTGTTATCGTCACATCGCAGAGGGACGGGATATTCTCTTTATGCCTGCCTGTCCTTAATTGCTATCTTGACTCGCAAGCTCCCTCAAAAACAGTTGATGAGGCCCGATTTAGCGCCTGACTGCATTATTTTGAAACCTTCAGTACTACCGGTTCTATATTTTTATCAGTATAAATAGGGTATTCATGTTATGTTGGTCTGCACTATGTGCACCTTTTTTAATTGAATTGTTATTGACCTCCTGTACTATATTGAGAGCTATTATATGTATACCCTACCTAGTAGATAGAAATTCGTCACACCATGTTCGTTTATATGCAGAGCCCGTTTTCATCATCTGAACATCGTTTCAACCCCTTGAAGAACAACATGTTTATCACCTAAAGCAGAGACTTATTAAATCAGCTGCTTGCTGTCACAGTGGGCCAGTTATATTAGGGTAAGGACAAGAAATATGTTCATCCCATTTTATCTCACGGTTTTTGTCATCCCTGTGAATTCCTGACCTTCTCTGCTTTCTTACCTCTACAGAGCTCATCGCCAGCTTGTTGGTTTTTTAAAAACCAGTCCCACACATTTGTCCATGAACTATTCCACGTATAGTAAATATCAAGTGGAATATATGCAGCATCAGTTTTGAATAAGGTAACCTTACCACCTTTTTTGCCTTTAAACAGCTTAGTACTGAATCGTTTATCAAACATACATGATAATTTAATCCTTGCATTCCCATTCAGGACATATTTTCTATGACTAATGGAAGTCCAGACCTTCAGTCAAATAATGTCTGGTATTTCCATAGGTACTTTACCCACCAGGTATTCTCATTTCTTTTTTAATTACACGAGTATGTTTGGGCAATCACCTACTCACTGTACATAAACTTGTGCACTTTCACTATCACACTTTTGGGTGTCACTCTTATTTTCTTTATTTAAAATGTTTAGCATGGAGTCTCTTATTATTCCAGCTTCCTTGGTCTCTGTAGTGTTGTTGATCAATTTTCCTTTATCTTTTGCATTATCCTGCTCATTGTAGTAAGTTCTTAAGTTTTTCTTATGGACCAAGAAACCAATTTCTCTTCTTTTGTTGTTGTATTATATTATTACAGATTCTAACTGAGACGGATCCCTGAGGAAGGCAAAGCCGAAACGCGCGTAGTGTGTATATAATTGACCACCAGTTCATGTCAATGTTTCTGAGTGTTATTCACTTCCAATTAAATTCTCATGTTAACTACGCTTAGATTACCTCAGTTTAAACATTGACAGAGAATAAGCACAACAACAAAGATTGCATTACTTGGTTAGCACTGCTATATAAACTTTATTGATGATCATCAATTCATGCCAAGAAATGTATTTTAAATATGTACAGAAAAATGTTTATATAAAATATTTATGATTAATTTTTTACATATTAAATGATTGAACATTCTATCTTTGTATGTCATGGTTTATTGTATGTTCAAAGTATTTTGTTTGTTTATGGTTTCTTTGTCCATATTAGTCTCGATTATCGCCTTGCCTTAGGCTATGTTTCTTTCATTGTAATCTCATCCAGGTGGCGACACTCTTCGTCCCCTCGTGGAAGTTGTTTCTGGTGATTGTGGGCTTGAGTGAGGGAGAGGATCAGCTGGGTGTCGTGGGCGTAGGATACATTTTTGAGTCTGTGGTTTCTGACTATGGCTGCGTGCGAGGCCATGTAGATGTTGAAGAGGGTGGGACTCAGGGAACAGCCCTGGGGGACTACAAACTTGATCTCTGTGTGTTCTGAGAGGAACGGTAGTAGTCTGACTTGCTTTCTTCTACCGGTGAGTAAGGAACAGATCCAGTCCAGGCTATGTCATGGATGTTGGCATCATGGAGTCTTGTGCTTAGGTGCGGTGGGAGACAATGTTGAAGATGGCTGAGAGGTCCAGGAAGATGAGGACTGCTGTTTCTCCCTGATCGAGGAATGAACGGATGTCATTAGTGGCGGCGAGGAAGTCGGTCTAGGTGCTATGGTTGCTTCGGAAGCCATATTGAGAGGAGTCCAGGACATGGTTGGCTTCGATGAACTCAGAGTTGGGCGTTGATTGCCTTCTCGATGAGAGTGGCTGGGAAGGGAGCTGGGTGATGGGTCCGAAATTCTTGAGGTTTCAGCAGGGGATTGATCTCCACATGTTTCCAGTCATTGGGGAAGATGGCGGTCTCGATGGAGCAGATGATGATGCGGCGTAGTTTGAGGGCGATGAAGGTGGCTGCTCTGTGGAAGATGTGGTGCGGGCAGGAGTCGTAGGGGGCTCCGGAGTGAATGCTCTTCATGGTCTTGAGAGTGTTGTCCACATTTCTTTTTCACTACCCAGATTTCACTTGTTTCTTTCTCTTGAATTTTTTACTTTCTCGCTGACCCTCTCTTTCTTTTAAATCAATACTTATCTTCTTGCTTCCTTCCTCCGTCCCTCCTTCTCCCGTTCTTTCCTTTATTGGTTTTCTCCTTATTTATCCCTTTCTCTCACCTCATAACATAGTACCTGGCATTCAGGTACCTCCGTTCAAATATTAGTTTACAATATCAGTTTTACACCTGCTCATCAAGCTAAAATTGACAACAAAAAATTATTAATAATGACATGGGCAAAACATATTGCATTTACCAATGCTTCTTTGTCCCTGGCACAGATCTTCCCTAGACCCCCTGGACCTAGGAGCTCCGACATGTAAGACCAAAGTTCCTGAGGCACAGTTCTCTCAAGGGCTGACAGGTCGTCTCCCTGAGGAAAGGGGTCCTAAGCTTGTATCTCCAAGAAAGTTGGTTTCCCAGCCTTCCTGCCTTTTCTCTTTGAGGTTTGGGGCATTATTCCAGGCTCCAATCCCTATTTTTCCCCCTGGGCTTTTATTTATGCTCTTGGTTTTACACACACCCATTCAAGTATTCCCAACATGGCTACATGAGTTCTCATCTCTACCTCAGCCCATGCTGAGGTCTCCATATCATTCCCTAGCAGACATTCTACTGGTATGGCAGAGGACACAACCACCTTCCTTTAGCCAGTAACCCCTCCCCACTCCAAGGATACTATATTCATGGAATGCACCTTGATAATGTTATCAGAATTGATAATTGGATAGGTTTGACCAGCTAAGTACTGTTATGGGGATATCAGTTTTTCAGTCACCATGGTGACACTTGCATCTGTATCCCTCAGTGCTTCTACCTAAATCCCATTTATGAGTGGCTTCTGTCTGTATTTCTTCAGGTTACTGGACAAGACAGCTAGGGTAGCCATCCTCACCTTCTGAGACTTTTCCCAACATCTTTCTCCTGGGGGGAGCAGTAACCCCTTTCTTTTGGTCGCCCTCACCCTGGGTCTTTCTGAACACCCTTGTTTTGACCCAATGGTCCGCCTTCTTCCCCAACTCTTGATGAGAGACTAACCCCAAGTCCACTATGTACTGATGCAGTTTTTCAGAAATACAGTTATATAACAGATGCTCCTTCATTATCAAATTATAGAGCCCATCATAATCGTGCAGGTTACTGCCTTTCAGTCAGCCACCTTGGGACTCATTTGCAAGCCCCTTGCGCTGCATCATGGTACATCACTTTATTTATATTAAAAGTGATGCACCGGCGGTGCAAGAGGCTTGTAAATAAACCCCCTGGTGTTTTGACTGAGAAGTCAAGAAAATACACCCAGGACTGACTCGAGGTTTTGTGAGTCTCCCTGAACTTGATCCTGTACTCTTCGATGGTGAGTCCAAAGCCCTCAATCAGGGTATTCTTCATGAGGTCATATGACTCACATTCTTCCTCACTGATTGTCAGGAGCATGTTCCTGCACTTTCCTGAGAATAACTTCCAAAATAGAGAGCCCCAGTGTCTCTGGTGTAACTGTCTCATTTTACAAGCCCTCTCAAAATCTGCAAAGCACTTTGTAGTGTCATCACCCTCAAAATTTTTGCGGACTATCCCTTTGGGGATTTTGGTGTCAAAGGTTTCCTCTCTCTCCCTATACACTTTGTTGATTCTGCCACTCACTGGTTCTAGACCCATCTCAGCCCACTCTCTTTCTATAGCTAGGATTTTTGCTTCAAGGGCTTCTCTTTTGGCTTCTCTTTCAAGATATAAGTCTTCTTCATCTAGCTCTTCTTTGAGCATTGAGTGGCCTAACCTACCCCCACAAGGGAACGGCACTCTAGGTGCATGTTTAGGATAGAGGCTCCTGTTGAGTTCCTCATCCTCTCTGGTTAGGATGGGGGGTTACCTCCTGGATTACTGATTACAGTCTCATTGTCATTGTCCACTCACTCTTCAAGAATGCCAGGACTGTTTGCTATCTGGGCTGCCTCAAATTCTGCAAGGTCCTCCTAGAAGCTTGCTTTTGTAGGGTCTGAGCCAGTAGCAATTTTACTGGCTTTACATAGGTTCCTTAACTGCTGCATACTAAGCTGCAGATAAGGTGACAGTTTGAGTTCCTACACTATCCCCTCTGTGGCAGACATATTTAGAACAGTTGGGACCTTTTAGAAAATAATTCTAAATTCTTATTCTAAAAATTCTACTTTTAAGGCCTAACTGACAGACTGGGGGACTTAAAACAAGGCCATAACAGTTCAGATTAGAAAAAGTTTGAAAAATTAGAAAAATCGAATGTTTTGAAAAAATATTTCTGACTAATGTCAATTGTGTATTTCTTCATGGAATCACCTATTGACGAAGAGGTATCAGCAAATGTAAAGTCTTGTACCCCACTGCTGAACCACCAATGTAGGAAACTGACTTTTTATGTAGTTGGTCAATGTAAGTGCACACCATGCAAAAAGTCCAGATGACCCTAATTGGCTTCCAGGGCTTACATTAATAATCCCAAGTGCTCTTTTTGTGGTAGTGTGGCCGAGCAGCTTAGGCTTATCAAACGGGAGTGAGTGTTAGGCATTTGTTGCACACCCAGAGTCAATTAATAGTACACACATTCAAGAAGATATTCGAGAACAATTTATAAAAATAACACAGATTTTTATATATTTTTAAACACCAAGAGCATCAGAATCAGGTAACTACTTTAAGAGTTATGGATTTTACAGGAAAACAATAAAATACACAAATACCATTTTTTGAGGTATGAGCCTCGAACGTAGTAATGTTATCCTATTGGAGGAAAGACATATACTGAAAACATATATTTGTAGTCAAAATTCGGGGGTGCCCCTTGGGACTTATGGTGCTAGTGGTCCAAGGTCCATAGAAGCACCAGCACTTTTAGTTTACCTGCCCTGGCATGTCTAGGTGCAGAGGTGCTGGACAAGTTGGTAGCGTCAAGCGCTACACATTTGAAGTCAATGGGCACTTGGAAATAAAGGCTGCAAGGGGAGACTTGGGGAGAAGTCCAGCAAAACCTAAAGGGGGGCTCAGCTTGTGAGGGGATTTGTAGCAAGGGGGCACAGTCGGTTGTTGGAAACCAGGACTTGCGGGGTTTGGATGCATAGGTGTTTGGCCAGCTGGCCATTTGCATTGGAGGCTCTCATGGCTCTCAGTTAGACCTGTAGAGGGGCGGAAAGCAAGACAGCAGTGTCACTCTCGATGTAAGCCTCATCAGTCCTAAAATCCCTCATCGTCCAGGATGCTTTGAGAGCAGTGATGTTTGGGCTGGACACTCATCAAGTCTTAGTTACTGCAAGTGCTCTAGTACCAGGGTATTGGTGCAGGGAGGCACCTGCATGGTCTAGCATCTCAAAGCTCAGTGGAGAGATGGGGTTGACCTTTTGGAACCACAGAAACCTCTACCTGGCATGATGCTTACTCGGTAGGCCAGATAGCCAGCAAAACGGATTACTGGACAGGTGTAGCCGGTTCCTGCAGATGCAGGGGAGGGCGTGGCTCCTCCACCCAAAGGGAAATGCTAAGTGATTTTTGAAGTGTTGGACAATCCTCCAAGGGCTTGAGAGGATGCACAGCTTTTGGACGAGCCAGGTCTTTGCAATTGTCAGGGTGCCAACCGCCAGACAGGGTTTGGTGCCAAGTTTGGTGTTAGTCACAGTGACGGCTCTTCTTTGTCCTACTTCTGTTACCAATCAAATCTGTCTCTCTGGTGTTTAGGGAACCCCTAAATACGGTAAACAGCCATTACAACGAGGCTGTTACCCCGAAAGTCATTACATTGCATGCGTTACAACGCATGCGATGTAACAACGCGTAGCCATTACTACGCATACCATACATCGCATGCGCTTTTACAACGCATGCAATGTAATGGCTATCCACATCATTGTGAGGAAACTGAGGCTGTTCTGTTTCCTCACAACGACGTGCACCGCCCCTCAGATGACACTGGATCCAGAAGAGAGGAACCATGAGGAGAGAGAGGTAAGGAGGATTGTGCTTGGGGTGGGGGTTATTTTTTCAGGGTTTAGGGTAGTGTTGAAGTAGTGTTGTAATGTTTGTGTAGTGTAGGGTTGTTTTAGGATTTAGGGTAGTGTCGGGGTCGTGCAGGGTAGTGTTAGAGTGTAGGGACCGGACTGGGGGTAGGGGGACGGTCGTGCTGGGTGTAGTGTTTTAGGGTAGTGTTGTGGTGTTTGTGTAGTGTAGGGTAGTGTTTTTGGGTTTAGGGCAGTGTCAGGGGGGGTTGTGCAGGGTAGTGTTATAGTGTAGGGGCCGTACTGGGGGTCGTGCGGGGGGTAGTGTTTTAGGGTTTAGGGTAGTGTTGTGGTGTTTGTGTAGTGTAGGGTAGTGGTTTAGGGTAGTGTCAGGGGGTCGTGCAGGGTGGTGTTTTGTGTGTAGGGACAGGACTGGGGGTAGGGGGAGGGTCCTGCTGGGGGTAGTGTTTTAGGGTTTAGGGTAGTGTTGTGGTGTTTGTGTAGTGTATGGTAGTGTTTTAGGATTTAGGGTAGTGTTGGGGGTCGTGCAGGGTAGTGTAGTGTTATTGTAGGGAGAGGACTGGGGGTCGGGGGAGGGTCGTGCAGTGGTACTACATTAGGGTTTAGGGTAGGGTAGGGTGGAGTCACTTACCTTGCAAACATTTACCATGAGTATGCCTTTACCACGCATGCCTTCGCGTTGAAATGGCATGCATGGTAAAGACATAGTTGTGGTAAAATTTTGCGTTGTAATGGTAGTCGTTGTAATTGACATCGCGTAGTAATACCCGCATTGTAATGGCATGCGTGGTATTGCTATACGATGTAATGAGTCATATTCCCTAAATACTGAAGTTGGGAGTGTTTAGGGGAGTGTAGTGCAGTAGCCAATGGACTACCTACCCCTGGGGTGTCTCCACCTCCTATATGATCAGTTTCTGCAAAGCGAGATGGTATAACCCTGACCCAGAGTTCCTACTTTCACCAAAACCAAGATGGTGAAACCCTTCTTCGACTGTTCAGTTAAGGTGGCCCACCTTAGGAGTATGCATAGCCAGTAAGTGTGACATGACTACTATCTAATTTCCCATCTACTCTGGTGCCAAATGGGTCTCAGGGCCAGGGTTGGCGTTCCCCATGTCTGGTGGAAGCCGATGTTGCATTTCAAAGGTGGTTGAGGATTTGAGCCTCTGGACTTGAGATGCTAATCTGCTAGCCATCCTGCTGGAGGAGGTGTGAACACCTTCCACCAGAGCAAGCATTGTTTCTGACCCCTGAAAGTATGGGCTCTCCCTTGTAGGTGATCAGAAACTCATCTGTGGTGGCAGGTTGCAAGATATTAGTCAGCCAGCACACTATGTAACTAGTAGAGTTAAAGGGAACACCTCTAAGGTGCCCTCTGGGTTGCTTGTCATAATAATCTGATACTGGCAACAGTATAGATTTATTCAGACAAGGTTATACCAAACACCATTACTTTCGGCCATCCTGTAGCTGGGTAACTCGTAATGACCAGTGCCCAGTAAATCTCCATAAGATGGCTTCCTGATCACTTGCAATGTCTAGCAATGTAACTAGGCATTACACCCTTATGCAGCTGTGCCCTCACATATAATATAATGCACCCTGCCTTAGAGCTCTAAGGCCTGCTGTAGGGCTGACATATATATAGTACATGCAGTGTACATGCCTATGGCATATTGTGAGTGTGCCATGTCATGTTTTCTGAATGGCTTGCACCATTTCATGCATCCTGCAATGGCAGTCTTCCATGAAGTTTGTGTGTGGGTCACTGAGGGTGGCAAAATGCAGGCTACAGCCCTTAGGGACCCTCTTTAGTACCCATGCCCTGGGTACTAGGTGTACCTTCTACTAGGGACTTACAGGGGTGCTAAAGTCCTTGACTAGTGGTTTACAAATGAACATTTGTCTTGTTTTAAGGGAAAGAGCACTGGTACTGGGGCCTGGTTCGCAGGAACCCAATGCACTACCAATCAACAACATCACTACCAGTGAGCAAAACGTGGGGGTAACCATGTCAAAGAGGGGCACTTTCCTACAATGACTTTCACCCTCCCACTTGAATTCCAAAGGCCCACAAAATACGCTCACTCAATGTGCCACAGGTGGCTTCTGCATGCCCTGTCCAATCATTGCCTGTTTCCTCCACCACAAATGGACCTGCCAGGTCCAGGCCCAGAAGCATGGCCCTTATGATTTGGAAAGCCATAAGATCAGAATTTGTAGGCAAAAAACGCCAAATGGAAGGCATTTCTGGCACTCTGACCCCAGCTGTGCAAATGGGACATTAAATTATGCCTCTTCAAGCCTGTGACGCTGTGACCATGTTGATAACAATGGATGGTAAGTCCAAGGACTACACCAAAAGACCTGGCCCCTTTTTCTCGACAGCCTGTAGGACCACTGAATGAACCTGACTCCCTCACCCTTTTTGAACCTTGACACTTGCTCTCACTATAGAGGTGAGAAGCTGCCTCACTGATTAGGCCATTCCCCACACTGAGCCTTCTGCAAACAAGCTAAATGGGACAGGGCCATCCTAAACACAGAACGCTTCTAGGGAAAATCTAGATCACCCCTGAAGCCAACCCAGGGGACATGCACCAGTATTTCTGAACAGCCAACAGATGACAACAGTTGAGGTTTGCCAAGCATCACCGGATCTCTCCACCACAGCAGCCAGCTGCCAAGTATTGCATGCCATATGAATTTGATTTTCTTTATTTCGCTGAAATTGGTTTCCTACAGACCACTTTCTAGCCCTTCCCCTTGCTTCCCTTGTGGGGGTCCTTTCCCCACTTTTTTCTACAGTTGCTTTATCAATAATATACCTCCTTTACCATGTTCCCCCCTTCCACCCCTAGCATGTACCCTGCTGTCTCTCTATCAGGAAAGCTCATGCCAGCTTCTTCATACGACAGCCTTTCAGGGGTGGGTCCTTGCCTCTCCCCTCTCTCAACCTACCATCACAGATGCCTGCGCTCCCCCCTCCAAAATGACTAGAGATGACATGGCACTCATCCACCATTTATACCCTCTTAAGCTTCCCTGCCCCATGTGGCTGATGCCTCGGCTCAAGGTTTAGACCCCCTAACAAACGTTCACAGCCCCGCAGATGCCCCCAGAACAGCTTGGGGTTTACTACCCATTTGTATCTCCCACATGTCTCCCACTCCTCTGCTCCCCTTATCCCACATAGGCAAGCAGTTGGCCCTTGGTGACCCATCCATTCCACGCCTGTCTCTCAGCTCTTCCCTCTCTCCCCTCTCTAGACCCCTTTTCCTGGTTCTCCCTGTGTCTCCTTCCCCTGACTTTCCTACTCTTTACCCAAAACTGTTACTGCACCACAGGTGCCCCTCCGTGTTCCAGGGATTGTTCATTGGCCTAGAGGCAGTTCTGCTAGTCTCCACCCTACCGTGCCCCCTGCAGTTCCCGCTGCATCCTGCCGATTGTGATTTATATACCCTAATATCAATGTACTGACTCATTACATGAATCATCAGAAGATCCTGGCTTGGCTTCCAAATGGACGGACACCTCCCTACTCCCCTAAACGCACCTGTTTTCTGCTGAAGCCTAAACTCCTGAGAGATTGGGTGGGAAGGGTCTTCTACAGCTTCTACCCACCCCTCACCTGACCAATTGTTAGACTCCAGAGGCTCAAGGAAATGAGGGGTTGCCATGCTGATATGGAAATTCCTACCCTGTACGTACGGTCTTGCACTCCTGGACTGCCATGGGCAGGAGATATATTCTAGCAAACTCAAGGTCAATGGAATTGTCCTAAGTGTGGGCTCTGTGTATGCCGCAAACCACTCCAAAGAGTTTTCTCTTCTGTGATTCAATTGAGTCCTAATGGAACTGGAATCCACATGCATTTTCCTGGGGGGTGATTAGAACTTAAACCCTGACATGATCCTTAATCGGACGGGCCCCAGTGAGGTAACATACTGCAGTGACTGGGCATTCCTAACTGACATACAGGATGATCAGGGTCACTGTGACATATCTCACCTTCTCCATCCGGGTGACTATGAATATTCAAACCTTTCCCTCGTACACACCTCTAAGGTGCAGACTGATTATTTCTTGAGTAGCCTCCTCCTAGACTGGAACCTACAGACCCCTTACAGGAAACAATGGCAGTTTAATGTCTTGTATTACAAAATGCCCACAGAAAAGGCACACCTCCAAGAGCATCTTAATACTTACCTGTTCGATAGGGGCTCCATGAACTCAGCCCAAACCCGGTGGGTGGCTACAAAGGCCACGCTGCAGGGCTGACTAATGAGAGGCGCAGTGATCGCCAACATGAATAGGATAGAAAAGCAGACATCCGTGCTGCGGGGCATCCGCTCACTAAGTAGAACCTATACTGAATCCCCGTCCAACGGCCTGTGGTGACAACTAGATTGGCAAAAATTGAACTTAATTCCCTGTTCACCACCAAAACGGAGTATATATTATATAGACTTAATCGGACGACACTATGAATAGGGTGAGAAAGCAGGCCACCTATTGGCTGATCAGCTGCAAAAACAAGAAGCTCCGATAACTATCCCAACCATCAGAGACACCTCCAGGGCCATCTTAATGGAGCCTCAGGGTATTGTGGCTACATTTTCATCCTATTATGCTGAACTGTAAAGCCCAAACCCAAAACAGTCCTTGGACATGCAGGAGCACTTCTTCCAGAGCCTCCACCTTCCCTGCCTTAATGATGCAGGAGGGGCAGTCCTGGGTGTAGAGATCACCAAAGAGGAGATTCCCCTGGCCATTGCCAGCCTTCCTTGTAACAAGGCCTCAGTAGAAGATGGATTCCCCAGGGAATTCTACAAATGTCCTAAAGTGGAACCACTGGACCACCTTTATGTTGCCTGTAAAGAATGAGAGGCGGTGGGACACCTTGCTCCCTCTTCCAATAGGGCACTGATCACAGTTTTAACCAAGGAGGGAAAGAATACTCTCCCTGGCTGCAGCTATCACCCAATATCTTTTATCAATGTGGATGTTAAGATCTCTGCTGAAATTCTTGCAAGACACCTTCAAGAGGTAATCCCCACCCTCCTCCATTCTTCTCAGGTCAGGCTTGTCCTACGTTGATCATCCAGAAATCATCTGAGAATGCTGGTTCATATCCTCTGGCTTTCTTTAGACGTGCAATAGAGTAGGGTGGCATTCTCATTGGATGCGGAGAAGGCATTTGACAAGATTGACTGGGGTTACAGGTTTCATACCCTAGACAGATTTGGCCTCAGTGATGACTTCATCTCAAAAGTAAAGTGGTTATACGCGGACACGACAGTACGGGTCAACTGCCTCATGTCAGGGCTTAACCCTGTGGCCCCCTCGTAATTTTGCTTGCACTGGAGCCCCTAGCAGCAGCCATCCCACAGAATACCTGGATTACTGGCATACCTACTCTGTGGGCTCCTTCAAAAATACTTCTCTATGCAGACGATATCCTCCTTACACTGTGGGATCTGGAGGACTCATTTCCTCAATTAATGATTGTCATCACAAGCTTCTCCACCTTTTCAGGCTATAAAGCCAATTGGGACAAGAGCGAGGCATTGGTTATGTCCCAACTCACAACGAGAGTGGCGATCACGTCTTATCCATTCCGCTTGTGTTAGGACCTTCTTAAGTACCTAGGCATATAGATCGCAGGAGGTCTTGACCAACTTGCCTTGGTCAACCTGAACCCCCTAATGATCAAACCTGCAGCAGAATATGCAAAGTGTTCCCAACTGAACCTCTCGTTATGGGGTAAGGTTCGTACGGTCAAGTTGGATACTGGGAATGCTACCAATTAAAGTTGCCACATCCGTCAAATGAGAAATAGACCGTGGGATTAAACGTTCCATATGGGGATCCATGAAACCTTGGCACACAGGCGCTGCGGCAGTCTGAGCCTCCCCAGCATGGAACAATATGCCATGACCCTACACCTCTCACAGCTGATTTATTTTCTACTGACATAAACTCACACGACGCTATGGGTGTAATTTGCATGCCAGCTTACACACTGAGGCTCCAGCCTTTAGTAGATATAGTTATTATCAAAGGACAAAGGCTCCTGTGGACACTTAATGAAGTAATCTCAATGTATATGAGCACAATGGCAATATATTGGGTTATAGTGATATTGGAGAGAGAAGGAAGCAAATAAACCTCTGATTTGTTTTTGAATCAAAAATATTTATATAATCCTTGAAATGAAATACTGTTACAAAATAGTGCATTTGAACATATAGTTCTGAGTGAAAGGTGTCCCAGTGAAAAACGGAACCTAGAACATTAGTGACATATATGTGAAATATATACAAGGTTTCCAATGCTTCATATAAACGACCATATACATATATATGTACAGTGTACAGCGCTAGATACAGTGATCAGTGCTGGTGAACAATGGTTCATTTATGCAACTTGTCATTGAGATTACTTCATTAAGTGTCCACAGGAGCCTTTGTCCTTTGATAATAAGTTTATTACCCTGGTTCCACGTGAGTAGGGTTCCCTTGATCCTGTCCTTTTAGTAGATATAGGGCCCCAACCAAGTCTGCCCCAAAACCTGTGACCTGATGTTCCTCTCTGCCACGCAGGCATGGCATGCGCTCACAAACTGTTTGGATACAATGCCTACATCCACAGTGGTGCCCCGATCTGGCCTAATGCCTGAATGTGCATTGAAAACTTACCGATAGCGTGGGAGGCCTGGTGCTCATGGGGGATAGTGATGGTCAATCACCTCCTCAATGTGGGGTCCTAGAATCCCTTCCTATCCCTGTAGGGTGAATTCCACCTCCCACTATCACAGAAATGGAGATATCTCCAGTTAAGTCATACATTATGCACTCCACCGAGGCACCGCCATGGGAACTGAAACATTGGGGCTATTCAAGGGCGTGGTCTCTGGTTTCTGTAACCTATTGGTATATCACTTACACTCAAAACCCCTCCAGACCCACCTATGCAACAAATGGCAGGATTTACTTAAGACAGACTACTCAAAGGAGGACTGGAGAGACCTCCTAGAGTACCTTGACAGGGGCGTCAGGGAATCTAGGCTGAATCTCACCCTTTTTAAGACACTCCAAGACCGGTCGGATGCCCAAGAAACTACGTTCAGCAGGTCAGCTACATCATGCAGACTGCTGGCAATGCCATCATCTGGACTGCGATATGCTCCATATCCTATATTGCTGCCCCGAACTGTAGTCTTTTGGGTTCTGAATCTTCACTACCCTAATGCCTCGGGTATGCATGCTCCCCTTTCTAGGAAGCTGTTTATGATACATGGCACAATTGATCTGCCCGGCACGGTGTATCTTAGTGAGTGCTCGTATGACCACAAAGCCCTGCATTCTACCTTACTGGCGTTCTCCTCAGAGGCAGACTCACGCTGAATGGGTGACTGAAATATACAAGACGGCAATTTATGAAAGACTCATATATTGAGTGCAGGATAGGTGTACGATACTAAAGTGTGGGCACCATTCTTGGAATCTTCTGACCCAGATGATGCCAGGGGCACTGGAAATGCACGACCCTAAAGCTGAACTCAAACTTGACCTGTTACTAGAACCCAGACAATGACCCGAGACTGTGCCCACCGATGGAGGGAGCCCACGTTGAGCCATATGCCATGCGCTGATTGTCCCACAGACCCCCGCCAGTGACACACGTTACCGAATGCTACATCATACTTCCCAACAGCAATACATGTAAGATACCACTCTGACTTCTAATCCCCACCATGTCCTCACGACGACCAACTCCCCCCCCCCCATCCCCTCCCCACCCCCAGTTACAGCATGCCTAGTTTTTCGATTTATAGCTCCCGTGGGTGAGACATCCCTTTTCAATACGCCCCAGAACGGAGCTGTATTTCTGGGTATTTATGTTATGTTGCCACGAAGCGACAGTCCTGCACACTTCCCCACTGAATTTTGCCGACAGTGCAGCAGCCCCACACTGACCACTCTGTATCGTCGTGGACTCCCCTAATGACTGGGGTTTATGGGGTGGGCTCGAAAATTAGGAACATATTTTGACTTGTTTTCTCCTAGTTCATTTGTATTGATGTATCTTTTGATGTACATTTGATGTTCTGCTATTCATTTTGCACACTATACAGGAAGATCTTTGTGGAATGCCATTTGCACACACAGCCTGGAATGCTCGCATACTTCCGTACTAGCACTGTTCTTATGCCTCATTTATACCACCAAAGCGGGCATTTTATGTTTCTGTATTCTTGAATGAGAAAGCTATGACAATGTACCTTCCCCCTTTGTTTCCACTCCCCTTTGTTCTCATTAAAGATTTGCACCACAGCAGGAATAGGGGTGCAGATGCACCCTGGAACAATATATAGCTGGCCACCGGATTCATAAAAGTTCCATTTCTCTTTTCGGATTGTAGTTTGGAAACGAATGCATACAAATGTGTGGTATTTGCATATATGCCTGGCATGTGCCTGCTTCCCTACTCCGTGTGTCAGATTGCACACTCTGGTTGGTACACACACATGATGTTTGCAAAACAGTGACATTTTACAAATATATTTTTCTTTTTTACCCAACCTGTGAAAATCGGAACATTGATGCACTTTCCCCACACATTGCAAACTAGTATGGGCATGCCTTAAAATGTATGAGAATACTCACAAATGTATGACTGTCTTAAAGTTTGCCTCATTTTCATAGAATGTTGCTGGCCACTTTTGTGTGCCCCTTTCCTTGGAACACAGACATAACTAGTAACCTCTTAAGAATGTTGTATACCTCCTCATGCATAATATGCATATTTCTGACTATATAAATTAGATGATCTAAGTTATACTTCTGCATGTAAAATCCGTTGGAAATCTGGTCCACAGCATTTATTGCAACTAAGAAGGCAATCAATGGTATAGCGAAGCATGCAAGATTCTGAAGATCCTGGAAAAATCAGAATATTGTTTTTTTTTATATGTCGTCAGGAGGCTGCGCACAAACATATTTTGTCCAATGAGATGTGGATGACCTTGGTGACAACTGAGGTGTAGGAAGTCATCTGGGGGCTGTGTTTTTGTGATATCCCAGATTAACATCTTAAACGTGTATCTTACTCTCTAAATGAAAAATAGAATCTGACTTAGACTTGAATCATGGGAAGATTCTTTCTTCTCATTTGCAGACTGTACTGCTTCGATGACCCATACTATAATAGCCTCTCTGATTTTCCCTAGATTTTGAGAAATATATCAATAGAGTGGACATGTGGTCATTGAACATACACCTAACTATTGGACTGTGCCCTTGGAAAGTTTCCAGACCAAAACATTTTGCTAAATAACCTATTTATTCGATTAGATTGGGATCCACTCTGCTCGTGGCGGAAGTTGACTTAATAACCCCAACCCTTGTCAGGGAGAACCCTTAAAGCCACTAAATTAACTTGAGCGCAACTCCTGGATAGCTATGGCACAGAGGAGACAGGCTTAACTTGCGAGGAATGTGTAAAGTATTTATGCAGTATCAAAACAGTAGTAAAATCAAAACCCAACACAAGAAGATTACCAAACCAAATTAGAAAAACAGGGTAGATTTTCATAAATAAAATGCTATCAAAATGTCAAAATTCCAATTTAGAAATATATAGTACATTTTAATAAATACAATTACACCAAAACGGTAAAAATCCAGGAAGGGAAGCCAGAGTTATGAATTTGTAATATTTAAATGTGAAAATAGCGCCAAAAGCATTAACCACTAACCACGGTCAACTGGTTGTCCTTGGCGGGTACCTATACGCAAGTTAAGTCCAACCACGATGGAGCATGGGTCGGATACAGAAACCAAACCAACTTTGGCCAGTTTGGAAGATTTATATTCGGGTTTAGGCCCTGAGTTATGTATAGGCGGACAGCCCACCTTTCCGCCATGGGGATGGAGTAAATTACTCCATCCCCATGATGGAGGGACTGCGGGCCTAATCTATAAATGACCGCTATGCAGACAGTCATTTACAAAAGCATTGTCAAGAACAGCCGTCACGGCTGTTCTTGTCAATGCATTTTGCACTTTGCTACAGGGCTGCATCAGCAGGATGTGGCCCCATAGTAAAGAGCATTCTTTTTTAATTTTCAAAAAGAAAATCCTGAAGCAGAATTTTCTTATTGTAAATGAAAAAAAGTTATGCTTCCCTTGCCATGGGAGTAATCTCCTATAACGGGGGAGCATTATTTGCATTTTACTGTCCCTCACCACCAGGGTTTGTCTGGCGGTGAAAGACAGTTAAAAATGGCTATATGTCCAGCCATCCTAATTGGGCGAACAGACATATAGTAATTTCTCTGACTGATCTTTCTCCATAGGGCTTTTGGAGACGTTTGGCCACAGCGGAGAAGGAGTAGTCTCCGCTGTGGCCACACTTATGGTCCGACCATATAGAGATCATGTGGGCGGACCATTATGTTGATGGGGAGGGACCTTTGTCGCCACTGCGAAAGGATTACCCTCCCCCAACAAATAAAGCAGGCCCTTAGTCTCTGAAATAGAAGTGAAAAATTCTCATCTGGGTAATGCAGCAGGCTGTGGACGAAGACAGCTCCACGTCTTCAGAGAGCCACTGGACAAAGTCTCTGTGAAGCTGTTGACATTTGGCAGTAAAGCTCTGATAGGGAGAAATCTGAATTTAACAGGGTAGGGTTGTTAGAAGTTAATTAAGTCCCTGGGCAGAGCCCAGATGGTCACCCTGCCAGATGAACAGAACACCTCCAAAACCCAAGCCATTCTTCTGAGCTCTTGGAGCAAGTTCACATCTCATCAAGGGAGCTGTTTAGCTCATTGGTGACAGCTGTAGCCCATGCAGGTGGGCCTACTATAAGCAAGGTTTAGACCTGTCAAAGGTGGCTATATTGACAGGTCAAATTTGCAGTTTAGATGTGCATAGTCAGGGTACACATGGCAGGCCTGCAGTCATGTTTGCCTTGTCACTGAAGTAGTTGGCACACAATGGTTGCTGTAGCCCACTGGTGACATTTATCTTACATGCCCTTGGTACACTTTCTTACATATACTGTGGGCTTACAAGTAAGTTAAATTTGCCAAGTAGGGGTATGACAATGTCATCATGTTGAAAGGGGGAGCACAGACACTTTGCTACTGCTTAGTAGGGGGTAAAGTGCACAGAGTTCTACAGCCAACAAAACATTCAGGCATAAATCTGGGGGTACATCACACAAAAGATGGCCAGTTTCAACAAGGTGCTAGAAAAAACATCGACATAAATATCAATAAACACTTGGAGCTGTACCAATGTGAATACTGTAATGCCTAATGGAAAACGATGTTAAATTCTATAGTCAAGTTTTTATGCTATCCCAAGGTTATTGCATTAAATAGGTTGGCATCCGTGGGATTAAATACCATATAGACCAACCACAACATAGTGGCATCTCACTAAAGAAGCCAAGCTACTTGGGCAATAAAGCTTTCTTCGCCAGCCAGTGGCAAACCACCCAGAGCCGTCTCAGCCCATCCAGAAAATCCAGAAATGTCACCATAAAAGGTACTTAAGCAAGACGTCTGTTCCACACCTCTGACTCTCGGACAAACTACTCTTCCTCATGCATTGCCCCTTGTTTGTATAGTTCAGGAACGAGCTAAAATATTACCTGTTTGGACAATTCCATCTTCGGCCCATCTGCCTAGCTTTCAGGAGTGTCTAGGGTACTTAACACCTGCAAATCTAAATCAACATTTTCCCAGCAAATAAAATATATATGTATATGTATCCAATGTATTTGTGTCTGTTCTGTTTTCTTACCCTCAATGTAGTGCTCAATAAAAAATGTTTTATGGAGTGATATTCTATATTCGCCCTCCTCGCCACACCCTCCACATTGAAGGTCAGGTTTGTCGTCTAAAATGACATAAGTACAATAAACGAAAATAAAGCAGTTAAAATTGCCTGAATATAAAAGAGCTACTTATGCTTAATGAAAGTTTGTTATCTTAATTCAGTACAAAACAGATTATCCGCACAGCTTATTATTTTTGATCGCCCCCTCTTTGTTTTGAACTTGTTAAGCTGGCCTGTGAAGCAAAACTAATTACAAGATGAGTGATCTTAACATTAGCTCCTGCAAGCAAATACCGTGCCTGATCAATAACACTCACTCTGCACACCACCAGGAGCGGATTTGTTTTGTTTTTAACAATGTCTTTATTAGTGACTTAATGCATACAAATGGGTACTTCAAAATGTATTACGAGGGTTTATTTTTTAATTTTTATTGTCGGTGGAAGATAACAATGAAATGCAAAATCTCCTTTCTCTATAAATTGTATAGAATTCATTTCATAGTTAATAAGAATACATACACCCACAATTCTCTGACTTTTTAGCATGTGTTAAAGTATTGTAGATAGTCAAAAATTTCTGACAAGGACTTTTTGTCTTGAATAATAGAGACTGCACTAAGCTTAAGTAAAAAATAAATAAATAGCATTCTAATGTTTCTTTTTTTTAGTTTGCTGAGCTTGGATGATCTTCCACAATCCATTTAGGAGAAAATGTAAAAAATGTTTTTAAAAGAGGCAAGTTGTTAATGGTGTTGGTAATCTCGGAATCCAAAGTATTTTCAAGTGGAATGGTTGAGGCCTGGTGGGCTTGATTAATGTCAGGCTAGAATATTGAACATTTAACCTTCTTGCTTACATGAATACCTCTTCGACATTGTTGGACATGGCCCTTTTGCAGGGTTATCCCCAAACATTTTGCCTTCCTCAGCCAATTTTTATGACGTTCTTTTCTTGGTTTTAGGACTCTGGGCACTTTACCACTCGTAACCAGTGCTAAAGTTCATGTGCTCTCTCCTTTAAACATGGTATGATTGGTTTACACCTGTTTGGCATATTTAATTTACTTGAAAGTCCCTTGTACAATGGTTTCCCATATACACAGGGCCTGTAAATTAAATGCTATGAGCAGCACTGCTTGTGCCACCCACTGACATAGCCTTTCAAACCTATCTCAGGCCTGCCACTGCAGGACCTGTATGCACAGTTCACTGCTACTTTGACTTGGCTTATTTATTATGCTTACACACAGGTCACCCCTTAGGTAGGCACAAGGTATGGACAGGGTGCTTTTTAAGTGAAGGTAGGACATGCTCCTTTATTGTGTGGTATGTCCTGGTAGTGACAACCAGCCTATTTTGTTTCTCACTATTGTGAGGCCTACTCTCATAGGCTAGCATTGGGAATTCCCTTATATATATATATATTTAAGTGGTAATTCCTGACCTAAAAGGATTAGTGTTGCCAAGTTTGGTATGTTTAGAATGGTAGTGATAAATCCTGCTTACTGGTGTAGTTGGATTTTACATAACTATTTTAGAAATGCCACTTTTAGAAAGTGGGCATTTCTCTGTGCTTATGACTCTTTGTGCTTTGCAGCCTGACTCCAATCCACATCTGTGAAGCAACAAAAGTTGGACTTCTTGTGGGAACAAATGGATATTTCTTTAGCCAGTGAAATTCTTAATTGGTCATTGGGCTGGTCTTTACCTACCAATTATGATTCAAAACCTATTCCATCTAGCTCATTCCCAAACTAATGGGCCTAATCATATTCTATAATAAATAACAGCACAAACATCTTTTTCAACATATATATTCACAATACTTATTAGAATATACTTAAAACATATATATATATATATATATATATATATATATATATATTACCTACTGGCGGTCGCCAGTGGGTAGTTATAGTTAGGACCTATTTTCCATAGGAAATTCACAACATTCTATTTCCAATAACTTTGGCGCCGGTTGATGAATCTTCGCGAAATTTTCAAAACTAGTGGGGCGCTCTGGTCTGCTCCTATCCTGAAAATCTCGGGGTGATTCGTCAAGTGGGGGCCGAGAAAAAAGGGGGGTCCCAAAACGTGTTTTCCCCATGCAATTTTCCATAGGAACCTTTAGTCGCAGCTACAGCCTCGAACTGCTGAACGGAATTACACCAAATTTGACAAAAAGGTAGCCCTTGGTTCAGAGTCGTGCCTTTTGGTTAAATGGTGTAAATCCGTTCAGTAGTTCCTGAGAAATTTGAAAAAGAATACACATATATATCTGGGCGGAGCCTAACCACACATGTCATCGTGAGATCTGATTGGCTGTCAGCACTTCATCCTGGAATTGCTGGCAGCCATCTTGGGACCAATATAAATTATAGTACCCCATTGAAATGCATTGTAGTGAATCGAAGATTTTGAGGGTTACCAAAAGGAGAACTATAAAGGGTGATAACAGACTTTAGTTACATTAGAATTCATTTGTTGATGGTACCATACTAATTTCAGGAATTGTGGTGTGTTCTAAGGTGATTTTACCCTGTGAAAAACCTTCTGCTGGGATATCATGAATCATGTTTGAGAGAACTATTTTCACATGCTTGTCCCATACAGTTTTGGAAGGTGCTCCAGAAGCTAAAATGAGAGCATATTTTCTGTAAATTCACATTATCTTTCTCAGTCATGTGAGAATGAAGTCTGACATTCTCAGTAAAACATGTACATCCAACAAGGGCGGAGACTGTCAGTTGATTCCTTTGTGTTCTACTGCAGCTTCCCAGAGTGTTCTAAAGAACAACTAGAGTGCTAACAGCCTTACTTATGACAAAAGTATGCCACACCTGAAGCCATCTTGATTGGAATAAACTGGTAACACTTAAAACATTTAATTTAAAAAGGAACAAAATGATGGGGTTCATTTTGTCATAGAAATTATGGTTAGTGCTGTAGAAAGAAAAATTAGGACATGTTTCAAGTGTGATATCAAATATCTTCCTGTTATATTTCAACAGGAGCAGCCTGTCAGTTGATGCCTTTGTGTTCTACTGCAGCTTCCCAGAGTGTTCTAAAGAACAACTAGAGCGCTAACAGTCTTACTTATGACAAAATTATGGCACACCTGAAGCCATCTTGATTGGAATAAACTGGTAACTCTTAAAACATTTAATTTAAAAAGGAACATGAGGGGCTTCATTTTGTCATAGAAATTATGGTTAGTGCTGTAGAAAGAAAAATTAGGACATGTTTTAAGTGAGATCTCAAATATCTTCCTGTTATATTTCAACAGGAGCAGCCTGTCAGTTGATGCTTTTGTGTTCTACTGCAGCTTCCCAGAGTGTTCTAAAGAACAACTAGAGAGCTAACAGTCTTACTTATGACAAAAGTATGGCACACCTGAAGCCATCTTGATTGGAAGAAACTGGTAACACTTAAAACATTTAATTTAAAATGGAACAAAATGAGGGGGTTCATTTTGTCATAGAAATTATGGTTAGTGCTGTAGAAAGAAAAATTAGGACATGTTTTAAGTGAGATCTCAAATATCTTCCTGTTATATTTCAACAGGAGCAGCCTGTCAGTTGATGCTTTTGTGTTCTACTGCAGCTTCCCAGAGTGTTCTAAAGAACAACTAGAGAGCTAACAGTCTTACTTATGACAAAAGTATGGCACACCTGAAGCCATCTTGATTGGAATAAACTGGTAACACTTAAAACATTTAATTTAAAAAGGAACAAAATGAGGGGTTCATTTTGCCATAGAAATTATGGTTAGTGCTGCAGAAAGAAAATTTAGGGCATGTTTTAAGTGAGATCTCAAATCCTCTTCTATTTCATTAGAAAATTTTGACATGCAGACTGAAACAATCGCTTTCAATACCAGCAGTAGACTTCCAGTTAACTCCCTGGTGAGCAGTAGCTTTACTACAGTGATCTAATGAACAACTAGAGTGCTAACATTCTGAATTTATGGCAAATGTGTGACACATTTGAATGCCTTCTTGATGGAATCAAAGTAAAAACTGAAAGCATTTCCTACTGAGGAGACTGCAGTAAATGACGAAATTAGGAAAATTCATAACAAATAAGTCTCCCAAGATGGCCACCAGAGAAAAAAGAGCCCAAATGTAGCACAAATATCACCCAGATGTAGCCCACATATAGCCCAATGACACAAGTGTGCAAAACACTTTTTATTTTTAGTTTTTCTGCAGTTTTATATAGTGCAAACTGGTCAGGTATTGGAGCGTTACATCTTACTTGGACCCCTTATTGCGTATTTTGCACGAAGTACATGAAATTGATCTTGCGAAACATTGAACTTTACGATTCTGTTAACCTGAAGTTGCTCTGGACCGGGCTTTGTAACACCCGTTTTTACCTTCTGGTTTTAATTAATTCTCACTGTATTGTATTAGGAAAGAGGATTTACTGTTTTTATGTACACTTTTATGATCTTTGTTTCTAAATCAGATCAAATAAAGTTTAATGAATTCTGTGGCAGGATGGAGGCGAGGATTATGCATATCTTTCCTCACTTTATTTGCATAGCAGTTCAAAGAAAACGTAACACAACAATCATTAAACAAAAGACTACACAACCCATGAACCATTAGGGGTAGTCTCCAAGGCAACTATAGTCCAATCATATCACAGTCCATTGTATATAATATCATGACGTCCCTTCCGCTTCCTCTTTCTTCACTGCTCGTCAGTTAAGTGCATTCCTTACATTCTTGGCTTAATCTGACGTTGTTGCTGTTTGTATAGCGGTTTCTTGTGCACGTTATTAGCATTATTGCCTTGGTATTGTTTCATATTCCCTGCGCAGCAGGCTCTTGCCCGAGCGCGCTCTCCCCTCGCAGTTTCTCCCGCTGTGTGCTCTGCGCGCAGTGAGATCCTGTCAGGCGCGTCTGGTCCGAGCGAGGCAGCTCCGTCGAGCGCTGCCGCTGGTCTTTACGCGCGTTTGGGAATCCGGTCACTCCTTTAGTGTCTGCTTGATTCCCGACCAACCCTCGCCTAATTTTGACACAGCTATGCGGTGATTTCCTCACACGGCCACGTTATTGACCTGCACCACCTGGTGGTGGTAATTGGTATTGCGCCTCAGTCTATTCTTATAACAGCTTCGGGGAAAGCCCAGCTGTTGGAGCACCGGCGAGGGGGCTGTCTTAAGGATTTTAAGGGCATTTGTTCTGTGCTCACACCCTCTGCTATCATGTCTTCTCCAGAAGACCATTTTTACTCCTCCTACCAGGAAGTGGAGGAGGAATGGCCCCCAACTTCTCCCTCCAGCAGTGGACCAAGCCCTCTCTCTGGCTATTTCTAGGGCGCTGGCTCCTCTTAGGGATCAGGTTGATAAGCTGGTGAAAAGCATCCCTGGGGTGTTCAGTGACCCAGATCTGGTGGTGGCGGGTCCAAGTAGCTCCCAGATGGGGAATAAAAGGGCCGTTAAGCATAACGCGGGCACTTGGAAGGATTTGATAAACTTACGGAGACCTTCCTCAAGAGTGCGCGAACGCTAAAACATGCACCCTGCCGGGAGGAGGACGGGCCCGGAGAAAATTGCGACACTGTCACCACTATTGTAGACCCCGACAGCGGGTTTCCCTTAGAGAGAGAGGGTGTATCGGAGGACGATTTCTCCTCCGATGAGGATAAGGACTCGGGCGTCCCTGGCGTCCAGAGTCCCACTCTCTCAGTCCCCGGTTGGGGACGGGGTCCACTCGGACATGTTCGAGCCTACCCAAATTTACCATCCTAGGTCGGCAGAGTGGACACCTGACGCCAAAGTGACAGAGTATGTGGTGGGGAAAATCCATCAACCCCTTGAAAGGGAGGTCAGGAATAGGATGAGGGAGAATGCCCCAGGCCCTCACTGAAGGGGAAGGTGGCACACACGCCTGAAATTGATGAGAAACTATGTACCTTTTTCTCCAAGTATATGAGGGATCCCAAGAAAGGAATTGATAGGTCTTGGACGTGGTAGGGCCCTTGACCCAAATTATTCAATTGACGGAGCGTTCCAAAGAGTCAGGATCCCCTTTGTCCACGGATATTGTGGCTGGTTGGGTGCACTACCCTAAACCCTAAAACACTACCCCCTCCACTACCCAAACACCACTGCACTACCCTAAACCCTAAAACACTACCCCCAGCACTACACCCTACACTACCCAAACATAACTGCACTACCCTAAACCCTAAAACACTACCACCAGCACTACTCCATACACTACCCAAACACCACTGCACTACCCTAAACCCTAAAACACTACCCCCCAGCACGACCCCCTACACCACCCAAACACCACTGCACTACCCTAAACCCTAGAAAAGAAACCCCCACCCCATGCCCAATCCCCCTTACCTCTCACTCCTCCTGGTTCCTCTCTCCTCGTGGTTCCTGCTTCACGTCATCTCTGAGGGGCGGTGCACGTCGTTGTAAGGAAACGGAACAGCCTCTGTTTCCTTACAACGACATGGATCGTCTACATGTTTTTAGAACGCATGGTCATTTACCATACATACCTTTACAACAAAATTCGTTGTAAAGGCATGCGTGGTAAATGACCATGCGTTCTAAAAAATGCGTAGTAATGACTTTGTGATGTACAACGCATGCGTGGTAATGCATGCGTTGTAATGGTATCGCAAAGTAAAAAAGTCGTTGTAACGGCTGTTTACCGATCGAAGCTTGCCCCTGTTCTTCAGTGAGACGTTTATTTGATTAATTAGGAGGAAGGAATGTGTTTTTTTACCGAAAAGTGCATTCCCGGCTGTTGTATTGTGAAAGTGTCTGCGTGGCCTGGTTTCACTTCCGGTGAGAGAGTGGAAGAGTCTGTTTGGATCTAAAGGAGTTCTGTTGTTGGACGGGGCCGGCGCGACATGTCATCAGAAAACATAGCTAATGGAAAGCGTCCTCCCTGAAGTGTGGAGCAGTGCCATGAGAGGTCAACGAGTGTGCGTCCCACCGCAGTATGACCGTACCGCGTGACCCATGTGCCGCCTCCAGAGTACGGGAGGCAGAAGCGGCATCGCAGGTCCTCTTGAAGACCGTTGTAGCACTAATTCTACATTTTGGTACTAGGGAATTTTAACTTCGTTGTTCCTGCTAGATACAAAGAGAAGATCCTGTGTTATTCAGTGCCCTCGTTACCTTTTTTGTGGGTTGTGGTGCTTGTCACTTCGCTGCCCCGCCGGTGCACATGACTGGGCACCCCACCTCGTATTCCATCTGCAGGGCCTCTGCCCTCGGATCGCTGGTTTCGGTTTCTGGAGTAGCAACATAAACAGTTGCTCCCAAAGGACTAGCCTGAACACTTAGGTGAATATCCCCTGCACCAGCATTCCACGGAAATTCTTTCCTAGCTCTCCCACGTCAACGAGCACGGCTCCGCTCACGACACCGTATGACGTCATCGGAGCCATAAGAGGACCTCATCGGCGTGCTGACGTCAGTTCCACCCATTTTTTCCGTGCCACCGAGGCAAACAGGGGACCGAGACATTTTCACATGTATACATAGTATAATAAATATATATATATTCACTGAAAAAACCATAGGTTTCAGGCACGTTATAGTTAGAAATTAGCATTTAAAAACCTTAGAAATTCACTGAAAAACCATAGGTTTCAGGCACGTTATAGTTAGAAATTAGCATTTAAAAACCTTAGAAATTCACTGAAAAAACCATAGGTTTCAGGGGCGTTATAGTTAGTGGACATTTCACTCGTACAAAACCATAGAAATTCCCCCGTTATAGTTAGTTCAGCTAACTATAACTCGCGCGCCCGCAATGCACTGCTGATGACGTCACATATTACATCACTCATGACATGGTCAGTGACATCACTCATGACATCACTGATGACATCTCAAATGACATCACTGATGACATCACTGATGACATCATCCAGTGAATGTGTGTTTTTCTGAAAATTAAATATGTTTTATATATGTATATCTCAAGGTCGATGGAAGAATAAATGGGTATATAAGTGTCTAAATGGATGATTTTTTTTGTAACATTGATTGTATAACTGACTAAGTGTATCTTAGTGAATACATGGGTTAGTGAGTAATGTTTAAATATGAAAATATCTGTATCAGTCTCTCACTTTGTGTATAAGTGGCTGCATGGGTTGGTGAGTTGCTACATGAGTGTCTATATGGGTTATTAGTTGGTTTTTTGAGTATCAGTATGAGTGTCTGAGTGTCTGTATGGTTCGGTGGGGGTATTACTTAGTGCATAGATGCATGAATGAGTGACTCACTGTTTGTATGTGTTGAGGACAGCATGTGTGCAGGACTGTATAGGTGGATGAGTATGTGTATGGGTGTGTTAGTGAGTGAATGACTGTCTCAATAGTGTCTTTATGAGTAACTACATATGTTTTAAACTAGTATATGTGAGTATTGGTGTATATAAGTGAGTATATGTGAGAGTGAGAGATTGGAAGAGTTCCTGTACAAATAAATAGGTGTTTCTATAAGTGATTGTTTAAGAGAGTAAGTATGTGTAGGTTTCTGTAGAAGTAAGTGTGGTAGTGTGTGTATAACTGTATATGCAAGTAAATGGATGTTTGATACTTTGTTTGCATGTGTGACTATGTCTGTGAGTAACTCTATGGATGAGTGGCGGTGTGTAACAGGATGTATAGGTGTATGAGTACATGTATGAGTGACTGTATAGGGACTGTTGGTGAATGAGTGGATGTGTGTAGATCTTGGAATTACTGAATAGGTGTGTTGTAACTGGTATTGGTATGTCCATTGTTTTGAAAATGTTAGTTTGTATTTTTGAGTGTGTGTATCAAAGGTTATATTAGGGTGAGAGGAGGTCTGCCACTCTATCACAAGGATGATGTCATCAGTGATGTCATTTGAGATGTCATCAGTGATGTCATGAGTGATGTCACTGACCATGTCATGAGTGATGTAATATGTGACGTCATCAGCAGTGCATTGCGGGATGCACGAGTTATAGTTAGCTGAACTAACTATAACGGGGGAATTTCTATGGTTTTGTACGAGTAAAATGTCCAGCTAACTATAACGCCCCTGAAACCTATGGTTTTTTCAGTGAATATATATATATATATATATATATATATATATATATATATATATACATCACTTCAATATAAACAAAGGTAGATAGAGTGTACCAACACATATGTTAGATATCCCTATACCTATAGGACCCCTCTTTCTTCAAAGCCATTTTGGATATATAGCTGCTGCTTTTCAATATTGTTGGCAGTCCATATTCGAGGTCGTCCTTTGTAGAGACACCAATGAGAAAATATCTAGTCCTCAAAATTGTTCTAAGGTGTCTTTCTAACCAAAAGAACACAAGTTAAATTTATATCGGACTCCTCTTGGAAAAAAGGTCAACGCGTTTTGGCCCTTATATTTGGGCCTCTTCAGGACACTGGAAGTCGAGGCACCTGTAATTTAATATATGTACATCAAATTAAGACTCTGAGGCTACATTGCGCTCGTTAACATACAAATAAGCCCATAACCCTATCTCTAAAGATCTCTAAATGTCAGAAACATAAATAAAAAGTATAACAAGGTAATGTATGCGTAAGGAACCAAAAGGGGGAAGAAGTTTTTGGGGAAAAAGAGGAAAGATTCTGGTGCGTGGGAAAATTCTCCACAGTATTGTGCTTTTACCCCTATCATGCAACTACATAAAGTGTACCCACCCACACAAGGTGACCCTTCGATAGTGCAAGAGGCTAGCTGAGGCTCAAAAGACAGTACTCACATAGGAATGTTTCAGTCACAAGAGCCTTGCTCAACTTATCGTCTGGTACTCAACATCAAGTTAATACAAGCCCATGGTTCCAGGGAGAACCATCTGCTGTGCACAAAAAACCTGCCTATGTCTGTTCACCTTGTCACCACTGTTCTGGGAAGGGGGCAATATCAACTCTAGAACCAGAAAAACGACAATGGATACCGCAGTCCCAGGCCATTCCGAAAGTGGAGCAATTCAGCACCGCTCATGTAAAAGATAACACAAAAATACCTCGGGACTTACCCAATAAAAGTAATATGTTAAATAATGCGAAAACAGAGCACAGCACCACAGAAAGTAACAGCTGACCATTAGAAGTCAGTAATGTATTTAATCTTAAATCACATCAATCTATATGGCAAGAACAAAAATAAGTGTACAATAGTTTCCAAAAACGTTGACACGCAGTTGTAGGGCATAAACAGCAGGCACGTGTTTCGTCGATGAACGACTTTCTCAAGGCTTTTGAGAAAACATATATGACAGATTGTTTGTTTTAAAACACATTCCAAGAGGGAAATTTTTCTGCATCCCAACAACGTTCAACACTAGTTCTGTACCCAAGTACATCAGTGCAAGGCAGTAAAAAGAACTTTATTCTCCACGGAAGAAGTGCCAAAACAGGAGAGGAAAAAATAGAAACCCGATAACTCAGTAGGGAAGAATCCACTATATTGTACACTTGTTTTGGTTTTGTTTTTGTTCTTGCCATATGGATTGATGTGATTTAAGATTAAATACATTACTGACTTCTAATGGTCAGCTGTTACTTTCTGTGGTGCTGTGCTCTGTTTTCGCATTATTTAACTTGATGTGTATGGGGGAAGCTTGTTACCTACACTTAGTGACACTGTGGATGGCACAGTGTTGACATTGAGCACGCCAGAGTATGTATGGTTATATACTTGTGCAAACTACAACAGAGGCGCTGACTGTTCTTTTTGTAACCACTGCCATCATTTGCATATATTACAGTTTATTGTGGCATTGTTGTGCACTCTGTTATTGCCGAATTTTGAAAAGTACTTTGCTGTATTAGGACAATGTTTAACTTCAAAGATGACAGGGACAAACTGTTTGATGAATTATTTCATGGCAAGAGCAACCCAAATGTAACTACCTCTGTAAATAAGGGGGAAGGTCTTAAATCTAAATTTCAAAAGTTGGAGAGATTACGTAAGCAAGAGGCATCCAAATGGTGGGATGCCACTGTATTGAAAAAATATATTGAAATGAAACAAGTCCCACGTGGTTTGAGAGTCATCATTTTTCCATCATTTGATGACTTAGGAGAGGATCTATTGCTAGAATGGGAAGACTTACTACCAAGCTCTTCCTATGGAATGATGTCAATATTGATAAAGCATGCAGAGAGGAAAAGGGAGCAATTATTGACGGAGATTCTAACAGTGGAAGAAGAGATTAGCCAACTTAATTTGAAGGAAACAACAGAAAAAAACTATAAGATTCTGGAAGAGGTACTTGCTAAACATCAATTATATTTTAAGGAAAAGAAGTCTCGCAAACTCAAGAGAGACGACAATGATTATAGATCGGGACGTGTATTTACGTTTGCACGTAAGTTTGACAACATTCAGTTGAGTACCAATAAAAATAGTTCCAACCTGGGTGATCAAGCAAGTGGAGTGTCCAACAGTGAGTCTGATATTTCTAGTATCAGAAGTGATAACAATGAGGGGCCAAGCACTAGTCTAAATACAGGGAACTCAAGAGAGGATCTCACTTCTAACTCTTTTTTAAGGGAGGTAGAAAGATTTCGAAAAGGGAACAAGTCAGAATTCAACAAACGTCAAAATGTGTCCACAAGACCAGGAGGGTCTACAATAGATCAGGCAGAAACAGGAAAAGACGGATATCGAACCAGGTCGAAGACAATGAACAAGTAGATTTGCCAGTTGTGATTGATGACATCAATGTTGTTGCTAATGTGTTAAACAATGAGAAAACTGCTGAGATTGCTATTGTTAACTTATCTGAACATGCTTTGAGCTCTGATGAAATAAAATTATTATCAAAGGGCTTCAGCTTTTGTCCAGCCTCCTAACCTGATTTTAGCCAAATGCACATAGATGTTTTCAAATTTGTGCGTAATCTCAAGGTAAATTTTTTTTTTGCACTAAATCCTAAAATTGTAAATGATCGGTCAACTACACATAGAACACCTAGTGATAGGACCATCCAAAACATCTACAATATACACACCTTGCTAGCCATTAACGAAGAAGATAATGATGTACCCACTATATCACAAATTCTGTCAGATCTAGACATTTCCCCAGATTTAAGTATTGATAGCAGCTTGAAGCCCAAATCCATCTTCCAACCAACACTGGGGCGCCGATTCCGATTCAGGCCGGAAATCACTCCGACCGAGCCGGACCCGGAGAGATTTCCGACCGAATCGGGCCCTAGCAGCCCGACCGAACGAGTACGATGCGTACGCATGCAATCGGACTCGATTCGGTCGGACTCCCATTGAAGTCAATGGGAGCCGGTCGTAAAACGCGTACGCGGGCTCCCATTGACTCAATGGGTGCGAGGCGAACAAGGGCGCCCCCCACAGCGGGTACGCGTCGATGCGACTCGCGCCGTACATGCACAGGTACGCCCTGTGTGCAACTCACGCGGCTATGCGTACAGGGGGGTCTGACACGGACCCCCCAAGTCCGGCTCCGACTGCTCTTTCGAGCCGGAGGGCGCGAGTCGGTCGGACTGCTCGCGGCGCGCATCGAACTTGCCCGGCCGGGGAACGTCTCCATTGCGCGGTTCGAGTCGTGTCCGTGCGAGTCGGTCGGAGCAAGTCGGACCCGCGTACGAGTCGGTCGGCGATTTCGCTTGCGCTCGCATCGTACTCGCTCGCCCGGACGCACGTACGAATCGGTCGGGAAAGAGGGCTCCGAATCGGATCCGGTTAAGCCGAATCCGATTCGGTGCCCTACCGGCCGAGATCGGAATCGGCCCCTGGGTAGTGATAACATGATGGAAACTTTTCTTCGATTAGTGACTAAAGATTTATATGCATGGGAAGACACATTCAATTTTAAGAAACCTCTAAGAAATGATAATCTTACTAGCGGGGAAAGATCTGCTCTACGAGAATTCAACCAACATCCAGATTTGATCTTAAAGGAGGCAGACAAGGGGGGAAATCTAGTCCTTATGAATACCAAAGACTACCTTGCTGAAATTGATCGGCAGCTTGCTGATACTGATGCCTATGTTGCCCTTACCCAAAATCCAATGAAGTCCATCACCTCATTACTGGAACCAGAAACCAGTCCCAGGATGCTTGTTTCCGGTCCAGGGAAGACATGGCTTGGCAGTTTGGGCTGGACTGTTCCCATGAGGCACAGGGTCAGACTGATTTGCATATGGCCATGGCAGAACTGGGGTGGCAGAGTGAGCTAAAGATTGATGATGGATTAAACTCAGATCAGTTGAATGGGGGTGAGTGCTTGCAATGTTCAACACTCCGTCCATCATCCCCTTTGGTTTTACAATGTTCGACCTAAGTTGGCAGGGTATGCCCAGACGTGGGTCCCTTGCTCACTTTGCCACTGGAATCAAGATAGCTTGGCTGATGAGGGCTGTGAGCTCGAAACCGTTCCCAGGATGCTTGTTTCCGGTCCAGGGAAGACATGGCTTGGCAGTTCGGGCTGGACCATTCCCATGAGGCACAGGGTCAGACTGATTTGCATATGGCCATGTCTGAACTGGGGTGGCAGAGTGAGCTAAAGAATGATGATGGATTAAACCCAGATCAGTTGACTGGGGGTGAGTGCTTGCAATGTTCAACACTCCGTCCATCTTCCCCTTTGGTTTTACTTTATCTCTATAATGTATTCGCCATAACATGACTAAGATGCCCATGTGAGATTCGCCCTCTAATTATTTCTTGTAAGAACTGCTTACTTGCCTACACTTACTGATACTGCTTTCAAGTTTTGATTATTTTTTGGCACGCGCTTATTCTGGTTTTTGTGTCAAGTCCGTCCACTTTTAGTATTGTAAGTAGACTGAAATTAAGCGATTTTGAGTGGGAACAGATGCTTTGCTTTAGTTAATAACTTTTATTGTTATCACCAACAGTTAGTGACATGTCGTTATGCATATTTTGTAGTTCATTATAACTTTAAGAAACTACAACTATGGCTACTGCGCTCATGGTGAGCAGTCAAAATATAGAAAATTAAATATCGATCTACACTAATATCGAGGTGACAATATCGAAGGGACAGAATATCGATGTTAAGAATATCGATGGACAGAATATCGACCCTAAGGTAAGTAATATCGATTTTTTTATATCGATGTAAGTAATATCGAAGTTAGTAATATCGATATCAAATATATCAATGTTACTAATATCGATGTTACTAATATCGATATTTATATTATTGTTATGTATTTTATTATGTATTTAATATGTATGTGTTTTTGTTAAGTGTTCTACTTGTCTAAAAATATATGTATGCAATTTTTATATGTTAATAATGTTTTTGTAAGTTATTTTTGTTTTTTAGTACCGTAGCGGGTTGTGGGTTTATAGGGAATAGGGTGGGAAGTAATTTAATTGTAATTAAGTAATAATTTATTTTAATTAATTGGTATTGATAATTATATTATTGTTAATTAACTAATAATTGGTAATTTTTATTAATTGGTTATTAATTTTTATTAATTGATCATTATGTTAAGTGTATTATTTTATTATTGGAGTGTGTTGTGCGTTTATAGGGGAATAGTGTTGGAAGTAATTTAAATCTAATTAAGTAATTATTACATTTATTGTTGGATATTGATAATTAATTTATTGGACATTAATTATTAATTGGTAACTATTTTAAATTTTAATTTTTTTGTTAGGAAAATTTATTTTGTGTTTTATTATTAATTGGTAATTAAATATTATTAAATATTATTTATTGATCAATTTAATTAATATATGAATAAGTAATTATTAATTGGTGATTAATGTTTAATAATTATTATTATTGGTATAAAAAAGCATTTAATTGTTCAATATTTGTTAATTGGTAATTACGTTTTAATAATTATATTTTTTTTACTAAAAATATTTTATTGTTCAATATTTATTATTTGGTAATTAATATTTATTAATTATTATTTATTGTTATTTATTATTAATTTATTGTTAATACATTTTTCATTGGTAGCTATGTTTTTAATAATTGTTTATTGGTATTTGTAAATAGTTTAGAGTTATTTAATAATTAATTCATTAATTATTTAAAAAACTTATTTTATTTATAAGTATGTTATTTTTAACTTCTACGCTATCCAACACTTTCCCTACTGTTGCACTCACTGGAGTGGGAATAGTAATTTTTACCCCTACGCTATCCAACACTTTCCCTACTGTTGCACTCACTGGAGTGGGAATAGTAATTTTTACCCTTACGCTATCCAACGCTTTCCCTACTGTTGCACTCACTGGAGTGGGAATAGTAATTTTTACTAGGGGTGGGCGGAATTTGCGTAGTCGCGTTACGCAAATCTCTGCGAAATTGTTAAAAATCTCCGCGAGCACGTAGAAATTCTGCGAAGTCGCGGAATTGCTTGTCCCGCCCGTTCGCAATGTGTTTTTGCGTGCTCGCTGGGAAATATATCGCTAACTTGCCCATGCGGTCGCTAATGGGTGAGGCCATCTTGTTTTTCACTTGTCCCGCCCGCTCGCGATGGTTATTTCCTGTTCCGGGTCGCGTATTTCATGCTCCCGCCCGCTCGCGATGCTTATTTCTAGTTCCGGGTCACGTATTGCATGCTCCCGCCCGTTCGCGATAAGTATTTCCTGTTCGGGAACGCGCATTACGTGTTCGCGACGCTTTTTGTGTGCTCGGGGGGAAATATCGCGCGAACTTGCCCATGCGGACGCAATGGGCGCGGCCATCTTGTTTTTCACTTTATTGCTATGGTTCTGGGCCTGCTTTTCAATCCTCCCTCTATCTTTTCAATCCTTTGTTTCTGGAAACTTTTTTTTGATCTTTTTTATTTATTATCTATCTCTCTATTTTCCTGATTCTATATTTTGAGTTTTTTTCTACTTTTTGTGTGTTTTTCACTATTTTTTCACTCTTTTTCTATTACCTGCTTTTTAATTTCTTATACTTACTTTTTTAATTCCTACCTTTTCTTTTCCGCCCCCCGCCTACCCAGAACCATGGCAAAGGGCCACAGGGCTCGTAGCCAGAGCCGCGACCGCCTTCCTTGCTGAAGGCGGCACCAAAAAGGGGTGCAGGCACGGGCCTTATTCGGTGAGGCGGAGGTGGCCGCACTGTTTTTTTTTGTTCAGCGCCACCTCCCCTCAACCCTAGCAGCAGGCGGCAGGCCTGGGTCCGGGTACAGGCTCCGGGAGCGTCGGCAGCGGTGGGGCAAGGTGCGTCGGGCAGTGTTTCGCTGCTCTGGTATCCGGCGCACCAATAATCAGCTGACGCACCGGTGGTCCGATATTCTGGACCGGGAGCAGGACCTGCTGGACCTGCTAGGAGTGGAGGTCCGGGGGCTTGGTGAGTAGCTATTTAATATTACTACTTTGTGTTCTTCTGCTCTGTGTTATATATTGCGAATATTTTTTTTTCCGACCAGCAAGAATGCTGCTGCTTACATTGCAGGTAAATTACGTTTAAAAATCTGTGATTGTTATGACAAAGGCGCTCGGCGCTACTAATCTTACTTGTTTGCAACTTTGCGCTCGCTTGGCCTGATGATTATGTAAGAGTTTCCTTTAGACAACTTAAGTTAGGTAATGCTAGAGAGACTCTAGTTCTTCCTTTGTCCTCCTGCCACTAAGAAGGGATAGTGGTGGATTGATAGGTTTAGTTACTTATTAGTTGGTAATTTTTAAGTGGTGTGCGTGACGCATCCTCTGTCACGTCACGTGCTGCTGAGTGCTGCTTACCCCAGTCCTTAGTAGAACCTTTTGTAGTTTGTTTAGTGAGTGTTAATAGGCTTATATCATCACTAGCAGAACATCAGCAGCAACCAGCCAACAATTTGGTGTATGCAAAAATGTATGCATGTGTCCTCCATCTATGCATTTTTGAGGACTAAAATAAATGGAAATGCAGACTTACTGAACAATTGGCCCGTCTGGATTGGAATAGGTGGCCTAGGTCAGGTGGTAGTTAGGCTTACTAGACGGTCCGTGAATCTCGCAATACTACTAGTCGATCAGATTAGATAGGTCAATTTTATTGCAATTGTTGTTCACAAAAATGTTTTTGGAGCGTATTTTTAAATATTTTATTTGTTTCACACCAAACTTTAATTTTTGTCTCTTTCTTTATGAAATCTTACATGATCAGCACCCAGGGGCAAGAAGACGGGGTCACAGGCGGCGGGACAACAAGATCATCAAGATGCCTCCCAGGGCCAGGACCGCTCCTCTACCGAGGGCTCTGCTGCTGACCCCAGTAAGTCCTCCAGTGGTTAATATTAATAATTATATTTCCCTAACTTTTCCTGCACCTTATTTTTTCCGAACTATTACTTCAGTGTCCTAATTCTATTTTTTACAAATTCTTCTTTGATCTATACTATCTGTTTCTAAATTCTTGTTATCCCTGCCTCTAACTGCGTCTACTATGACTCTCTGTACTACTACTACTATTAGTCTGTCTGTAGCTAAGCTTGCCCAGTTGGCCACTCTTTATTTAAAATATTTTAAAACTCAGATTCACCAATAGCTCTAGCCATTGAGTCCAGACCTTTGGGTTGTCCTCTTCTACTACTTCTAGTCTTCTTAATCTTGAGGCTTTTCGACAATTCCCACCAAGAAAATGCCCAACCAGATTTTACTATTTTTGATAGGATAGGACATACTACTACTGTTGTAGGGATTCTGCACATACAGAACTTTGCACAAGAAAATAGGACGTTGGTGATGGGAGGTTGGACCTTCCTCACACCTCAATCAGAAGCCACCACAATCCCCTGACCGACTAGTTATAGTGTCTCATTAGGTATCCGAAACCCCCCCCAAGATACCCAATGAGTAGACAACCCAGAACATAACACTCCCGACCTCTGTCGCGGAAGCAATGCACACCCTTTCGCTCACTCACTCGTGTAAGTCCACACCAAATACCACCGAGTCTATGTAAGTTCAAAAGGTTTATTTTCAACTGACAAGCTCTGTACGTTGTTCTATAATGCAGCAGCAACAGCAAAATGCATAAGATTAAAACAATAAACATTGTTACACTTAGTTACACTTACAACTACAAGTCCATAGAAGACAAAAGGCGAAATCATGATAACTGAACAGTGGTGGAAGAACCACCCTCCCCTTGGTAGGAATATAGTTTATATAAAATTATAAATGGAGATCTGAGAATTCTGGGGACCCCTCACCTTAGAAGAACCTAGTACTGGTTACATCATAAGCTCTGCAAAGCTCTGGTTCATATAAGGGAATCTTCCATCTGTTATGAGAAAAATGGTGCGCGTTAGTATAGTGCAAGCATTTCTCAGTGGTGCCAAAAAGTGTAGTATTTTTATGGATAAGCAATATGGACTAACACCAGACCTCCATAACAAAGTGGATTGTTTTTCGACCTTGTACGCAGCGCTCAGACAGTAGCAGTATGAGCTCATGTGGGCTTAAAGGCGTCTTACACAACTAGCTGCGAGGTAACCTGCGCAAAAATAAAAGACACAAAGCTAAAATGGTTGCATGGCTCGGGGTAACTTAGCAAAGACTAGAATGACCCTAGGGACCATATAACACTACTAGTGTCTACTCTACTACCTGATTTGTACTAGTGATGTATGTTGTATATGTATTATGTATGTATTAAACTTTTTTTTCAATCTTGCTAGTGAAAAATAGGGGGAGGTGCATATGGCATCTGAAAAATGTGTAATGTTTTTTCTAGGCGTACTACCGACCACCAGTACCGGGGCCAGCGGCGAAGGTGACGCGGCCGCTGAGGGTGCAGGAGATGCGGCAGTTGCAGGAGGAGCTGCAGGGGGTGAGCCAGCAGCAGTGGCGGGCGGTGGTAAGTTATATTCCTAATCCTTACTTATTGACATTACACTCGCTGCAAGGGTGTAATGTATACTGTACTGTTGAGACTTAAGTAAGAAGTTGTTGTGAACGGTTGAAGAAGACACCCTTTACTTAGCATTAGCAATAGCATTAGCGACGGGAGTGTACTGTTGAGTAACCAATGGCCTCTTCTATTGGACTTCAACTCAGCTGTGAAAGTTTTATGGAGAAGACTAAAAGTCAGATCAGATGACCTTGATGGATGGGTTGAACGAAAAGGGAAAGAAGGGTGGAAGGAGGAAGGACGGGCGAGATTTAATATTTATGACTGGCAGAGAAGGATACGTGGGATGCATGCATAGGTGTCTGATAGGAATCAGATGCATGGGTGGTGGAATGTCTGAAACTCCCACAAATGTTAGAGGCCGAGGTAGTGGGAGGATAGATACATACCACACATGTTATGTACTGTGCTTGCTAGTGCTACTGTGCCACTATGTGTAGAATTAATTTGTCTTACTGCTTTGCTAAGAGTATATTTTACAATAGTCTTGTTTTTTCTTCTTGATATAGCTACTCCTTCCAAAGTGAAAGTCGACAGGAAGGAGTTGGCAGCCAAGGCCCGGCGCCGGAAGCTGGAGGCCATACAAGCTGAATACCGGCGGCTGGTGGTTCTAGAGGAGGAGGAGGAGGAGGCGGCAGCAGCTGCAGCCTCCTCCAATGCCCCGGGCCCCAGCCACCCCCCTCCAGTGTTACGGCGCCACCGTCTGGCAGCCGCCCGCCGCCACACTGCATTACGCACTGCTGCCCGCCCCGTGGATGCAATTGCCGCGCACTGAAGCACCGCGTGGCCCGTCTAGAGGAGCGCATTTGTGTCCTGGAGAGGCGAGCCCGCTGAGACCCCGTTTATTTATTGCCCCTTTTTTATTGCTTATTTTGGTGGGTGGGAATCGGGCGTTGGGGTTTTCACTTTTGGACAATTGGACATTTCATTTGTTGGACTTTTTCGTTGCGGGAAATGGACATTGGTTGGGGTTAGGGAGAGGGGTGGGTCAGGTGTTGTGGGATTTTTTTTACATAGTTTATTTTTGTTAGGGTATTAAATTATATATTTATACTTTATATACGATGTTGTTAATGTTTTGTGGGTGGGGTTACTGTTTTACGTCACACTGTTTCCTTGCTGGTGCAGGGCCACAGCCAGTGTTTGATTTAAATAATTGGCTGAGTTACTAAGACACAAACAGATAGATGCGGTACCCCTCACTGAGGGACTTGTCCTACTAGTACTGTCAGTCTCTCCTCCTAGTCTATGCATTCTGCAACTGGACTCAAAGGGGTGTGTGAAATAGAATTAATGAAAAAATTTCCATTATTAATTATGCCTCACCCAAACTTCTTCTCTTACCTGTGCTTGATGTTTAACTTGGGCACGGCGATGGCTGCATGGTGATGATGGTTTTCTTTCCCAACATGCCATGGTTGTGGTGGTAGTAGTAGTAGACCCTGGCAGTAGCATTTGCAAAAAAAAGAAAATGAGACAGTCAGTCGCCTGAGAGAGACTGTGGGAGGAGTAGTAGAACGAAGTACAGTACGGAACTTACTGCCAAACAATAATATGCCAAAATACAATAAAACATAATGGTGGCGGGGATAGCCTAGTACATAGAGTTACAAACTCTAGCTGTGTCGAGTCACTCGACTAGGCCTACAGTACACTCGACACAAGCGTAACCGTTAGTGCTGTGTAGGAGGATGACAACAAATCCAATCGATGCCGGCAATTAATGCTGATGGATTAGGTTCCTTTGGTAAAAAAATTATCTCGCAAATATACTGCTCATGGGTGGGCAAGCAGAAGAAGATCCTCGCCCTGCCTTGAAATTGAATTAGTGTTGCTTTTGCCACATCCGCCCCAGCAAGCGTGTGATAAATTATTGGTGTACATTTAATTTAGTCACACCTCAATAAGTCACACAGCCCGGGGGAAGAGGGTTAGGGTTTGATGAATGGTTGGGAAGGGGGTTTTGGGAAAGGTTTGACAAAGAAAAACAGTACGCATGGACAACAACAAAACACAATCTTGGCAGACAACCATATCCATAAATCTGTTAAGGGAGAAAAAGGAAATGCATGCATGATGATGATAACTTGATGGTTAATGATAAGTAGTACTTACTAACTACTACTAGACAATTAGACAGTACAGGGCAGCAGTATATTATGCAATTTGCCTTGCCTGTCTGCCCTCCGAGAGACCCGAATTACATACAGTTTCTGTTCTGTTGTACCGGCCCGGGCTTAAAGATAGCAAAGAAAATTCAAAAATAGCTGTAGGGATGAATTGAATTAGAAGCAGAGAGCAAACATAACAACAACAACAACACACAGTAGTAATGATTGAAGACAAAAAATGAATCAAATTTAAAAGATGATGAAAGTTGATACTGTTACTGTATGTTATCCTGGTCAAAATGGGGAGTTGCATCTCGGCATTCCTCTTGGTCCTCCCTTCCATGGACGCTCCGGCCATCAATCTTGGGTGACGCCACTGCCTGCCTGGCAGATGTAGATTCATTGGTAAGGTAAGTGAGAGTTGTTTTTCCCAGTATAGCACAGGGTAAGGGCCGGCCTGTAATTGTAGATGGGAAAACAAAAGGGATATTGAAAAATCAAGTAGAAAAAAATGCATAAATTACGGTGGAGTGCAACAAGAACACTTTCAGAGGCGGCATGGATACATCATGTCTACTCTAGTCTGTTTCCAGCATTAACCTCCAACAACAACAGGACAGAGCAGGCCCACGGCACCCGTGACCCATCCTCCATTTAGCGTACATTTTTTGACAGAGGCAGACAAAGCAGATATACAGCAACATAGCATTTTACAAATTAAGTGACTAAATCAATGCCCCGCTGTCAGTCATACCACCACACTCGACTCCACCACTACACAGACATGTAGGTCTGCAGTGGTTGTTGTTGACTTGGTTACCTTTTATGGCACTCATGAAACGCCCTGAGTTATTCCATCAATCATCTCGGATCGTACTGAGTGACTGCGAAGATATTATGTCACTGTGGTCATCATCATGGTGTGTTGTCCAACTCAGTGTGCAGTGTACAGATTGAGTCCCCTTTCCATATTCAAAATGCAATGGATCGGCCTGCAGTAGAAGTAGAAATTTGTTATTAAAAAACAAGAATGGAAACAAACATTGCATTGAGTTACTTTTAGTGTGTAGATTAGATAATAGTACACAATGAATTAACTTCATGCACTACAAACAACAACAACACAAATCACTCAGTCAGCGTCCAATGCATGTCATCATTCATTACCTGTTCCTTCTCATCTTCAGTTAATGGGCAGTCTGTATCGGCTCGGAAAGGAGGATAGCTATAGTAGTCATCATCATGTTCCACTTCTTTTGGAGAGACTCAACGAGGCAAGATTTTAGTTTTTCTTCGATTATGCTACATCCAATCATCATCTGGCTTGAGGGCAATAGATTTAGGTCGATTCAGGAGGATGGAGGAGCAGGACTCGGAGGAGTGGACTGAAATGCAGACAGCTGAAACTCATATATGGCAATAAAAGACGAAGACGGTGGTGATGGATTTGTTGTGATTTGAAGTTTCCAACCAGAAAGACAGACACACAAATAAAAGTAAATAAGGGAGAACGACAGTAAGAAGTGGAAGCCTAGTTGTCAGGGAAGTATAGCTCGTCCTCAAACTCTGGGGGTTCAACCAGAAGTAGGTAATCAGCATCTAACACGCTACTTCCGTCACCTGAGCCGCTGTCCTCATCTTCCTGCGTTGATTCATGTATTGTGTAATTCGGTGGTATAAATTGCTGATTCATTTTGATCATGGTTAACCTCTCCACGTTTTTTGGTGAGAGACTGGTCCTTTTCACTGTTACAATGGAACCAGCAGCACTGAAAACACGTTCAGAAGAGACACTTGCGACAGGGCAAGCCAGATAGTTTATCGCCAGCCTGCTGAGCACTGGCCATTGGCCCCTTTTGCCATACCAATACCGCAATGGGTTTTGATCAATGTAGACCTCTGTTGGGTCATCCAGGTAGGCCTGGACCATCCGGTCAATGTTCAGGGGTGCTACACTTTGTTCGGCCTCTTTTGTCTTTGCATCAGCACTGGACCTAGCAAGTCCTTGCTGTAAATACCAATCCTGTGCCGTTTTTACTGGGGCTGATGATCCGGTTCTTGCTGTTGTCGATAGTGTTGGTGTTGGTGACAGCTGTGAACCAAATGCACTGCCCTCAGGCTCTGAAGTTGAACTTGACGCCGGATGCCCTGCTGCAGTACTTGACGTGGGTTTGAGGCCTTTAATTACCAGCCGTTCCTTTTCCAATTTACTGGCTGCCTCAGCTATCCAAGTTTTGTACCGGGCAACATCCACTTCTGAAAAAGGGAGTAATGTCTTACTGTTCAGTGCCGATTTGTACCGTGGATCCAGAATTGTGGCACAAATGTAATGTTCTTGTGACAAAATCTTAGTTTGCACCCTTGCATTTTCAGTTAAGCGACATGATAAGCTCTCCACCAACTCATATGCTTCTTTTTTTCCTCCACACCTATGTACGCTTCAGACACCTCCTTCAGCTGTTGCTCTAGCATGTGCAACAATGGGATAGCTTGGCCCATAGTACAGTCCTCCTTGCTGACTTCACGTGTGAAGACCTCGAAAGGAAGAAGCATCTCTGTAAGAGATTTAACTAGGCACCATTGGTCCATCTGAAGGGTCATGCCTTTCACAGTAGCATCCGCCCTTCGCATGACATATTCATTGATTGGTCTGTACTGCTCAAACAGACGGTCAAGCATGTAATACGTTGAGTTCCAACGTGTTGCCACCTCCTGGATGAGTGCTTTGACTGGCATTCTATAGTCACGTTGAATGATCCTCAGCTGCTTCCGGGCTTTAAAAGAATGGCTGAAATGAGTGCATATTCTGCGGCAGGTGGTCAGTAAGTTGCTGACTATGGGTTCTTTTTTCAGAAAGTCTTGAACTATAATGTTAATGCAGTGCGCCAAACACGGGACCCTGAAATAGGCACCAACCTCCATGGCCTTAAGTATATTACTGCCATTATCCGTGGCAACAAAACCAATGTTAAGCCCTCTTGGGCGCAGCCATTCAAAGACCTTGCTGTTAAACTCTTCCAAAATGTTTGCAGCAGTATGAGATTTCTCCATGGCGAACATGGCTACAGTTGCATGTTTCCGAGAAGCATTAAAAATCTCAGCTGTGTCAACAGCACCTACTTCAGATAGCTTTTCTCTAACCCCCACAAAAGAGACCCAGTGTGCAGTGATGCACATGTAATCAGTGGCTTGGCAACTGGTCCACATGTCTGTTGTCAGGTGGATTTTGTGAACAGCACTCTGCTGCAAAGCTTGTCCAACCAATTCCAGCACATCGTGATGTAGTGCTGGAACAGCAACTCGGGCGAAATAGGACCGGCTGGGAACCTTCCATTTAGGGCAGATGGCTGACACAAATTCAAGGAAACCCACCCCTTCCACAAATGAAAAAGGGAGAAGGTCCAGCGCTAACATTTTAGCCAGCTTCGCATTGTACAACCGTGCCGTTGGGTGGTTGCGTTGGTACTGCCCCTCCGACCTAAGCATGCTGTCAATGGTAGGCTGGAATATTTTCCTTTGTGGTGCACCTTTCTTCTTGAACCCAGCTAGGCTCAACGACGCCGCACTTTTGCTCATTGCAGTGCCCGGTTGCCTTGGTGTCTCAGGCTGACTCTTAGTACGGTGCCACTGAGATGTTGCTGAGGATGTGGGCGTTACCACTACACTGCTGGGGGTAGGGCTAGAAATGTCTCCCTCTTGTTGACCTTCCACCGCGATCATATCTTCCCCTACTTCTTCATCCCCAACAACAGCAATGGGTCCAGTTTTACTTTTTTCTAAGTGAAGTAGGTGAGCCTCCCACTTGATACTGTGGTGTTTTTTGAGATGACTTGTTTGTCCTCCGGTACCATAGTTTGTACCAAGCTTACCCCGCCTAACAGCCTGCCGACAAATTGAGCATATAGCAATGTTCTCCTCCTTACTGCTAACCGAAAAGAAGTCCCAAACTGGGGAGGAGAACTTTCTGGCGCTGCTGGAGGTGCCACTTTCAATACCAGATGAACTGGAGGGTGTGCCTGGAATTTGACTCTGTGCACTTACATTACCACCACCTACTGAGGTGGTGGTTGAGCTGGATGTAGGTCCCTGCCGGGCCTTTGCAAAGGCAAATATGGAAGCTGGAGGTCGTGTTGGTGTTACCTGTGTTGGTGGTATCCGTGCTACATCCCTCGCAGCGATTTTGGATAGTCTAATAATGTTGGTCTCCATCTCCGCAGGCCCAGGAGTGATGTTCATGATGACTGGCTCTTCATCATCATCATCACCCCTCGTCTACATCTACCTCCATAACTCTAAGGCTTTCTGGAACCTTCCTTTTCACTAGCCTTGTCTTGTGGCGTGCATCACTCTCAGGCTGAGCTGGTGGCTTCCAAGTGGCATCTAGATCATCAGAAGCGGGGCTTGAAGAAGAAGTTGATGGACTAACCCTCCTTTTCCTTGCTGGGGGTCTGGAAGACAATGGATCTTCTGGAACAGTGGCTTGCTCCTCTTCGTCTGCAAAAAGCTCGATTTCCTGAACTTCCCCTACTTCAGGTGGAACAACTACTATTGTGGGCTGTGGTTCCGGCTGTGGTTCCGGCTGTGGTTCTGGCTGTGGTTGCGGCTGTGGTTGCGGCTGTGGTTCCGGTTGGGGCTGTGGTTTCGGCTGTGGCTGTGGCTGCGGCTGTGGTTGGGGCTGTGGTTGCGGCTGTGGTTGCGGCTGTGGTTGCGGCTGCGGTTGGGGCTGCGGTTGCGGCTGTGGTTGCAGCTGTGGTTGCCCACTTATCTGCTGAGTTTCCGCCTGCGAGTGCATGGATTGGGTACTACTTTGCGATAATGACATTTCAACATCACTGGTCGTTAGTAGACTGGCTACCTCTGCCACACTCATGGGCTTGGGCCTAGGTTGCTGGGGTGGGCCCGCTGATGCGGAGGTGCTGCTCCCAGCTTGGTCCCCGCCGGACACCGCTGCTGCAGGCGTAAGTTTATTTTTACCAAAAAACACATCGGCCGGCACACCAGTCTTGGCAAGTGCCACTTCCTTCTTCTGTTCCTTCTTCTTCTCTCTGGCAACTTTCTTGGTACTGGAGGACCTGGTACCTTTCTTTGGGGCCATCTTCTTCAGATGTCAGCAGGACGCAGGTGCACAAGTTGCAGAGATGTCTGTGGTCACACGTGGACGTGACGCGCAGCAGGACTTCTGTCTGGCAGTACAACGGGTGATGATGACACCTCCTCCTCTGTCTTTTTGTGCACCTAAAAGCAAAGAAGCCAGGAGAAGAACATCAGTGAAATGTTGCATTTGTTGTTGTGGTTCAATTACTAGTAGTACAAACAAACAAATAAAATATATAAGTTAGTGTAGCCATTTGTGAGACTGTCAACAAGGGCTTTCATGGTATACTGTGTACACTGTCAGGAAGGATAGGAAAGAAGAGGAACAACAACAAAAATACAAATGTAATAGAAGTGGACCCTGTTTGGCATTAAATTATTTGCTCATCACATCATTCAGGGAGCTGCAGCTGGCAAAGGGGATGGATGGAAGCAGTAAGCCAAGAGGAAAACCATGCAGGCCTAAATGGCAAAAGCAGCACACTTATAACTCCCACCAGAAATGGCCACCAGCCACATGGACACTCACAAATCACAAGCAACAAGCATGAGGCCTGGAAAACAATGTACTGAAAACAGGCCTATGATAGCCAGGCAAAGGCTGCATGCTAAACCACACTGCTTTGCCTGTAATGCAATAAAATGCAAAAACGAAAATCCACAGGGCTAAACAAGGCCTGCAACACACCACACACAACTAAGGCATGTATTTAACACACAGCCCAAAAAACTGAAATACACCCAAAAATACACATTTTGCAATTCAATCCAATGCCATCCATGTGCCCTAAATGATGTTCAAATTCAACAGAACACACAGAAACAGTTGTTTCATGCATCCCTGACTACCTCTGCGCCTACTGGATGAAAGGCCTGTTGGCTGACTAGGCCACAAGCTTGCAGGACTATGGATAAAAGCACACTGCCGGGCTTCAAAATGGCCAGGCCCACAACAACAAGAAACTGAAGACAGACAATGCAGGCCTATGGCAAAAAGCACACTGCCTGGCTTCAAAATGGCCGCCAGCCTCATGGCCAGGACCACAACAAGAAGCCTAGGCCACAAAGGAAACACATGCAGGCCTATATGGCAAAAGCAGCACACTTATAACTCCCACCAGAAATGGCTACCAGCCACATGGACACTCACAAATCACAAGCAACAAGCAGGAGGCCTGGAAAACAATGTACTGAAAACAGGCCTATAATAGCCAGGCAAAGGCTGGATGCTAAACCACACTGCTGTCTGCTTTGCCTGTAATGCAATAAAATGCAAAAACGAAAATCCACAGGGCTAAACAAGGCCTGCAGCACACCACACACAACTAAGGCATGCATTTAACACACAGCCCAAAAAACTGAAATACACCCAAAAATACACATTTTGCAATTCAATCCAATGCCATCCATGCCCCCTAAATGATGTTTAAATTCAACAGAACACACAGAAACAGTTGTTTCATGCACCCCTGACTACCTCTGCGCCTACTGGATGAAAGGCCTGTTGGCAGACTAGGCCACAAGCTTGCAGGACTATGGATAAAAGCACACTACTGGGCTTCAAAATGGCCAGGCCCACAACAACAAGAAACTGAAGACAGACAATGCAGGCCTATGGCAAAAAGCACACTGCCTGGCTTCAAAATGTCCGCAAGCCTCATGGCTAGGCCCACAACAACATGAAACTGAAGACAGACAATGCAGGCCTATGGCAAAAAGCACACTGCCTGGCTTCAAAATGGCCTCCAGCCTCATGGCCAGGCCCACAACAACAAGAAACTGAAGACAGACAATGCAGGCCTATGGCAAAAAGCACACTGCCTGGCTTCAAAATGGCCGCCAGCCTCATGGCCAGGCCCACAACAACAAGAAACTGAAGACAGACAATGCAGGCCTATGGCAAAAAGCACACTGCCTTGCTTCAAAATGGCCGCCAGCCTCATGGCCAGGACCACAACAAGAAGCCTAGGCCACAAAGGAAACACATGCAGGCCTAAATGGCAAAAGCAGCACACTTATAACTCCCACCAGAAATGGCTACCAGCCACATGGACACTCACAAATCACAAGCAACAAGCAGGAGGCCTGGAAAACAATGTACTGAAAACAGGCCTATAATAGCCAGGCAAAGGCTGCATGCTAAACCACACTGCTTTGCCTGTAATGCAATAAAATGCAAAAACGAAAATCCACAGGGCTAAACAAGGCCTGCAGCACACCACACACAACTAACGCATGTATTTAACACACAGCCCCAAAAACTGAAATACACCCAAAAATACACATTTTGCAATTCAATCCAATGCCATCCATGCCCCCTAAATGATGTTTGAAATTAATAAATACATCACACAGCAAAGGAACAGTTGTTTCATCATATTTCGTCATGCACCCATCCATCACTAGCTCTGGGCCTACTAGTGGCTACCCACAACTATTTATTTTTAAAAATGATGAAAAGTACAAAAATTGTAGTTGCAGCAACTGCAATGCCCCAATAAAACAACACCAACTTACTTGTAAAATCTCAAATCCAAAAATCGTCAAATCCAATGATAATGATGCATAGACACAAAGAGTGATCCTTCCAGCTCAAATCCAAGTGAAAAATGAACAGGAGCTGGACAAAGCACTGGGAGGAGCCTGCTGGACAGGAACAGGAAGTAGGAGACTCTGTGGCACTTCCTCCCTCTCCCCCCAAAAAAATTTGACAAAAAAGGACAGCCAAATATCAATCTGAGGGTTTTTTTTCATCCAAATTATCAGTTTATAGAAGGTTCTATGGTGCTCGCGATATTATTCTTCTCCAGATTGAAAATTTTGCGTGTTCGGGATCGCGAGCTTTACCAACATTTCGCCGGATGTCCGATGGCGTGCCTGAATGACGTGTTCGCGATCGCAATCTCTCTCGCCGTGCACGATGGCACGGCGAATGACGTGTTCGCGATCGCACACTCTCGCGTTGTCCGATGGCGCGGCGAATGACGTGTTCGCGATCACAAACTCTCGCGGGATCGCGCGGCCGGCTACCGAAATCTTGTGGTGCACGCGAACGGATAGGAAAACCCGTCGGCGAACGCAGGAATCCCGGTAAGTCGCTATCACGCGCGCTAGAACGCATTTTTAAAGCGCGAACAAGAAAATAATTCCGCTACGCCGCGGATCGCGGAATTGTTGGCAATTCCGCGGTCTCCGCGGAACGCGAAATTGCCTAAATTCCGCAAATTCCGCGAGTGGAGCGGAATTTGATGCCCAGGGTTAATTTTTACCCTCCCGCTATCCAACGCTTTCCCTACTGTTGCACTCCGTGGAGTGGGAATAGTAATTTTTACCCCTACGCTATCCAACACTTTCTCTACTGTTGCACTCTCTGGAGTGGGAATAGTAATTTTAAGCTCTACGCTATCCAACATTTTTCTTACTGTTGTTTTTTTGGGAGTTGGAATAATAGTTTTATTCCCTCGGCTATTTAATATTTTTTGTATTATTTTAGTTAATGTAGTATATAATTAATTTTAAAAATATTAAAAGTAAATTTAATTTTTTTAATTTGTTATACATAATTACGTAATTTTTATTTATGTTGTTTTATGTGTATAGATGTATTTGTAATTTATAATATTTTTTAATAATTTATAATTTATTAAAATAATTATTAAAACTGATTATTAAGTAAGTATATATATTATATATTATATGTATATGTTTAATTAATGTTTTATTAAATTATATATATTACTTATTAATTTTAAACATTATAAAATATTTGTAACTATGTTTATTTTATTTATAAGTATTATTTAGTTTATTTTACATATTTCTTTTAACAAAAAACCCCGATATTTTTAATAACGATATTTTTGACATCGATATTTTTTTTCCAATATTTTTGTACTTACCATGTTGTAGATAGGATATCGATATTCTTGACATCGATATTCTTGCTCCGATATTTTTGTAGGTCGATTTTTTGACCTTCAATATTTTGTCAGTAATCCGCAGCCTACATCATTAACCCAACAAAGCAACTCTGTGACAACCAAACCCGAAAGATCTCATCACCATCCTGGCCACCACCACCCGAGACATATACCTGACTGAATGGAAAACACTCACCGAAGAAGACACTGCAGCAGTCATGCAAATAGGCCCCAATGGACCCATGCCCCATCATTTCTACAACATGGGAGGACCACCAATCAGCAACACCCCCTCCCACATCAGCAACACCTCCATCAAATCTGCCACCTTCCCAGAAGACTGTAAGTGCGCAGCAGTCAACACGCACCCTGAAGCAGTTTTATTCTTCTACAGCATAATAGAAAATGACAAGTTGTACTGGCTGACTGGCCGATGCGTTTCAGCATGACGCCTTCCACTCGGGCCAATATATACACTTACATGCATATACACATATATATATATATATATACATATATATATATATATATATACACATAGGTAGTAGTGGTGAAGACTAGGAAGTGTACATCCTATGAAACATCATTTTATGTGGGTATTATTGAAATACTTAATACAATATAAGCAGCATGATGCTGTCTGACATCAGACACCATACTACCGATGGTGTCTGCACATGAGTAACGAACAAATGGTCACCACTCAACACATGAATACAAAAGATGTTGCAGCACTCCATAGAAGTTATATGTTTTTTGCTGCACGCAATTAGTATTCTAAGTGGAGGACTGATATTATACTATTCATTTTACAGGAGTTTATCATATCTCCTGTACTCACAGTTATGAGTTACTGCACTGCTGATGTTCGAAACACACACCATGATTGTTTTAACGCTACTTTTTGGTTTGTTGCCACCATGTCACAAGGTGTCTCTTGAGATAACGTCTTTGTACCTCTGTGGGTGTTTTTTTTTTAGGATTCGGCTAGGACTTTGATGATCATGGTACGGTGTCAATATTAACTGAGCTATTTGTGACACGTTGTGTGTGTTGTTTTTGTACTGATCATTTAAATACTCACTTAACTGAACATGATATAATTATTTGATTTGGGACTACTCATGACTTTGAGTGGTTTTATGCATGCCACACAATATGCATGTTTTCAACATTATATGTAGGTCTTTCTAGTCACTTGACGTGCATGACATGCTAGACACAGTAGTCAGTGTTTTCCCTCCATTATTTCATTATCTCACTATTGGTAAGTCTAGATAGTTAAAATAAGCTAGTATTGTTTACTTTTTCGTGCTTTCTCCCTCTAATTATGATACTGAATTTCTTCCCAGATATCTTCACATTACCTTACCTTATTGTTCATAAAATAAACTTACCTTTTGTTTGACTTGGGGTGAATTAAGGCATCAATATGTCTGATCTTTGGCTATTAACATAGCAGGTTTGTACCCTTTTCCGCTGTAAGAATATTCATGATCTGTGGTGGTATGGTTACAGCCCATTTAACCATGACCTTGTTCTTAGTATTAATTTGTTCCCCTCTAGAGGCCATTAATTTTGGGAACACATTACTGGGGACTTGACAGTTATCTGCATAGGATCTCTAATGGAACTTTTGAAGTTATATCACAAGAAGAGGTTTGTTTGAGTAACAATAATACTCATCACTTGGTCTGGTTGACTGGTGTTTGTCACCACTTGATAGCTGCACACATTGTGGACTTTTTAGATTGGCGATCACATCTCTTTCTGGTATGTCTCTGTGTTTGCACTAAAAGTTTTATCTGTTTTTCACTTTTAGACTTCTCTTTATTTGCTCATTATCATCACTTATCGGGGTAACTTTCAAGAGCTGTATACATTATGGTTTCTAAAATTGCTGCAAAAGTTTTCTTTTTCCTTTTCCCCTTTTTTGGGCGTCTTTACCTTTGATTAACATCTCTTTTCCGGCTTCTGATCTCTCCTCCATTTCTTCTGGGTGCCTCTACATAGGTACTCTACCCTCTTTACTTTTTCTGATTTTGTATCTAAGGACATGTATCCTGTTTGGACATGTTAATTCCTGCATCAAGATTTAGCTTTCCTACTTATGTTCATATAGAAATGACTTGCAATTTCTGACTTTTACCTATGTGTCATGTATTATTTGCAGCCCTGAAGAAGTCACACATGTGACGAAACACGCGTTGGCAGTACCATATGATGCTGGATGTACCAGAGTTATTTTGTGGAGGAATTTGACAATAAATAAGCTTGGATCTAACACTTATTGGACTAAAATTACAAAGAGCATATAACTTCTACAGAGTGCTGTGAAAATGTCCTAACCCCATCCCTCCTCTAGAAATCTAGCACACCTGATTCTGCCCCATCCCCCTTTTGCTACTTAATGTTATCATCTTAATTACAAATTGAACAACCAAAAAAAGTTTGCTTTTGCACGCTTGTAACTTATTCCTCTTCTTCTTCCGCCTGACAGCACTAGCCCAGATGGCAACACCCTGGTATTCGTCAGATATCTCTTCTCCTTTTTCTTTAAGATTGCAGTCTCATTCCCTTACTTGATTTGAACTTTGCTTTCCTTCTGCTTCCAGTAACAACATCAAGCAATATAAACCATTAAAGGGAAAGTGGTTTCCCTCACATATGTGTGCAGTTTCATGTGGTGTTGTAGTAGTTCAACTACTGATGTCACCCATACTACATGAGACATTGGCCCTCCCAAACTCCCAAAGCAGAGAGGGAGTTTCCCTCTTCTCCACACGGAGCCCTCCTTATCTCCAGTGGTGTTCAGAAATTTAAAAAAACATACCTGTTTCTCTGCAGTAGTGGCATTAACAGAATATCTTAAAGATGTTAGTCCTAAGAAGTGCTTTATTTACCAGCAATGATGTGATATTGGCAGTTAAAAATGCTTTGCGATCTGTCCCTGTCTCTTTCCAGTTTTGGGAATACTGTCTTTAATAGTGGAAGAGCATCTTGTAACGCAGAGTTCCGGACAAATTCCACCAACCACTGCGTGGCAGCATTTTTTCTCGTGCTCCAGTAAGTTGGCGAGCGCGTTGGAGATTTGGCATCCCACAGCGTGATTTTCAGTTGCTAGAAGGGCACCCTGCGAGATTTCTCCAATGCGGACAGTCACAACCATTCGTAGTGAGAAAGCTGCTGCTCAAGTAGAAAATCTTCTCGAGCGTCAGCATAATGAAGTCGAGAAGCTGAGCCATCTGGCGCACCTCATGGTGCCATTCACACTGATTTGTCAGCGTGAAACGAGTTTCTGGCACTAATTCACAGTGTGATCAGCGCGATGTGTGTTTTTCCGCCTGCTCACAGAAGTTCATGGAATCTCCAAGAGTTTTTTTGTATTCCGTCCAGTTCCGCCAAGGCCTAAGCAAAAGCAGTAGTATTTTACCCTCTTAGGCTGCGGAAATTATTGAGTGCCACTGGAACTTTAAAGAGTTGGGGTGCCTTTGGCTGGAAATGTAGCTGCATTTGTTCAATCAATCAATCAGGAGTTTGTATAACGTGGCTACTCACCTGTGATGCACTTAAGGTGCTGGGGGGGCTGCTGATCCATCTGGACATGGAGGCTCAGTCGAAGAGCCAAGTCTTGAGGTCCATCCTGAATTGGGTCAGCGACGGGGATTGCCTGAGGTGGCGGGGCAGGGTGTTCCAGGTCTTGGTGGCAAGGTAGGAGAAGGATCTTCCTCTGGTTCTGGTCTTGTGAATCCGTGGGACGGTTCAGATATGCTGGTCCTGCATTGTGGAGAGCTTTGTAGGCATGTGTGAGGAGCTTGAAGGTGATTCTCTTGTTGATTGGGAGCCAGTGGAGTTGTCGGAGGTGTTGTTTTATGTGGCGTGGTATGTCGAGGACCAGTCTGGCTGCGGCGTTTTAGATGTTCTGTCGTTTCGTGGGCTGTTTCTCGGTGGCGCCGGCATAGAGTGTGGGGTTCCCAGTGCATTGGGCCAACAGGAGTCATCCCAGGCTGAGGGGTCGGGTCCCAGGATGAGTACTTTGGCCCTGTCCGAGTTCAGCTTGAGGCAGCGGTCTTTGGTCCAGGTGGCAATGGCCTTCATTCTGCTGTGAAAGTTGATTCTGGCGGCTCTGGGTTTGTTGGTGAGGGAGAGGATCAGCTTGGTGTCGTCGGCGTAGAAGATGATGTTGAGTCTGTGGTTTCTGACGATGGTCGAGAGAAGGGCCATGTAGACGTTGAAGAGGGTGGGGCTCAGGGAGGAGCCCTGAGGCACTACGCAGCTTATCTCTGCAGGTTCTGAGAAGAACGGGGTAGTCTGACTCGCTGTGTTCGGCCAGTAAGGAAGGAGTGGATCCAGTCCAGTGCCTTGTCGTGGATGCCAGGGTCGTGGAGTCTCATGATTAGGGTGCGGTGGGAGATGGTGTTGTAGGTGGCCGAGAGGTCCAGTTGGATGAGGGCTGCAGTTTCACCTCGGTCAAGGAGGGAGCGGATGTCATCGGTGGTGGCGAGGAGTGCAGTCTTGGTGCTGTGGTTGCTTCAGAAGCCGGATTGGGAGGTGGTTCTCTTCGATGAACTTGGAGAGTTGGGAATTGATGGCCTTTCTTTTTGATGACCTTCGCTGGGAAGAGGAATAGGGAGATAGGTCTGAGGTTCTTGAGGTCTGTCGGGTTGGCAGATGGTTTCTTCAGCAGGGGTTGATCTCGGCCTGTTTCCAATTGTCAGGGTAGGTAGCGGTTTCGATGGAGCAGTTGATGGTGCAGCGAAGCTTGAGGAAATGGAGGCGGCTGCTCTATGGAAGAAGTGATATGAGCAAGGGTCCGATGGGGCTCGGAGTGGATGCTCTTCATAGTCTTAAGTGTGTTGTCCTTAGTGAGGGAGTCCAGTTGAGCACAATCTGTTGGGGTGCAGCGTGGTTGCGTGCGGTGGTGGCGGGCGTTGTGGCAGGGTCTTGGGTGTTGAAGCTGTCGTAGAGCTGCCTGATCTTGGGATGGAAGAAGTTGCCGAGTTTGTTGGAGAGGTCTTGGGAGGGTGGGATGTCTGCGGTCTCGCTATTGGGCCTGGCAAACTCCTTGACGATGGCGAAGAGTTCTTTGCTGTTGTGTGCGTTGGCATTGATTCTGTCTTGGAGGGTCATGTTCTTTGTGGTTTGTTGAGATGGTGGTGTGCATTGACAGCGGTTTTGAAGATTGCGTGGGTTTCTGGGGTTATGTTGTTCCTCCATCTCTTCTCAAGTCGTCTGCAGGTGCGTCTGGACTCGTGGAGGGCACGAGTGAACCAGCTGCCTTTCTTGGAGTGTTCCTTGCCTGGTTTCTTCAGAAGGGGTACCAGAATGTCGGCTCAGTTGGAGATCCATTGGTGAAGGTTGCGTGCTGCGGTGTTGACGTCTGTTGGCGTTGTGGTCATTCTGAGGAAGTCGATGAGAAGTTTTTTGGTGGCCTTGTTCCAGCTACAACAGGGGAGGCGGTGAGGGTGGTGGTGAACGATGGGAGTGGCAAAGGCGAAGTGCACGCAGTGGTGGTCGGTCCAGAGGAGTTCAGTGGTGTGGCTGTAGGTGATGTTCCCGCTGGCGGAGAAGACGGATCGAGCGTGTGTCCGGCAGTGTGGGTCAATGTGGTGACTAGCTGCTTGAGTCCGATGTTGGTGAGGTTCTTGAGTAGGGAAGTGGTGTTCTGGTCACTGGCGTTGTCCAGATGGAAGTTGAGGTCTCCGAGTAAGATGTAATCGGTGGATGCGAGAGCCTGGAGTGCGATGAGGTCTAAAATGGCATCGATGAAGGGTGGGCAGGGCCCGCGGGGCCTGTAGACGAGGGTGTCACTGAGGGTGGTGTTGGGGTTGGTCTGGACCTAAAAGTGGAGGTGTTCCATGATTATTGTTGGGTCGTTCGAGTAAGTGGTCAGTCGGACGTGTTCTTGTGGACGATGATGATGCCTCAGTTAGCGCAGTCCTTGCGGGTGATTTTGTAGCCATCGAGGATTGTGGTGGAGATGTCCGGCCCAGAACAGGGGTTGGTCCAGGTTTCTGTGAAGAAGACGATGTTGGGAGAGGTGGCGTTGAGGAGGCCCCAGATTTGAGGATGAAGTTGAGCCGGTCGGGTGCATTGTTGGTCAGCTGGGCGGCGAGAGGAGCTGGTGTGTTGGCGTAGGTGAAGGTGTGGCTGCAGTTCCGGCAGGAGAAGTGTCCTTAGGTCTCCTTCGGCAAAGATAGGTGGCAGGCGGTATGGCATTCTGAGTTGAGGGCGAGGTGGTGCTGCGTCCTAGCGGTGGGAGGTCCGAGAACCAGGGTCCCTGGCGCTGGACGCGGTCCAGGCATGGATGGGCACAGACTGGCTTGCCTTTGGTGCACGCAGCGGCCGCCATTAAGTAGTTGACATCCCTAAGTAATTTCAGAGCACCACATAACACTCTACAATAACATGACACAACATTGAATAACAACACAACAAAGACATAACAGGGAACAGCACAACAAAACAGGCAAAGCTGAATGTGAAACAACAACCATTGTGCAGCACAACAAATAATACAATAACTCAGCACAGAAATCCAGTAATACAAAAACAATTGCACAAATCACAACAAAACGCATCACAATAAATATGCATAAATACTCTTACATTACTACGGCCATAATTGTGCTTTCAGAGTACGATGGTTAAAGATGTTTGCACCAACCCCACCTACCTTACCTACTGCCAAGGACATTAAATATCGCCAGTCTACAATGTTTTGTGATTCAGCCCATAACCACAAACATGGTTGGCGGTGGTTTATTAAGGTAATAATTCAAAACTAATGCGTTTACATAAATACGATTTTCTATTAGCTAAGTTTAAAATATGGGGAACTACTTGCAGCACGTTGCCTCGCAAACAAAAAATTATATTCCTAAGGAAACCATAAATCGTGTTTTTGTATTTTGCATGTTCCCAACAATGGCTCCGATTAGACTGACCTCCGAAGCTGTTTTAATCTAGAAATCGCTACTCAGTGAAATATGCTCAAATTAATATCAACAAATGCCGAAGGCTTGATTCATCCCTTGCCATGTTTGTGCACAGTAAATTTCAAGAACCGCGATCTTAAATAAAGTCAAACAATCCATAAACATAATATTTTAATTGGCCAAAGTTCATCTGTAGAAATAATTGAAACAACTAAATATGTTTCATTGCAGATCCTTTTATTCATAGTTATCTATTTTAGGCCCATACCCTAGCAACTAAGCAAACGCCTGTTTAGGCGGGTCTTGACAGAAGAGCGTTTGCCAAAGCCTATATCACTATAAAAACATAACACAACAAATATACAAAAAGGGGCATTGGGTCAGCTTCCTTCAGCTTCTAGCTTGCGTGTCTGAGCTTGCTTCAGTCCTTCATGTTTTGGATCAGCTCGCAGCGTTTTGTAGATGTTGATGCTTTGCCCATTGGTATTTTTCATTGGCATTTTGCTTCAGTGAATAGATGCAATGACTTCCTATCATACAAGCTGATAAAACCACCATGCTGCTATGCTTAGTGGCGTAGCTAGACCAACTGCCACCCAGGGCGGCCCCTAAGTTTGCTGCCTGGTGCAGGTAAGAGCAGTGGGGGGGGGGGGAGAGTGGCGGCCCACGGGCGACTTGTTCCTTGGGGTAGGGGGGGTGTGGGGTGGCAGCCGATGGACGACTTGATCGGGGTGTGGGGGGGTCCGACATATGACTTGTTCTGGGGGGGCTGGGGGATGGTGGTAGTCGACAGACACACCTCCGCCGCCCCCAAAAAGAGTGCCTCCAGGGGTGGACTGCCCCCCTGCCCCTCCCAGATATGCCACTGGCTATGCTACTCTTGTAACTCAGTGCATTTACTCGGGTTCCTCAGGAGCAGCGTAACCTACTATGATCCCCATGAATGCAATATGGTATTTGTACTGTGTGTTGTCTCCAGGGAGGTGCTGCTCCCCAACATTAAGGCTCGGAGTACAGAGTGTGCTTGTGATGCGTCGATTGCTGGCAAGCCTCCATTCCAAGGCAGTGGGCCTCCGGGAATGCAGAGCTTCACTACACCTCCTCAGTGCTGGCTCGTGAAATACCGGGAACCCCTTATAGAACTGAAGCTTGCTGTTTCCAGTATAAAGCCTCACAAATTAAAGCATTGCAAAGCAAATCTCCTAATACTAGAGGAGGAATTCTCAAACAAGCACAAGAGACAAACTTTTAAGAGGCGCAGCAATGGTGTTGGATAGGAGAACTTTATTGAGATAGGAGGAACAACCCCCGGACATGCCCTTACACCAGCAACTGTCTCCTCCTCTGGTCCAGCTTCCAGAACCTCTGGAAGCTGGTAACCATGACAAGAATGCAAGAGCAGTTGCTAGGACACAACACAAACCACTGGAAAGGAGACTGGAAAAGCTCAGATATACATTTGCTGAATCTGCTATTAAAAGAAAAATATAAAAGTGTGCAAACTTCTCGGAATGCAAAAGCAAAAAAAATAATACCATGCTACAAAGTACGAAACAGAACTATTGCACCTTTACATGGTAATCATTCACTGTAAAGAATCTCAAACGAAGACAACTAATGACCAAATACAGGATCAGTGACCACAGTTTAGAGTTCCAAATGATTGAGTATATTAGCATTAAGACCTGAATCACATATATTGCCACAAATATGAGGAAACTAGAAACTACTGCAAATTCTCTTGAAAGATCACTAAAATAACTTGACAGAGCTGAAAAGTGAACACAAGTTCTGGATTCTCATTGAAGAAGAACCAACAGTGTCAGAAAAGGTAAAACAACACCTGTAGCCTGTGACTTCATCAGCTGCCTAGGGAACAACCAGAGTCATTTAGATCCTGGCAGACAGACCACCATCCCACCGTGCCATCCAAGTGCATGGCCTCCATTTTCCTGGAATTGGATCAATTGCTATGTGGAGAAATTCCTGCCGATCTGGTGGGGATCTCTCAGCATTCAGAGCAACCGCCGGTGTGATGATTGCTCTGCAGAGTGAAGAGTATGCTGAGCGGGTGCTGTTTGTTGTGCTTCCTTGGAAAACATTTTTGATTTTCAAGAATAAACTCCGAAACCAGAAGTTTGATCTTGAAAAACGAAACCGAAATTCACACAACAGAGTGCAGCAAGGCAAGTTGCTGGAATGCGTTGGTTGAATGGGAGAGGGCTAAAGAGTGCCAGATTTACGAAGATATGGCACGCTTCAGCTCTCACCCAGAGCTGGAGCACTAGTGTCACCCTTCCGCCATGCTGCAAGGGTACCTGCATTATGGACAGGATCGTTTTTGTGCAGGAAGGGACACCATCCATCCAAAAACTAATCCAGAGAAGCATTTTTCTCTTTCTATGTGTGATGCAGCATGCATCACGCATAGAAAGTGGAAGTAACAAGGAGAAATAATTATAGTTCTCCTTGTTACGCCTCCCTGTGGTAGACATATCGATTTCACACAATTTCAGCTTTTACAAACCTTAGTAAACCTGAAAATGCATGAAATACATGGGTGCATGCACGGAAACACCCATGCTCCACCCATGGAACACCTACCGGAAAGAAATGCAATGCAGTGCCTTGCACTGCAGTGCATTACATTTCATTACATAGCCACGGAAGGCCACACAAATCAGGCCTTGCATGGCTTTGTAAATCGCAAGTAAGCCTTTTCGCTGTCCTGAGTAGCCTTGTGCGCTTCAAGCGTGACACAAAGGCTTAGTAATTCTGGGCCTAAATTACCCCATATGTGTAAAAGTATATTCCAATAACAATGAACCTGCAAAGCGTTAACAATACTTGTAACCAAAACGGCTAATTGCATGACTGAATTAAATTGATTAAAATGCAGTTTTCCAAATAGTACTTTACTACTTAGCAAGTGTTAAAAAGAATGCATGTTAGATGTGCTGAAGCAATATATTTTTGTTGTAGGCAAGGAGGATTATTTTGCAATTAAATAGATTTTCATTCTATGGAGTTTTATTGGTTGATTATTAAAAATGCATTTTATATAGCGCGCATTACCCCTGACGGCAGAGGGGGTTGTTTTATAAGAGTGATTCGTGGTAGGTGTTCTTTGGCTGATGGTAAGTGGTGGTGGTGTGGATGTCAGTCCTCCAGAGCCTAAGCGACACCAGGGCAACAAGGCAGTGCTGTGAGAAGTATTGCCTTTGATCTTGACTTTAACTTTCAAGGAGTAGTGAGGATGAACAGTCAAAATGTATTCTTTTACTTTGGTTGTTAAGTTCATCTAGCATATTGTGTATAACAGGCAATACTTATATTTTCCAGGTACAGTTATGCCATTTAGGTATAGATATAAGACTTATTTCTCTTAAATTAATTTGTTTAGTGAGATAGCAATTACAACTAATATTGTACCTAGTTCAAAATAACATGGAGGCTAGAATTGTAGAAACACAGTTCTGTTCTGTAAGATTTAGGACCTTATTACAAGTACGGCGGTCCGACCATCACCACATTGCGGGTCTGTCCGCAGTATTCTGAGTGTGGTGGTTGGACCGCCATGAGACTGCCGGCTCTGCTGGGATCAAGGATCCAACTGGGCCGGCTGTCTGCAACAAACCTGAATATACTGGCGGTTCCGCTGCCGGCACCGTCGAGCATATTATGAGTTGTTTTTTTACTGCCTTTTCATCGCTTTTTTCATGGCAGTGAGCCCGCCATAAAAAGGGAGGTGGAGAAGCAATGGCCCCCCTGATGGATCTGGGCATGGGGGTGCATGGGGGGCACATGTTGTGCCCCCTATAATTGCACCCCCATTCCTGCACGGTGTGGCATGCATGTCACACCATGCAGAAATGTGCTGCAGGCGCTATCACGGCGGCATGCTGCATGTTAGGCTCTCCTATGAGCCTGACAGCCCACTGCCGTGAGACCGCTGCAGCACTGCCCACCCTCCATGAGTTGCACTTGTAATCTGGCGGGCGGGTGCACTATGAGCTTGGTGGTCCTCCTTTCAGCGTGGCAGTGACAGACCAACAGGAGGCCCGCCAAACTCATAATAAGGCCCTTAGTGTGCAAGGGAAGGGAGCTCACCTAAACAGATGCACTGTCTCTATTTGTACCATTGCGCACCTTTAAAAAGGTGCACTGGGCACAAATAGGGAAGTGTTCCCTATTACAAGTAATGTGCTGGCCCCAGGGCAGCCACAAATGTGCACTTTTTCGAGGGCTGTGCATTAGTGAAAGATGTATCAGCTGACTTAAGCAGCGGTTCACCTTCCTCTGTGCAGGCGGCACACGCCTGCACTTTGAATAGGAGGATAACTTGTAAACTGGGTGCAGTGAGTGGCTGCATCCGCCTGCAGGGGCAATTCTGGGGATCCTTGGGATCCCATTTACCCCCATTGCAGGAGTGGCCCTCAGGGGGTGCACTGACTGTGCACAACTTCTTTGTGGAGCACGGTCAGTGTGCTTTTTGACAGACTCTTTGCCTCTGCACCCATGTTCATAATAGGGAGTGGGCTCAAAGGCAAAGTGTTTCCCAAATTAGCATTATATCGCGCCCCAATGCTAATGAGGGAATCCCTCTGAAGATAGCGCTGGTGCTCCATGTGCACTGGTGCTACCTTTATTACAGAAGTGGGCAAACCAGTATCTGCACTTTCTTCTGAAATACTACCGTGACCCAGGAGCACAGAATATGGGTGCACATGCCCTTTGCACCCCAGGGCACTGTTTGTATTAAGGCCCCTTGTGTACATTTAGACTCAAGATTTGTTTAACAGTGCCCTGCATTTTCCCATTACACGAATGAAGGCACTGCAACATATTGATGCAAATGGTTAATGCTGATGTACTATAGTTAGCACGTGCCCCAGTCAGGGGTTGTGTCCGCCCATGTGCCCGCACTACTTCTGGTGTAAATAATAATTTCCGTATTTTAACAATTCCTTTTCCTATTTTTATAAATACTAAAAATGTTCCATTCCATTTCTGTACATGAATTCATCCGCTCATTGGAACGTTTGTTTTGTTTACTCAACAATCCCAAATGAGTTTCAGTGGTTACCCTGCTTCAGGGGGTTAATTCTTCAATCTGAAACCAACAATTCAACATAAAATCACTTGACCCATCCTTGTTCCATTGCAATAAACATAATGTGTCTTCTGATCTTAAGTAATTATAGAATCCTAGTTTATTAGAACCCCGACTTTTCATATTGTTTCTAATGGTCAAAAATAAAGACCTACAGATGAACTTTTCTCAAATGCCCGAATACGGATTTTCATTTAGTGTAATATGTGTAGGCAACACATTTGAAAACTGGTTTCAGTTGGTTACCTATCACTCTCAACAAACAGATTGACTTAGTTTATCAGAAAAATGTCTTCAAACTTGTGAGAGTGTTTTACTTTTGCTGTGGCATTTAGCACTAAAACGTCATAGATTAAGACACTTTCATGCAAATGTTCTTTTACAAGTATACAATGTGGATGTGTTTAATAAGCTTGCATAAATACAATTATGTGGATTTAAAACAAAAATCTCTTAATTATTATGAGAAGACTCTAGCAGAGGCCGCCCCCGAATGGGGCCTCGTGGGCCGGCGCCATAACGGCCACCAGGGACCCGAAAAACCGGTTTGGGGCAGTTTCCGTGTGCCCAACAACAAAGGGGGATTCTACTCCTCCCCCAGGAAAGAGCGCACTTCAAAGGTGGCGCGAACATACCTGCCCAATAGGTGTCCAGGTGATGTTTTTGAAACCCCCCCCAATGGGGAGATGCAGCCACATGCAGGAGGTGACAATGGGGTGTTATATGTGCACTGCCACCCCAGCACAGGTCACTTTTCGAAGCTGGGGGCGGTGCGTCGATCAACACTCGAGAACCACCCACCCACACTGAGCAACAGCATTGTCGCAGTGCTGGACGGCATGCGAGGCGGCTAAGAAGGGGTACTTTTGTTGGTAAGGAGGCACACCAGCAGGGCGGTGTGCAGGATGAAGGCCGCTCACCTTGGGATGCCTTACGGCAGGGTGAGTAGGCCGGAAGGGGGGAGCAAGCGGAGACGGCATTTGCAGCCCAGACCCGCGGAATGGCAGGGCACAAAATGGACAAACAAGGTAGTGAGCTGGGGCCTAACTCCAGAGAGAGGCTACCCCCCCTCACCACTCAATCAGCATGAAAACCAACATGGAACTTTATGACCCCATGAAACGGCATGTATGATGGCCTGAACAAACTAAGAGGTATCACAACTATGGTAGGCAGATAACAGAACGGAATTGTGATATGCCAGAAATGATTTATGACCTGTCAGCCATTGTGAGTTATGACCTGTCATGTGATTTACGAGCCTGTCAAAAATGATTTATGACTGTGAAAGGGAGTGATTAATGAACTGTCATGTCTATGATTTATGAGCTTGTCAAAAATGATTTATGACATCCCGTGATGTTGGTTCATGGCTGGTCATAGCGGGATATGACCACGGTACTGTAACGCAAAAAGTAATTCATACATGTTATGCGAAATAAACTGTGGCCAGCATCTACCACAGGAAACAAGACACACACGTGTTGCCAATCTTTTTTGGAAAATATATGTGTAGAATGTCATGCATGGCAGTTTGGGAGTGGGCCCAGTGCTGGAGTTTATCGTTTGACGCTTCAACACGCTGTTTTGCGTCTGTTCCTATTTACCTTCCCAATTAGCGAAACTTGTTTATAAACAAGAAATTACATCTAAAGCATGGTATGCATTGTTTGTTAGGAGATTTAACCCTAGGAGTCAGATGTTTGGTAAATAGGTTCTCTAGCCACTGTTGATGCTAGGTTTCTGTTATGTTTTTTTTTCCAACTGAATGTTACACTAGCTATGTTTCTATATTTAAGACTGGAGTACTTGTCTGGCGGTGGAACAATTCCGGTGCCTCTCAAGTTTGTCATTTTTATTTTCAAAGTGTAATATATGCAGATTGCTTTTGATACTGTATGAGTGTATATGCTGCCTGGATTTTCTATAATGCTTACTCACAGACAAGCACATTATGATGTTATCCAATGATGAGCACCCTAAATTAAGGTTGATAAAATACAAGAAAATTCCAGACGTTCATTTAAAGCCTTTTGGTTTCCATCTGTCAAGTTTTTATCCCAAAAAACCTTTTTGGAGAAATTCTTTCCTAATGTTTATTTCTGGTCGTTTGATTATACTTTCCAGTATCATGTATTTGAGTTGACTCCCATTGTGTCTCATGGTGTTAAAATGTTCTGCTACAGTTGATTGTTTTTTAAGTGTCCTCTCCAGCCACCCATGCAGCCAGATTTACAAAGATGGTGGGTCATAATAATGCCGTTTTTTGCATCTCACTCAACATCTGAGTTGACATTGTAAAGTTTAAAGTGTTAACAATATTGCAAGACGGTTCTTGGGACACAATTCACCTCTCAGTCACTGTGTCTCACATCTAGATGTGACTGCAGACTGAATCCAGGGACTACTGAGGAGGGAATACTGCACCCATTGGAGCATGGGACGAGAGTTATCTCTGTGCTTCTTGTACATCACTTTTGGTTCGACCTTACAGAAGCACTTGTCTCAGCAGTAATGCAACTAGGCCCCTGAAACTTGGTTACTTCTCAGCATTCTTAATTGTGGCAGGATTTGGTGTGCTTATATACATATATATATATATTCAAACACATTTACCGCCCAAAGGATGCCGCTCTCAACACGGCGGGTGTCGCAGCACACAGGGGCGGACCCGTGTAACAAATAGCACCAGCAGTCCAAAGAAGAACGCTGCACACTCAGGCTCTTTGCAATTTCAAAAATTTATTTTTCCATGCCACTCGAAAAAGAAAAAAGTACTGACAAACGCGTTTCAGCCACCTGACCTTTGTCTGTGTCAGTGGCGGCTTGTGGCATTGAGCCTTTTAACAATAATTCATTTCATTGGATTTCACTTAATCATCAAAATAGTAGAAGGACCAAAATTAAACAATATATGCAGAAACAAATATCGGCCATCTTAGACTGTCTCAATTTTGCCGTTTTCCTATTTACAAGTGGAGAGATTTATAGCTAATATACATACTAATATAAATATATTTGGTTAAGGACAAAAAATATATAATAATTTCATGTTGTCCCTAGTTACTGTCAATTTACAGCACAAATCGTTCGCCATTATTTACATCAATGTTGGCAAGTTGTGACACTGTCGCAAACTTTAGTTACAATTAACCCCTTCCGTGCGCGCGTCTGCCAATGGCTGTCGCGAGCACTACCTCGCTAGTGCTGCGCACGTCCGTTGGCCGACACGGCCCCGCCCACTCAATAGAACTCCCGCACCGCGGCGGAATTTGCGCCGCGGTTAAGGAGTTAAATGTATAGTTCGTCTACAGCAGTATTGCCCTATTGGGCCTAGTGTCACATCTTATAGTGCTGTTCTTAAAACTGCATTATTATTCAAAACATGTTTAAGATGCCTGTCAATCACGCCCTGTATGGGCTATTCTATTCTCTGAATTCCACTTGTACTGTGAATGGGGAATGGTTCTCTTTTAACCTATGAAGGACCATAATTCTTCTTCTGTATTCAGGCCCCAAGGTGTACGAGTCCTTAATTCAACTATGTACCTGGCCTCCAGCTTTCTGAGTAGCTTTACTCTATCTCCCCCTCTTTCTGTTAGAAGAATCTGATCTAAACAGAAATAGCGTAGTTTGTCACCTCTCGAATCATGAAATTCAGAGAAATGCCTGGCTACGGGATACAAGGCATCTTTGTTGGTGATTGCCCTTGTGTGCCCCAGCACTAGTTTTTTGGCCGGATGGATGGTGCTGCCAATGTATTGGAGACCACACGGACAAACCAAACAATATACAACATAGCTGGAGTTGCAGTTGAGCAATTTGTTGATACATCGCTTAGCCTTCTTTCCTGGAACTACATAGTCCTTCACCTTGGAGCTATTTTTAAAAGCCTTGCAGCTAGCACAAGGAAAAAATCCTGTGATTGACATTTTCTTGTTAACAGGTTCCTGCATGAAATGGCTATGAACTAAAATATCTTTCAAAGAAGCAGTCTTCTTGTATGTGATAACGGGTCTATCAGATATCAGACGCCCAATTACACTGTCGGTTTCGAGAATCCCCCAATTCTTTTGGACCAGATCCCTGATCTTTGGTGATTCTGCTGAGAAACCAAGGATTAACCTGACTGTCGCAGTGTTTTCCTCTGTGCTCGAACTATCGACAGACCTCTTTGTCAATAGTCCTTGTCTATTCTTCAAATGGACCTTTTCCATGGCACACTTAAAAATTGTCTGTTGGTACCCTCTAGCTCTGAATCTTGCAAGGGAATCTTCTTCAGCTTCTTTATAATCCCCAGGAAGTGAACAGTTTCGTTTGAGCCTCAACAGTTCCCCATGGGGGATGCTGTTGATCGAATTACGTGGATGTTGGCTCTGTGAATGTAAAACTGTATTACCTGAAGTTGGTTTTCTATAGAGTTTGGTGCAGAGTTTGTCATCTGACTTAAAGACTAACAGATCTAAAAAAGCAATTTCCTCACTGTTGATGTTGCTAGTGAATTTGAGATTTAGATCATTGCTATTTAGGTGTTGGATATAATCTTCTGCTTCGGTGATGGATCCTCTCCATACAATGAAGAGATCATCGATATATCTCGCCCAAAGCGCAATCTTCTCTACCCATTCTCCACAGTCATCTGCCCAGGCCACGTGCTTCTCCCACCAGCCTACGAAAAGATTTGCATAGCTGGGGGCAAAGCACGTGCCCATGGCGGTACCCTGTATTTGCCGATATAACTGGCCAGCAAATAGAAAGATGTTATAATTTAAACAAAACTCGACAATTTCGAGTATCATTTTACTGTGTGTCTGGAATTTCAAAGGTCTCATTTTTAACCATGATTCAAGAGCAGAAAAACCCTGGGAATGCGCTATATAGGTATAAAGACTTGTGATGTCAAGAGTAATCAAAAGAAATTCGTCTTCCCAGCGGACGTTTTGAATTAGCCTTATAAAATCAGTGGAGTCCTGGATGAAGGAACTTAAATCCTTCACCATTGGGAAGAGGAAGAAGTCTGCATAAATAGAAGCTTTTTCTAGCAGGCTGCCTTTGCTCGACACTCTCGGGTGACCAGGAGGTCTCCTCACGTCCTTATGAATTTTCAGCAAATGATAGAACGTGGGGAGAACCGGATGATCAACCTTCATAAACTGGTACTCATCCTCTTCTAGGATGCCAATCTCTTTCCAGTTACAAATCATAGAAGGCTAGGATGCTTGTGTTATATTCTCCCTTGCCTATTTTCTTATAACTAGATGTGTCGCCTAAAAGGCGTAATGCTTCCTCTTTGTAGTAATCTCTTGACAAAACAACAACATTCCCCCTTACCAGATTGTTTGATAACAATTGTATTGTCCTCTTTAAGAGATTTCACTGCAGTCCATTGTGCTCTAGAGAGATTGTATTTTCTCTTGGTTGATTATTGGATGGGCGCAGTTCGTAATGCATCCAAATCTTTAATCATTGCTTCATGAAAACAATCAATTGTATCAAAGGGGGTCTTTGGAATGAATTTAGATTTAGGTTTAAAATGGCTTTTGCCGCTGGTTTGTTCAATTCCCAGGTGCTCCGATACCTCGGTCTCGCCAACATTGTCACCTGATATTGTATCTGATTGGGAGTCCTGTAACTGTGTTAAATCTGTAATGTTTCATAGTCATTGCCTGTGAGTATATCTGTGGGGGCTGTGGATGGTTCAGCACCAATGTCACTCCGTCTAGGATGTTGTACGAAAATTTTCTTTAATTTCAATTTTCTGGCGAATTGATACATGTCGATATGAGTTTGGGCATAGCCCCATTCTGTCGTAGGGCAGAAAGTGGGTCCTCTTTGCAGAGTTTGGATTTCAATGTCTGAGAGATGCCTTTTTGATAGATTCACAACAGAGAGCTGGTTTACTTTTTGTTGTTGCCCCTCTTGCTCCTTGTTACTCGTGGTTGGAAGCTTGGATTTCCACTTTTTCCCTCCTCGCCTGACTTTCCGCCGATTTGCTGCGGTGGGCGTGTTCGTTGTGGGTATCTCCTCCACCATTCCCCATTCACATTACAAGTGGAATTCAGAGAATAGAATAGCCCATACAGGGCATGATTGACAGGCATCTTAAACATGTTTTGAATAATAATGCAGTTTTAAGAACAGCACTATAAGATGTGACACTAGGCCCAATAGGGCAATACTGCTGTAGACGATCTACACATTTAATTGTAACTAAAGTTTACGACAGTGTCACAACTTGCCAACATTGATGTAAATAATGGCGAACGATTTGTGCTGTAAATTGACGGTAACTAGGGACAACATGAAATTATTATACATTTTTTGTCCTTAACCAAATATATTTATATTGGTATGTATATTAGCTATAAATCTCTCCACTTGTAAATAGGAAAACGGCAAAATTGAGACAGTCTATGATGGCCGATATTTGTTTCTGCATATATTGTTTAATTTTGGTCCTTCTACTATTTTGATGATTAAGTGAAAACCAATGAAATGAATTATTGTTAAAAGGCTCAATGCCATGAGCCGCCACTGACACAGACAAAGGTCAGGTGGCTGAAACGCGTTTGTCAGTACTTTTTTCTTTTTCGAGTGGCATGGAAAAATACATTTTTGAAATTGCAAAGAGCCTGAGTGCGCAGCGTTGTTCTTTGGACTGCTGGTGCTATATATATATATATATATTCACTGAAAAAACCACAGGTTTCAGGGACGTTATAGTTAGTTGGACATTTCACTCGTACAAAACCAGAGAAATTCGGCCGTTATAGTTAATTGAGCTAACTATAACTCACGCCCCCACAATGCACTGCTGATGACGTCACATACTACATCACTCATGACCATTTCGGCCCCGATTTCGGCCCCGGGGACCCCAACCCCCAGGGCATGGCCACATATTTTTATTTTTTGAAAAAAAAATCATTTTAAAGGAGGGGGGCCGCGAGGCCACCTTCCTGAGGCCATTATTGGCCCCGGGGACCCCATCCCCTGGGGCATTGCCTCATTTCATTTTTTTGCTGTATTAATTACATGGGAGGGGGGCCGCGTGGCCCCCCTTCCCTGGGCCACTTTTGGCCCCGGGGACCACATCCGCCGGGGCCTGGACTCAACATTGGGGACGGTGGGGAGATCCCCAATGCCCCCTCGGTCCTTCCCGGCTCCCCACCTCCTGTGGGGGCCGGCATTGCTTTTGGGCAAAGGGAGCTGCTGACATGCAGCTCCCTCTGCCCAAAAACAATTCTGCTTTGCTTCATAGAAGCAAGAGCAGGTTTCCTGCTCTCACTTCCATGAAGCAAAGCAGGGTTTGCTATGCCTGTCACAGGAAACTGCAATGTCCCAAGGGTAAGCACCCTGGGACATTGCTGGAGCCGGCCGGGGGGGTGGTGGTCCCCAGGGCCATAGAGGGCACCAGGAGGGGGGCCGCACAGCCCCCCCATCATAATTAAAGCCCCGGGGAGGTGGTGGTCCCCAGGGCTGGGGGTCTGCAATGGATCCCCGCCCATAATTTAAGTTTGCCCCGGGGAGGTGGTGGTCCTTGGGGCAGTGTGGGAAGAGGCAGGAGCCCCCCACACTTTGTTCAATCAAATTTAAGCTCGGGGAGGTGGCGGTCCCCAGGAATTGGGGGGGCCCAGTAGGCCCCCCTCAAAACTGCAGAATGCCCCAGGGGGGTGGTGGTCCCTGGGGCAGTGTGGGGGGCAGGAGCCCCCCACACATTTCTTTAGAGAAGCCCCGGGGAGGTGGCGGTCCCCGGGGCTGCGGGGGGAGCCACATGCCGCCACACAATATTAAAAAAGCCCTGGGGAGGTGGCGGTCCCCGGGGCTGTGGGGGCCCCTGCGGGCCCCCACATACCAATTACACATTGCCCCCGGCACCTAGCTCACCCGGGGACTTAAAAGCAACGAAGCGCAGGACACCACGCTTCGTTTTTTTGAATTATTTCGGCGGGATTCGCGCACCGTACGCGAATCCCACTGAAAATATAAAAAGAAAATGCTTTATTTGGCTCTGTGGTTCCCTGTGGGACCCCGTGACCAGGCCTAGGGGGTCAGGGTGTTTCTACCCTGCCCCCTTTTCTGTTTTTTTTATCATTTTATGACCTTTTTGCTTGTGACTCGGTTCAACCGAGTCACAAGATGGCTGCAAACACTTCTTGGTTTGAAGTGTTGGCAGCCAATCAGAGACAAGCTCGTGATTGGGAGGGTTTGCGGATCCACAGAGGTCACCAGATATCAATAATTTTTTTATTTTTGAATTTCTCAGGAACTACTGAACGGACTTACACCATTTAAAGCAAAGAGTGCACTCTGGACAAAGAGCTACCTCTCTGCCAAATTTGGTGTAATTCCGTTCAGCAGTTCGGGCTGTAGCCGCGACAAAAATTTCCTATGGAGAAAACGCGTTTTGGGACCCCCTTTTTTCTTGGCTCCCGCTTGACGTATTAGCCGGAAACTTTCAAAACAGGAGCTGACCGAGGCGCCCCATCAGTTTTCAAAATTTCACGAGGATTCGTCAAACGGCGCCAAAGATATTGGCAAAAGAAAAAACGCTTTTCCTATGGAGACTAGGTCCTAACTATAACTACTTACTGGCGACTGCCAGTAGGTAATATATAAATTTATATATATAGATATATATATATTCACTGAAAAAACCACAGGTTTCAGGGATGTTATAGTTAGTTGGACATTTCACTCGTACAAAACCAGAGAAATCCGGCCGTTATAGTTAGTTGAGCTAACTACAACTCGCGCCCCCGCAATGCACTGCTGATGACGTCACATATTACATCATTCATGACATGGTCAGTGACATCACTGATGACATCTCAAATGACATCACTGATGACATCATGCAGTGACTGTGTGTTTCTATAAAGTTTAAATATGTTTTATATATATGCCAAGGTGTATTGAAGAATGAGTGGATGTATAAGTGACTGAATGGATGATTTAGTAGGTGCATGACTGACTGTAAAAGTGAGTGATTAAATGTGTCTTACTAAATGCATGGGTTAGTGACTAAACTGTGTGAATGTCTGTATCAGTTTGTCAGTTGGTGTGTAAGCAGCTGCATGGGTTGGTGAGTAGCTACATGAGTGTCTATATGGGTTATTGATTGGTTGTCTGAGTATCTGTATGGGTGCCTGAGTGTCTGTGTGGGTGGGTGGGGGGTCTGTGACTCTGTGCATAGATGTGTGAGTGAGTGATTCACTGGGTGTATGGGTTCAAGAGCGCATCTGTGAAGGGCTGTATGGGTCAGTGAGTGTGTGTATGGGTGTGTTGGTTAGTGAATGGATGTCTCAGTGGTACATGTGTGAGTAATTACATATGCAAAAGGTAGTATATGTGAGTGTTGGAGTATATAAATGACTATATGTGAGAGTGAGTCATTGTGAGAGTAGCTGTATGGATGAGTGTGTGCTTGTATTAGTGATTGTATAAAAGACTAAGTATGTCTTAGTATCTGTATGAATAAGTGAGGTGGTGTTGTAGTGTAGTTCCTATTTCCCTAATAGGCTGTGCGCATTGGAATAATATACCCTATAGGTTTGACATAGGACTGAGGTCGGTATGTCCCTATCGAGTATATTAAACTTAATTACTTTTGTGCCAGCTAACTCAGAGGCCACTAGAAACTCCTTGTAAACAAGAAGGAGTAGTTTCTGGCAACCGCATAAACATGACTACTTTGTTTCCCTTTTAGAATCGGAATACTTCTCAGAATCGTGGAAACAATAGATAACAGTTTCACTCAGCTAATCGTGCATGCTTAGTTTCCTCAGAGTTACACAGAAAGAATAGACGGGCGTTTCAATAAAAAGGTTTTATTGAACAGTCTTGTTTCTCGTGTAAGAGATATGAGCTGTTATGATCACAAGACAGTATGCAAGATATATAATGTACAGCGTAAGCAGTAGAAAGAAATAATACTGCGCTAGCATTATCTTTTAGCATATATTCACGTACATAAATAACATGAGCTAAAAATGGAGTACTCATACGATGCTTCTCTAAGCTAGTTCTACCCCAATGTACCTAACCTAGTCTAGGTGTAGGGAAAGGTAAGAAGTAGGTGGAGTATTCTCTAGTATGGTATACTAAGAGTATGTTAAGTCTAGTATGCCAAGAGTCCCTCTAGGTTCTAGTCAGCTCCATACCTTGAGAATGAGAGAGGTGGGAATCTCCTGCCGGATCTCAAACTCTAACACCCCGCGAAGGGAGTCAGAACACTGGAAGCTGGATTCTTCTGCAAGCAGGAATGACAGCGTCTTCTCAGTGCGTCAGGCCGGGATACGGACTCCTCTGAAGTCGAGGTCTCCTCTGACTTGCTTGGGCAAGGGAAGGTATATTTATACCTGGTAGGTGCCTTGGAATGTTAGCATTGACGTGAAGTCGGACAGAGGAAGACGTCAGGAATGAACCCTTAAGGTATAGCGGTTCATGCATAACAGATGAGTTCTTGGAGAAATCAATAATCCTGTGCTAGGGGAACTCCCAAGAGCTCAAGGGTCTGGTTTCTAAGAACTCGTTGTGACGTTAGGGTGGACGGATGTCGGTGACCATGCCTGTATTTGGAGTGCACGGCTAATGCCTAAATAAGGACTGGGATTCTATGCCTATATAAGGGCAGTGCGAATTGTGCCTATATAAGGACATGTTTCAGGAAAACCTATATACGGACACCTAAAGCGGAATACAACACCCACTCCACTTTCGAATGAACAATAATACTAAATGCTAAACATTAAACTTGAGTACCACATATTGCTAAAAACATTTCTAAAAGCATAGTAAAATAAGTTTTTAAAAGAACTGTTGCTAAAACATGTAATGCAATAGGTACTGTACATTTTAAAGCATTTTTTCATTCTAAGCATATATTGGAAATAAATGCAACATGAATGAATAAACAGAAATATATACATATGAGGAAATGGTTGACGAGTTTTCAAAAATCAAAGCCATTTCATATCATGGTATTAAATGAAATTTTTAGACAAATAAGGTGACAATGTGCCCCTGGAAGTATTCAAATTAGTCCGTTTTATAAGAATAGTTCTACTGTAAGCAGATTGTTTTGCCATGTATTTTCAAAAAATAAAAAAATAAAAAGTTCAATTTTAGGAAGAGTTCCAAGTTTTGAAAATATGAAGGCCAAATTCATTGCATCCCTGGTACACTGTGAGCCGAATCAAAGTCAGTGTATGGGTCTGGTGTAAACATGAAATCATCTATTTCTGTAGACAAAATATCGTCTACCGAAGTTGGTGACATTTGGAACACCTCGTTCAGAAGGTTAATCGCACAGAGATGAGAAATATCGCCTTCAGCAGAAGATGCCGCAGCAATGTTTGCGTCCGTTGTTACCTGTGTGCCTGTTGATCCATCTCGTACCTCAGCAGCAGCAGGAAGCGTCTGTGAGATCTCAATGAATGCCGTCATCAGGATTGGTAGCCTCTGGGGACAACACAGAGAATGGGCCGTTACCGGGTCCAGCAGAGTATCGATATCCGTTGGCATGACTGATGGGAGTGTTAGACAGGTGTCTAGCACGCATACTTCACCGCAAAGCAGGCAGAGTAGAACAGGTAAGATGCAATCTTGCCAGATTGGTCTGAATGACAGAAACCATGTTGTATTAAGTTCCCGTAGACGAGGTATGCCCAAAAGTTGCACTATGCGCTCACGGCACTTCCGTTCTAGGAGAGCTTTCTCCACATCGCTCTGAGTGATGTCAGTGGATAGGCTTGCCATAGCGTAATAGTAGGAATAGAAATAGGATTCCTGCAACAAGTGCTAGAATTAATGGCACACCACCAAACACCGAATGTGCGAAGTTTTGGATGATTCTGAGGACTGCCTGGAAGGGTGCTAACAGTCCTGAGCAGATGGTCTTAAATACATGTACAATACCGCTCGTATCAGACATGTTAAAGATACGTCCCATCATTTCTGCCAAATGTATAGGGCAGTTTGTACGAATTAAAGCCTGTATCTCAGCCGAAGTCCTTGCAATTTGTAAATCATAGATTTCTTTGGCCGAGGTCAAAGGCACGGTCTGTTGCAAAAGCATGGCTTTCATTCTGCTTAAAGTATCAAAACATATAAAAGAAACATTCAATGAAGGCCATAAAGGTGACTCCCTTACTGTGTCTATTGGGGGGAACAATACTTGCATACAGCAAGTGACCCTGGAGTCGACCGTTACCAGATATGGGATGCCTGGCAACATGCCACAGCAACTCTGATCATTCAACATGAGGTAACTCCCGTTAGAAAGTTGGCCAAACGTTGGATTAATCACAGTAGCTGGTGTACCCTGCTGGTGGCAGGACAAATTTGCCACAGAACCATTACAAGCCCCGTGTAAAGAAATGTCCTGACATATGAGTGAACCGCTTAGTGCATTTTCACAGTGTGTACCGCTTAGAAACACTTCACGATCCCCACTCCAACATCTGTATTCGTAAGGTAAATCCCAGGATGTCTTAATGTATTCTTTACCCAACCTTTCATATTTTCCTGCTTGCATTTGTTTGAGGAAATACTGAAACTGAAAAGTAGTGACAGGCAGAGTGATTTTGCCATGAATAAGCCATTCTGTAGCTGGTTTTTCTTCCACTGTGAATGGTCATTTTTCCAGTTTTTCAATGCTCAGCACTGTATACTTTGCTCCCCTTTGTGCCAGTTCGATCTGTTTATAAGTCAGATTGTATTCTGCAAACAGAGCCGACGTGTTGATAAAACGCCAAGGCACATAGCCCGCATGCAAAGATTGCAGCGTCCAGCTTAATAACATAATAGAACGTAACTGCGATTGGCCTTGTTGTAACATGGCTAAATCTTGTTCCAGTATGTCAATAGCAGAGGATACAATGTTGTCCAATGAAGAAAGTCTGGATGACAAAGTTGTTAACCCATTGTCGACCACAGAGAGAGTTTTCTCTAAGTTAATACGATCAAGTTCACGTATTCGTTCTGCGGCCTCTGCCTGTGAAACCTTCCATACTTCATTATAAGCAGCATAGATGCCGGCATATATGAAACGTTTTTGACACGGTTTTCTTGGTCCTAGCAAGAATTCCCTAAGGCCTGCATCTTCTTTAAGTAAAGATAAGTGTTGTTTCACATCCTCAAGTGTAGATTTTTGTAGCCAGTCGAGGCACAATTTTCCTACACTGTATGTTGTTACTACCCCCGGATGTTGTCTTTGAACGTATCGTGGGTCTGACCAATGGATAGTAAAGCCATGTCTTCTATTCAGGAATCTTTCTTGACAGATGTTTGTGTCTGTAGGCCAGAGTAACCATCTTTTCCAATAGGATCTGTTCTGTTGGTTTGTAGTATTGTGTCAACTGTAACCGCTGCCTGTGTAGTGTTATTACTTGCAGGTGTTGGCACAGAAGGTGTTTTCATGTCTTTGATCTTGGCTAAACCAAGGTAAGACGTTTGTTTGCACAGTGTCATTCAAAAACATTATTTGCTGAGGGACGATACATGCTCTAAACAAAGCTTCTAACCCCTGTACTAGCCAATCTTTAGAACCCTAGACAGATTGCATGTCTATTGTGTCTTTCCACACGTCAAATCCATGTCTAGACAGTTGGGTAATAAATGCTGCAGAGTAAATCTGTTTTGTATTTGTCAACATAATTTTCTGTCCTGTTTTGTTTACATTTTTATAGTAAAATGTTTCTGGATCAGATGTATTGTACCCTGAAAAATAGGGAAACTTTTTAGCAAACGTTTTTGAACTACCTTTTGGTGGTGTAGGACAATGCTCCCATTGGTTAAACATAAACACATTTCTAGGTGTTGCAGATTTATGCAAGAAATGATGACCATAGTGGTTGTAACAATATAGCTGTTCATAGTCTGATGAACCCTCTAAATATTCATTGTTAGAGAATGCAGCAGACCTTTCTAGGTCAGACATCATATCATTTACAGTCTCAAAGTCCCAATCATCAGAATAGGTACTGGAGGAAATAAAATCACCTAGTGAAATTTTAAATAAATGTGGAATGTTCAAAAGTTCCGTAGGGCCGAAGATATCGAAATCAGTTTTGTCCCACACTATACCATCCTGTATAGGAACGGCTGTGATGTTCACTGCTGACAAGTCTCTAGCTTCACGATGGGATGATTTGTGTGGTTTCAAAAGTAAGTTCACATTTTTACTATCAGTGTCCAAACGGATGTATCTGCCATTTATAAGCACGCTGATAGTCATAACCAAAGCAGAAAGAAAAATATTCCAGAAATAATCCACAGTTCAATCCATGGTGAAACCAGATAAGTCTTTTTCAGAAAATGAAAAAAGTCTTGTACTTGCTGTTTGAAAGTTTTTGATGCTGGCGTCGTTTCAGGCTCACTCGGATCCTCAGAAAACGTATCAAAGTTAATGAAATAGCCAGAAGCAGTTCTGTCAATTGTTGGAATTGCATCAGGATTTGTTGAAATCGCTGGAACCAGTTGCTCACTTGTTACGTTGGTGTAGACAGGTGTATCTGGACGAACTGTTACTTGAGTTTCAAGAGGGATGAGTTCCATAGCATTGTTGCTTAGTCCTTCATCTGTTACTGCTGAATTCTCCATTGTTATGAGTCTTTCAGTCTGAACCTCTTGGATAGTAGCGAGAGGAGTGCATCTGCTGGAGTGCATCTGCTACTAGGTCGGAGTCCACGAGGCCTACTATTTAGTATGGGCCACATACTGTGGTTTGATGAGGTCGATTGACACAAATCTTTTCTCCTTTTTTCCAGCAAGGGGCGGCAGAAGTACTGTTCTTGTTCCGTGTATGGCTAGGACAGGTACTGGTTGTCTGTAAGAAGGTCCAAATTCCTTCTTGTCCGGAATCTTCTCTCTGACTAGATCCCCAACTTTTGGGATCCAGACAGGCCTTGCTGGGACTGCCGGTTTTTCCCCAGTGGTGGTTGGCTTCAGGAACACGTTGCTTTGTTTCGATCTTAGTTCATTTAGATCCTGTAAAACAGCCAAACGTTCTTTGATATCAAAGGGTTTATTTTCCACCACTGTGCCTTTACATTCGAGATCAGGAACCCACATTCTTGTCCCAAATAGGACCTCATATGGAGTGACCCCCTAGAGAACTTCTTGGCAAATTATTTAATGAGCGTTGGACCCCATAAAGATGTTTGACCCACCCATCACCTGAACCTAATACTCTAGCTGTTATAGACTGCTTTATGTCCCGGTTTTTCCTTTCCACAACAGAATTTCCCTCAGGATGAAACGGAGAGGAGTACCGCAATGCTACACCCAAATTGGCCATGGCTTTTTTGTAAGCCCGAGAGCTAAACGCAGGGCCCTGGTCAGAATGTAGTGTGCCTATTGCGTATGTGCCGATAAAGATTCGCAAATCTTTTATAACAGTTCGAGCGTCAGCCGAGCACTGAGGCCATATCCATAGGAACCTAGAGCATGAATCCACTGCGACCATTATATATTTATAGTTACCGTCCCTTTGCAAGGGACCGCAGTGGTCCAGGTAAACACAAGCTAATGGTTTGTCTGAAATCAACAGGGGTGTCTGCGCAGGACGTTTCAATGTGGAGACTTTCATCTGTTGGCATATTTCACATTCCAAAACATAGTTCTTGGTCTGTTTCCTAATGCCAGGCCACCAATATCTTTGTTAAAGTAAAGATACTGTTGCAGAAACACCTGCATGGGCAGAGGCTATCCCTTCATGTGCTGCTAGGATCAGTCCTAATCTACGTTCCATGTTTGGAATTACCCTATCCCCCACTCCAGGGATTCGAGCAAAAGGAACGTTGTTCGCATCAATTACATAAGAGTACTTGAGTGGAAACTTTTTTGGTAACGCTGCACCACTGCCTTTGCTTAAAGCATTGACAGCCATCAATATCTCACTGTCTATTCTCGTTTTTGAATGAGTGATCGCAGCTACGGAAGCCGTCTGAACAGCCCCCTTTGCCGCTTAGTCAGCCAATTAATTCCCTGCAACGTGAACGCCATCACGTTGATGACTCAGCGTGTGTATCATGTGAGCTTTTGGTAGTTAGTTTTTTAACTGAACTACTTGTTCCCAAAGCGTTTTATGCTTTATTGTGCCACCTTTTGCATCTTTGAACCCATTTTCAAGCCAATTCTGTATCTATTCATTATACGACTGAACACAGTAAAAAGAATTGCACACTATGAGTGTGGGGAATTCACGATCTGTATTTTCAAGTGCCAGTTTGAATGCTTGTAGTTCAGCTCGCTGAGCTGTGCAATCTCCTAGAGATTGAGTTTTAGTGACCATTGGTCTGAAGTTACCATCTTGCATGCGACCTTTAACGATTGCGCACGCTGCACTGTAAGCTTGCTTACTCCCTGTAGCGGGTTGTGCGGATCCGTCAGTGTAAATTATAAATTCATACTGATCCAGAGGCAGAATTTTAGTGGGCAGAGGACATTAATGTTCATATTGCAGGAACGCTTGTGTTTTTAAATCAGGATCAAAAACATATTCATCATCTGTTGCAGCAGGAGAATTAACCCATTGTATCCATCTAGGATGTAAAGCTTTTGCATTTGGGATGCTTGCTTTTGTGACCGCCTCTAAGGCCGGTACTGGAGTTACGACAATAATGCGTTTCCCTTGGGCTAGAGCTCTTTCTTTTGCTACTGCAGTTTGAACTGCTGTCAGTATTTTTTCAGTTGAAGTGAAGCGCATTTCTGCTTGTGTATACAAATGTGATTTGTATGCCATTGGTACTTTTTCACCCTCATTAAATGTTAAATAGGTGAATCCGCATTGACCCGAAATTATTCGGATCACTAAATTGCGTTGACTTACGCGTGTTTGTAAGTGATTTGTTGCTAACATGTTAGCTTGGAGTGAACGCAGGATTTCTGTGTGTTCCTGTGTCCAATGTTTGAATGAAAAATCAGGTTTGATTAATTCGTAGAGAGGTTTAACCCTTTCTGCGTAATTTAGAATGTAAGTTCTTCCAAAATTTAGGAAACCCAAGATGGATTGTAAGTTTTTCAGCGTTTTTGGAGGTTGGAGCAGCGCACACTTTTCTAAAAAGTTAGCTGCCAGGCTCTTGCCTTCACTTGAAAGCTCATATCCTTGGAAAAGGACATTGAGATGGGCAATTCTGGATTTTTTAAAGTTGAATTTATAGCCCTCAGAGGCGAAGCCCAATATAATGGTACTCACCCTGTTCAAGTGCCTATCTAGGTCATCGTCTGTCAGATAGATGTCATCGACATATGACAATGCCTCATGATCATAAATTTGTAGTAACTCTGGGGCATATTAACAAGGGCCATATCGCCGCTTATCTGGCTTTAAAAGCCAGAAAAGCGGCGAAAATGTCATCGCACTATCAACAATGCGGTGCTAACATGCTTTACCGCATGTTAGCAGCCGTTCTCCACACGCCTAGCCTCGCATCTCTAATGAGATGCAAAGGAGGCGTTCCCAAAGAAAACAACAGGGAAAACAGTCCGTAACCGCACATCGCAGTATTAACAAGCTGTGCCCTGACACCCATAGCGTTATTAAAAGCCGCGCTAACCGCGGTTATCGCCGGTATCTAACGTCTGATACATTTCAGACTTGTCTATCTCTTCAATGGGAGGTGGATTGAATGGCTGAGTCCACATCTCCCTATCAACAACATTTCCTTTAGCGCCGTCCTGTTGTCGCTGGTTTTCACACGGTAATGTGGAATATCGCCGTCAATCTCCGGATTTCACATCGCCTGTTAGCCAAGCGTTGTTAATACGCCGCTAACACGGCGATGTGAACCGGCGATAGACGGCGATAATGACAAATGCGATAAACGCGTTCAGCGATTATTATCGCCTTTTGTTGTTGATATGCCCCTCTGTTACTCTCGCTGAGAATAACCCCGGGCTATTCTTGAACCCTTGTGGGAGTCTACAAAATTGATGCACGTCCCCATTATTGAGAAAGCTGTTAAGTACCTGCTTTCAGGTGCTATGTTTTGACAAAAGAAACCATTTGAAATGCCCACTGTGGTTTTATATTTTTTGCTGACAATGTTATTCATTAATGCTGTACTATGTGCATTTTGCACTGCAAATGTTTTTGAACAAGTGTTCAAGTGTCTGTAATCCAAAACTAATCGATATGTATTGTCTGGTTTGGATACAGGAAACAAAGGATTGTTCATTGAGGAGGTGCATGTTTCAATCACCCCTTGGTATTCAAGTTGATCTAAGATCTCCCTGACCTGTTTTTTAGCTTCTTACTTTATTGGGTACTGCCTTTGTGCAGTAGGTTCATTTTTTAACTGTATTTTGTGGTGAGGTGAGTCCTCATCCCATCCTACATGATATTTGTATAATGCTGAGGCCTGGGCAACTGCCCATTTCCTGGCATAAGTATATTTTAGGTGAATTGGAATATGGTTGGAGAAGGCAGGCATAATGATGTCCTCACCATGTGGGCACTCCCTGACAAATTTTGGTGGCCAGTCTTTTTCTGCTAGAAGTATATCATAACCCCTTGAAAGTTTTTCCCAAAAGAGTGTTTTCACTTTTCTTGGTATGTCTCCGTCCATTCGGAGTGTTATTTCATATACCTTTTGTGGAGCACTAACCCTGGTGTCTACAGTCTCTACTGTGATGTACTCATTCAAGTCCACTATCTCCAGAAGTTCCATCAGGTTCTGGCGAGCTATTGTGACTTCTACTGCACTGTCCAGCATTGTCTGAGCCCATTCTCCGTTCTTGAGCTGTGTTCTCAGTATTCTCGGCATGTCTGATCTTCAGACCTGCTACCTTCTTTTTTGTGAATTGAGGTTTTGATTTATTTTTCTGAACGTGTTTGTCGTCTTTGGATTTCACGCGTTCTTCTCTAATTTCTGACCGTCCTCTTCTTTCCGATGTCTGTGACGATATCTGAAAGGTACGGTGGTTCATCTTCTTTGTAGAAGTGAAACAGTCTTGATACTGGATTTGATTCTGGAAATACTATCCATGAATAGAATACCTCTGTCTGAAAGGATTCGTGTGCCTCTATCACGAAAACTGCTCTACCCCCTCTTGGTGGTAGGCCGTGTTTTATAAGTTTTAGAGTGATGGCTCTTCTTAAGTATGGAGCGATGTCTATAACACCCTCCTCGGTTTCATTTAAACCAGTAAAGTTAAAAGCTGTTACGACTGGGTCAGCCGCAGCTACACCGTTCCCGGTGTCATTCATTGTTTTTTGAAAAATGTAGAACAAGTTTCAAGGAAACAAAAGATAAGGTGCACAATATTTTGGAACACTGTATCCTTCAACGTTGATTAAACCAAACAGCTAATATATAGGGTTTTTGTCCTATTTAGCTTTGGCGGATATTTAACCCTACCCACTCCAGAAGTCTTATGGAGTATGTGAGTAGGGGTCTCTGAGAGAAAAGCACGACTGAGTTACTCAGTATCTAGCATTAAATTAGTGCCTTACCAAACCGTTGGGCGCTATGTAGTGTAGTTCCTATTTCCCTAATAGGCTCTGCGCATTGGAATAATATACCCTATAGGTTTGACATAGGACTGAGGTCGTTATGTCCCTATCGAGTATATTGAACTTAATTACTTTTGTGCCAGCTAACTCAGAGGCCACTAGAAACTCCTTGTAAACAAGAAGGGAGTAGTTTCTGGCAACCGCATAAACATGACAACTTTGTTTCCCTTTTAGAATCGGAATACTTCTCAGAATCGTGGAAACAATAGATAACAGTTTCACTCAGCTAATCGTGCATGCTTAGTTTTCTCAGAGTTACACAGAAAGGATAGACGGGCGTTTCAATAAAAAGGTTTTATTGAACAGTCTTGTTTCTCGTGTAAGAGATATGAGCTGTTATGATCACAAGACAGTATGCAAGATATATAATGTACAGCGTAAGCAGTAGAAAAAAATAATACTGCGCTAGCATTATCTTTTAGCATATATTCACATACATAAATAACATGAGCTAAAAATGCGAGTACTCATACGATGTTTCTCTAAGCTAGTTCTACCCCAATGTACCTAACCTAGTCTAGGTGTAGGGAAAGGTAAGAAGTAGGTGGAGTATTCTCTATTATGGTATACTAAGAGTATGTTAAGTCTAGTATGCTAAGAGTCCCTCTAGGTTCTAGTCAGCTCCATACCTTGAGAATGAGAGAGGTGGGAATCTCCTGCCGGATCTCAAACTCTAACACCCCGCGAAGGGAGTCAGAACACTGGAAGCTGGATTCTTCTGCGAGCAGGAAAGACAGCGTCTTCTCAGTGCGTCAGGCCGGGATACGGGCTCCTCTGAAGTCGAGGTCTCCTCTAACTTGCTTGGGCAAGGGAAGGTATATTTATACCTGGTAGGTGCCTTGGAATGTTAGCATTGACGTGAAGTCGGACAGAGGAAGACGTCAGGAATGAACCCTTAAGGTATAGCAGTAACAGAGCCGGTTCATGCATAATAGATGAGTTCTTGGAGAAATCAATAATCCTATGCTAGGGGAACTCCCAAGAGCTTAAGGGTCTGGTTTCTAAGAACTCGTTGTGACGTTAGGGTGGACGGATGTCGGTGACCATGCCTGTATTTGGAGTGCACGGCAATTGCCTAAATAAGGACTGGGATTCTATGCCTATATAAGGGCAATGCAAATTGTGCCTATATAAGGACTTGTTTCAGGAAAACCTATATACGGACACCTAAAGCGGAATACAACAGTGTATGTATAACTGTATACGTGAGTAAATGGGAGTGTGATTGATTCTTTGCATGACTGACTAGGTGTGTGAGTAACTTTATGAATGAGTGGCAGTGTGCGAGTGTCTGTATAGGTGTATGAGTGCATATGATAGTGCTGTATTGATGAGTGACTGCATGTATGAGTGACTGTATGGGTGAATGAGTGGATGTGTGTGTAGACCTAGGAATCAGTGAGTGGGTATGCAGTAGCTGGTATTGGTGTTTCTATGGTTACGAAAAAGGTAGTCTGTATTTTAGAGTGGGTGTATCAAAGGTTACATTAGGGAATGAGGAGGTGCATCAGATTATCATGTGGATGATGTCATCAGTGATGTCATCAGTGATGTCATTTTAGATGTCATCAGTGATGTCCATGTCATGAATGGTGTAATATGTGACGTCATCAGCAGTGCATTGCGGGGGCGCGAGTTATATTTAGCTCAACTAACTATAACGGCCGAATTTCTCTGGTTTTGTACGAGTGAAATGTCCAACTAACTATAACGTCCCTGAAACCTGTGGGTTTTTTTTGTGAATTTCTAAGGTTTTTTAAATGCTAATTTCTAACTATAACATCCCTCAAACCTATGGTTTTTTTCAGAGAATTTCTAAGGTTTTTAAATGCTAATTCCTAACTACAACTTCCCTGAAACCTATGGTTTTTTCAGTGAATTTCAAAGGTTTTTTAAATGCTAATTTCTAACTATAACGTCCCTGAAACCTATGGTTTTTTCAGTGAATTTCAAAGGTTTTTTGAATGCTAATTTCAAATTGTAATGTCCAAAAAAAGGCCTTTTCTAAATTTTTAAACTTTTATAAAAATAATGTGATGTTTTCTCCTTTCTAAAATATGCATTTACCTTTTTTTTTAAAAAGTGGATTTGCGTACCGATCGTGTACCAGTCACGGTGGGTGCGTGAATCCAAGTATTTTGCCACCATATTGGTTAAGTCGTGTACGGTGCGCGTATGGTATGCAAAGGGTGCGCGGTTCTTGACCCCGCGCAACGTCACGTACGTATTTTCGGGGATCGCGCCGGGTGCGCGAATCCATCGCAAATCTTTAAGTTTTAAAAGTATATGTATAGAACTTTATTATATATATTATACCAAGAGATTACTTAATATAAGTGTAAATATCATATATTTGTAATTGTAATAAAGATATATTATTGTTAAATATATTTTTCGGGATTCACGCCGGGTGCGTGCCGGTTGCGCGCCGGGTGCGTGAATCCCATGTGACTTCAAAAGAAACAATTTTATTGGTTTAGAAGCTTTCTATTCTAGAACTTGAAGTACCCCACCCATTTTTTTCATTCTTCCAGGAGCATCTTTTCAAGAAACACCTCTTGTGTTTTCTGTGCCTCTTTATTTGATTTTTTGGGTGTTTTTTTCCAAGAGAGGAAATGGCATCTCAAAATCCACCACAGGATACTCCGGCAGATGAAGAGGAGCTGGAAGAACCCATTAAGAAAAGGAAAGAGAGCATTGTGTGGGCTTGCTTCTCTATCCCAGAAGGAGAGAAGAAGGTGAATGCTCGCAAAGTCACCTGCACTGTTTGCAAGAACGTCTTATCTCGTGGATCAGAAAAGAAGTATTCCTGCGGGACTTCATCAATGCTCAAACACCTTCAGACCATGCACCTAAACTGTCTTGCGCGTGAACAACATCGGCGCCGAATGCAAGAGTCTCAGCAAGATGATCAGGTCGCAGGACCTATTACTTCTGCGGGATCCACTACATCCGCACAAATTGTTCCAGAGTTTGCACGACTGGAACAGCACTGCATAAAGTGCAAGAAACTTCTTTGTGCAGGCGAGCAATCTGTTGCAGCTATTGTTGTTGCTGCAAAGAATCATCATTGTTAATTTTTTTGTTTGTTGTTTTTGCAATGAGTTTCTAATTGCAAAATGTTTTGAAAAGTTTTTTAGTTCATTTCCTTGTTTTTTTCAATCTTTTGTTTAAAAAAACACCCCAAAAATTATTAAAAGAGTTCACAAAACACAAAAAAATTTAAAAACAAAAAAAGAAGAAAAAAATGGTTCTTTTTAGAACCGCCTAATTGGTTAAAAATAGACAAACTTGTATGTGTTCTATGAATGACTGCAAGTGTAATGTCTGAGTCATTGTATGAGTGAATAAGTACTGTCTGAGTGAATGAATGAGTGCAGCAGTATTGCCTGAGTCATTGGATGAGTGCATGGATAGTGTTTGAGGGGATGAATGAGTGCAGCAGTAGTGCCTGAGTGATTGCATAAGTGCATGGGTTGTGCCTGGCTTATTGCATGAGTGCTTGGGTAGTGCCTGAGTGATTAGAAGAGTGCATCAGTAGTGTGATTAAATGAGTGCATGGGTAAATTCTGAGTGCATAGAAGAGTGCATGGGTTTTGCTTGAGGGAATGGATGAGTACAAAAAGATTGCCTGAGTGATTGTATAACTGCAGGCATAGTGCCTGGGTAATTGGAGGAGTGCATAGCTTGTGACTGGCTGATTGCATGACTGCAGGGGTAATGTCTGGGTGATTGGAGGAGTGCATGGGTAATGCCTGGGTGCATGGAAGAGTGCATGGATAGTGCTTGGGTGCATGTAGGACTGCATGGGTAGTTCCTGGGTGATTGGAGGAGTGCATGAGTAGTGCTTGGGTGATTGCATGAGTGCCGCAGAAGTGCCTGAGTACATGTATGAGTGCATGGGTAATGCCTGGGTGATTGCATAAGTGCAGGGGTAATGTGTGGGTCATTGGAGGAGTGGATAGGTAATGCCTAAATGATTGCATGACTGCAGGAGTAATGTGTAGATAATTGGAGGAGTGCATGAGAAATGTGTGACTGATTGCATGAGTGCAAGAGTAATGTCTGTGTCGTTGCATGACTGTACTGGTAGTGTCTGGGTGATTGTAAAAGTGTAAAACTAGTGCCTGGGTGATTTTTTAAGTGCATGAGTACTCGCTGGATGATTGGGGGAGTGCATGGGTAATGCCTAGGTGCAACAAGGAGTGCATCAGTAGTGCCTGTGTGATTGCATGAGTACATAGGTAGTGTATGTATGTTTTTATAAGTGTATGAGTACTGCCTGGGTAATTATATGAGTACAGCACTACTGCCTGAGTTATTGGAAGACTGCAAGGGTAGTGACTGGGTGATTGAAAGAGTACATGGATAATGCATTGCTGATTGGAGGAGTACATGGGTAATGCCTAGATGCATTGAGGAGTGCATCAGTAGTGCCTGTGTGATTGCATGAGTGCATAGGTAGTGTCTGTATGTTTTCATAAGTGTATGAGTACTGCCTGGGCAATTATATGAGTACAGCGCTACTGCCTGGGTTATTGGAAGACTGTAAGGGTAGTGACTGGGTGATTGAAGGAGTACATGGATAGTGCATGACTGATTGGAGGAGTGCATGGGTAATGCCTAGGTGCATTAGTAGTGCCTGTGTGATTACATGAGTGCATAGGTAGTCCCTGGATGATTTTATAAATGCACAGGTACTGCCTGAGTGATTGAAGGAGTGCATGGTTAATGCGTGGGTGATTGCATGAGTGCAGGGGTAATGTCAGGGTCATTGGAGGAGTGCATGTGTAATACCTAAGTGATTGCATGAGTGCAGGGGTAATGTCTGTGGCATTGCAGGAGTGCATGGCTAATACCTAAGTGATTGCATTTGTGCAGGCATAATATCTGGGGGATTAGAGGAATGCATAGTTAATACCTCGGTAATTGCATGAGTGTAGGGGTAATGTCTTGCTGATTGCAAGAGTGTAGGGGTAGGGCCTGGGTGATTGGAGGAGTGCATAGGTAGTGCCTGAGTGATTTTAAAACTTGAAGGGTTCTGGCTGGGTGATTGGAGGAGTACAGGAGTAGTACCTGGGTGATTGGAGATCTGTATAAATAGACCTTGGGTGATTTTATAAGTGTATGTGTACTGCCTGAATTAATAGAACATTGTATAGATACTGCCTGGATGATTGAAAGAGTGCAAGGGTAGTGTCTGGGAGATTGCATCAGTGCATGGATAATGTTTAGGGGATTGGAGAAGTGTATAGGTACTACCTGGGTGATTGGAAGAGTGTACGGGTAATGTCTAGCTGGTTGCACGAGTGTAGAGATAGTGCCAGGGTGATTGGAAGAGTACATAGGTAGTGTCTGGGTGATATTATAACTGTATGGATACAGGCTAGGTGATTGGAGAAATGCATGGATAGTGCATGGGTGATGGCAGGAGTGTGGGAATAGTGCCTAACTGTATAGATCAGTGCATGGGTAGTGTTTGAAAAAATGGATGAGTGCAATAAAAGTGACTTTAAACACTACTTCACATTATTATGCTTATTACATTATTTCATCTTACCTTCTTTATTAAAGTAGATATAAAACTCAGTGAAACTATTTTACAGCAGTTTTTTTGTAAACTGCATTTAAAACCTTTTCAAGCCTTAGTATTACTTTCTGTAATAAAAAGTAGAAAAACTGTTATTACATATAATATTATAGTTTTAGTAACACAACATAATTTTAGAATTACATAACAAATTCAGTTTCCCTTTTTTGCTGTTTTCAGATTCTACTGAATTCCACCATACACAGTGATTTCAATGTAGAGCATCATATAACAGCAAGGAAAAAAATACAATCAATGAGATTGTAAAAAATAAACAAATCTGCGTTGAAAATATTTACAACTACTACTATCTGTTTACGTATCTACAGTTTCTAAATTACATTCTTCAACTACATTAAATCATGTATTTCTCTGAAGTACATTTTCTAAAATATACACTCTCATTTTCATTGCGTATAATATAAAGATCAAATATATAAACTACTTCTTTCAAACACAATTTTGCAAATGCAATAAGAATTAGCACAAACAATAATCCAAACACTAAGGGGCCGATTCCGATCTCGGTCGGAGACGCACCCAACGCCATTCGGTCGGGAAAAAAGCCATGCGAATGCCTGTTTCCCGACCGATCCGCACATTAATCCGAACAAACAAGTACGATGCGCACAACAGCACAGATTCCGACCCAGTCGTACTCACCCAATCCAGGTCCTGATCCCCGACCGAGCCGGATCCGTAAACGCAGATTCGAGTCGCCCGGAAGCCAAAAAGCAGCCCCGTCCGGCCGGACAAGTACGATGCGCTTCCCGTACGCGCCGAACCCGTCGCTACGCACGGCACGTCAAAGCATCCATGAGAGGCGCACATAAGCTCCGATTCGCGCCACAACACGATCCACGGCTACGAGACGAACACGCAAGTGACGAGGACGAGGCGAAGCAACGACAAAGACGAACGAGACGAACCAACAATGAATCCCATCGTTCCGATCCTACCAATATTCTACATCTACTACCGGAACAGGCACGGACGCGTACGGCGCAGAAGGTAGGTCAGACACCAACCACAAACACAAACTACACGTACCCGACATATCACACACACACAGAGGGATGCAGACATTTCTTACTCCAGAAACAGCAGCACCATAGGGGCGGGATGCCCATCACCAATGCCACATATACACATAGGGGCCCGGATGCCTACCACTACTACCACCTCTACCCATGGGGGGGCTGGATGCCTGTCACTACTACCACCCTTACCCATGGGGGTGCCAGGTGCCTACCACTACTGCCACCTCTACCCAGGGGGGGCTGGATGCCTGTCACTACTGCCACCTCAATCCAGGGGGTGCCAGATGCCCACCACTACTACCACCTCTACCCAGGGGGTGCCAGGTGCCTACCACTACTACCACCCTTACCCAGGGGGTGCCAGGTGCCTACCACTACTAATACCTCTACCCATGGGGGTGCCAGGTGCCTACCACTACTACCACCTCTACCCAGGGGGTGCCAGGTGCCTACCACTACTACCACCCATACCCAGGGGGTGCCAGGTGCCTACCACTACTACCACCTCTACCCATGGGGGTGCCAGGTGCCTACCACTACTACCACCTCTACCCATGGGGGGCTGGATGCCTGTCACTACTACCACCCTTACCCAGGGGGTGCCAGGTGCCTACCACTACTGCCACCTCTACCCATGGGAGTGCCAGGTGCCTACCACTACTACCACCTCTACCCATGGGGGGCTGGATGCCTGTCACTACTACCACCCTTACCCAGGGGTGCCAGGTGCCTACCACTACTGCCACCTCTACCCAGGGGGTGCCAGATGCCCACCCCTACTACCACCTCTACCCAGGGGGTGCCAGGTGCCTACCACTACTACCACCCATACCCAGGGGTGCCAGGTGCCTACCACTACTACCACCTCTACCCATGGGGGTGCCAGGTGCCTACCACTACTACCACCTCTACCCATGGGGGCTGGATGCCTGTCACTACTACCACCCTTACCCAGGGGTGCCAGGTGCCTACCACTACTGCCACCTCTACCCATGGAGGTGCCAGGTGCCTACCACTACTACCACCTCTACCCATGGGGGCTGGATGCCTGTCACTACTACCACCCTTACCCAGGGGGTGCCAGGTGCCTACCACTACTGCCACCTCTACCCAGGGGTGCCAGATGCCCACCACTACTACCACCTCTACCCAGGGGGTGCCGGGTGCCTACCACTACTACCACCTCTACCCAGGGGGTGCCAGGTGCCAACCACTACTACCACCCTTACCCAGGGGGTGCCAGGTGCCTACCACTACTACCACCCATACCCAGGGGGTGCCAGGTGCCTACCACTTCTGCCACCTCAACCCATGGGGGTACCAGGTGCCTACCACTACTACCACCTCTACCCAGGGGGGGCTGGATGCCTGTCACTACTACCACCCTTACCCAGGGGGTGCCAGGTGCCTACCACTACTACCACCTCTACCCATGGGGGTGCCAGGTGCCTACCACTACTACCACCTCTACCCATGGAGGACTGGATGCCTGTCACTACTACCACCTCTACCCATGGGGGGCTGGATGCCTACCACCACCAACACCCCCACTCACAGGATGGCAAATACATGCCACAAGAAGCACACACCAGCAGAAAGAATGCAACACAAAGACATCCCCCCCAACACCATGACAAGCGTGTGTAGACTGTCTATGCCTACAACACTGAACAGGACTGTGGACATACAATGTGACCCCCTATCACAAGTGCCACACATAAATGTGTGTGGCACCCACAATGCAAGCAGGCCATGACCATTGTGGCAATGGGGTCCAAACCCCCATCATCACAGTGACCAAAATGTGAGTGTGGGGTCCATAGCTGAAGCACATATTGAACATTGTGGCAATGGGGTCCAAACCCCCATCATCACAGTGACCAAACTGTGAGTGTGGGGTCCATAGCTGAAGCACATATTGAACATTGTGGCAATGGGGTCCAAACCCCATCATCACAGTGACCAAAATGTGAGTGTGGGGTCCATAGCTGAAGCACATATTGAACATTGTGGCAATGGGGTCCAAACCCCCATCATCACAGTGACCAAAATATGAGTGTGGGGTCCATAGCTGAAGCACATATTGAACATTGTGGCAATGGGGTCCAAACCCCCATCATCACAGTGACCAAAATGTGAGTGTGGGGTCCATAGCTGAAGCACATATTGAACATTGTGGCAATGGGGTCCAAACCCCCATCATCACAGTGACCAAAATGTATGTGTTGACAAAGAATAAGCTGCAACTGCCAAACTGCATGGATGATTCCTGGTCACAGAACAATAAACACATCAGTGGCAAAGTAGTGCTTGTGTCCCATAGCAACATAGAATGGGGGAGGCAAACAGTGCAGTGCAAACAAGACATACCTTTGGCCATGTGCAGACAAACATCACCCATGGGGGCTGACACTGTCAACATTCATCAATGACACAATGACAGAAGTGACCATCAGAATGCAGACCCACATATTTGCACCAATGGGCACACAAATTCAGATACCCAGTGGAGACTGTAGAAGGGAGGTGAACAGATACCATACCATGGCAGCAATGGGACACACACACAATGATCATTGTGCTGACTGATGACCTAGGAGTCCCAGGGACAGCAGGGCAAACACACCAAACAACATACAGCCAATGGCACACCTAAGATATGCCAATGCAGTGGTGCCGATGCACATACACAAACAGGCAGACCCACACTGCACATCAAACACAACAGGTGAGGGGGGGGTACCAGTGTCCCCAGGCAACCACACAACACATGAGGAGGCCTGAATACCAATTACACAGATGTGCATACAGTGCCACACAAAGGTAACTCATGGATCCAAATCCCCTATGTGGGCAATCAGGCATTGTCAGATGAGAGGGAGCAGAAATCACACATGTCACACAAGCATGTAGGAACAGCAACTGACACAGCAAGACACACAGACACCACAGCACCACACCCAGGGCCCCCACAATGTGGTGACCCTGGGCTGCATTACAATCCCACTGTGATGACAAAGCTAGATGTCGTTCACACTGTGAACCACAGTCATGTGTCCTGAGCAACAAACTACCATCACACCTACACAAGCACAAATCAATCAGCACGGCCTGTCAGCCAAGGCCAACATGGAGGCAGCGGTCTAGCCGGGCAACAACTCTCATCTGCACACACTCAACACCACACACCTCGACCTCCAACAATGTGCAGCAGTGAAGCTCACATGCACTGGTGACATTGCACATGCACCCATGACAATCCCAGGGGGGTGGTGGGAACCAAGGTGCAGAAACACATCACACATGGCCACTCAACCAGACTCCTGAATGTCTGACACACTGCACACTACGCTGTACATGGACATGACGGCAATACCACACCAACCAATGGGATCCCAGCCACAGTCACACACCTATGAAGAAGCCAAGGTCACCCACAAAGAACACACATAGACAACTACCAACATTGCAGCCCTGAGGAGTGCCAGCAGTCACACACACAATGTGTCACAACCAATGAAAGCTAACACAAACAAGAAATCACATGACAGGTGTAAACAACAAGTGCAAAGGGGAATCCTGACTGTGACACATCAGCGTCTGCCCACAAACTCAGCCCTGACAGCAAACACACCTATGGGTGACACCCTGATGACCAGTAATGTGCCATGCACCCACATCACAGAGAACCCAGGGAGAAGACTTTGGGGCAACATAGCTCAACTCAGCAAGCATCACAAACAGGAACATCACTAGGGATCCCAGCATGCACAGCAACATGGAAGTGAACACACACACATGCTCATACAACACACACCTTGGGCGCACGAGATGTCACAGGAGTACACACTGCCATGAGGGGGTCTCCACTCCTGTGTGAGGAAAGCTGTGCCATATGTCGCATCAGTAGGGCTCCATCATGTCAGCAGAACACTTGGTCACACAGTCAACAATTAGCACCAAATGAAGGCTCCCGTCACATCAGCCTGGTCATGGGAATGTCAATGAAATCAACAGCACAGATCCAACACACATGTATAGCAAGTTGCACTGACAACACAGATGAGTCCTTCCCCATTGATGCCCAAACCTGCATGTCCAGTGGAGATGGCCACACGGTCAGGGAACTAGACTAATTGAACAATGGCAAACACAACAGATGTGCATGGGTGGAACACACAGATGTGACATTGCTAATGTAAGTAGGAAATCTCATTGCCAAATATTGAAAACATGACACCCTCAGATGCTGCTAAGGATGACATGGATACACCACAGGATAGGACACTGTCCCCCTGGAACACATGGGTTCCTGCACAGTAACACTTCATTTTCATGAGTCCAAATATCACCATCACTGCAGCAAGGGCATGGTTAGCGTCATCAACATCATGTACATCAGAAGTAAAAGCACTAGAGAACAGAAAGTTGCTTTATTCAGCATGTGGGTTCAAAACTTGGAAGAACTGTAAGGTATCAACAAAGGCCAATGGCCAGTCCATCAAGGAAGTCTATACAGGGTGACAGTGGCAGATGTCACCCTACGCATGCCTGCACTGATCACAACCGGGGACAATCCCCTAGGAGGGGCATACGGGGGCAGGCCAGGCACCGCAGGGACAGGATCAGGGCTCACCAGGACGAGGCAGGGAAGGGGTGGTGGGTGCTGGAGAGCCACTGACAACTGCAGTGGAGGTGTCTGACATGGTGTGTGCCGGCACAACTGGGGAGCATGACTCAGATGTTGTGGGTACCGGCACAACTGCAGTGGACAGGTCCGCCACTGCAGCGCCCAAGTCAGACAGGGTGACAGTGGACTCCACTGCAGTGCCCACCTCCAGGGGAGGAGAATGGGGATCAGGTAAGGTGGGCAGGACAGAGGGGGAGGACACCCTCACCACATCAGTGGTACAGACAAGCGCAGCGGGGGTGTGGGGCCGGAAGAGCAAGTGGCAGGGGAGAAGGCCTGACCCTTCTGGGGATGGTGTATCTGTGGGTGGGGGAACCTGGGGCAGGGTGTGGAGGGGGCACCTGTGGAGTGGGGGCCTGAGGGATGGAGGAAGGAGACTTGGTGCCTGAGCTGCAGGGCGGCGGCGGGGTCTTGCTCTTCCGGGACCGGGGGTACTTGCGGGTGGGGGCCTCAGTCGGTCTGCGCCTGGTGGATGGTGTCCGGGGGCCAGGGGCACTCCGCTCCGTGTGGGTGGGCTTCCTCTTCCCCCTGAATGCTGGATCAGCTGGATCGGAGGGGAAGAGGCCAAGGTCACAGAGGAAGAGCCGCTGTGTCTTTGGGGTTGCAGGTGAGGCAAGGGAGGGGTCTTTGGAGGGAGAGGCAACTGAGGACTGCGCAGTGCTTGTGGATGCGTGTGTTTGTGCCTGTGCCCCATCCCCTGTGAGTGTGGTTGCAGTCCCCTGACGGTGCGTGCGTGTGGGTCTTGTTTGTGGCGTGTGTGTCCGTGTGCTGCATGTGTCTGTGCTGGTGTGTGCCTGCGCCAGTGTGTGTGTGCTTGGGACGGGTAAGGTGCTGGGGAGTGTGGATGGGGCAGAGGCAGGAGGGGTGAGGGACTGTCGGAGGAGGGACACTGCTGCCGTCAGGGAGGAGTCCATGGACCTATTGCCCCTCTGTAGGTCAGACATGCCCGATGAGATGCCCTCCATGAATGACACCAGCTGAGTCAACAGACTGGTGTGTGCATGGAGGACACTCAGCATCGCTGTCTGTCCTACATGGAGCTGGCGGAGGAGGTACACAGACTCCTCACTCAGGGCAGCAGGGGACACAGGGGCAGGGAGTGCGGTGCCTGGCCCGAAGGAGACACGCTCCCGAACATGGGAGCCTCCACGGACCTCGGGAATGGGAGCCGACGGGAGGGCGGTGGTGGTGGTGGTGGTGGTGGGGACAGCAACACTAGCTGGGGTGTGGTGGCTGCTGACACCCGCCTCCATAAGGGAGTCATCGTCCGAGTTGTTCTGGTCCTCAGCTGAGGTGGATGGTGCTGAGGACTCCTCGGTGTGGCTCCCCTCGCCCTCCGTGCCACTGGGTCCCTCCGACCACTCCTCGGCTGCTGACCCAGTCTGGCTCTGCGGCTCCTCCTGGTCCGTGGAGCTGTCCCCTCCTGTGGCCGTGGATGTATCTGCAATCAATAGGGAAACACACAGACAACAGTCACCTGCACCGAACGCACACACCACAGTAAGTACAGCACATTACAGAGCAAGCCCTGGCATCCTTAGTTGAACATTGCTAAAACTGCACAAACAGAACAGGAGAAGTCAATTGTCAGTCTGATGGTCAACCATGGCACTCACATCCCACCTGGCCTTGCACCCATCTGTCTGGTGTCTGTTGGATGGCAATACCCCAGTGTGGACACATGCACCACCTACACAGTATTTGGACAGTGCAGAGAACCCGGTGAAGCATGTGGACATGCACACATCACAACTCTTGCCACTGAGTCAGTGCAGGTGTACGGATGAAAGGGATGCCCAGAGTCAAATAGGAAATGCATGTGATGCATACCAGCGACAGACACCATGATGCACCCATGTCCTGATAGCCATTGCCACAATGGTGTGCACGTAGCACATGTCACTCCCCTGCAGGATCACTAATAGGAAGTCACATGCCATGGCACAGCCATGCCTGCTAAGTCATACATCACTGTCTCCAGTCACATGGGCAGGGCAGCCAGACAACAACACTCTGCACTGTGACACAATAGTAGATCATGGGGAATGCAAGTCCTGGAGCTGAACAAGTGCACATGTACATCCCCCACACACCACATCATCTGTACCCTCATCTGTCCAGGTCATACCCATTGGACATATGGGAGACCTGTAACACTACCCTCTGCACCTGAGCACATCACAATCTGCTGTGAATGGGAAACAGCTGCCTGAACCTCATATTCGCATACCCCAGTCTGCACGGTCAGGTGATCAAACACCTATGTGTCACACATGTATCATCTCCTATGGTCACATCTCCGGTGGCATGCGGAGCCCCAACCGAGGAACACCCCAGCAGACCTGACAACGAAGCCACAGCACACTGACACAGAGGCAGACACCTGAGGGGACAAATCAGTGAGCAAAACGTGTCAGCTGATACACGGCAGTGGGAGTACAGAGTGTATTGTATGGCCTGGAGTAGGCATGACTGTACTGTCCCACATGAATGAGGGATGAGCCCTGGACAGTAGGCAGCTGGCTAAGTATGTGTGACACACGTTATATACACACTCCTGGGGCACAAACATTGTTCCCACCTGCAGCATGGGTGTGTGCCAGATACCCCAGGCACATGTGGTGGATCAGCTCAGCAATTGGGCCACATATCAAAGTGACACGCAGAACACATGTCAGAACACAGGCAATGTGTAAGCAATGGACCCACCCATGATGCCCACCACAGAGTCAGGGAAACAGATGCTGTCCTCCACCTTGAGTCAAGCAAACTGCAAGGACACAGTACCCAAGTGACACAATACCCTGACTGTAAGGGCCACACCTGGGTATCAGATGAGGAGTGGGCAGTGCACAATAGAGGGACATGGGTCCTGGACCACAAGACTGATGTACTGTGGAAGTTTAACCAGGCCAGAGGAGGGCACATAGCATGGCAGACATAGTTCACAATGCAGACATGGACTCACCCCCTCCTTGCTGCTCTCTGGCCTTCAGCTGCCCATCCAGATCAGGGAAGACCACTGCCAGGATCCTCAGCATGTGGGGGTCAGGGTCCGGTGTCCGCCCCTCCTGCGAGGAGGCGACAGCTTCAGCTGGACCCGTGCGATCCTCCGGGTCCAGCCCCGAAGGTCCTGCCACCTCTTCTGGCAGTTGCGGATCCGGCGCTTGTAGACCCCCACGGATCTCACTGCCCGGTCGATGGTCAGCCATATCTTCTGCTTCTGGTGGGCATCAACCTGTGAGGATGACAAAGTGAGAATGCCATAACTACACGTGCAACATAACCGTGCATTACACAGTTGGATATACATGTCTCAATCACAGGGGCATATGATGTACACAGGCAGTGCAACGATGGCCATGGACAGTATGCCAGCAGTTACTACATGGTATCATTGCCTGGGCAGTAAAACCTTGTTTAAATGCACTGTCACTGCACTATACCTGTCCAGTGCATGTAACTACACACTATGGGGGTGACAACTACTCAGTGAGCCTGCTAGCCAGTAGCGTGCAGACTGTTAGCCTTGCTAGTCAGACAACATGCACATTTAGAAAGGCAGTGGACAGAACACTCACCTGCTCCCCTGCTTTCCCATACAGCTTGCTGTACTGTGGAAGGAGGCCATCCAGCAGGGCCTGGTTCTCCTCAGTGCTGAAGGCTGGGGCTCTCTCCACAGTACGTGCCATTGCAGGGTCCAGAGGGTGCAGAAACAGCAGCAGTGTAGTGGCAGATGTCGTCCTGGAGCATGTAGTGCAGGCAAGTGAGCTCTCAGGGGAACAGCCAGCATTATATGTGTGCTGCAGAGGCAGATACTGTCCCATGTGTCCAAAGTGATAGGTCCAAGTCGTTTGCATCATCTGAATCTGGCCAATCCATGGAATTGCACCACTTACACACGCCCCAAGCATCCTTCAAATGTTCAACTTCATGACACCCATGAAATTGCAACATTGTTGTGGGTGACCAACTGAATTTACAGCATCAGACTCGTTCAAATTTTGAAAACGCGTCCGTTGCCAGGCCAGGCCATAGCCAATGGGTGCGCACCGATCGGACCATTGCTGTTCAACGCGTACCTAGGATACAACGCGTACCCGCACACATTGAATGCAATGGGCCGGCCGGGAACACCGATCGGACCATTGCTGTTGAACGTGTACATAGGATACGACGCATACCCGAACACATTGAATGCAATGGGCCGGCCGGGAACACCGATCGGACCATTGCTGTTCAACACGTACATAGGATACAACGCGTACCCGCACACATTGAATGTAATGGGCCGGCCGGGAACACCGATCGGACCATTGCTGTTCAACGCGTACATAGGATACAACGCGTACCCGACACATTGAATGCAATGGGCCGGCCGGGCACACCGATCGGACCATTGCTGTTCAACGCGTACATAGGATACAACGCGTACCCGCACACATTGAATGCAATGGGCCGGCCGGGCACACCGATCGGACCATTGCTGTTCAACGCATACATAGGATACAATGCGTACCCACACACATTGAATGCAATGGGCCGGCCGGGCACACCGATCGGACCATTGCTGTTCAACGCGTACATAGGATACAACGCGTACCCGCACACATTGAATGCAATGGGCCGGCCGGGCACACCGATCGGACCATTGCTGTTCAACGCGTAGATAGGATACAACGCGTACCCGCACACATTGAATGCAATGGGCCGGCCGGGCACACCGATCGGACCATTGCTGTTCAACGCGTATTGCCAATACAACGCGTACCAGCGCACATTGAATGCAATGGCCAATGTGTGCGCACTGATCGGTCCATTGCTGTCCAACGCGTATTGCCAATATAACGCGTACCAGCGCATATTGAATGCAATGGCCAATGTGTGCGCACTGATCGGTCCATTGCTGTCCAACGCGTATTGCCAATACAACGCGTACCAGCGCACATTGAATGCAATGGCCAATGTGTGCGCACTGATCGGTCCATTGCTGTCCAACGCGTATTGCCAATACAACGCGTACCAGCGCACATTGAATGCAATGGCCAATGTGTGCGCACTGATCGGTCCATTGCTGTCCAACGCGTATTGCGGGTACAACGCCTGCCAGCGCACATTGAATGCAATGGCCAATGTGTGCGCACTGATCGGTCCATTGCTGTCCAATGCGTATTGCGGGTACAACGCGTGCCAGCGCACATTGAATGCAATGGCCAATGTGTGCGCACTGATCGGTCCATTGCTGTCCAACGCGTATTGCGGGTACAACGCGTGCCAGCGCACATTGAATGCAATGGCCAATGTGTGCGCACTGATTGGTCCATTGCTGTCCAACGCATCCCTGTACAAGTCACTGGCATATGTCACCATGCCTGTCACAGGTGAACATATGCCAGCCACATATACTTCCCAGGGAGTGAGGGGCACACCTACAACACCACAGCCTGTCCAAACTGTATCCTAGGGCCTGTAAGGCTGCATTACCTATTCCATGTATGGGGGTGAACATGTTGTTCTGTGGGTGTCACTTGGGGGCAGCCACCCCCAGGCTGTGCACGTGTTTATGGGGACAGAATCCTTGGTGTTTCGTGTACATGACCACTGTGATGTGCAACTGTTCATATCTGAGCATGTGGCATGGTCACAGTTCACGGTGGTGTATGTGTATGTCATGTCACATACCCCCTGAGTCCCATGTGGGACGTTATGTTCAACCCAGGGTGACCCATTGGCACAATGGTGATGGTCCTCCACAGTCTGTGTGCATGTTGTGTTTACAATGTCTCTGATTTCATGTGCACAATGGGAGGCAGTGTCCACATCCACGTTGTTTGTGCATGGACTTTGATGTTGTGCGTGTGTGTGTCACAGACGTCCATGTCTGTCCTGCCGAGGCAACAGGGACCACTACCTGTGGGGGTCATGGTTGTTTTGATGTGGTGTATACATGATACACCATGTCATGCCAGTGTCCATGTGGCAATACAGGGTCCCTGGGAATCTACCTGTCGTTGAGCTGTGATGCCTGGGGCACATCAGTCCTCACATGTCACTGTGGGGTGTGTTTGTTATTTGGCAGCAGGAGATGGGAACTGGGACACGGCCTCATGGTATCCAATGGCACGACCTGGGACTTATTGATGCCACTTGTTGAACTGTGATGTTAGATATTGGCCATGTATGTGCCATACATATCCGTACGGAACTGCACACATCATGTACTTGTGCCTCATTATGATGTATCATGTGATGTTGAGTGTGTTCAATGCCACATATGTGGGGTGACTGACAATCTTTCTTTCTTCACCTATGCACTGCAGGGCACCAGCTGTCCATAGACCATTCCCTGACCTGGCAACGATGGTGGAACGTGACAGCATCCGACGGTACCGCTTCACCAGGCAGCTGATTGAGGATTTGGCAGTGCGCTTGGCACCACATTTGCAACCTGGCCGTCCGTACCCTACAGCGCTGACCCCCAAGGTGAAGGTGATGGCAGCCCTACACTTCTTTGCCACCGGTACCTTTCAACACACTCTGGCGACTGCTGGTGGGATGTCACAGACCATGTTCAGCTGTGTGCTCCGGGATGTTTTGGAGGCTATGTTGATATACCTGAACCAGTATATCTATTTCCCTAGACTCCAACGACTCACTGGCGTGAAGAGTGACTTCTATGCCCTGGGGAGGATGCCGCATGTCATTGGCTCCATTGATGGGACACATGTGGCTTTGGTACCACCACAGGCCCAAGAGCAGGCCTACCGTAACCGCAAACACTACCACTCGGTCAATGCACTGGTGGTCTGTCTTGCAGATATGAGCATCACACACGTGTGTGCCCGTTTCCCTGGTTCTGCACACGATGCCTACGTGATGAGGAGTAGTCGCATCCCGAGGATGATGGCACAGATGCGGAACCAGCGTGCCTGGCTTGTTGGTGTGTACTGACTTTGTACCATTGTGTGTGTTCTGCTATGTAGTGTTCCACCCTCTTTTCCAACTCTGCTAATGTGCAATTGTCTGTATGTAGGTGACTCCGGATACCCCAACATACCGTGGTTGCTGACGCCCCTCAGGAACCCTGTGACACCAGCCCAGATGCGCTACAATGAGGCACATGGTCGGACCAGGAGAGTGATTGAGCGGACATTTGGTCTCCTGAAGAGCCGCTTCCGCTGCCTCGACAAGACAGGAGGGTCCCTCCCATATGCCCCAGCAAAGGTGTGCAAGATTATCATCGTCTGCTGCATGCTCCACAACCTGGCAGTGCGGAAGGAGTTGCCTCTCATCCTGGATGACGATGACCAACGTCCGCCACCTGTGGAGGATCCGGGCCTGGACCACGATGCCAGTGATGATGATGATGATGATGATGGTGATGTCCGCACACAGCTCATCACCAACTTCTTCAGCTGAATGTGAGTATCCAGAGATGGCATGTCAATGATGTGAGTTTGCATGATATGTGTTGGTGGTGCTCTGGTGCTGTTTGAGTGTGTCCATGGGCTACATGTCTGTATGCGTGTAGCGATGTGTCCTTGCAGGTAGTCTGTACTCCCCAACAGTGTTGACATGCTAACTTGGTTCTGGGTGGGTATCTTGTAACATGTATTGTGCATGAGTATTGCAGTTCTGTCCTGTTCTTCAGTGCTTTTGACTGTGTGTCATTTCTGTCCTTCACAGGGTACTTTCAGAGTCGTTTGGTCAACTGTGATCCCCAACAGCGTGATTCGACTTCCCGGGTGGTAGCTGTTGTGTCCCTACAGGTGATGTGCACCACACCCATGGACTTCCTTCCTTCTACACTTGTTGACTGTGTGCCCGCTGCCAGGTGGGATTACCTTGCATCTGTGGTGGTTACAACATGTTGCAAATGTGTAATAAACCTGTGCTTCACTTTGTGATGTGCGTTGTCTGTGGTCACACATCTGACTGACATTTGCTTACTGCACCAGTGGGCTAGTTAACACAGACTGTGAATAGGTGTTGGGTCTGTGCAATGCAACGTATTTCCTGGCAACATCAGTGTAGGCGATGAGTCAGATGTCCATGGTGTGTATGTGTTGTGTAGCCCTGGTGGTGTGCCTCCCCCATATGTGTGACGTCGCCATGACTCACATGCCGGTGTTGTACTTGCTGTAGCAGTTAGCATGCACAGTGTCATTTCCCCGATCATCATCGCAACTTCTGAGACAACATAGGAATCACAACAGAGGCAAGTATGGTGTATAAGTGAGTTTATTGACATACATGTGTGGGTATAGTGCACAGGTTGTTGGGTGCTGTACATTGTGATTGTGATCCAAAGTTCCTAGATAATTTGGAAGTCCTGGTAGCAGAAATGTCCAGAGTAAAGTCCACAGTAATCAGAGACATTGGTCCAACTTGAGCTCCCCATGTCATGTGGGAGAGTTGTGTTGCAGTCAACAGGGTGAACAGTTTGCGCACAAAGGTTATTCTCCAGAACAGGTTTTGGCTTCCTGGGGTTGCACATGGCCATCGGCCTCTCACTTGCCCCTCCTCAGACGGCCCCTCTTCTTTGGGGGGACCCTCAAGTGCAGGCTGCTGCGGTGCAGGGGACTCTCCGCCAGAGTCATCCGCCCTCCCTGTGGCAGTTGCAGTTGTTTCAGCACCAGATGTTGTGGGCACACAGGGAGGTGTTGACTGGTTGCTGCTCATCTGGCGGAGGCATTGTAATATGTCCCTATGCACCGCCGTCATCTCTTGCAGTGTGTCCCACTTGGACTCCACGCGGGACATGTGTGAGTCCAAGCGGGCATGATGGGCAGCCTGCTGCTGTTTAATGTCCCTGAGGAGCCCCACTACCTGGCTGAACTCTCCGGTGCTGGACTGGTACGCATCGGCTATGCGTGCCAGTTGTGGGTCATCATGCAGTCCAGACCCCTCTGTGAGCAGCGACCTATGTCTCCCACCCCTCCCACCACCCCTGGCGACACGTGCAGTACCTGAGGTGGCAGGCACAGGTGACCCTGGGCCACCTTGTGGGTTGTTGGTGGTGGTGATGTCCATGGCCCCACGTTGGTCCAGGGTCCCTGTGCTGGTGGTGGTGCTGCTCCTTGGTCTGTCCATGTCGGCAGGGGTGGTATGTGTGTTGACAGTCATTGGAGGGGTGGGTGCAGGGGGTGCAGCTGGTAGCCTGCTGCTGCTGCATGATGACTTGCTCCGGAGGTGCCAGGTAAGTCTTCTTCATCCGAGGAGGGCAGAGTCTGTGTCACACCAGTGAGCTCCGTATCCTCTTGAGCCTGGGACGAGGACTCCTCAGCATCTGCTGCTGTGTCCCCATCATCACCTGTTTTTGGGAGACACACACAATGTATGTTATGTTTCTGCAGGCATCAATGGTTGACACACCTGACAGTTGTGACTGTGCCTCTGGATGCGGGCCTGTACATTGCATTGTCCTAAGTTGTCACAGTCAGGGGTTGATATTGGTGTAGCACATTGTCCGGCATTTCTATGTGAATGTTGGGGTGTGTACATGGTCTGCATTGGTTGTATTTGGTTGTCATCCGCTCCTCCTTCCCACCCAGCCAGATATTCCACCATGGAAGGTGCTTCCATTGCAGGGAGTGCAAGTTGTCTTTCAGGATGTCAGTCAGTGGTGTCCTGCTGTTGGTTGGTGCACAGTTGCCAGCAGGGCCTTGTGCTCCCCACAGCAGTGCCCAGTGTCAGCCATCTAGTCAGTTGTTTTCCACTCCCTGTGATGTGCGCATGGTTCAGGGTGGTGTTGATGGGACAGTTGTGGGGGTGACCAATATCTGTGGCTACCACTCCCATCATGATATTGCCTCCACCCCACTTCCCAGCATGCCCATACTTACTTGCTTTTGGGTGGACTTCAGTGTGTGTGAGTGTGAGAGCAATGGCAAGATGTCTGACAGTGGTGTCCTGCTGTTGGTTGTTGCACAGTTGCCAGCAGGGCCTTGTGCTCTCCACAGCAGTGCCCAGTGTCAGCCATCTTATCAGTTGTTTTCCACTCCCTGTGATGTGCGCATGGTTCAGGGTGGTGTTGATGGGACAGTTGTGGGGGTGACCAATATCTGTGGCTACCACTCCCATCATGCTATTGCCTGCACCCCACTTCCCAGCATGCCCATACTTACTTGCTTTTGGGTGGACTTCAGTGTGTGTGAGTGTGAGAGCAATGGCAAGATGGCTGACAGTGGTGTCCTGCTGTTGGTTGTTGCACAGTTGCCAAGAGGGCCTTGTGCTCCCCACAGCAGTGCCCAGTGTCAGCCATCTTGTCAGTTGTTTTCCACTCCCTGTGATGTGCGCATGGTTCAGGGTGGTGTTGATGGGACAGTTGTGGGGGTGACCAATATCTGTGGCTACCACTCCCATCATGCTATTGCCTCCACCACACTTCCCAGCATGCCCATACTTACTTGCTTTTGGGTGGACTTCAGTGTGTGTGAGTGTGAGAGCAATGGCAAGATGGCTGACAGTGGTGTCCTGCTGTTGGTTGTTGCACAGTTGCCAGCAGGGCCTTGTGCTCCCCACAGCAGTAGCCAGTGTCAGCCATCTTGTGAGTCCTTTTCCACTCCCTGTGATGTGAGCATGGTTGAGAGTGGTGTTGATGGGCCAATTGTGAGGGTGAGCAATATCTGTGCCTACAACTCCCATCATGCTATTGCCTCCACCCCCCTTCCCAGCATGCCCATACTTCCTTCCTTTTGACTCTGCTTCCCTGTGGGGTGGGCTGCCTGTGCTGCCAGGATGGCTGGGAGTGTTGTCCGGGCAGTTGTTTGGCTAAATGTCCCAGGAGTGTCCCTGTGCTTCACACAGCATGACCCAGGGTGGTGGTTCTTTGTGGGACCTTGAGTTAGGATGTGAGGCATTGCATTCCGCCAGGTGGGTTCTGTGGAGTATGTGTTGAGGGGGGTGTGAGGGGAGGTGCTTGTAACTGTGGTCAGTGCTGTGAATCCTCATTCCCACCCAGCCAGATATCCCACCATGGACCGTGCTTCCATTGCAGGGAGTGCAAGTTGTCTTTCAGGATGTCAGTCAGTGGTGTCCTGCTGTTGGTTGGTGCACAGTTGCCAGCAGGGCCTTGTGCTCCCCACAGCAGTAGCCAGTTTCAGCCATCTTGTGAGTCCTTTTCCACTCCCTGTGATGTGAGCATGGTTGAGAGTGGTGTTGATGGGCCAATTGTGAGGGTGAGCAATATCTGTGCCTACAACTCCCATCATGCTATTGCCTCCACCCCCTTCCCAGCATGCCCATACTTCCTTCCTTTTGACTCTGCTTCCCTGTGGGGTGGGCTGCCTGTGCTGACAGGATGGCTGGGAGTGTTGTCCGGGCAGTTGTTTGGCTAAATGTCCCAGGAGTGTCCCTGTGCTTCACACAGCATGACCCAGGGTGGTGGTTCTTTGTGGGACCTTGAGTTAGGATGTGAGGCATTGCATTCCGCCAGGTGGGTTCTGTGGAGTATGTGTTGAGGGGGGTGTGAGGGGAGGTGCTTGTGACTATGGTCAGTGCTGTGAGTCCTCCTTCGCACCCAGCCAGATGTCCCACCATGGACCGTGCTTCCATTGCAGGGAGTGCAAGTTGTCTTTCAGGATGTCAGTCCGTGGTGTCCTGCTGTTGGTTGTTGCACAGTTGCCAGCAGGGCCTTGTGCTCCCCACAGCAGTAACCAGTGTCAGCCATCTTGTGAGTCCTTTTCCACTCCCTGTGATGTGAGCATGGTTGAGAGTGGTGTTGATGGGCCAATTGTGAGGGTGAGCAATATCTGTGCCTACAACTCCCATCATGCTATTGGCTACACTGACTTGCCCAGCATACACATATTTCCTTTCTTTCAGTGGGCTTCAGTGTGTGGTGGTGTTGTAGTGGTGGCTACTTGTCTGGATGTGTTTGTCAGTTATATTTGTGCCACTGCCTAGCTGTAGTTGTAGTTGTGTTTGTACATGTGATGACACAGTTAAATGTCACTTTGTGATGGCATGTGTTGTGTTTCTCTGAGTGACATACACATTTTGGGATGATTCTGTTCTGGTTGCTGTGTATTTGCTAAGAGTGCATGGTTTGACTCTCCCCTTGACAGTGATGTGTGTGTGTAGTCGCTGAATATTGTGTACATTTGTTGTGTACTCACCAGGCTCTGGGATGTTTTCTAGTCCATAGACGCTCACTGGTGGTAGGATGGCCCGCACCTTCTCCTCCCAGGGCCTGAGGTATACTGGCTTGGCAGGAGGGCCACTGCCGGTGTGTTGGCTCAAGATGTAGTCCTTCTTCAACAGCTCCTTCACCCTCCTGCGCACGTCAAACCACCTGTTCTGGATGTCTGTCTTTGTGCGCAAACATGGTGATTGTGCGTTCACCCTGTCGACGATCCTCTCCCACATCTTTGTTTTCTGTGACATGGGTGTCTGTTGGACCAGTGTACCAAAGAGCTGTGGCTCTACCCTGAGGATCTCATCTACCAGGACTTCCAATTCACTATCTAGGAACTTGTGATTCTTCTTTGGGTGCATGGTGATGGGTGGTGATGGTGAGTGATGTGTGTGTTGGTGTGCAGGTGAAGGTGTGTGAGTGTGTGTTTTGCTAGGTGTATGTGAGGTTTCTATTTGTTGTGGTGCTGATGGTGTGTGGCTTGTGTGATGGATGAGCTGTGGGTGTGTGGTTGCTGTCTGTTGAGTGCTGGCAGGTAATTTGAATTTGCAAAGGATCATGGTAGGGATTTGTGTCCTTTATATGGGTGGAGTTGTGGGTGTGTCTTTGTTCCCTGCCCCTCCCCCCAGTATTTATTGGCTTTGTAGTTGCTTGTTTGGCCTTTTTTTGTGTATTTTCCTTTGTACTTTTCGTGCATGTAGGAGACGTTCTTGTGACCGAGTCGGACCCTGCAGTTGTCTCGTACGGGCTTGTCCGTTTCGTTCACGCTGTGTTTGTGCTGTTTTCTATGTTGCGTACGCGTCGGTCGCGGTGTTTTGGGTTGCTTCGGCTCGCAGTTTTGTATGCGTGTCGGTCATACGGCTTGTCCTCCGTGCGACTCGGTCGTGTTTTCCACGCCTTGCATCGTACTTGGCGGGTGGGAGTCCGCGGGTACGTCTCGTTCGGTTTTGTTCCGGGTGCGAGTCGGTCAGTTCGAATCGCGTGTTTTTCCGGCCGGATTGCTGTTTTCCGCGCGGCTCGGTCGTTCGGCTTGTGTTCCGTACGAGTCGGTCGGGTTTTGCTCGCTTCTCATCGTACTTGGCGGGTCGGGCTGCACCGGTACGTGTCGGTCGGAATGTATTCCGGCTCCGAGTCGGTCGGTACGTTTTCCGGCCGGAATCGGAATCGACCCCTAATTATTCACATCTTCCCAATAGGCCGAATAATGTTTCCAAATCCATTTGCATCGAAAATATCCAAAATAAACTCATTAATTTGTGTTCACATCTTCCCAATAGGCCGAATGATGTTTTCAAGACTTTGGCATCAAAAATATCAGATATGAATTTGGTAATTCGTAAGGCAACCTACATTTGAATTCCAAATGGGCATCATTACAATGTGTCCATCCTTTATTGCACTTTAAATACACAGTATAGTGTCCAGATGTTCTAGGAGGCCCATCATGAAAAATAATAGCCACTGCTTTAAAAGTTCTTCCTGAAATTGATACTTGACTTGCCGCAAAAAAATTATTTTGGTTTCCAATTTTCTTCCATCTGCTCTACAACGTTGTAGCATTAAAATGACATATTGTCCAAATCTTTCTATAAATAATGTTGACAACATTTCTGATTTACAATGAGAACATTTCATATCTTGATAAGCTGTTTTTAGCATCTTGTTAAAAGACACTGATTTGCAATCTTGTATTGTCAAATATATGAATCGTTCAGTGTCTATTTCAGTGGTTGAAGAAAATGAACACTCTTCACATTTGTGATCCCATCTGTAACTTACTCCAAAGAAATTTTCAATTTCTATTCCTTCATCTTCCAATACTCCAAGCATAAACATAAGAAATTCTTGTCCATCTTGTTGTATATTCAGTGTAAATTTCAATGAACCAGTACATATATCCAAAAGATGTCAAATGCCAGAAGCAGCATGGATTTTACTTCTATCAGTTACCAACTTTTGAAAAATATAATGTAGTAAAGAACAGAATCTTTTTCTCGATTTTCCATAATTTCATGATGAAGATCCTCTAGATAAAACACAACATTCACAATTACATTAGCATAGCAGTTGATACCTGAACTATTTTCTAACTGGTATCCTACAATACCATCAACTGTGCCCATTTCCATTTTCTTTGCAGCTTCATCATTCTCTTGAATTGTTTTCTTTTTTTGAATCCCACTAGAATGTTTCTCATATTTCCGTTCTGTACATACTACACGTTTCTCATATCTGGGCTATTCAACTAAGTTAGGAGCATAAAGCCTTCTTAACCGATTATACTCTCTCACACAATTTGCATCAGTACTAATCTTATTCTCATCAAAATCAATCAAATACAAACCAGATAATGTTCTTACTCGAGACAATGCAATGTACGCCATGCACTCTTTAAACACTGTACTTCAAATATTTACCAAAGCACTGTCTACACTTAAACCTTAAGATTTATGAATGGTCACAGCATATGCTAAAGAAAGAGGAAACTATTTTCTAGGAATACACAAGTCTTTTACAAGCAGAAAACAAACAGCACAGCGTCCAATCTGTTTTACCTCTTCAATCTGATCAAATTTAATCTTTAAAAATTCAATTCCATCTCTGTTCTGATAATTAACAAAATCAACAACTTTTCCCATTACTCCATTTACTAAACCTTTTTCTACATCCAAATTACGCCGTAAAATTACCCGACAGTTCACACATACATATAAAGTCTTTTCTAAACCTGCAGTCTTAGACATCGACTTTTCCAATGAATTCAATTTTGACTGTAATTTCTCTGAAAGAAGAATAGTAACTCCTTCGTGCTCTATTTTATCAATGGCTCCCATTTTCACTATTGGTTGTTTTTCCAGTTTCAAAAGTTCTTTATTGAATGTAGAAAACTCTTGCAGTGTTGGCATTAGGCAAACTATAGACTTCATTTCTACAATTTGTTTGTACATTATTTCAGGTGCAATGTTTTCATTTGGAAACAAGTTCGTTAGTAGGCGACTTTGTAAAGCTTCTTTACAATGTTTTGTCAAAACACCAATTCTTATATCTTGAAGAATGTTTCCATAATGTTCATCACTTGCTTGTCGCATATTCTTAATAGGTTCTTTATATTCAAAATGAGACCAAATGTTTACATTTCCAATACTTCCCAAAGATTTCCTAGTATCTTCATGGACAAGTGTTTAAAAAACTGGGTGCCCTTTCACAGGCGTAAGTTGTAGTAGATCGCCGAATACAATTACATGTTTTCCTCCAAATAAAACATCATAATCTGTTTTTAAAATCTGTTGCATTCTTAAATGTACAAAGGCAAGCATTAAGTTTGAAACCACGATCACCTCATCAATGATCAGAAGTTTCATTTTCTTTAGTATTGTTGAGACTTCATAACAAGCTTCTCCAGATTGCTTGTGATATTCCAACTTATTTTCATGTTCAACTGGTAGCATGAGTAATCGATGTAATGTAATCCCTTTAATGTTGTGTACTGCTAACCCAGTTGGAGCGGTTACAACACAAGATAAATGTGATTCAGTGGTTTTGTGTAGATAACTGGTCAAAACTTTAATTAAGAAACTTTTTCCTGGTCCAGCTTGACCACTGATATACATTCGAATAGGTTTAAATGATGTGCATTTGCATTCTTTTTTTCATGCAGTAAACCATGCTGTATCTGTTGTGTCACTTGCTGATATATTTCTTTTGTTCAATATTTAGTTGTTCTTCCAAGTTTCCCAACTCAGTGATATCCTGTTGTGCTTGTTGCATTGCCGTTTCTACTTCATTCATGGCTATCGCTGCTTCATTTTCAAGAATTGGTTGTCTTAATCCATCTTGACTTAGTGGAGCAGAACTTTGACTATCTTGAGAACTGTCTCTAGCTATTTCAGCTGCAATAGTAGTTTCTTGTTCAATGTCTTCATTTAAAATTTGTAGATAAGTTGGAAAAATTGTGCATTGAATGCTATCTTTACATGCATTAAAAGAATCTTCATAGCAGTCAAAATCTCCAAGTAATTCCATTTCCCTACACCAAGGCTTGAAAAGTTGCAGAAGTGCTAAATAGAAAAATTCCCTTTTATCTGGAGTTTCGCAACTGAGTTTCCTGTGGTTAATAAGATTTCCTTTGGCATGTTTTACCAAACATCCTTCACATCCAATTACTGCATATTTTTCTTCATTTATATTTTCTGTAACATTTCTCTTAAAACTGTAATGTTGCAGTATTTCAAAGAGAAATATGTTTTCCAGATGTGGACTTCTTTTAGGATAGTACGTACCCAACATATTAGTTTTAACAATATCTATACTTTCTGGTTCATTCAATGCTAAGTATTCAATTTCTTGTATAGATTTCAATACTCAATTTCGTGTTGCAGCAAGACCTAGACTTACCCAAATGATTCCTCTTGACTATGAATATAAACTTGCAGAGGTCAACCGATCTGAACATTCGTAGGATCCAATCTCTCGATGGGAAAGCATCTTCAAACTAAAGCTGTACAATTTGTTACTAAGAGTCTTCTCTTGTGAAATTTCTTCCCACATTTCTTTCAACTGTCTTTTCAGATTTGGTTATATATGACGTAACGTAGCGAGCAACAGCAATTGAATTATCTGCAACATACTGGATATCCATGTTTGCATTCAACATTGTCAAAATCACTGGATTGTAGTCGTTAATATACTTTGAATCTTCAGTTCTTTTTATGTTGTAAGTATTCTTCAGAGATTTTCGAGTTATAGTATGCCTTACTGCTGACATGAAACTGTTGACTCTTCCTTTTGAAATTACTGGACGTGGGAATCCAAAACGACATTTTGTATAAAATTTTCCCTTTGATTTGTATTTCCGTCGACAATATTTTCCAAATCGATGACTTTGAAACCGTAAAACTTGTTGTCTCAAGTTGTTTTCTCCTCCTTCTTTTGGAATGGCACAGGTAACATACTCTTCAATGAAAGACAAAACACTTTCATCAGTATAAGTTCCAAATGTTGTTGCATTCTTGATCCATAATAGCATGTGTATATGAGGTGCACCTCTGGCTTGGTACTCCTTTCTCCAAAAGAAATCAATAACTTCTCCAAGAGGTGGATTCTTTTTATTGCAGATAAAAGACATCATAGCTTGAAACCTATGATTAAAATATCTGCACAAATTTACAGGATCCAAGGAACACAGTTCCCCAGCTGTCTTCAATTCAATGTTTTTAATATTTGAATTTGCTTTTCGTAGAAATTCAAGTAAATCGTCCCATGCATATTCAGCACAGCTAAGCATAACAAACAATGTATGGGTTCCTAAGTTTCTTAACATACATTTAAGTTCTCTGTGACGACGATACCAATACTCATTAGTACCACGTTGACAGGCCTTCAAATTAATTAACTGAGATTCTAAATGATCGTCTCTTTGCTGAACTTTGTCCAAAAATTCCTTTGCAGAAACATGTGTAAGATGAACTCCCGCTTTTCATATGTGGTTCACTGCATATGAAAGTCCAGACAAGTCACTTTCAAGCAGAAGTTGAAATAAATATGGAATACACTGTCGAAATCTTGGATCTTCTGAGTACAATCTTGTTGTACGATATTCTGAAGCTGGAATCTGTACTGCTCGTTCATTATATCGTCCACCTTTTCCAGTGGGGAAGAGCTGCGGAAAACAATGAGCTTCTAAACTTTTTTCCCATACACTCATGGGAGTTCCCTTAGCTTTCTTCATTTGGAATAATTCAATAGTGTTTCCTATCACTTCTTTTGAATTTAGAGGATGTATACTATAATGTTCCTAAATTTCTTCACTCCTGGAGTTGTCCACTTTTTCTATTTGGCCAGTTGAAATTTCTCTTTCACCTTCTAAAGATATTTCTTGTTCTCCCACATATACATTAAAAAAATAAAAGTATTTTTATTAACACAGCTCATAAGACCATACAGCTTGTAATTACATCTGCAGTTCGATATCACTTTCTGTGGCCTTTTAAAGAAATCAATAAAGAAACGAGATTATACCTTACAAAACGGATTGGATATTCTTGGGAAATGATCTAACGGATCATATTTGGACATTTGGTGCAGCTTTGATTTGGTTTAAGTTTCTTGTTTACCATGAGGTTAAGGGTGGTGCTTTTGGACAGAGGGCACTGTTAAAGCTTGCACATAGAATCTGGTTGCAGTACATACAAGTTTGGTTACTTTCGGCAGGTGGTGCCCTCTGTAGGCAATTGGTCCACTGTCCAAGTCTTTTGTATTCATCACTTTCAGTGTATACCACACAATTAGCAATGGGGGTAGGGGCTTGGGGAGTCTATCCTGGAGCTTAACCGTGGCCTGCATCCTCAGTCCTCCTCCACTAATCCAGTATTTCGGTACTTCCTCCAGGGCGCCCAGACTTTTTCCCATTTTTGGATGCACCCCCTGCTCCTATACACAGTTTCCTCGGCCCTTTGACACCAATCTAGGTCCCTCTTCCAATCAGCCAGCTGTGGTGGCGCCTGCGCCCCCCAGCTCCTTGCTACATTTTGCTTCGCCACTCCTGCCGCCAGGACCAGCCACAGTTCTGCATACCTGGGCCAACTCTCATCACCCTTAATTTGGAGGAGCAACCACTTCGGTTCCATCAGGACCTCCCGCCCCATTATCCTGGACATGGTGTCCGTGAAACTTAACCAGTACGATACAATTTCCGGGCAATCCCATAGGATATGGAAAAAGGACCCCTCTAGTTGGCACCCCCTCCTGCAGAACCCCGATTGAAGTCTACCCCATCGATACAGGAGTGTGCAAGGGTGGTAGGTGCGATGGAGTATTTTTAACTGCACCAGTCTGAATCTGGCACGGATGGCTATCTCCCTGGGGCTCTGTAGCGCCTCTTGCCAGCTTTCATCATCTATGTCGCCCAAGTCAACCGCCCATGCCGCCCTGAGGGAGATCAGCGGATCCGGACTATTGTTAAGCAGCTTACGGTATATCGTAGAAATGGGCTTTCCCACAATTGGGTCGAGCAACAGCTGGTCTTCCAGTGGGGAGTATTCAGGTAGAGATGTCCCTGGTTTAATGTGTGCTCCAAGGGCGTGTATGAATCTGATGTACTGGTACCGCTGTGTCGGGTGCATGTCATATTCAGCCTGTAGATACTCGAATGTTCGGGGACAATCATCCTTCCAGATATCTCCCAGGTATTCAATACCTATCAACCTCCATCCCTTGAATCCCGTCAGGGCGGTCACCTCTCGGAGCTGGTCGCACAGCCACAACGGGGTCTTGCCGGTCAGCTTCCGCTCCCAACCCAGGAGACTATTAGTGTCCCTCCAACACTGCACCACCACCCTTGTATGTGTCGGCCAACTCTGCAACATCTTCCTTGCGTACAGTAGAGATTCGCAACCACCCCCCACCATCGTCATCCTATCTACCCGGTATGCCGGCTCAGCGACGTCCGCATATACCCAGTCATTAACAACCTGTAGCTGCGACGCCCAGTAGTAGAGCTTGATGTCCGGGATTTCCAGGCCACCGTCGAATACCCCTCTGTGAAGTTTGCACAACGCAATCCGCGGGGGGCCCCCATCCCACAACAGCGTGCGGACCGCCTGCGCGACCCATTTGAAAGAATGCGGAGGGACCGGGTATGGTGTGTTTTGCAGGATGTACAGTAATCTCGGCAGTGTGATCATTTTATAGAGGGCCGCCCGACCCATGAGCTAGAGCGGGAGGGAGCACCAGTGACTCACGTCCGAACCCATACGGGAAAGTTGTGGCTCCAGGTTTTTGGCCAGGAACTCGTCTCTGTTTCTAGTGACGTAGACTCCCAGGTACTTAAACCCGTCAGGAACTATCGGCGCTGCACAGCAGGAGGGAATTCGCGGTGGAAGGCCTGAATGTGGAAAGACCACGGACTTCGACCAGTTTATAGTATAGCCGGAATAACTACCGAACAAATCGAATATGTGTAGCACACGGGCCAGTGAGTTATACGGTCGGGCCAGGTAGAGGATAAGGTCGTCTGCATACAACGATACGCGCTCCTCCCAGCCCTCCGGTGATACGATGCCCCAGATCATGGGGTCCCTTCTTATCCTATGCGCCAGGGGTTCCAGCGCGAGGGCAAACAGGAGAGGGGACAGGGGGCAGCCCTGTCTAGTTCCCCGCCTCAGAGGGAAGGATCTGGACACCGCCCCATTTACCCGTACTCGTGCCGTAGGTAGCACATAGAGCAGTTTCACCCAACTACAAAAAATCGGCCCACGCCCCAGTCGCTGCAAAACCATAAAAAGGTAAGGCCATTCTATACTATCGAAGGCCATGGAGGCGTCTAAGGCCACCGCCGCCATCTGGGTATGATCCACACCCTCTGTCATGTGGAGTACCCCGTAGAGTCTCCTCAGATTATGACGCGTACTCCTACGGGGCATAAACCCAGATTGGTCTACGTGCACCAGGTCTGTAATTACAGACACTAGACGCTCCGCCAAGGCCTTTGCCAAGACCTTTGCCTCTACGTTTATTAATGAGATCGGGCGATAGGAGTCGCATCTGTCTGGTGGTTTACCTGCTTTATGGATCGTCACTATTGTGGCTTCTGTCTGATCCGGAGGGAGCCGCCCCACCTCTCGAGCCTCCTGAAACATCCGCAAAAGAGGAGCCAGTATCACCGCTGCCTGTCTTTTATAAATCTCGACCGGCAACCCGTTGGGCCCGGCCGCCTTCCCTGACTGCTGGGAACCCAGGGCCAACCCCAGCTCCTCCTCCGTGAGGTCAGCCTCGAGCCTCTCCCGTGCCTCTGGGCAGAGTGTGGGGAGGGCGAAGTCCCGCAGGAACTACTCGCAGTCCGACTCAGTCCTTGTACACACCGGTGAGTACACCTGCTCATAATGCGCGGCAAAGGCCTCCGCAATTTCACTACTGGTGGAGCACCAGGCTCCCGATTAATCTCTCACTCCTGTCACCCATGAGCGCTCCCTGTTTTGACGCTCTAACCACGCCAACAGTTTTAATCCCTTGTCCCCCACGTCGTATAGCCGGTGCTGAGTTGCCAATGCATAGGCCCGCGCTTCTCCCTATGCTAATGCCCGTAGGTCTCTCTGCTTTAGTGGCAGTTCATGTTGCAGGTCTATTGACTCTACCAAGGCTGGGTCATCCTCTAATGTCTCCACCTCCCTTTCGAGCCCCCTAATCTGTAGCGATTCCTCTTTCTTCTGTCCCCCAATTAGCGCCTGTGCCTGGCCCCATAGGACCGTCTTGTACGCTTCCCATATAGTGATCTGGGAGTCAACAGAACCTTGGTTTTCATCAAAATATAATTTGGACCCCTCCCTGAGTTTGTCACTCATGGCCGGGTCTCGGATGCGCCAGGGGTCTATCCTCGGGAACGCGGCCGCCTTATTTACCACCGGGCCTCGGAAGAGAACGCTCACCGGGGAGTGGTCCGAGATCCCCCACGCCAGGTGTCTGATGTCTGTAAAGTCCCCCATGTGTGCGAGCCGGGTAAAGAAATGATCAATCCTGGAGAAGGACCCATGCCTGGCCGATTAAAAAGTGTACTCCCTACTCTGAGGATTGTGCGCTCACCAGAGGTCGCTTAAGCCCAATGCCGTGACGAAACCCGCCAGGCCGCGCTCGTCGCGAGCCCCCAATCTAGGATTGGATCGATCAACGGATGGGTCTATCACTGCATTGGCGTCCCCCCCAATGAGAAGGACCCCGGATGGAAGATCCGCCAAAAAGGCACCTAATTTCGGAAGAAAAGTGGAATGCAAGCCTGGGGGAAGATAGCAGGAGCAGAAAACCAATGCCCGGCCCTCCCATGTGCCTGCCACTGCCACAATGCACCCCGTGTCACCTGTCCACGTGCCAGTTATTACCAAGGGCAGGGAGGCTCGCACCAGGATTCCCACCCCTCGGGCTCCGGAAGTATATCCCGCATGTGCAATCATTTTGTACCCAAAACGATCGAGGGCTTTGCATCTGTTCCCCCTCAGGTGTGACTCCTATATCAGGACTACGTCTGGACCGTGTCTCCTCAGATATTGGAGGACTAACGTACGTTTAATTTTGTCACCCAACCCATTTACATTCCAGGTCCATACCTGTAGGTTAGTCGGGCCACTCATTCTTCTGAAATAGTAGCAATTCGTCCCCCCCTCCCCTTCCCCCCGTTGCACCTCCAGATGCGAACTGCCGCTGACTGTCGCTATGTTGGTCCTGAGCTAACTCCCTTCCCACCCCAACAAAGAAAACAACAAACCCCCCCATTCCCCCCTCCCTGCAACCCTGCAAGGTGAGTCCCCAACCACCCACCCATCGAACTGGCAGAGTGCCTGTCGCCCCATAGCTTTGAACACAAACAAATATAAGGGGTTGCGTGCCTACAGCCAGCGTGAAGACGTACATGTGAATAACTACATTATCCGCCCTAAGTTCAGAACCCTACAGGGCCCCCTACTTGCCCGGTCTCCCGTTTTTAACCAACATGTTCTCTTTTGGAGTCCCCACTAATGATGGGTCTGGCACCAAATCCCCAAAGAACTCGGGAGTTGTCCGCATGTTTCTCTACCATCACTGGGTAGTCCCCCTCGCTGTAGCCCCCCATGTGTCCGGACACCCACCTCTCGATGCCTGTGTCCCTTTGACTGATCACCCTCCCCAGTGTCACTTATCTGGCCGCTGATCTGGTCTCTGGCCATTAGGCTTCCTCCAATCGTCCGATGCAGTCTCTGCCCACTGTTGGTGAGGTTCAGGATGCTCCTGTCTACCTCTTCGACCCACCGTGCGCCAGCCCTCAAGCCAGTCGCTGGCCTCTTCCGGCTTTTCGAAGAAATTAGCTTTCCCATCGTCTAGGATCTTGAGCCTGGCAGGGAACAGCATCATGTACTTCACCCGTGCTCCCGGAGAGTCCTCTTCACTCCATCAAAGGAGCGCCGCATGCGTTGGACCCGGAGGGTGAAATCCGGGAAGAAACGGATGGTGGCATTTTCGATGTGTAGATCGCCAGTTGTGCGTGCGGCCTGCAGGATGGCGTCTCTGTCTCGGAAGTTAAGAATGCGGGCAATGATGGTCCGCGGCAGCGCCCCAGGCCTTGGTTTGCCACCCAGCGCTCTGTGTGCCCGTTCCACCGAGAAGAAATTGGACAGGCGTTTGGGCTTCAGCTGGTTGAGGACCAGGTCCTCGACGAACCAGTCCATCGATGGGCCCTCCATGCCCTCCGGGACCCCCACTATGCGGATATTGTTCCGCCTGGCCCTACCTTCCTGGTCCTCCAGGCGGGCGTATATGTCGTCTTGGTTCTTTGTGAGGGAGGCCACTTCTTCCTCCAGCCGCTTGGTTTTTGCTTGCAGACTTCCAATTCCTGTTTCGGCCTCCGTTACCTTCTCAGACATTTTCCGGAAGTCCGCTCGCAGGAGATTCACCTCCTCTGTTACCGAGTCCAACTTTGGCTCGAGGGTGCCCCTGAAGTCTCTGATCGCCCTCATGATGTCCTTAAGTGAGGAGTCCGGATCACCGTCTCCCAACTCTTGCGAGCTTCCACCTGTCGCCCCCTCCTCGCGATCCATGGCCACCGTATATTTGTCTATCTGATTTGCTTGTCCCGGGCCTGGTAGTTTGGTCCGGCCCATGGCTGAGCGTCTAGCCCTTCACAACACGTGTCAGGCCGATTCGTGGGGCCTCCACCAGTCTTCAGTGATATTGTCTCTGGTTCTGCGGGACTCGTTCCACTTCTTCACTCCCTCTACAGGCTGATGTCAGGTCACCCCACGATCTGCAATGTGGGGCCGGCCACCCTTCACCTCTATGCTGCAGCACCTTCACGGTTGACTACTCTCTGCAGGGTCCTCCGGAGCCACCCAGTGGACCGGCCCCACCCGAGTTCTCAGCCTGTTCTCAAGGCCTCTTCCGTCTCGGAGTCTCTTGGAGGGTCGGATCCGCACCCAGGGGCCCACGCTGTTCGCCGCCGTGTATGGCTCCCCGGGTTTCTCACTGTTTGGAGGCCACTCTGTGTGCTCAAGGGCCCCCTTCACCAGGCCAGTCTTCACTGGGGTGACGGGAAAGGCCCCACGACACCTGCACAAGGCCCCCCAAGCCGCACCCCTGCGCTCCCAGGACAGGAGGGGCCCGTTACACCACCAACGTGCCCACCGACGATCAGGGCAACACTCAGGCCCTCGGTCCGACACCTCTGCGGCACGCACAGCGCAATCAGTCTTCCGCTGGTCGCCTGACGTGGGTCTCTCCAGCCACCGCGCGGGTCCCGCTAGTCCACGGCCTCTTGCCGGCCTACCTGGCCTGGCCACGTTGCACCGCCCTCAGTGTCTGCAATACCCTTCCCCCCTGTAGCCACTCACCGCGTCCACTCCTCTCCGCGGGAGCGCCGAGGGGGGGGTCCATTATGTCCCGATCTGGCCCTGCTAGCACTCGCACTGGAGGCCTTCCCGCAGCAGCCGAGGCCCAATTGCACCATCTGCCCGCCCGGCCTCTCCGCTGTCTGGCGCGTCTGCTCGCGCCTCCCCCAGCCGCCGCCTCTGATTTGCCAAATGTCGCTCACCGCGTTTCCAAGCCTTCCTGATGTGCGGCACCGATCCTCACTGCGAGCCCCCGCTAGCCACGCTCCGCACTGTCAGCGTGTCGGCTAGGCGGCTCCGGCCGCCATCTTGGGGTGATTTCTCCTCGGGGTGCCAACGGGCTCCGTAGCTGTCTCCTTCGTGACGCCTCAAACTCTGGGCACTGCCAGTCGGAGCACAACCACTCCGGTGCCCGATTCTGTCACCAGGTGCCCCGCCGAGCATCGGATGATGCCGGATTTTGGGTTGAATCACCGGCCGCTAGCGCAGCTCTATTAACTTGCCGCCATCTTCCGCGGCAGCAAGCCACGCCCCCCCTTCCTTCCCACATATACATTTTTATAATAAATATTGTTTTGTACAAGATATAATGTAGCCTTTTGAAGTTTGGTGACATTTACTAACTCTTGCCATATTTTCCGAATCTTTGTTGGTATACCATTAACTCGAATAACGACAGGTTTACTTTCCTCTCTCTCTACACCAACAGTTTCAATATTTTCCTTAAAATCTAAAGGTAAATACACAACTCTTCCTTTTAAACCTCTTTGTAATTCTGTTGGAGGCAGCTTACCTGTTTTAGGCTCCATACGAACTATATCCTGAAACGGGTGCACAGATTGAATAAGAATGGACTCATACGTATTTAAATCTACCAGTTCTGGAGGAATAGCTACCAACTCAAGGTTATTATGTACAGTTCTAGCTGGCATTTTGTTCTCTTCTAATTTGCTGTAGCAATATTTACAAATACGTTGATCACTACCCAACTCAAAACGACCTTCCACCAAATAAGCACCAAATTGCTCCCACTTATCATTGTTTTCCTTTTCACTTTTTAAATACACATCAACATTCCTAGTTTGACTTCTATAGTGAGTACGTCGACAACAAATACAAACATAGTTTGGTTTTTCACAAGAAAGTACCTTAAACTTTGTAATTTCTTCTGCAAACTTCTCAGTAGTACTATCTTCTACCTCTTCTTCAACACCTATACTTATCAAACTCTCACTTTCTCTACATTCCCCTTCAGGACCAAAGTAACGAAACTATATATCATCAGAAACTTTTTTACATTCAATACTGAACCATGCAAAAAAGCAGTGTTTATTTCACTTATAGATAATGCAGGACTTTTTACATAATACAATCTTCTTACTAATTTCTGCATTTCTGAGTGATGTACTGTTAACATTCTTAAATGATGAAAAGTACTTCAACACACTTTTCTAGAAAGACAAGCCAGAGAATGACCCTGCAAGTTAGTATATTTTCTCACTTTACAAGGATCTAGTCCTTGCAACATCTTAATCTTTTGTTTAACACTTTTTTTTACCATATTCTTGCAAGCAATTTCATAATATTTCAATAGATTCCTGTCGTATACTACAAATACTACTAAAATCCCACTTATACACTGGAGCTTGTGTACGTCTCCCTTGAACTTCTTCAGCTATTACTTCTTCCACATTTCTCGGAACCATCTTTTCTTTTTCAATTGGACAACCGTTTTTAACCTCATAACAACAACCCCTGGTATCAACTGCAGGTACTAATGTGCTTTGTTGAAAATAGCTTTCTTCGTTAAAAAAAGGTTCAGTACTAGAAGTGTGCTTCCATTCACCCGAAAATGTTTTGCAAAAGTTAGTTCTATTAACCAGCCTTTTTCTTTTACTTTACTCCTTCATAAAGTGCATTGCTTTATTCAATGTTTTCATTCTCTTCAATACTAATATAAACAATTTTCTTTTCAATTCAAAACCCTTTTCGACTACACTTTCAATCTGTTTGCTCTTCTTGTAAAATGCTGATCTTTTATATTTTTTGCAATCTTTCAATACATTTTGTAGTACTCTACTTTTATACATTCTCTTCCTAATGTCTTTATATTCTTTCATCCTTTTTACAACATGGATTGTTTTCTTATAACCTGATTTTGCATTAATTTCTCCTTTTTTCTTTTCCTTCTGATTGCTTGTAGTACTTTTCTTTCTCTTTTCCCCATTATGAAAATTGATTACATTTTTTAAAAGACTTTTAACAAATTCTCTTGTTCTCTCACCAGAAGACTTTTTCTTCAACGTCACATGTTGTACTTCATCTACTTTCTGCTTTTCTCTATCCTTTAAATAGTTCTGTTTTCTTTGTTGTCTTTTCTTTTGAACTTTTCTTGTCCTACTGAATATTTCTTAATAATTATGGAGAATTTCTAAAAAAAAAGAAAAGTTTATTATCTTTCTAAAAATATTTAATATTATTAAAATAATTATATACAAATATTGTCATCTATAAATAAAGAAATACATTGAGTAGTGCCTAGGTGGATTGATAAGTGCAACAGTAGGACCTGGATGATTCTACAACTGCAAGGGTAGCACATAACTAGTGCCTGGGTGATTGCATGACTAAAGGGGTAATATCTGGAGGATTACTGGAGTACATAGCAAATCAGTACGTGATTTTATAACTGCATGAGTACTGCTTGGGTGATTGCAGGAGTACTGAGGGAATGCCTGAGTGATTGGAGGAGTGCAAAGGTAGTGCCTGGGTGATTTTATAAGTGCATGAGTACTGGCTGAGTGATTACATAAGTACAAGGGTAATACCTGCATGATTGAAGGAGTGCAAGGGTAGTACCTGAGAGATTATATAAGTTCATGGATAGTGGCTGGGTGATTGAAAGAGTGCATGGGTAATACTTGGGTGATTGCATGAGTGCATAGGTAGTACCTGGGTGATTTCATGAGTGCAGGGGTAATAACCTGGGTAATTGCAGCAGTGCATATGTAGTGCCTGGATCATTGGAAGACTGCATAGATAGTACTTTGTTTTTTTTTATAACTGCATGAGTGTTGGGCCTAGCCAAATACAAAGCAGCACACTATTACATGACTCAACAATAAGTCTCTCCATATTGTTAAAAGCATGCATACATACGTCTCTACCTTTTCAAATCATCATCATATCTAAAAAAAATATGTATACAATATTTCTAAAATATAGTGAAACCTAGAAACCAAGACATGTAATAGATCTGCCTGAGTGATTGCATAACTCCATGCGTAGTGCTTCGATGAATGTATGACTCCAAAGGTAGTCACTAGGTAATTGCAGGAGAAGATGGATAGTGACTGGCTAATTCATCAGTGCACACATACAGGTTGAGTGCACGGATAAGTGTATTAATAGCACCTGAAGGCATAGATGAGTCATGGAGTAGTGCCTAGGTGAATAGATGAGTGTAACAGTAGGACCTGGGTGATTCTATGACTGCAAGGGTCGTGTGTGGGTTATTACATGACTGCATAGGTAGACACTGCATGATTCTATGACTGCAAAGGTACTACATAAGTAGTGCCTGGGTGATTCCATGACTACAGGGGTAATATCTGGGGGATTACTGGAGTACATAGCAAGTGAGTGAGTGATTTTATAAATGCATGAGTGCTGCTTCAGTGATTGCAGGAGTAATGAGGTAGTGCCTGAGTGAATAAAGGAGTGAAAAGGTAGTGCCTGGGTGATTTCATAACAGCATGACTACTGGCTGAGTGCTTACATAAGTACAAGGGTAGTGTCTACGTGATTGAAAGAGTGCAACGTTAGTGCCTGACTGATTATATAAGTGAATGAGTAGTGGCTACATGATTCAAAGAGTGCATGGGTAATACCTTGTTGATTGCATGAGTGTATAGGTAGTGCCTGGATATTTGCATGAGTGCAGGACTAATGCCTGAGTGATTACAGCAGTGTATATGTAGTGACTGGATCATTGGAAGACTGCATGGGTAGTACTTGGGTGTTTTTATAACTGCATGAGTGTTGGGCTTAGCCAAATATAAAGCAGAAGATTATTACATGACTCAACCATAAGTCTCTCCATATCGTTAAAAGCATGCATACATATGTCTCTACCTTTTCAAATCATCATCATATCTAAAAGAAATATATATACAATATTTCTGAAATATAGTGAAACCTAGAAACTGAGACATGTAATAGATCTGCCTGAATGATTGCAAAACTCAATGGGTAGTGCTTGGGTGATTGTATGACTCCAAAGGTAGTCGCTGGGTAATTGCAGGAGAAGATGGATAGTGACTGGCTAATTACATGAGTGCACACATAAAGGTTCAGTGCATGGATAAGTGTATAAATAGCACCTGAAGGCATAGATGAGGCACTAAGAAGTGCCTAGGTGAATTCTATGACTGGAAGGGTATTGCCTGGGTTATTACATGAGTGCATAGGTAGAGACTGCATGATTCTATAACTGTAGGGGTAGGACATAACTAGTGCCTGGGTGATTGCATGACTGCAGGGGTAATATCTGGGGGATTACTGGAGTACATAGGAAGTAAGTGGGTGATTTTATAAGTCCATGAGTACTGCCTGGGTGATTACAGAAGTACTAAGGTACTCCCTGAGTAATTACAGGAGTGCAAAGGTAGTGCCTGGGTGATTTTATAAGTGCATGAGTATTGCTTGAGTGATTACATAAGTACAAGAGTAGTGCCTCCGTGATTGAAAGAGTGCAAGGATAGTGCCTGGGTGATTGAAGCACTGTATAGCTAATGCATTGGTGATTGCATGAGCACAGAGGTAACCTCTGGGGGATTAAAGGAGTACATAGGTAAAGCCCGGGTGACTGCATGACTACAGGAGTAATATCTGGTGATTTACATGACTACATAGAAAGTGACTGGTTTATTTTATAAGTGCATGGGTACTTCTTGGGTGATTTCAGGACTACTGAGGTAACGCCTTAGTGAATAAATGAGTGCAAAGGTAGTGCCTGGGTGATTTCATAACACCATGACTACTGGCTGAGTGATTACATAAGTACAAGGCTAGTGCCTCTGTGATTGAAAGAGTACAACGTTAGTGCCTGAGTGATTATATAAGTGCATGAGTCAAAGAGTGCATGGGTAATACCTTAGTGATTGCATGAGTGCATAGGTAGTGCCTGGATGTTTGCATGAGTGCAGGAGTAATGCCTGAATGATTACAGCACTGCATATGTAGTGACTGGATCATTGGAAGACTGCATGGGTAGTACTTGGGTGTTTTTATAACTACATGAGTGTTGGGCCTAGCCAAATATAAAACAGCAGACTATTACATGACTCAACTATAAGTCTCTCCATATTGTTAAACGCTTGTATACATGTCTCTACGTTTTCAAATCATCATCATATCTAAAAGAAATATGTATACAATATTTCTGAAATATAGTGAAAACTAGAAACTGAGACATCTAATAGATCTGCCTGAGTGATTGCAAAACTCCATGGGTAGTGCTTGGGTGATTTTATGACTCCAAAGGTAGTCGCTGGGTAATTGCAGGAGCAGATGGATAGTGACTGGCTAATTGCATGAGTGCACACATAAAGGTTGAGTGCATGGATAAGTGTATAAATAGCACCTGAAGGCATAGATGAGTCACTAAGAAATGTCTAGGTGAATAGATGAGTGCAACAGTAGGGCCTGGGTGATTCTATGACTGCAAGGGTAGTGTGTGGGTTATTACATGACTGCATAGGTAGACACTGCATGATTCTATGACTGCAAGGGTAGTACATAACTAGTGCCTGGGTGATACCATGACTACAGGGGTAATATCTGGGGTATTACGGGAGTACATAGCAAGTGAGTGGGTGATTTATAAGTGCATGCCTACTGGCTAAGTGATTGAAGGAGTGCATAGATCCTGAAAAGGTAATTGGAGGAGTGCAAGGGTATTGCCTGGGTGATCGAACCAGTGTATAGCTAATGCATTGATGATTGCATGAGTTCAGAGGTAATATCTGGGGGACTACAGGAGTACTTAGAAAGTGCCTGGGTGATTTTATAAGTGCATCAGTACTACCTGGGTGATTAGAGTAATACTGTGCTAGTGCCTCAGTGATTGCAAAAGTGTAAAGGTAGTGCCTGGGTGATTTTATAAGTGCATAGCCACTGGCTAAGTTATTGGAGGAGTGCATAGATCCTGACACGGTGATTGGAGGAGTGCAAGGGTAGTGCTCGCGTGATTAAACCAGTGTATAGCTAACGCATTGATGATTCCATGATTGCAGAAGTAATATCTGGGAGATTACAGGAGTACATAGAAAGTGCCTGGGTGATTTTATAAGTGGCTGTGTACTACCTGGGTGATTGGAGTAGTACTGCAGAAGTACCTGAGTGATTGGAGGAGTGCAACATCCTGAATAGTAGCAGAATACTGAAACTGCAGCACAAAAGTCAGGTCTATGACATGGTGTACACTTTTGTACTGCAGCTTCAAAATTCTGTAACTACTCAGGGTGTTGGGCTTACTCAAAATAAAGCATAAAAGCTAAACATGAGTCTGTTATAAATCTCACCATATTCCTGAAACTATACATGCATATATGTCTACCTTTTGAAATCATCATCATATATAACAGAAATAAACAAGTAAACTGAACTTTACATTTCAAAGACACACCTACATTTCTGCAGTGTATTTCAAGTGTACCTTTCCCCAGACTCATAGAAAGTAGCCTAATCAGTAATCCCTTCTGCTAACATGTCTTAAAACTCACGTTTGTGCTGCAGCTTCACCATTCTACGAAAATTGGGCCTAGTCAAACATAAAGCAGCAACCTATCACATGTCTCTACCATAACTCTAACCATATTCCTAAAAGCATGCATGCTTCTATCTATACCTATTGCCAAAAGCATTACACATATTAGAATACATGTGCAAGTAGAAACATAACCACACTCACAAGACCATAAAGGTCTTAAAACTTGGCAGACTACACTTAACATTTCAAACACACCTAGATTTATGCGGCAAATTTCAAGTGAACTTTTACACAGACTCTTATAAAGTACCATAATCAATAATTCCTCTCCCAACATATCTTAAACATCACTTTTCTACTACTTCTGCTTCACTATTCTTGTAGTAATCAGGTATAGAGCACAGCTAACAGCAAAGCAACACTTCACTTATCTTTCATGAAAGTCTCCCCATATTTCTAAAACCATGTATGCATATGTCTGTACCTTTTGCTAGCAGCATCATATATAAAAGTAATACACAGATACATTTATACCTCTGTTTTATACATCTATCATCTTCAGACGCTTAAGACATACCATAATATATGTGCAAGTAGACACATATCTCAGTCACAACATCATTCACAGCTCAAAACTTCACAGACTACACTTCAATTTTCAAACAGACACTGAAAATGATGCGGTATATATGAAATATAACTTTCCACACATCATACAAATTACTCTAATAACATCTCTACAAACATCCCAAACCTCACTTTTGGGCTGCTGCTTTACCATTCTACAACTACTTATAATGTTACACCTACCCAAATACAAAGCAGGAACCCTTCACATGTCTTTACTAAAAGTCTCACCATATTCCTAAAAGCATACATGAATATGTCTGTACCATAACACTATCCAAACCTTAAAAATTCACAGAACAAACTACCAATTTCAAGCAAACACCAAAAATGATGTGGCATATTTCAACTGTACCTCTCTAGAAACTTAAAAAAAGAAACCTAATCAATAATACCTTATGTCAACATCTTTTAAACCACACTATTATGCTGCATCTTCACCATTCCACTACTACTCACAGTCTTGAGCCTACCACATAAAAGCAACAACACCTCTTTATTATACATCATGCACCTTCAAATGTATAAGACATATGAAAATACATATACAAGTAGAGACACACTTGAGACATAAGTCCATGCACACCTTAAAACTTGACAGACTCCACCTCCAATTTTAAAGCAACACCTAAAATTATGCGGTATACTACAAATGAACATATCCACACACTAAAACAAACTACCATAATCACTAATCCATCTTCCAATATACACATATTACTATACAAAATCTATTTCAAACAACATTTAACTACCATAAAACAAACTACAATACACATCTCTACATTTAATAATATATTTCAAACATCACAGTTCATCAATAATTTGTAAAGATTAAAAATAAACCTAATACATAATACACATCACAAATTTATAACTCACCTTCCAAATTGATTTGTAGAATTTAAAATATCACAAACTCATAAAAGATTTTCTTATGCACACAATCAATGTAATGCACAACTCTCAGCAAGGTAAAACCAGTAATGGCAAACTTTCCCTCTCTTTCTCCACACAAATACATGTAAGTAACAAATCACATTGCTTCCTACATTGTTTCAAATTATAAAACACATTTCTATTGGTTAGAAATATTAAGCCTTACCAACTGACTTCTAAAAGTGCCCAAACTGGTTCTGGATTTTTTGGAGTCACGACTCTACCATGCACCAACGCGATGGAGCCACCAATCCATACAGGAGTTCCAAAATATATTACAAATAAAAATACCACTATTTTTTAACAACACACCACTTCTAAAGATAGTACTGACTTGGGAAATTATACTTTAATAACATATCACCTATATATAAATTACAATTTCACATTTTAATCCACAGTTAAGTTTCAACCCTTTCCTCATTCTGCTTAATGCCAGTTTCCATAGTAACAATTCATGGAACATTCAACTGAACTGACAGGTCACAAGTTCACCATATTTTCAAATACAGGACACAAGGTTACAAATGCAAACAGCAGGTGTGGTTGATGTTTGTAAACTATCTCCTTATTCTATCTACTGTACCTTTCAAACATTTTCTACTAACCAATAAGGAACATGCTTTTTAAAGAAAGTAACATGCATCCTATTTTTGAGTGTACAATCTTCTTAAGCAGCCAATCAATTCTCTACTTTTTTAAAAACAGCATCTTGTCCACCATTTTAGATACCTCTCATTCTACCAACTGACTACCTCAGCTATAGACATCTTTTCATTACTTCCAGACATCCCTTCAAGATGCTTACAGTATGGATTGTTGGACACAGCTATGTTTTCTGGTGCAAAAGGTATGCTGAACGCAGAGGTATTGACAAAGACCTTGCTTTGCAAAATGTGGCTATTAAATGGATTGCACAGAGAGGATTAAAGTGGCACCAATTGATGCCTTTGTTTAAAACCCTTTTGCATCTCCAACCCCCTGACCTCATGATTGTGCACTGTGGTGGCAATGACCTAGGCACATTGACTGGGGTAGGTCTGGAAATGCTAATGAAGGACACCTTTGCACAATTGACGTTGCTTTTACCTTAAACTGTCTTTGTATACTCTAGTATATGCCAAAGACAGAAATGGAAGTGGTCAAATCAATTCTGTCCACAGATTGAGAAAGCTAGAAAAAAAATTCAATAAAGCTGTTTATGCTTACCACAGAGACCATAGGATGGGCTCCATCTATAACAACAATCTACATTTTGATATGGATGACATCTACAGAAGTGATGGAGTACACTTCACAGATAAGGGCAGGGGGCCTATAACATCCCTGAAAGCTATGGTTTTTTCAGTGAATTTCAAAGGTTTTTAAAATGCTAATTTCTAACTATAACGTCCCTGAAACCTATGGTTTTTTCAGTGAATTTCAAAGGTTTTTTAAATGCTAATTTCTAACCATGCATACAGAGGTAGGACATGTGCAGAAAGAGGAAGAAAGGCACAGAAATAAGCAAGAGAAATGCAGAAAGAGGCAACAGAAGTCCAGAAAGACAAAGAAAGGTGCAGAAAGAAGCAAGAGATATGCAGAAAGAACCAACAGAGGTGCAGAAAGAGGCCTTGTTGCAAAGTCATCCTGTGCCCCCAACTTTTTGCTGACTGGTACTGATAGTAACTGACTCTGACTAACCAGGCCCAGAGCCAGTGCTATGCTAAAAGACACTTAGAATACAGTGAAAACACCTACATACACTAGGGTACACTATGGGTTGAGGTACCCCTGTGATTGGCATGACCTCCTCTGTAAGGCCCTAGTATATAATAGGGCAGGGGCATTAAAACTACCTCTAAGTCAGAGGTGCAGAAAGATGCTTCTTTAAGTAGTAGTCACGTTTGCAGAGTGGTGGGGAAAGGGTGCTGGGCCTCTGACCAGCGCTCAGGAATTCTGCTGCATAGGACTTACAGGAGGTACCAGGAGGGCTTCTTGGCCCCGAACTCCCTCAGGGGTAAATTGGACTTCATCCCCCATCCCATAGTCTGCCAGGAGGCGCGTTTGCAGAGTGGTGGAGAAAGAGGGGCATGGCCTCCGAAGTCGTCTTAGCAATCCCACTGTTTGGGACTTACTGGCGGTAACAAGAGGGGTAGTTGGCCCCCAAGGATATCTTTGGGGGCCAACTACCCCTCCTATTACCTCCAGTAAGTCCCACACACCAGCATTGGTAAGTACTCGTAGCAGGCCATGCCCCCTTTGCCCACCACTCTACAAACGCGCTCCCTGGCACGCTCTTGGATGGGGATTGAAGTCCCTTTTGCTGCTGGGGGTCCTTTAGGGGCCAACTAGCCTACCTCTTACCTCCAGTAAGCCCCACACAGTGGGATTACTGAGAGGTGGACAAAGGCCACGCCCCCTTTCTCCACCACTCTGCAAATGCGCCCCCTGGTGCGTTCTAAGTTGGGGGATTAAGTCCCCTTGAATACTGAGGGTCCCTGGGGGCCAACTAGCCCACCAGGTACCTCCGTAAGTGCCACACAGCTGGATTGCAGAGCGCTGGTCTGAGGCCACGCCCCCTTTTTACACCGCTCTGCAAATGCACCTCTTGGCGCACTGCTGCTCGGGGGATGAAGTCCACTTGTGCCCTGAGTTCCTCAGGACACAAGAAGACCTCATCGCCCCACCAGCAGTGCACCAAGAGGCACGTTTGCAGCGTGGTGTGAAAAGGGGTGTGGCCTCGGATCACCTCTCTGCAACGCAGCTCTGTGGCGCATACTGGAGGTACCTGGTGGGTTAGTTGGCCCCCAGGGACCCTCAGTATTCAAGGGGAATTAATTCCCCAACTAACAACACGCCAGGGGGCACATTTGCAGAGTGGTGGAGAAAGGGTGCGTGGCCTCCGGCTAGATGCCGGGTTTTTTTTGTGTTTTTTTTTACAAGGTGGGCTGTGTAGCCCCCCCTTCTTTTACATTTTTGGGGCCCTGGGGACCCCATCCCCAGGGCCTGACCCCTTTTTAAAAAAACTTTTTTTTTTAAATCGGGAAGGGGACACATGGCCCCCCTCCCGAGGCCAATTTCAGTCCCGGGGACCCCATCCCCCGGGTCGGCCGTTCCGTTTAAAAAAAATTTTTATTTTGTATTTAGAGGGGAGGGGGGCCGTGTGGCCCCCCTCCCGGGCCACTTCTGACCCCGGGGACCCCATCCCCTGGGGCCTGGCCTCTCCATTGGGGACCGTGGGGGGAGCCCCAATGCCCCCACGGTCCCACCGGCTCCCCGCCTCCTGCGGGAGTCGGCATTGCTTTTGCACAAGGGGAGCTGCAGACATGCAGCTCCCCTTGTGCAAAAGCAATCCTGCTTTGCTTGATTGAAGCGAGAGCAGGAACCTGCTCTCGTTTCAATCAAGCAAAGCAGAGTTTGCTATGGCAGGGTGGGAGCTGTGCTCCCGCCCTGCCATAGCAAACAGCAATGTCCCGGGGGTGGGCACCCCAGGACATTGCAGGAGCCCGCTCTGGGGGGTGGCGGTCCCCAGGGCCATCAAGGGCTCCAGGAGGGGGGCCACGCGTCCCCCCTCCCTTCATTTCTAAAGCCCCGGGGAGGTGGTGGTCTCCGGGGCTGGGGGTCCGTAACGGACCCCCAAATTTGAATATTTAGTGCCCCGGGGAGGTGGCAGTCCCCGGGGCTGTGGGGGGGCCACGTGCCCTGCGATTAATTGGCAAAGCCCCGGGGAGGTGGTGGTCCCCGGGGCATGTGGCGGGGCTCGAGCCCCCCACACACATTTTTATTTGAAAAAATGAGAGCCCCAGGGAGGTGGTGGTCCCCTGGGCTGCGGGGGGGCTGCGTGCCCCGCAAATCATCAATGAAGTCCCGGGGAGGTGGCAGTTTCCGTGGCTGCGGGGGCCCCCGTGGGCCCCCACTATATAATTTGGAATTGCCCCCGGGACCTGGCCCACCCGGGGGCTTAACAATAATGAAGCGCGGGAGCCCGCGCTTCGTTTTTTTTTTTTCTCAGCAGGATTTGCGCACCCAGCGCAAATTCTGCTGTTTTTTTGTGTTTTTTTCAATGTTTTATTTGGCCCTGGGGGTCCCACAGGCCTAGTGGGTCAGGGTGTTTCTACCCTGCCCCCTTTTCTTGTTTTTTGATGTTTTTTTCACTGTTTTCTTGTGACTCAGTAACCGAGTCACAAGATGGCTGCCAACACTTCCTGGTTTGGAGTGTTGGCAGCCAATTAGAAGTCAGCTCGGGAGGAGTCGCGACTCAGATATCAAAACTTTTCTTTTTATAATTTCTCAGGAACTACTGAACGGATTTACACCATTTAAAAAAAGGTCGATTTCTGAACCAACAGCTACTTTTTTGCCAAATTTGGTGTAATTCCGTTCAGCAGTTCAGGCTGTAGCCTGTTCCAATTTTTCCTATGGAAATTAACATGGGAAAAATGCATTTTGGGACCCCCTTTTTTCTCAGCCCCCCTTGATGAATCACCCCGAAACTTTCAAGACAGGAGTTGACCAGAGCACCCCATTATTTTTGAAAATTTTACGAAGAAAAACGCTTTTTGAATAGAAACAAGGTCCTAACTATAACTACCTACTGGCGACCGCCAGTAGGTAATATATATATATATTCACTGAAAAAACCATAGGTTTCAGGGACATTATAGTTAGAAATATACATTTAAAAAACCTTAGAAATTCACTGAAAAAACCACAGGTTTCAGGGACGTTATAGTTAGTAGGACATTCCACTCATAGAAAACCAGAGAAATTCGGACGTTATAGTTAGTTGAGCTAACTATAACTCGCGCCCCCGCAATGCACTGCTCATGACGTCACATATTACATCATTCATGACATGGTCAGTGACATCACTGATGACATCTCAAATAACATCACTGATGATATCACTGATGACATCATCCAGTGAATGTGTGTTTCTGTAAAGTTTAAATATGTTTTATATATATATAGGCCAAGGTGTATTGAACAATGAGTGGGTGTATGACTGTCTGAATGGATGATTTAGTAGGTGCGTGACTGACTGTACAAGTGAGTGATAAAATGTGTATTACTGAATGCATTGGTTAGTGTCTAAACTGTGTGAATGACTGTATCAGTCTGTCAGTTGGTATGTAAGGTTCTGCATGGGTTGATGAGTAGCTACATGAGTGTTTATATGGGTTATTGATTGGTTGTCTGACTATCTGTATGTGTGCCTGAGTGTCTGTGTGGGTGGGTGGGGGGTGTGTGACTCTGTGCATAGATGTGTGAGTAGGTGATTTACTAGGTGTATGGGTTCATGAGTGCATCTGTGAAGGGCTGTATGGGTGGGTGAGTGTGTGTATGGGTGTGTTGGTGAGTGAATGGATGTCTCACTGGTACATGTGTGAGTAACTACATATGTGAAAGGCAGTGTATATGAGTGTTGGAGTATATACATGACTATATGTGAGAATGAGTGATTGTGAGAGTGGCTGTATGGATGATTGTGTGCTTGTATCAGTGATTGTATAAGACAGTAAGTATGTGTTAGTATCTGTATGACTAAGTGAGGTGGTGTGTGTATAACTGTATAGGTGAGTAAATGGGAGTGTGATTGATTCTTTGCTTGACTGACTAGGTGTGTGAGTAACTCTAAGGATGAGTGGCGATGTGAGAGTGTCTGTATAGGTGTATGAGTGCATATGATAGTGCTGTATTGATGAGTGACTGCATGTTTGAGTGAGTGTATGGGTGAATTAGCAGATGTGTGTGAAGACCTAGGAATCAGTGAGTGGGTATGTAGTAACTGGTATTCGTGTGTCTATGGTTTTGAAAATGGTAGTCTGTATTTTAGAGTGGGTGTATCAAAGGTTATATTAGGGTGTGAGGAGGTGCATCAGATTATCACGTGGATAATGTCATCAGTGATGTCATCAGTGATGTCATTTGAGATGTCATTAGGCTAAGCAGCTTGTGATTCTGCAGCGCCGGGACACTCCTTCTGGAGTAGCTGAGCGCTTTTTAAACTTTTTCATTCATTCATTCATTCATTCATTCATGTCATTGACCATGTCAAGAATGATGTAATATGTGACGTCATGAGCAGTGCATTGCAGGGGCGCGAGTTATAGTTAGCTCAACTAACTATAACATCCGAATTTCTCTGGTTTTCTATGAGTGAAATGTCCAACTAACTATAATGTCCCTGAAACCTGTGGTTTTTTCTGTGAATTTCTAAGGTTTTTTAAATGCTTATTTCTAACTATAACGTCCCTGAAACCTATGGTTTTTTCAGTGAATTTCAAAGGTTTTTTAAATGCTAATTTCTAACTATAACGTCCCTGAAACCTATGGTTTTTCAGTGAATTTCTAAGGTTTTTGAAAGCTAATTTCTAACTATAACGTCCCTGAAACCTATGGTTTTTTCAGTGAATTTCAAAGGTTTTTTAAATGCTAATTTCTAAGTATAATGTTCTAAAAATATTTTTTCAAAGTTTTTTTATTGTTATAAAAATAATATAATGCTTTATCTTTTCTAAAATATAAATGTATATATATTTTTTTTAATAAAAAAGTGGATTCGCGTACCGATTGTGTACCTGTCTCGATGGGTGCGCGAATCCAAGTATTTCGCCGCCATATTGGTTAAGTCGTGTACGATGCACGTTTCGTAAGCAACGGGTGCGCGGACCTCGGCCCCGCGTAACGTCAAGTACGTAGTTCCGGGGGTCGCACCAGGTGCACGAATCCATCCCAAATCTTTGAGTTTTCAAAGTATATGTATATAACTTTATTATATATATTATACTAAGACATTATTTAATATAATTGTAAATATCATGTATCTGTAATTGGACTAAAGATATATTATTGTTAAATGTATTTTTGGGAAATCGCGTCGGGTGCGCGCTTGTGGCGCGCCCGGTGCGCGAATCTCATGTGACTTCAAAAGAAAGACTTTCATTGGTTTAGAGGCTTTTGACTCTAGAACTTGAAGGACCCCACCCATTTTTTTTCATTCTTTCAAGACCATCTCAGAAGAGACACCTGTTCTCTTTTGGATCTCTTCTTTAGATCTTTTTGGTGTTTTTTTGTACCATCCAAAAATGGCAGCTGGAGATCCAACACAGCAGCTTCCACCAGAAGGCGAAGAAGATTAGGAAGAACCGATCAAAGTGAGGTATGAGAGCATCGTGTGGGCTTTATTCAGTATCCCACCTGGTGAAAAAAGGTGAATGCCAGGAAGGTGACATGCACCATTTGTCAAAAAGTATTGTCACGAGGGTCAGAGAAGAAATATTCTTTTCGGGACGTCTTCTATGCTCAAGCATTTACAGACAATGCACCCTCGAAGTCTAGCAAGGGAACAACTGCGTTGTCAACAGTGAAAAAAAGCAACTGATGACAATACCGCTGGACCCAGTACCTCTTCTGCTGGCACAACAACTGCTGCAATCAATATTCATCCTGACTTAGCTCGAGTAGAGCAGCGTTGTTTGAAATGTAAAAAAACATTATGTGTTGGTGAGCAATCGGTGAATGCTATCCTGGTTGCCATTCAGAACCACAAGTGTTAATTTAGTTTTTTGTTTTTTGTTTATGCAATGAGTTTTAATTGCATAATTTTTTCAATGTTTTTCTTGTTGGTTCTGTTTTTTTTTCATTTTTTAACAAAAAACACCAAAAAATGTAAAAAAAGAGATAAAAAATTTAAAAAAATTATAAAACAAAAAAAGAAAAGAAAATGGTTCTTTTCAGAACCGCCTATTTGGTTTAAAAAAGAAAAAATGTGTAAGTGCTGTATGAATTGTGGTAAGTGGAATATATGGAGATGTGTATGGTTAGTGTATATATGATTGAAGCAGTGCATGGGTAATGCCAGGGTGATTGAAAGAGTGCAAGAGAAATGTCTGGGTGATTGCAGGAGTGCATGGGTAGTGCCTGAGTGATTGCATGAGTGGAGAGGTAATGTGTAAGTGATTGGCAGAGTGCATGGGTAATGCCTGACTGATTGCATGAGTGAAAGGGTAGTGCCTGGGTGATTGCATGAGTGCAGAGGTAATGCCTGACTGATTGCATGAGTGCAAGGGTTATGCCTCTGTGCAGAGGTAATGTGTGGGTGATTTGAGGACTGCATGCCTAATGCCTGAGTGATTGCATGAGTGCAAGGGTAGTGCCTGAGTAATTGAAGGAGTGCATGCGTAATGCCTGAGTGATTGTATAACTGCAAGGGTAGTGCCTGGGTGATTAGAGGAGTGCAAGGATAGTGCATGGTGATTTTATAAGTGCATGGTTAGTGGCTGTGTGATTGGTGGAGTGTATGGCTAATTGGAGGAGTGCATGGGTAGTGTCTAGGTGATTGGAGGAGTAAATGGGTAGTGTCTTAGTGATTAAAGAAGTGCATGGGTATTGCTTCTGTGATTCCATGAGTGCTAGGATAGTGCCTACGTGATTGGTAGAGGGCAAGAGTAGTGCATGGTGATTTTATAAGTGCATGGGTAGTGGCAGGGTGATAGGTGAAGTGCATTGGTACTGGCTGGGTAATTGGAGGAGTGCATGGGTAGTGTTCAGGTGATTGGAGGAGTATATGGGTAGTGCCTGAGTGATTGGAGGAGTGTATGGGTAGTGCCTGAGTGATTGAAGATGTATGGTTATTGTGTGGGTGATTTTGTAAGTGCATGGATAATGCATGGGCGATTGCATGAGTGCAGAGGTAATGTATGGGTGATTGGAAGAGTGCATGATTAATGCCTGAGTGATTGCACAAGTTTATGGGTAATGCCTTGGTGATTGCATGAGTGCATGGGTAGTGCCTGGGTGATTGGAGGAGTGTATGGGTAGTGCCTGAGTCATTGAAGATATACATGGGTAGTGCTTCTGTGATTCCATGAATGCTATGATAGTGCCTAGGTGATTGGAAGAGGGCAAGAGTAGTGTGTGGTGATTTTATAAGTGCATGGGTAGTGGAAAGATAATTGGTGGAGCGCATGGCTACTGGCTGGGAAATTGGAAGAGTGCATGGGTAGTGTCTATGTAATTGGAGGAGTGCATGGGTAGTGCATGGGTGATTGGATGAGTGCATGGCAGTGCCTGGGTTATTGCATGAGTGCATGAGTAGAGCCTGGGAGATTGAAGGAGTGGATTGGTAATGGCTGGGTGATTTTGTAAGTGCATGGGTATTGCGTGGGTGATTTTGTAAGTGCATGGATAATGCATGGGTGTTTGCATGAGCGCAGAGGTAATGTATGAGTGATTGGAAGAGTACATGGTTAATGCCTGAGTGATTGCATGAGTTTATGGGTAATGCATTGGTGATTGCATGAGTGCATGGGTAATGCCTGGGTGATTGGAGGAGTGTATGGGTAGTGCTTGAGTGATTGAAGATGTGCATGGGTAGTGCTTCTGTGATTCCATGAGTGCTATGATAGTGCCTATGTGATTGGAAGAGGGCAATAGTAGTGTGTGGAGATTTTATAAGTGCATGGGTAGTGGCAGGATGATTGGTGGAGTGCATGGCTACTGGCTGGGTAATTGGAGGAGTGCATGGGTAGTGTCCACGTGATTGGATGAGTGAATGGCAGTGCCTGGGTTATTGCATGAGTGCATGAGTAGAGCCTGGGAGATTGAAGGAGTGGATTGGTAATGGCTGGGTGATTTTGTAAGTGCATGGTTATTGCTTGGGTGATTTTGTAAGTGCATGGATAATGCATGGGTGTTTGCATGAGTGCAGAGGTAATGTATGGGTGATTGGAAGAGTGCATGGTTAATGACTGAGTGATTGCATGAGTTTATGGGTAATGCCTTGGTGATTGCATGAGTGCATGGGTAGTGCCTGGGTGATTGGAGGAGTGTATGGGTAGTGCTTGAGTGATTGAAGATGTGCATGGGTGGTGCTTATGTGATTCCATGAGTGCTATGATAGTGCCTAGGTGGTTGGAAGAGGGCAAGAGTAGTGTGTGGTGATTTTATAAGTGCATGGGTAGTGGCAGGATGATTGGTGTAGTGCATGGCTACTGGCTGGATAATTGGAGGAGTGCATAGGTAGTGTCTACGTGATTGGAGGAGTGCATGGGTAGTGCATGGGTGATTGGATGAGTGCATGGGTAGTGCCTGGGTTATTGCATGAGTGCATGAGTAGAGCCTGGGAGATTGGAGGAGTGGATTGGTAATGGCTGGGTGATTTTGTAAGTGCATGGGTATTGCTTGGGTGACTTTGTAAGTGCATGGATAATGCATGGGTGATTGCATGAGTGCAGAGGTAATGTATGGGTGATTGGAAGAGTGCATGGGTAATGCCTGAGTGATTGCATGAGTTTATGGGTAATGCCTCGGTGATTGCATGAGTGCATGGGTAGTGCCTGGGTGATTGGAGGAGTGTATGGGTAGGGCCTGAGTGATTGAAAAAGTGCATGGGTAGTGCTTGTGTGATTCCATGTGTGCAACAGTAGTGCCTAGGTGATTGGAAGAGTGCAAGAGTACTGCGTGGTGATTTCATAAGTGTATGGGTAGTGGCAGGGTGATTGGAGGAGTTCAAGGGTAGTGCCTGCGTTATTGCATAAGTGCATAGAAAGTGCCTAAGTGATTGCATGACTGCTGGAGTAGTGCGTAGATGATTGGAAGGCTGCATGGATAGTGCTTGGTTGATTCCATGAGTGCTGAAGAATTGCCTGAGCACATGTATGACTGCATGAACAGTGCCTGAATGATTGAAGTAGTGCATGGGTAATGCCTAGGTGATTGCATGAATGCAGGAGTAATGTCTGGGTGATTAAAGAAGTGCATGGGCAGTACCTGAGTGATTAAATGAGTGTATAGGTAGTGCCTTGGTGATTTTATAAGTGCATAGGTAGTGCCTGGGTGATTGGAGAAATGCATGGATATTGCCTGGATGACTGGAGGAGTGCAAGGGTAGTGCCTGGGTTATTCCATGAGTGCATAAGTAGTGCCTGCATGACTGCATTACTGCAGGAGTAGTACATAAATAGTGCCTGGGTAATTGCATGACTGCAGGGGTAGTGCCTGAGTGATTGAAGGAGTGCATGGCTAATGTTTGGGTTATTGCATGAGTGCAGGAGCAATGTCTGGGTGATTGAAGGAGTGCATGGCTAATGCCTGGGTGCATGGAAGAGTGCATGAGTAGTGCCTGGCTGCATGTAGGCCTGCCTGGGTGGTTCCTGGGTAATTGGAGGAGTGCATGAGTAGTACCAGGGTGATAGCATGAGTGCAGGACTACTGCGTGGATGATTGGAAGACTGCATGGGTAGTGCTTGGTTGATTCCATGAGTGCTGCAGAAGTGCCTGAGCACATGTATGACTGCATGAACAGTGCCTGAGTGATTGAAGTAGTGCATGGGTAATGCCTGGGTGATTGTATGAATGCAGGGATAATGGCTGGGTGATTAAAGGAGTGCATGAGCAGTGCCTGAGTGATTAGATGAGTGTATAGCTACTGCCTTGGAGATTTTATAAGTGCATAGGTAGTGCCTGGGTGATTGGAGAAGTGCATGGATATTACCTGGATGACTGTAGGAGTGCAAGGGTAGTGCCTGGGTTATTGCATGAATGCATAAGTAGTGCCTGCATCACTGCATGACTCCAGGAGTAGTCCATAACTAGTGCCTGGGTAATTGCATGACTGCAGGGGTAGTGCCTGAGTGATTGAAGGACTGCATGGCTAATGTCTGGGTTATTGCATGAGTGCAGGAGTAATGTCTGGGTGATTGAAGGAGTCTATGAGTAATGCCTGGGTGCATGGAAGAGTGCATGGGTAGTGCCTAGCTGCATGTAGGACTGCCTGGGTAGTTCGTGGGTGATTGGAGGAGTGCATAAGTAGTAGCAGGGTGATTGCATGACTGCAGGAGTACTGCGTAGATGATTTGAACACTGCATGGGTAGTGCTTGGTTGATTCGATGAGTGCTGTAGAAGTGCCTGAGCACATGTATGACTGTATGGTCAGTGCCTCAGTGATTGAAGTAGTGCATGGTTAATACCTGAGTGATTGCATGAATGCAGGAGTAATGTCTGCGTGAATAAAGGACTGCATGGGCAGTACCTGAGTGATTAAATGAGTGTATAGGTAGTGCCTTGGTGATTTTATAAGTGCATAGGTAGTGCTTGGGTGATTGGAGGAGTGCATGGATAGTACCTGGAAGACTGGAGGAGTGCAAGGGCAGTGCCTGGGTGATTGCATGAGTGAGGAGTAGTGCGTGGATTATTGGAAGACTGCATGGGTAGTGCTTGGGTGATTGGATAAGTACATAAATAGTCTCTTAGTGATATTATAAGTATATAGATTCAGGCTAGGTGAATGGAGAAATGCTTGGATAGTGCGTGGGTGATGGTAGTAGTATGAGAACAGTGTCTAATTATATAGATCAGTACATGGGTAGTATTTGAAAAAATGGATCAGTGCAATAAAAATGACTGTAACATTACTTCATATTATTATGCTTATTGCATTATTTCATCTTACCTTCTTTATTCAAATACATACCAAACTCAGTGAAACTATTTTACAGTTCTTTTGTTGTAAATTGATTTTAAAATCTTTTCAAGGTTTACTATTACTTTCTGTAATAAAAAAGAAGGAAAACTGTTATTACATACAATATTATGATTTTTAAAACACAACATAATTTTAGAATTACATAACATATTCAGTTTTCCTTTTTTGCTGTTCTCAGATTCTATTGAATTTCACTATACACAGTGATTTCAACGTAGATCATCATATAACAGCGGGGAAAAAAATACAATCAATGTGATTGTAAAAAAAAAACAAATGTGAGTCGAAAATATTTACAACAAATTCAACTATCTGTTTACCTATCTACAGTTTCTAAATTACATTCTTCAACTATAATAAATTATTTATTTTTATGAAGTACATTTTCTAAAATATACACTCTCATTTACATCGCATATAATATAAAGATCAAATATATAAACTAGTTCCTTGAAACACAATTTTGCAAATCCAATTTAAAAAAAAAGTAGAAATAATAATCCAAGCACTAATTGGTCACATCTTCCCAATAGGCCGAATAATGTTTCCAAATCCATTGGCATTGATAATATCCAAAATAAACTCGTTATTTTGTGTTCACATCTTCCCAATAGGCCGAATGATGTTTTCAAAATTTTGGCATCAAAAATATCAGATATGAATCTGGTAATTCGTAAGGCAACCTACATTTGAATTCCAAATGGCCATCATTGCAATGTGTCCATCCTTTATTGCACTTTAAAAACATAGTATAATGTCCAGATGTTGTAGCAGGTCAATCATGGAATATAATAGCCACTGCTTTAAAAGTTCTACCTGAAATTGACACTTACTTGCCACAACATTTTTAATTTTTGTTTCCAATTTTGTTCCATTTTCTCTACAACGTTGTAGCATTAAAATGACATATTTTCCAAATTTTTCTATATATAATGTTGACAACGTTTCAGATTTACAATGAGAACATTTCATATCTTGATTGGCTGTTTTTACTAATTTGTTAAAAGACACTGATTTGCAATCTGGTATTGTCAAATATGTGAATTGTTCAGTGTCTATTTGAGTGGTAGAACAAAATGAACACTCTTCACATTTATGATCCCATCTGTAACTTAGTCCAAACAAATTTTCAATTTCTATTCCTTCATCTTCCAATACTGCTAGCATAAACATAAGTAATTCTTGTGCATCTTGTTGTACATTAAGGGGTCGATTCCGATGTCGCCAAAAGTGCCTTCCCAATGCCATTCGTAGGCTTACCTTCGTCCGACCCGTATCCGGAGCTTTTTCCTACAAACTAGCAAGTACGATGCGTATAACAGCCAAATCTCCGACCGAATCGTCCGCTCCGATTCGTGCACTATGTCAGTAGCGAACAGGCTCAGGAAACACGGAAACCGAGTCGTACGGAGGCGCAACTTAACCAATTTCCGGATACGCAAGTACAATGCGTCCCCAATATGCGTCGCACAGGGCGCCGGCTCCAGCACGTCACAGCATCCGGACGAGGCGTATGAATGAAAGCTCCGAGTCGCGCCAGAACACGATCAACGGGGACGAGACGGAGCAGCCATGTATCCAATCGCGCATGTCTTCCCTATACTGTACGCCCATCGTTACCGACGCGCACGACGCAGAAGGTAAGTTAGACACCTACCACACACCAAAATGTCACGAGTACACGAAAGGAAACACCACCATAGGGGGGTGGATGATAATCCCAAATAGCATATCCCACCCATAGGGGGGTGGATGCCTATCACTCCCATTATTGTCCACCCTATAGGGGGGTGGATGCCTATCACTCACAGTATTGACCATCCCATAGGGGGGTGGATGCCTATCACTCACAGTATTGTCCACCCCAGAGGGGGGTGGATGCCTATCACTCACAGTATTGTCCACCCCAGAGGGGGGTGGATGCCTATCAGAATGACCATCCCCACTCATAGGGGGCAGAATGCCCATCAACACCAGGATACACACACATAGGGAGACTAAGCAAACCACCCCCTCTACCATCTTTGCAACATTGCATGTTTGTATGTGACAAATGCTCACAACACAGTATGTGGCAGTGGACATACAATGTGACTCACAACACATGTGTGCCCAAAATGTTAATGTGTGTCACTAATATCCTGCTGCAACTGATCACTGTGGTAATGGGGTCTAAACCCCCCATCACCACAGTGACCAAAAGGTCATTGTGTGCATCAGAATTCCTGCATCTACTGATCATTGTGGTAATGGGGTCTAAACCCCCCATCACTACATTGACCAAAAGGTGATTGTGGTGTTCAAAATCCCTGCATCCACTGTTCATTGTGGAAATGGGGTCTAAACCCCCCATCACCCCAGTGACCAAAAGCTGATTGTGTGCATCAGAATTCCTGCATCTACTGATCATTGTGGTAATTGGGTCTAAACCCCCCATCACTACAGTGACCAAAAGGTGATTGTGGGGTACACCAATCCAGCATCAAATGATCATTGTGGTAATGGGACATAAACCCCCCATCACCACAGTGACCAAAAGCTCATTGTGTACATGAAAATACCAGCATCTTCAAAACAGCATGCATGAGTCCGTGTCCAAATTGCACAAGCAATGTTGTGGCAATGTAGTGGTTGTGTCACATACAAACATAGATTTGGTCTGGCAAATATTGCCGTGTATCACAAGAACACCCTCTGCCATGTGCAGACAAGCAATGGCCATGACCCTTGACAATGGCTCCAGTGAACAGTCAGACAATGTGCAAAGTGAGCACCATGAGGAATACACACATATCTACACCAACAGACACACACACTAAGGAATCCTGTGGAGACTGTAGATGTTATGTGAACAAGTCCCATACCATGTCAGCAATGGGAGATACCAAACATGATGAATGTGCAGGCCGATGAGCCAGGAGACACAGGGACACTAGGGTAAAACCTCCCAAAAACATACTGCCAATGGCCTGGAAAAGACATAACAGTGCAGTGGTGCCGTAGCACAAACACAGACACCATTACAGTAGCAAGTTCATGATACACATCATCAACATCAGGTACATAATATGCAACACCACTGGATAACAAAAATGGCTTTATTCAGCAATAAAATAAATATGAATGTTCATGCCACAATGCAAAAAGGCCAATGGCCAGTTCATCAAAGAGTCCAACCAGGGTAACAGGTGAAAACTTGTCATCCATGTATTGCCTGCACTGCTATGGACCAGGGACATCTCACCCCTTGGAGGGGCATACATAGTGGCAGGCCAGGCACCGCAGGGACAGGATCAGGGGACAGGAGAATGGGGCAGGCGAGGTGTGGTGGGTGCAGGAGTGACGCCAGCAACTGCAGTGGAGGGGTCTGACACAGTGGGCACCGTCACCACTGCTGGGCACAAGTCAGATGCGGGGTTTACCTGCACCACTGCAGTGTGCAGGACAGATGTGTTGGACAGGCTCTCAACTGCAGTGCCCAAATCAGACGGGTGGGATGTCCCTCCTACTGCAGTGCTAACATCAAGAGGAGTGAAATGGGGTTCAGATGAGGTGGGCAGGACAGAGGGGGGAGACACGGTTTCCACACCAGTGGCAGGAACAGGCTGAGCATGTGAGGCAGGGGTGGAAGTGCATGTGGAAGGGGGGGAGGGCCTAAGCATCCTGGGTATGCGGTATGGGTGTGTGGGTGAACCTGGTGCAGGGAATGGCCGTAGGACCTGTGTATTGGCGTCCGGGGTGCTGCAGGATGGAGAGTGTGAGGTGGAAGCCTGTGCCTTTGGTGGTGTCTTACCCTTCCTGGTCCAGGGAGACTTGCGGGTGGGGGCCTCAGTGTCCATGCGCCTGGGGGAGGGTGTCCGTTTTGCAGGGGAACTCCCCTCTGTGTGTGCTGACTTCCTCTTCCCCCTGTAAGTTGGAGTAGATGGTTCTGTGGGGAAGAGGCCAAGGTCACAGAGGAAGAGCTGCTTGGAAGTGGGGGCAGTAGGTGAGGCAAGGGAAGGTGTTTTGGAGGGAGAGGCATCTGAGGAATGCGGAGTGCTTGTGGATGCCTGTATGTGTGTCTGTGACCCATCCCCTGTGTGTGTGCCATCAGTCCCCGGAGTGTGCGTGCTTGTGGCTCGAGACTTTGGCATGCGTATCTGTGTGCTGCCATTGCCTGATGTGGTGCGTGCATGTGCGGGTGTCTGCGTCTGTTGGACAGGCAGGGGAGTGGTGACTGTGGATGTGGCAGAGGTAGCAGGGGTGAGGGCCTGTTGGAGGAGGGACACTGCTGCCGTCTGTGTGGAGGCCATGGCCTGAATGGACTGATGTAGGGCAGACATGCTTGATGAGATGCCCTCCATGAAGGACACCAGTTGTGTCAACAGACTGGTGTGGGAATGGAGGACACTCAGCATCGCTGTCTGACCTACATGGAGCTGCTTCAGTAAGTCCACAGACTCCACACTCAGGGCAGCAGGGGAGACAGGGGCATGGTGGTGCGGTGCCTGGCACGAAGGAGACATGCTCCCTTACACGGGAGCCTCCACGGACATCTGGAATGGGAGCAGAAGGGAGGGTGTAGATGGTGGTGGTGGCGGGGCCAGACCTGCTAGGTGTTGTCTGGGGGCTGCTGGCACCCGTCTCCACAAGGGAGTCATCACTGAAGCTGGCATGTTCCTCAGCCGAGGTGGACGTAGCCGAGGTCTCCTCAGTGTGGCCCCCCTCACCCTCCATTCCACTGGGTCCCTCCGAATCCTCCGCAGCGGACCCTGTCTGGCGCTCTGGCTCCTCATGGTCCGTGGAGCTGTCTCCTCCAGTGTCTGTAGATGTAACTGCAAATCAACAGGGTAAACAGAGAAACATCAGTCACCTGTATAGACATCACACATCACAGTCAGAACAGCACATGACAGCGCATGTTTGTGCATCATTTGCAGTAAATACTCTTAAGTGCAGACACATATTTGCAAAACACACATGTCAGTCTGCCAGCAAACCATGCCCCTCATATCCTACATGTCCATGGAGACATCAGTCTGGTGCATGTAGCCAGACACGACTCATTTGTGCACACATGCACCACATAGACAGTTGCCTGAACTGCAGGATTTGTGATGGAAATGTGTCAGTACACACATATACCATCTCCTGCCACTGAGTTTGTACATGTGTCAGGTAATTGTCAGTAATATGGATATGCTTCCTTCACACACACCATGATGTGCTCATGTTTTGCTGGACGATGCCACAATTGAGTGCATGCAGGACAACTTCCATCACTGCAGGATACACTAGAGCAAATTAAACAACATGCTACAGGGCAGTCTGGGCAATCAGTCATTGCTGCCTTCTGTCACTGGGGCAGTGCATCACAAAGCAAACGGTCTGCACTGTATCTCAATCATGTAGTTGTGGGGAATATAAGCCCTGCATCTGTCAAGTGCACATGTTGCCCCACTGCTACCCACATGTTAAGGCAAATGATGATCCCACTTCCAACATATGCCACAGTAGAGTGACAGCAAGCACAAGTCTGGCAACATGAGCACATCACAGTCTGATGACAATGAAGTATAGCTGCCTGCACTTAAATTTTGGAAATACCATCAGGCACAGTCAAGTGATTACACACCGATGTTTGACCCCATCGTGAAGATCCAACAGCCACATGTCAGCTGTTTGACCACCCAAGAATAATTGACACCCCAGGAGTCTAAAAAGCTAGCCCACTCCACAATGAGACAGAGGCTGACACCTGATTGCACATTGCACAATGCATTCAATTTACTTTGACACACATGATTAGGAAAACTGAGTGTACACCATGTCCGGAGTAGATATACCTGACCTGGTCCATGTGCAACATGGGATTAGCCCGAATAGTAGGCATGTGTCCATGCATGTGTGACACACATGATGGACATACTTCAGAGATCACAACATTGTCACACATGCTGCATGTGTGTGTGGGTAACACCCCAGACACATATGGCGAGGCAGAGCATCATCTAGGACACGTATGTATGGCCCACACAGAGTGCATGTCACATATCTGTCAATGTGCAGATACATGTCAATAAATTCCACACTCATGTAGGCTAATACATACTGCCAGTAGCAGATGCGGTCCCCCACATCAACCTTGGACAACAGCAGGCCCCCCGTGAGACATGTCACTGACTGAAAGGGACACACCTGTGTATCATATGAGGAAGGGCCATTACAGAAATAATGGACATGATTCTAGTTCAAGCAGACAGACAAACTGTGGTAGCGTAACCAGGCTGAAGGAATGCAAAGATCATGTTAGACACAGTTCACAGACAAGGCATGCACTTACCCCCTCCTTGCTGCTGTCTGGCCTTTAACAGCCCATCCAGGTCAGGGAAGACCACTGGCAGAATCCGGCGCATGTGGGGGGACAGGGTCCGGTGTCCGCCCCTACTGCGAGGAGGCGACAGCTTCAGCAGGACTCTAGCAATGCGTCTGCTCCAGCCACGTAGGTCCTGCCACCTCTTCTGGCAGCTGCGGATGCGACACCTGTGTACCCCCACAGATTGAACTGCCCTGGCAATGGTCAGCCAGATCTCCTGTTTCTGATGGGCATCAACCTGTGAGGATGACAAAGTTAAAGGGCCATTAACACACATACAACATGTTTGTGCATCACACAGTTGGAGAAACATGTGCTGTTCACAAGGGCATCTGATGTACACAGGTAGTGCAACTATGTGGATGGACACTTGTCCTGCATCACCAACATGGAAACATTGCCTGGGTAGTATGACCGTCTCTAAATGCACTCTCACAGCACAGTACCTGTTCAGTGCAGGTACCTGCACACTTTGGGTGTGACAACTACTGAGTGAACATGCTAGCCAATGCTTCACACAATGCCATTAGTGCTAGTCAGACAAGATGCACAATGAGAGAGGATGTGGACTGCACACTCACCTGCTCCCCTGGTTTCCCATACAGCTTGCTGTACTGTGGTAGGAGGCTGTCCAGCAGGGCCTGGTTTTCCTCCTCTGTGAAGGCTGGGGCCCTCTCCACAGTACGTGCCTTCCTTGGAGCCAGAGGATACAGAGACAGCAGCAGTGGTAGCAGAGATGTCTATATGGAGCATTCAGTGCAGGCAAGTGAGCTCTCAGGGCAAGACACAGCCTTATATTTGTGCTGCAGAGGCAGAATCGGTCCCATGCGTACAAAGCGATAGGTCCGACTCGTTCGCATCCTATGAATTAGTCCAATCCATGAGATAGGACGCATCCGACACGCCTACCGCAACTTTTAAAATACCTGCATCATGACAGTTTAGATTTTGATACATTTGTACTAAAAGTTAACCGAATCGTACCCTACGCGAATCGTGCACGATGCAAAATGCGCGTCTGTCACCATGACGACCAACAGGCAACCAGTGCGTCCGGCTTGGTCAGGATGTGTCAGACGCGTGTATTGAAAACTCAGCCGCGTCGAACAGCATTGAATTAAGCATGCAATCTGTCAGTCCGGCTCGGTCAGGATGTGTCAGACGCGTGCATTGAAAACTCACCCGCGTCGAACAGCATTGAATTAAGCATGCAATCTGTCGGTCCGGCTCGGTCAGGATGTGTCAGACGCGTGTATTGAAAACTCACCCGCGTCGAACAGCATTGAATTAAGCATGCAATCTGTCAGTCCGGCTTGGTCAGGATGTGTCAGACGCGTGTATTGAAAACTCAGCTGCGTCGAACAGCATTGAATTAAGCATGCAATCTGTCAGTCCGGCTCGGTCAGGATGTGTCAGCTGCGTGTATTGAAAACTCAGCCGCGTCGAACAGCATTGAATTAAGCATGCAATCTGTCAGTCCGGCTCGGTCAAGATGTGTCAGATGCGTGCATGCAATGCACACTCATCAACTCAGACAATGTATGTATGAATAATGGCATGCTGTATGCCCTGTGTGGATGGAGTTCTGCACATGTCAAATGGGACAGACACAATAGACAAGACTACTCACATTATGATCCTAGCTTACAGTGCAACTATAGCAGTGTTTGTGAGGGACATGACTAGTGTGAGTGACCACTTCCCAGATCATCCTCCTATGCTTGGCCACTGTCCCAGGGGATCATTGTGTTGTGTAGGTCATACATCACATCATGACAATGTCCAGACCATGACAGTGTTGTGCATGGTGACAAGCTGTCTGTATGTAGTGTTGTTGCTAGGTCGTAATACCTTGTCCATGTCTGTGTACATTCAATGCATGTGCTATTTGACCTAAGAATCTATGGCTGATACTTAATTGTGTGTGTGTTGTGCATGTTACAATTGATCACATGGAGAGTGTCAGAGAACAGTGAGTAGTCACAGTACTACATAGGATTATTTGGTAATACATGAAATAATTGTGTGTATGTTCATGCTCACATTGCTGTAATTTCTGGATTAGGTCAACCTCAGACATCTGACTTCACTGTGTCATCATTGTAAGTGCCACGCAATCTGTTGATACTGTCATACTTGAAGTTTAATTCATATAGTAATATGTGTACATACTTTGTCATGTGTTCCTCAGGGCACCAAATGTCCACAGACCCTTCCCGGATCTTGAAACCATGGTGGAGCATGAGTGCATGAGGAAATACAGGTTCACAAGGGCATTAATTTTGGAATTGACAGACCAGATGTCACCACACTTGCTACCTGGACGCACATATCCCTTTGCCCTGACCCCCAAGGTGAAGGTGATGGCGGCACTACATTTTTTTGCCACAGGTTCATTCCAGTTTACTGTGTCTGATGCTGGTGGGATGTCCCAGACGATGTTCAGTCGAGTGCTCCGGGATGTGTGTGAGGCCATGTTGAGGTTCCTCGACCTGTACATACTTTTCCCCACACCGCCACAGTTCCATGCCATTAAGGATTACTTTTATGCCCTGGGACACATGCCACATGTGATTGGATCGATTGATGGGACACATGTGGGTTTGGTTGCACCACGAGCCCATGAACAGGTTTACAGGAATAGTAAACACTTTCATTCAATCAATGCCCTTGTGGTATGTCTTGCGGACCAGATCATCTCCCATGTATGTGTGCGTTTCCCGGGATCTGCACACGACGCATACATAATGAGGATGAGTCGGATCCCCCAGCTGATGTCCCAGTTCATGAATGAGCGTGCCTGGCTTGTTGGTGAGTCAAGTTGTCAGTGTCAGTTGTGTGATCATTGTTTGTCAGGTTGTACCCTGTTGTTGCTCAACTGATCCTTCATATTTGATAATTTTAGGAGACTCTGGATACCCAAACATGCCCTGGTTGCTGACACCACTCAGGAACCCGGTCACACCTGCTGATGTCCGTTACAACGGGGCACATGGGCGGACCAGGCGTGTGATTGAGCGCACATTTGGGCTGCTGAAGACCAGATTCCGCTGCCTTGACCGGACAGGAGGTGCCCTTCAATATTCCCCAGAGAAGGTGTGCAAAATCATTATAGTGTGCTGCATGCTTCACAACAAGGCTGTGAGGAATAAGCTACCGCTCATTCAGGATGACAGGGACCAACGTCCTCCCTCATGGGAGGATCCAGGCCTGTGGAATGTTGCCAGTGAGGAGGAGGAGGAAGAGGAGGTGGATATCAGGAGACAGCTCATTGACAACTTCTTTGCTTGAGTGTAAGTATGCATATATGTCTGATGATGCCTTTCATAAGCGTGATGTGTGTATGTAGTACAATGTGTTGTGATATGTTGTTGGGTCAGCTAATTTACAGGCTCATTGCCGTTGTACAGTGTATGTTAAGTTATGATGGTCTCCACTACATTGTTGGATTCACTCCTAGCAATTGGTCAGAATTTACAATGGACAATAGTGAGTCAATGATTGGATATGTCATCATGGCAAGTTGTATTTAAGACTGTACTATGTCTCTCCTTCACAGGCTCTTTTGGCTGTTGGGTGGGTACACACAACGCAGTTCCATATGGATTTTCAATTTGGACCAGTACTCTCTGACAGCCAATCTATTTGGTCAGATTTGTCTTTTCTTTGTTTTATTTGGATACTTGGAATTGTAATCAGTTTGCTTTTGTGTTGAGCAGAGCTTCTGCCTGTGTAATAAACCTGTTACACACATTGGTGTTTGCCTTCTCCGTAGCAAAAAAATGCTACAACCGTTCATATCATGTTTTTCTGCCATGCTGTTCATTTCATTAGACAATGGTCTTTGTTTGTGCGGTTCAATGGTTTTTATTTGACAACAGTGTGTGCAATGTTTAATATTGCATGTGCTATGTGTGTTGTGCTGACCTTGCGTGGTTATCTCTGGTATGTGTCATGTGACATTTCTTCATGAGGCGGTAGATGAATTGTAAGCTGGTCCCTAGGATCATGCTGTATTATGCTAAAGTTACCAGAGCCAAGCTGACATAATAGCTTTGTGTGTGACATTTTATCACACATTCTTTCTGTGATTGTAGTGCAAGATGCCTTTGAGTCAACATGAGATCATTTTGGTACTGTTGAAGCGCAGCGCCACAAGGTTGAAAAACAGGACTCTTTGTAATGGTAGAACTAGTCAGCACGGATAGTTTCACCATGAACTGCTACACTTTGTTACTCATAAGTGGAATACTTGCATTACATTGACGCACAGGGCAATAATCTACACAGATGGAAGATCTACGTATACGCACCAGCGCTTTGCTGTGCTTATGCTGTGACCAGTACTCCTACTGTCTGAGGTGAGCGGTTGACCCGTATTGCCACAGAGTTCTTCAATGCTTTGTGGAATCTGTCACCATCACAGGGAGGGTGGCGCTTTCCACACTGAGGTTGTAAACACATTTCACCTGTACTATTATGTTTGAATATGGAATTGTATGTTGTTTGAGAATCATGTTTACTGCTGCTGGGGCTAGCTCGTATGCTGCATTGTAGGACAACAGTCAGAGATTGTTTTTTCTCACACGTGAATTATTGAACATTACACACACTCTGATTCCTGATTTGGTGGACAAGCATGGGTGAGTGAGCGTGAATGTGTGCATTGCTACCTTGCTTCGGAGATGTTGTTGGTGCTGGCTACTGGGTGGTAGAATCATTGGGTGTCTTCTGCATATATTTTGTTGAGATGATGAGACACCAGAGGTAGTAGGTCATTGGATTGTGTGTTCTGATGTGCAACTAATGTCCAGCCATCCTTCAACAACGGCCTATTTTGCCATGCATACTTCTGTATGAGAAGAATCACTACCACAGAACTCATGCACCTCAGTGTGAGACAGTGCCAGGTGATACAGATCATGAGCTAATAAGTGGGTACAGTGTACAATTCACAGATGACACAGGGATTGTGTGAATATGAATTTATTAATGTGCATGTGACAAAATCTAACAGGTAAAGGTGATTGGATTCCCAAATTTATTATCCAAAGTTCATAGAGGAGTTGGAAGTGTTGTCAGTTGAAAATCCTTCTGAGCGAAATCCACAGTCCATTTGGCATTTAGTCCAACTTACATGCTCCATCCCATGTGGGAGAGTCCAGGGACTGTCAACAAAGTGAATGATTTGCACACAATGGAGGATATCCAGAGCATTTCTTTGGTTCCGGGGTGGATGCATGTCCATCAGTCTCTCCCTTGCCATCCTTCCTTGGACGGCCCCTCCTCTTCTTTGTTGTGGGTGGACCCTCAGTATCAGGCTGCAGCAGCGGAGGGGACTCTACGCCAGACTCCTCATTTCTCCCTGTGGCAGTTGCCGAAGTAGAGGCAACAGGTGTGGAGTGCACACGGGGAGGTGGGGTAATGTTGGTGGTTATCTGGCGTAGGCATGTAAGTATGCACCGCCGTGAGATTGTCTATTTTCGACCAGTTGGACTCCATACGGTCCATGTGTTGGTCCATACGGTCCATGTGTTGGTCCACACGGTCCATATGGTTGTCCATCCAGTCGAAATGTGCAGCCTGCTGATGCTTTATGTCCCTGAGGATCCCGACAACCTGGCCAAAGTCTCCGGTGCATTCACGATATACATCGAAAATGCGCTGTAACTCGGGGTCAGCTTGTTGTCCGACACCAGCTGTGGGACCTGGCTCCCTTTATATTGGTTGTGTTGTGGGTGTGTCTTGTTATTTGAAAATGACTTTTTTGGGAGATGACGATGCGTTTTTTGGTAGTCTTCTTTCTGTTTCCATTGGTTTTTTTTCTTTTCATTTTGTAAGTCGTTTTGACAGCACTTGATGCTTGTTCTTGTGTAATTTGTTTTGGACGAGTCTGTTCCATTCATACTGGGCTATGTGGCATCGTTGGCGTCCGAGTCTGTCGTGTCGTGTTGATGCTTGGCTATGTGGCATCATTGGCGTTCGAGTCTGTCAGGTCGTGTTGATGCTTGCCTATGTGGCATCGTTGGCATCCGAGTCTGTCAGGTCGTGTTGATGCTTGCCTATGTGGCATCGTTGGCGTCCGAGTCTGTCGGGTCGTGTTGATGCTTGCCTATGTGGCATCGTTGGCGTCCGAGTCTGTCGGGTCGTGTTGATGCTTGACTATGTGGCATCGTTGGCGTCCGAGTCTGTCAGGTCGTGTTGATGCTTGCCTATGTGGCATCGTTGGCGTCCGAGTCTGTCGGGTCGTGTTGATGCTTGGCTATGTGGCATCGTTGCCGTCCGAGTCTGTCGGGTCGTGTTGATGCTTGGCTATGTGGCATCGTTGGCGTCCGAGTCTGTCAGGTCGTGTTGATGCTTGCCTATGTGGCATCGTTGGCGTCCGAGTCTGTCGGGTCATGTTGATGCTTGCCTATGTGGCATCGTTGGCGTCCGAGTCTGTCGGGTCGTGTTGATGCTTGCCTATGTGGCATCATTGGCGTCCGAGTCTGTCAGGTCGTGTTGATGCTTGGCTACATGGAGTCGTTCGCGTGCGTGTCTGTGAGTTGACGCTTGGCTATCTCAAATTCTGCGCGTACGAATCTATCGCGTCAGGCTCCTTTCCTGCTGACTCGGACGTATAATATATTTTCCGGCCGAGTCGGTCGTAAATTTCAAGCTTCGCATCGTACTCAGCTATTTGTAAGGCGTGGGTACGGTTCGGTCGGAAAAATTGACGGGTCCGTGTCGGGTAGTACGTTTTCCGGCCGAAATCGGAATCGACACCTAAGTGTAAATTGTGAAGAACCAGAACATATATCCAAAAGATGTTATATGCCAGAAACAGTATGGATTTTAGTTCTCTCAGTTTCCAACTTTTCAAAAATATAATGTATTAAAGAGCAGAATCTTTTTTCTCGAATTTCCATAATTTGATGATGAAGATCTTCTAGATAAAACACAACATTCACAATTACATTAGCATAGCAATTGATACCTGAACTATTTTCTAACTGGTATCCTACAATATCATCAACAGTGTCCATTTTTATTTTCTTTGCAGCCTCATCATTCTCTTGAATTGTTTTCTTTCTTCCAACCTCACTAGAATGTTTGTCATATTTTCGTTTTGGACATACTACACGTTTTTCATATATGGGATATTCACCTAAGTTAGGATCATACAGTCTTCTTAACCGATTATACTCTCTTACACAATTTGCATCAGCACTAACCTTTTTCTCATCAAAATCAATCAAATACAATCCAGATAATGTTCTTACTCGAGACAATGCAACATATGCCATACCCTCTTTAAACACTGTAATTCTAATATTTACCAAAGCACTGTCTACACTTAAACCTTGGGATTTATGAATGGTCACCGCATATTCTAAAGAAAGAGGAAACTGTTTTCTACGAACATACAAGTCTTTTACAAGCAAAAAGAGAACAGCACAACGTCCAATCTGTTTTACCTCTTCAATCTGATCAAATTTAATCTTCAAAAATTCAATTCCAACTCTGTTCTGAAAATTTACATAATCAACAACTTTTCCCATTGCTCCATTTACCAAACCTTTTTCAACATATAAATTACGCCGTAATATTACCCGACAGTTTACACATACATATAAAGTCTTTTCTAAACCAGCAGTCTTAGATACAGACTTTTCCAAAGAATCCAATTTTGACTGTAATTTCTCTGAGAGAAGAATAGTAACCCCTTTATGTTCCATTTTATCAATGGCTTCCATTTTCACTATTGGTTGTTTCTCCAGTTTCAAAAGTTCTTGATTGAATGTAGAACACTCTTGCAGTGTTGGCATTAGACAAACTATAGACTTATTTTCTCCAATTTTTTTGTACATTATTTCAGGTGCAATATTTTCATTTGGAAACAAGTTTGTTAGTAGTCGACTTTGTAAAGCTTCTTTACCATGTTTTGTCAAAACACCAATTCTAATATCTTGAAGAATGTTCCTATAATGTTCATCACTTGCTTGTCGCATATTCTTAATAAGTTCTTTATATTCAAAAAAGACCAAATGTTCACATTTCCGATACTTCCCAAAGATTTCTTAGTGTCTTCATGGACAAGTGTTTTAAAAACTGGTTGTCCTTTCACAGGAGTAAGTTGTAAAAGATCGCCGAATACAATTACATGTTTTCTTCCAAATAAAACATCATAATCAGTTTTTAAAATCTGTTGCATTCTTAAATGTACAAAGGCAAGCATTAAGTTTGAGACCATGCTCACCTCATCAATGATCAGAAGTTTCATTTTCTTTAGTACTCTTGAACCTTCATAACAAGCTTCTCCAGATAGCTTGTGATATGCCAACTTATTTTCATGTTCAACTGGTAGCATGAGTAATCAATGTAATGTAATCCCTTTAATGTTATGTGCTGCTAACCCAGTTGGAGCGGTTACAACACAGGATAAATGTGATTGAGTGGTTTTATGTAGATAACTTGTCAAAACTTTAATTAAGAAACTTTTTCCTGTTCCAGCTTGTCCACTGATATACATTCAAATAGGTTTAAATGATGTGCATTGGCATTCTTTTTTTCATGCAGTAAACCATGCTGTATCTGTTGTGTAACTTGCTGATATATTTCATTTTGTTCAATATTTAGCTGTTCTTCCAAGTTTCCCAAATCAATAATATCCTGTTGTGCTTGTTGCATTGCCGTTTCTACTTCATTCATAGCGATTGCTGCTTCATTTTCAAGAATTGGTTGTACTAGTGGATCTTGACTTAGTGGAGCAGAACTTTGACTATCTTGAGAACTATCTCTAGCAATTTCAGCTGCAATACTAGTTTCTTGTTCAATCTCTTCATTCAACATTTGTAAATATTTTGGAAAAACTGTGCATTCAATGCTATCATTTTATGCATTAAAAGAATCTTCACAGCAGTCAAAATCTCCAAGTAATTCCATTTCACTACGCCAAGGCTTGAACAGTTGCAGAAGTACTAAATAGAAAAATTCCCTTTTATCTGGAGTATCACAACTGAGTTTCCTGTGATTAATAAGATCTCCTTTGGCATGTTTTACCAAACATCCATCACATCCAATTACTGCATATTTTTCTTCATTTATATTTTCTGTATCATTTCTCTTAAAGGTGTAATGTTGCAGTACTTCATAGAGACATATGTTTTCCAGATGTGGACTTCTTTTGGGATAGTACGTATCCAACATATTTGTTTTAACAATATCTGTACTTTCCGGCTCATTCAAAGCTAAGGATTCAATTTCTTGTACAGATTTCAATACTCGATTTCGTGTTGCAGCAAGACCTAGACTTACCCAAATGATTCCTCTTGACTTTGAATATAAACTTGTAGAGGTCAACCGATCCGAACATTCGTATGATCCAATCTCTCGATGGGAAAGCATCTTCAAACTAAAGCTGTACAATTTGTTACTAAGACTCTGCTCTTGTGAAATTTCTTCCCAAATTTCTTTCAACTATATATGATGTAACATAGCGAGCAACAGCAATCGAATTATTTGCAACATATTGGATATCCATATTTGCATTCCACATCGTCAAAATCACTGGATTGTAGTCATTAATATACTTTGAATCTTCACTTCTTTTTATATTGTAAGTATTCTTTGGAGATTTCCGAGTTATAGTATGCCTTACTGCTGACATGAAACTGTTGACTCTTCCTTTCAAAATTACTGGACGTGGAAATCCAAAACGACATTTCATATAAAATTTTCCCTTTGACTTGTATTTCCATCGACAATATTTCCCACATCGATGACTTTGAAACCGTAAAATTGTTGTCTTAAGCTATTTTCTCCTCCTGTTTTTGGAATAGTACAGGTATCATAGTCTTCAATGAAAGACAAAACAGTTTCATTAGAATCGGTTCCAAATTTAGGTGCATCCTTGATCCATAATAGCATGTGTATATGAGGAGCACCTCTGGCTTGGTACTCCTATCTTCAAAAGAAATCAATAACTTCTCCAAGAGGTGGATTCTTTTTATTGCAGATAAAAGACATCATAGCTTGAAACCTATGATTAAAATATCTGCACACATTTACAGAATCCAGGGAACACAGTTCTCCAGCGGTCTTCAATTCAATGTTTTTAATATTTGAATTTGCTTCTCGTAGAAATTCAAGCACATCGTCCCATGCGTATTCAGCACAGCTAAGCATAACAAACCATGTAGGGGTTCCTAAGTTCCTTAACATACATTTAAGTTCTCCATGACGACGATACCAATACTCATTGGTACCACGTTGACATGCCATCAAATTAACTAACTGAGATTCTAAATGATCGTCTCTTTGTTGAACTTTGTCCAAAATTCCTTTGCAGAAAGATGTGTAAGATGAACTCCTGTTTTTAATATGTGGTTCACTGCATATGAAAGTCCAGACAAGTCACTTTCAAACAGAACATGAAGTAAATATGGAACACACAGTCGAAATCTTGGATCTTCTGAATACAATCGTGTTGAACAATATTCTGAAGCTGGAATCTGTACTGGTCGTTCATCATATCGTCCACCTTTTCCAGTGGGGAAGAGCTGTGGAAAACAACGAGCTTCTAAACTTCTTTCCCAAACACTCATGGGAGTTCCCTTAGCTTTCTTCATTTGGAATAATTCAATAGTATTTCCAATCACTTCTTTTGAATGTAAAGGATGTATACTATAATGTTCATAAATTTCTTCATTCCTGGACTTGTCCACTTTTTCGATTTGGCCAGTTGAAATTTCTCTATCATCTCCTAAAGATATTTCTTGTTCTTCCAGATATACATTTTTATAATAAATATTGTTTTCTATGAGATATAGCATAGCCTTTTGAACTTTAGTGACATCTACTAACTCTTGCCATATTTTCTGACTCTTTGTTGGTACACCATTACCTAGAAAAACTACAGGGTTCAGTTTCCTCTCTCTCTACACCAACAGTTTCAATATTTTTATACAACTCTTCCTTTTAAACCTCTTTGTAAATCTGTGTGAGGTAGCTTACCTGTTTTAGGCTCCATACGAACTATAGCCTGAAACGGATGCACAGATTGAATTAGAATGGACTCATATGTATTTAAATCCACCAGTTCCAGAGGAATAGCTACCAACTCTAGGTTTTATGTACAGCTCTAGCTGGCATTTTGTTCTCTTCTAGTTTGCTGTAACAAAATTTACAAATACGTTGATCACTACCCAACTCAAAACGACCTCCACCAACAAATAAGCACCAAATTGCTCCCACTTATCATTGTTTTCCTTTTCACTTTTTAAATACACATCAACATTCCTAGTTTGACTTCTATAGTGAGTACGTCGACAACAAATACAAACAAAGGGGCTCATTATGATGGAGGAAGGACCGCCACCGCCGGGCCGGCGGTGGCGGTCCGTCCGCCATCACTGAGCATTTTACCCACCGCCAAATTAGGATGGCGGTGGGTATCGCGGTGGATGCAAAGTCCGTCCGCCGCTTTTCCGCCGGAGGCAATCGCACCGATTGCCTGGCGGACGGAAAAGGGCCACTAATATGGTGGCAGTGCCTAGCAGGCACCGTCCGCCATATTATGATGTGTCCTGGGAAAGGCTGGCGGTGATTGGGCTCCGTGTGGGGGGAGGGTGTAGGTGCACTGGGATTTCCATGCACAAGGTGGCAGGCACCACGTGGTGCCTGCCACGTTGTGCATGGAAATGTACATCCTGGCCTTTTAACATTGTGAACGGTGCTGCAGCCAGCAGCACCGTCGCAATGTGAAAAGGCCAGGATGCGCCCGCCAGTATGGCAAACGCATCCTAATTGGACTGGTGGGACCACCGCACGTCTGGCAGGCGGTCCCAGCACCGCTATGATGGCGGGCGGACTGATGTCCGCCCGCCATCATAATGAGCCCCATAGTTTAGTTTTTCACAACAAACGACCTTAAACTTTGTAATTTCTTCTACAAATTTCTCAGTAGTACTATCTTCTACCTCTTCTTCAACACCTACACTTATTAAACTCTCACTTTCTCTACACTCTTCTTCAGTACCAAAGAAACAAAACTGTATATCATCACAAACGTTTTTTACATCCAACACTGAACCATGCAAAAGAGCAGTGTCTATTTCACTTAAAGATAATGCAGGACTTTTTACATAGCACAAACAACACAAAAGTTCCCTTTTCCTAAATTTGAGCACGTAAAATCTAGAAACAACTGGTACTGTAACCCAACTAGCTTACAAGATACAATCAATCTGTGATCTAAATGAGATTTAATTAAATAGATTTCCAGGTTGCTAAATTACAAACTTATATGTAAGAGACAATAAAACAATTATTATATAAAAATAGATCATACAATCTAAAAGGGAATGCTGTATAGAAAGATTTTTTATTGTTATTGGCAAAGACAATTTTTATACAAAAATATCAAACAATTTATCACGAACAATTAGCCAATTCACACTGTTTGTGCATATATTTAAAAACATTTGTCAATTTATAAACATTTTAATACATTGTTAAAAATGAAAGAACAAGCTATTGACGCGGCGTTTCGATGTTAAGGTGTTTCATCACCTTCTTCAGGACAATAGTTCAGTTCAAAAAATCTTAAATCGTAATACTGAAGCCCCTTAATCGTATTATTGGGCTTTCAGAGGGGATCAACCTCACAAGTCTTCTTTTTTGATTTCGAGGACAATGTAGCTGATTCTATACGGTCTGTGTTTCTAAATTGCAAAGAATCGTATTGCTGAGTAGCAGTTCACCTACGCAGTATTAATGCTGCATGTGGTTCTGTGCGGTCTCCTGTCGCTATATAAGGACGTTTTGTTGAGAACTCAATCTGGCGGCTGCACTGAATTGGAGTCTATAAGAGTGCAAAATGCAGTTTGTGACGTTTCGCAAACATCCGGGTTGATATGCTTTTTGTCTTATGATGTAGACATATTGGCTTTCCCGTCTTTATGTAAGAACTCTGCTGCATCCAACCAGTGAGCAGACTGCATAAATCTTTAAAAGCAGAAAAGGTTGCGACCGTCCGTATCGCTATCCCTCCGTCAAGGTTACTTATCAAACTCTCACTTTCTCTACATTCCCCTTCAGGACCAAAGAAACGAAACTATATATCATCAGAAACTTTTTTTACATTCAATACTGAACCATGCAAAAGAGCAGTGTTTATTTCACTTATAGATAATGCAGGACTTTTTACATAGTACAATCTTCTTACTAACTTACGCATTTCTGAGTGATGTACTGCTAAGATTCTCAAATGATGAAAAGTACTTTGACACACTTTTCTAGAAAGACAAGGCAGAGAATGACCCTGCAAGCCAGTATTTTTTCTCACTTTACAAGGATCTAGTCCTTGCAACATCTTAATTTTCTGTTTAACACTTTTTTTTACTATACTCTTGTAAGAAATTTCGTAAAATATCAATAGATTCCTGTCGTATACTCCAAATACTACTACAATCCCACCTATACACTGGAGCTTGTGAACGTCTCCCTTGAACTTCTTCAGCTATTACTTCTTCCACATTTCTAACAACCATCTTTTCTTTTTCAATTGCACAACTGTTTTTAACTTCATAAGAACGACCACTGGTATCAACTGCGTGAACTAATGTATTTTGTTGAAAATAGCTTTCTTCATTTATAAAAGGTTCTGAACTAGAAGTGTGCTTCCATTCACCCCAAAATTCTTTGCAAAAGTTAGTTCTATTAACAAGTCTTTTCTTTTACTTTTCACCTTCATAAAATGCATTGTTTTATTCAATGTTTTCATTCTCTTCAATACTAATATAAACAATCTTCTTTTCAATTCAAAAGCGTTTTCAACTACACTTTAAATGTGTTGTTTTTCTTGTAAAATGCGGATCTTTTTTAATATTTTTTGCAAGATTTCAATAAATTTTGTAGTACTCTCACTTTTATACATTCTCTTTCTAATGTCTTTATATTCTTTCACCCTTCTTTCAACATAGATTGTTTTCCCATAACCTGATCTTCTATTAATATGTCCTTTTTGCGTTTCCTTCTGAATGGTTGTACTACTTTTCTTTTTCTTTTCTCAATTTTGAAAATTCGTTATCTTCTTTAAAACTCTTTTAACAAATTCTTTAGTTCTCTTACCAGAAGCCTTTTTCTTCAATGTCACTTGTTGTACTTTATCTAATTTCTCCTTTTCTCTTTCCTTTAAATAGTACTGTTTTTTTCTTTTCTTTTCTTTTGATCTTTTCTTGCCATACTCAATCTTTATTACTAATAATGGTGAGTATCTGAAAAGAAAGAAAAGTTTAAATACTTTCGTTAAATCATTTAATATTAATAAAATAATTATATACAAATATTCTCATATATAAATAAAAATATTTTTAATTGCATTGCAAAGGTATGTCAGACACTGCAGAATTCCTACAATTAGAAGACATCAGAACCTATACAACAGAGCCACAGAGCACAACTACAAGATTTATCTTCTGCTATCCAAATCACATTTGAAGTGCACTCTGTAGTGCCTGGGTGATTGCATGAGAACAAAGGTACTGCCTGGATTATTGGAGGAGTACTAGGGTACTGCCTGGATGATTGCATAAGTGCAGAGGTAGTGGTGCAGTGATTTTATAACTGCATGAGTACTGGCAAAGTGATTGGAGGAGTGCATAGATCCCGACACAGTCATTGCAGGAGTGCAAGGGTAGTGCTTGGGTGATTGAACTACTGTATAGCTAATGCATTGGTGATTGCATGAGTGCAGAGATAATATCTAGATGATTAGAGAACTACATACGTAATGTCTGGGTGATTGCATAAGTTGAGGGGTAATATCTGAGGGATTACAAGAACACATAGGAACTGCCTAGGTGATTCTATAAGTGCATGGGTACTACCTAAGTGATTGGAGGAGTGTATAGATCCTGACAGGGTGATTGGAGGAGTGCAAGGATAGTGCCTGGGTAATTCAATCAGTGTATAGCTAAAGCATTAGTGATTGCATGAATGCAGGGGTAATGTCTGGGGGATTACAAAAGTACATAGGAAGTGCCTGGGTGATTTTATAACTGTGTGGGTACTGCCTGGGTGATTGGAGTAGTACTATGGCAGTGTCTGAGTGATAGATCCTGACATATGGTGAGACTTACACCTGAGACATGTTATAGGCTTTTTTTTATATTTGCCTAGGCCCACCACTCTCAGCATTACTAGAATGGTAAAGCAGCAGGACAAAAGTGACATTTAAGGCATGTAAGGAAATGGACTGCAACAGAGGTGCAGAAAGAAGCCAGAACAGTGCAGTAAGAAACAACAGAGATACAGAAGAAGGAAAGAGATGTGCACAAAGAGGGAAGAGCAGTGCAGAAAGAACCAATGCACGTGCAGGAAAACGGAAAAAGGGTGCAGAAAGAGGCACGAGGGGTGCAGAAAGAAGAAAAAGAAGTGCAGAAAGAAGCAACAGAGGCACTGAAAGAGGCAAGTGAGGTGCAGAAAGAAGCAAGATAAGTGCAGAAAGAAGTAACAGAGATGCAAAAAGGGGGAAGTGGGGTGGAGAAAGACGCCAAAGGGATACAGAAACAAACAAGAGAGGTGCAGAAAGAAGCAAAAGAAGTGCAGAAAGAAGGAACAGAGGTGCAGAAAGAGGCAAAAGGGGTGCAGAAAGAGCGAAGAGGGGTGTGAAAGACACATGAGGGGTGCAGAAAGAAGCAACGGAAGTCTCCAAAGAAGCAAGAGGAGTGCAGAAAGAAGCAACAGAGGTGCAGAAAGAGGCAAGAGGGGTGCAAAAAGAGAGGAGGGGTACAGAAAGAGGCATGAAGTGTGCCGAAAGAAGCAAGAGATGTACAGAAAAAAACTAAAGAAGTGCAGAAAGAAGGAACAGAGGTGTAGAAAGAGGCACAGGGATGCAGAAAGACGAAACAGGGGTGCAGAAAGACCTAAAAGGGGTGCAGAAAGAAGCGACAGGTGCAGAAAGACACAAAAGAAGTCCAGAAAGAAGGAACAGAGGTGCAGAGTCCATGGGTACTGCCTAAGTAATTGAAAGAGTGCATGGGTAATGCCTGGGTGATTGCATAAGTGCAGGGGTAATGTCTGGGAGATTGGCGGAGTGCATGAGTAAAGTGTGGGTGATTGCATGAGTGCAGGGGTAATGTGTGGTAGGTTGTATGAGTGTAGTGGTAGTGCCTGGGTGATTGGAGAAGTGCATAGATAGTGCCTGGGTGATTTTATAAGTGCGTAGATACTGGTTGGGTGATTCAAAGAGTACAAGCCTAGTGCCTGGGTGATTTGAAGAATGCAAGGGTAGTGCCTGGGTCATTACATAAGTGCATGTGTACTAGCTGGATGATTTAAGAAGTGCTTTGGTAATGCCTGTCTAATTGTATACTGCAGCGATAATGCCTAGGTGATTTCATGACTACAGGGATAATGCTTGGATAATTGCATGAGTGGAGGGGTAGTACCTGGATGATTATATAAGTGCATGAGTAGTGGCTACATGATTGAAACAGTGCATGGGTAATACCTTGGTGAATGCATGAGTGCATAGGTAGTGCCTGGGCGATTGCATGATTGCAGCAGTAATGCCTGAATGATTACAGCAGTGCATATGTAGTGCCTGGATCATTGGAAGACTGCATGGGTAGTACTTGGGCGTTTTTATAAGTGCATGAGTGTTGGGCCTAACGAAATATAGAGCAGCAGACTAATACATAACTCAACTACAAGTCTCTCCATATTGTTAGAAGCATGCATACATATGTCTCTACATTTTCAAATCATCATCATATCTAAAAGAAATATGTACACGATATTTCTGGAATATAGTGAAACCTAGAAACTGAAACATGTAAAAGATCTGCCTGAGTGATTGCATCACTCCATGGGTAGTGCTTGGGTGATTGTATGAGTGCAAGGGTAGTCACTGGGTAATTGCAGGAGAAGATGGATAGTGACTGGCTAATTGCATGAGTGCACACATAAACATTGAGTGCATAGATAAGTGTAAAAATAGCACCTGAAGGCATAGATGAGTCATGGAGTAGTACCTACGTGAATAGATGAGTGCAACAGTAGGGCCTGGGTGATTCTATGACTGCAAGGATAGTGTGAGGGCTATTACTTGACTGCATAGGTACAACCTGCATGATTGCATGACTGCAGGGGTAGTACATAACTAGTGCCTGGGTGATTGCATGACTGCAGGGGTAATATCTGGGGGATTACTGGAATACATAGGAAGTGAGTGGGTGATTTTATAAGTCCATGAGTACTACCTGGGTGATTACAGAAGTGGTAAGGTACTACCTGAGTGATTACAGGAGTACAAAGGTAGTGCCTGGGTGATTTTATAAGTTCATGAGTACTGGCTAAGTGATTACATAAGTACAAGAGTAGCGCCTGCTTGATTGAAAGAGTGCAAAGATAGTGGCTGGCTGAATGAAGCACTGTATACCTAATGCATTGGTGATTGCATGAGTACAGGGGTAACGTCTGGGGGATTAAAGGAGTACATAGGTAACGTCTGGGTGATTGCATGACTGCAGGAGTAATATCTGGGGATTCACATGACTACATAGGAAGTGTCTGGGTGATTTTATAAGTGCATGGGTACTTCTTGGGTGATTGCAGGACTACTGAGGTAGTGCCTGAGTGAATAAAGAAGTGCAAAGGTAGTGCATGGGTGATTTCTTAACAGCATAGGTACAGCATGCATGATTGCATGACTGCAGGGGTAGTACATAACTAGTGCCTGGGTGATTACATGACTGCAGGGGTAATATCTGGGGGATTACTGGAACACATAGGAAGTGAGTGGGTGATTTTATAAGTCCATGAGTACTGCCTGGGTGATTACAGAAGTACAAAGGTACTACCTGAGTGATTACAGGACTGCAAAGGTAGTGCCTGAGTGAATAAAGGAGTGCAAAGGTAGTGCCTGGGTGATTTCTTAACAGCATGACTACTGGCTGAGTGATTACATAAGTACAAGGGTAGTGCCTCCGTGATTGAAGTAGTGCAATGGTAGTGCCTGGGTGATTATCTAAGTGCATGAGTAGTGGCTACATGATTGAAAGAGTGCATGGGTAATACCTTGGTGATTGCATGAGTGCATAGGTAGTGCCTGGGTGATTGCATGAGTGCAGCAGTAATGCCTGAGTGATTACAGCAGTGCATATGTAGTGCCTGGATCATTTGAATACTGCATGGGTAGTACTTGGGTGTTTTTATAACTGCATGAGTGTTGGGCCTACCAAAATATAAAGCAGCAGACTATTACATGACTCAACTACAAGTCTCTCCATATTGTTAGAAGCATGCATACATATGTCTCTACATTTTCAAATCATCATCATAACTAAAAAAAATATGTATACAATATTTCTGGAATATAGTGAAACCTACAAACTGAGACATGTAATAGATCTGGGTGATTGCATGACTACAGGGCTAATATCTGGGGGCCTACATGACTACATAGGAAGTGACTGGGTGATTTTATAAGAGCATGGGTACTTCTTGGGTGATTGCAGGACTACTGAGGTAGTGCCTGAGTGAATAAAGGAGTGCAAAGGTAGTGCCTGGGTGATTTCTTAACAGCATGACTACTGGCTGATTCATTACATAACTACAAGGGTAGTGCCTCCATGATTGAAGTAGTGCAACGGTAGTGCCTGGGTGATTATATAAGTGCATGAGTAGTGGCTACATGATTGAAAGAGTGCATGGGTAATACCTTGGTGATTGCATGAGTGCATAGGTAGTGCCTGTGTGATTGCATGAGTGTACCAGTAATGCCTGAGTGATTACAGCAGTGCATATGTAGTGCCTGGATCATTGGAAGACTGCATGGGTAGTACTTGGGTGTTTTTATAACTGCATGAGTGTTGGGTCTAGCGAAATATAAAGCAGCAGACTATTACATGACTCAACTACAAGTCTCTCCATATTGTTAGAAGCATGCATACATATGTCTCTACGTTTTCAAATCATCATCATAACTAAAACAAATATGTATACAATATTTTGGGAATATAGTGAAACCTAGAAACTGAAACATGTAATAGATCTGACTGAGTGATTGCATAACTCCATGGGTAGTGCTTGGGTGATTGTATGAGTGCAAGGGTAGTCACTGGGTAATTGCAGGAGAAGATGGATAGTGACTGGCTAATTGCATGAGTGCACACATAAACATTAGGTGCATGGATAAGTGTAAAAATAGCACCTGAAGGCATAGATGAGTCATGGAGTAGTACCTACGTGAATAGTTGAGTGCAACAGTAGGGCCTGGGTGATTCTATTACTGCAAGGGTAATGTGTGAGTTATTACTTGACTGCATAGGTACAGCCTGCATGATTGCATGACTGCAGGGGTAGTACATAACTAGTGCCTGGCTGATTGCATGACTGCAGGGGTAATATCTGGGGGATTACTGGAATACATAGGAAGTGCGTGGGCGATTTTATAAGTCCATGAGTTCTGCCTGGGTGATTACAGAAGTACTAAGGTACTACCTGAGTGATTACAGGAGTACAAAGGTAGTGCCTGGGTGAATTTATAAGTGCATGAGTACTGGCTGAGTGATTACATAAGTACAAAAGTAGTGCCTGCGTGATTGAAAGAGTGCAAAGATAGTGCCTGGGTGATTGAAGCACTGTATACCTAATGCATTGGTGATTGCATGAGTACAGGGGTAACGTCTGGGGGATTAAAGGAGTACATAGGTAGCGCCTGGGTGATTGCATGACTTCAGGGGTAATATCTGGGGATTTACATGACTACATAGGAAGTGACTGGGTGATTTTATAAGTGCATGGGTACTTCTTGGGTGATTGCAGGACTACTGAGGTAGTGCCTGAGTGAATAAAGGAGTGCAAAGGTAGTGCCTGGGTGATTACATAGCAGCATGACTACTGGCTGAGTGAATACATAAGTAGACTCATATAAAGTACCATAAAAAATAATTCCTCTCCCAACATATCTTAAACATCACTTTTCCAATACTACTGCTTCACTATTCTAGCAGTAAACAGGTATAGAGCATAGCTAACAGCAAAGCAACACTTCACTTTTCTTTCATAAAAGTCTCCCCATATTTCTAAATCCATGTACGCATATGTGTATACCTTTTCCTACCACCATCATATATAAAAGTAAAAAACAGATAAATATATACGTGTGTTTTATACATCTATCATCTTCAGACACATAACACATACCATAATATATGAGCAAGCAGACACATATCTCAGTCACAACACCATGCACTGCTCAAAACTTCACAGAATACACTTAAATTTTCAAACAGACACTGAAAATGATGCGGTATATATGAAATATAACTTTCCTCACATCATACAAATTAATCTAGTAAATAACATCTCTACAAACATCTCAACCCTCACTTTCAGGCTGCTGTTAACCATTTTACAACTACTTATAATATTACACCTACCCAAATACAAAATAGGAACCCTTCACATATCTTTAGTAAAAGTCTCACCATTTTACTAAAAGCATACATGAATATGTCTGTACCATAACACTATCCAAACCTTAAAAATTCACAGAACAAACTTTCAATTTCAAGCAAACATCAAAAGTTATGTGGCATGTTTCAACTGTACCTCTCTAGAAACTTAAAAAAGAAGCCTAATCAATAACACCTTATGTCAGCATCTTTTAAACCACACTTTTGTGCTGCATCTTCACCATTCTACTACTACTCACAGTCTTGAGCCTACCACATAAAAAGCAACAACATCTCTTTATTATACATCTTGCACCTTCAAATGAATAAGACATATGAAAATACATATACAAGTAGAAACATACTTGAGATAGAAGTCCATGCACACCTTAAAACTTGACAGACTCCACCTCCAAATTTAAAGCAACAGCTAAAATTATGCGGTATACTACAAATGTACATATCCACACACTAAAACAAACTACCATAATCACTAATCCATCTTCCAATATACACATATTACTATACAGAATCTATTACAAACAACATTTAACTACAATAAAACAAACTACGATACACATCTCTATATTTAATAATATATTTCAAACATCACAATTTTGAATTATTTTTAAAGTTTAAAATAAACCTAACACATAATACACCTCACAAATGTATAACTCACCTTCCAAATAGATTTGTAGAATATAAAATATCACAAACTCATAAATGATTTTCTTATGCACTCAATCAATGTAATGCACCACTCTCAGCAAGGTAACCAGTAATGGCAAAGTTTCCCTCTCTTTCTCCACACAAATACATGTAAGTAACAAATCACATACCGTCCTACATTATTTCAAATTATAAAACACATGTCTATTGGTTAGACATAGTAACCATTATCAACTGACTTTTAAAAGTGCCCAAATTGGTTCTGGAATTTTTTGAAGTCGCGACTCCACCATGCACCAACGCGATGGAGCCGCGAATCCATACGGGAGTTCAAAAATATATTACAAATAAAAATACCACTATTTTTTAAGAACACACCACTTCTAAAGATACTACTGACTTGGGAAATCTTACTTTAATAAGATTTCACTTATATATAAATTACAATTTCGCATATCAAGTCCACAGTTAAGTTTCAACCCTTCCCCCATTCTGCTTAATGCCAGTTTCCATAGTAACAGTTCATGGAACATTCAACTGAACTGACAGGTCACAAGTTCACCATATTTTCAAGTTCACCACACAATGTTACAAATGCAAACAGCAAGTGTGGTTGACATTTCCAAAATATGACCTTATCCTATCTACTGTACCTTTCAAACATTTTTTACTAACCAATAAGAAACATGCTTTTTAAAGAAAGTAAAAGCTCCCTATTTTTGAATGTACAATGTTGTTAAACAGCCAATCAATTCTCTACTTTTTAAAAAACAGCATCTTGTCCACCATTTTACATACCTCTCATTCTACCAACTGATTACCTCAGCTACAAACATCTTTTCATTACTTCCAGACATCCCTTCAAGATGCTTACAGTGTGGATTGTTGGACACAGCTATGTTTTCTGGTGCAAAAGGTATGCTGAACTCAGAGGTATTGACATAGACATAGGTTGGCAAAATGTGGATATTAAATGGATTGCACAGAGAGGATTAAAGTGGCACCAATTGATGCCTTTGGTTAAAACCTTTTTGCATCTCCAACCCCCTGACCTCATGATTGTGCACTGTGGTGGCAATGACCCAGGCACATTGACTGGGGTAGGTCTGGAAATGCTAATGAAGGACACCTTTGCACAATTGATGTTGCTTTTACCTCAAACTGTCTTTGTATACTCTAACATATGCCAAACACAGAAATGGAAGTGGTTAAATCAATTCTGTCCACAGATTGAGAAAGCTAGAAAGAATGCCAATAAAGCTGTTTCTGCTTACCTCAGAGACCATAGGATGGGCTCCATATATAACAACAATCTACGTTTTAATATGGATGACATCTACAGAAGTGATGGAGTACACTTCATAGATCAAGGAAACAGAGGGCCTGATGTATCAAGCCTTTTTCCCGTTCGCAAATGGGCTGATTCTCAGAATCAGCCAGTTTGCGAACGGGAAAAAGCCTTTTGGGATGTATCATCCCAAAAGGCCATCGCAAGATAAGGAATCGCAAAATTTGTGATTCCCTATTTTGCAAATGCATTTACGGAATCGCAAATTGCGATTCCTTAAATGCAATTCAGGTAGCGCCCAAATTTTGCGAATTGGCCTTAAGGAATCGCAAATTACCACCAACTTCAAGTTGGTGGTAATTTGCGATTTACTTGAAAAATGCTCTTTTTGGCATTGTTTAAGGTGCCATGTGGTGCACATACATGCCCTTAGGGCATGTATGTGCGCCACATGTGCACACATGCATTTTTCAGGGGTGCAACAGGGTGTCCTTTTGGCATCCTTGCACCCTTGAAATTGCATTTGCAATTTGCGAGTACCTATTGGGTACTCGCAAATTGCGAGTGTCTTCCCATTCATTCCTATGGGCCTCTAGGCCCATAGGAATGAATGGGAAGGTATTCCTTAATTGCGAATTGAAATTTGCGATTCGGAATTAAGGAATATGTAGGAATCGCAATTATTATTGTGAAACCCACATACATTGCATTTTGCAATTCTCAAATAGCGATTCGTTAAGAATCGCTATTTGGGAATCGCAAAAAGCATTTTTCATACATATGCCCCAGAGTCTTTCTCAATAACCTAAAGCTCTGCATCCGCACTTACAACAAACTCACAATGAAAACAAGGGCTCTTTTTAGAGCCACCCTATAACATAATACTGATTATAAAAAAATTTACACATACAATTTTTAAAAACATTTTTGGGGGATTCGCGAACCCGTCGTGAATTCAAAAACAAAAGCACAAATTCAATGTACTACAACACAACACACTTTTCAAGTTTAACTATTCATTTTTAATTTTATAAATTTTTAACAACTCTATCAATTGTAATCTTGTCATTAACTTCAATCAAAGTACCGCTTTAAAACAACTTCACAAATACAACACTACCTTCTACATTATATACTACTTAATTATTTATTTAAGGTGAATTTGCGAATGGGGGGGCCGCGCTGAGAGCCACGTTGGAGTCGCGACTCCAAACTCGACAAAAAACGATCCACTGCCATTATTTGGTATTCGCCCCGGGGACCCCATCCCCCGGGGCCTGCCACCATTATTTTTTTTAAAACAAAATAAGGAGGGGGACCACATGGCCCCCCTCCTCAGGCCAGGAATGGCTCTGGGGACCCCATGCCCCTGGACATGGCCAGCCTGGATTATTTTTTAGCTGGGGGCCGCGTGGCCCCCCTCACGGGCAACTCCTGGCCCTGGGGACCCCATCCCCCGGGGCCTGGCCTCTTTGATGGGGACCGTGGGGGGAGCCCCGATGCCCCCACGGTCCCTGCCGGCTCCCCGCCTTCTGCGGAAGCCGGCATTGCTTTTGGACAAGGGGAGCTGCTAACATGCAGCTCCTCTTGCCCAAAAGCAATGCTGCTTTGCTTCTTGGAAGCGAGAGCAGGTTTCCTGCTCTCGCTTCCAAGAAGCAAAGCAGTGTTTGCAATGACAGGGCAGGAGCCACACGGCTCCCGCCCTGTCATTGCAAACAGTAATGTCCCGGGCGTGGGCACCCCGGAACATTGCAGGAGCAGGCCCTGGGGGTGGCGGTCGCCAGGGCCATTGAGGGCGCCAGGAGGGGGCCGCGCAGCCCCCTCCCTTCGAGTGCAAAGTCCCAGGGAGGTGGTGGTCCCCGGAGCTTGGGGGTGCCCGTGAGCCCCCCTCATTAATGAAGGAAGCCCCAGGGAGGTGGAGGTCCCAGGGGCTTGGGGGGCCCGCGAGGCCCCCCCTCATTAATGAAAGAAGCCCCGGGGAGGTGGTGGTCCCAGGGGCTTGGGGGGGCCCGCGAGGCCCCACCTCATTAATCAAGGAAGCCCCGGGGAGGTGGTGGTCCCCAGGGCTTGGGGGGCCCGTGAGGCCCCCGCCTCAATTATAATAAAGCCCCAGGGAGGTGATGGTCCCCGGGCAGCGTGGGGGAAGTTGGGACCCCCCATGCGTTTATTGTTGTACAAGCCCCGGGGAGGTGGCGCTCCCCGGGGCTGCGGGGGGGCTGCGTGCACCTGCATACAATTAATTAAGCCCCACGGGCCCCCGCAAATTAATTAGGCATTGCCCCTGGGACCTGGCCCACCCGGGGGCTTAAGTACAACGAAGCGCGGGAGCCCGTGCTTCGTTTTTTTAAAAATTTCCTCGGCCCAGTGCGGAACGTTCTATTAAACGGGCGGGGCCGCGTCGGCCAACGGACGTACGCAGCACTACCGAGGTAGTGCTCACGATGGCCGTTGGCCGACAGCAGCAGCAAACGGGTTAAAACAACTTCACAAATACAACACTACCTTCTACATTATATACTACTTAATTATTTATTTAGGATGAATTCGCGACTCCAACGCGACTTTACACGGGGGGCCGTGCTGAGAGCCGCGTTGGAGTCGCGACTAAAAACGAAAAAAAAAAAAACGATCCACTGCCATTATTTGGTGTTCGCCCCAGGGACCCCATCCCCGGGGCCTGCCACCATTTAAAAAAAAAATAAAAAACAAGGAGGGTGACCATGTGGCCCCCCTCCTCAGGCCAAGAAAGGCCCCGGGGACCCCATCCCCCGGGGCATGGCCAGCCTGGATTTTTTTTTTAGCTGGTGGGCCATGTGGCCTCCTCACGGGCCACTCCTGGCCCCAGGGACCCCATCCTCGGGGCCTGGCCTCTTTGATGGGACCGTGGGGGGAGCCTCAATGCCCCCACGGTTCCTTCCGGCTCCCCGCTTCCTGCTGGAGCCGGCATTGCTTTTGGACAATATATGGACCGTGGGGGCATTGGGGCTCCCCCCACGGTCCCCAACGGATAGGGCCCGGGAGGGGGGCCACACGGCCCCCCCTACCCAAAAAAAATAAAATAAATAAAGGCCGGCCCCGGGAGATGGGGTCCCCGGGGCCAATAGAGGCCTCGTGGCCCCCCCTCCATAAAAAAAATATATATATTTGGCCATGCGCCGGGGGATGGGGTCCCCGGGGCCGGAATTGGACACGGGAGGAGGGCCCACGCAGCCCCCTTCCCGTTGATATATATATATATTTTTTTTTAATGGGGGTCAGGCCCTGGGGGATGGGGTCCCCAGGGCCCAAAAAAAGTAAAAAGAAGGGGGGCCACACAGACCCCCTTCTAAAAAAACAACAACAAAAAACACTGCGATCGTGCCGGAGGCCCCGCCCGCTCCCAGCAACACTCTGCAAATGCGCCCTGTGGCGCGTTTTAAATTGGGGAATTAATTCCCCTTCAATACTGGGGGTCCCTGGGGGCCAACTAGCCCACCAGGTACCTCAAAATGCTCTACCCATCTTTGCGGTTGGACATTGAAAGCTACTGTAGAAACTGTACCATGTGTGATGATATGCCAAGAGGTCTTAGAATCTCCCATTTTAGCTGCACATACCGAATCTAGCCAGATCTCAGTCTACCAGCAAAGTCGGGCATGTGCTAGTGTTTCCTTATAGTTTTTATGTGCTTGTGGGGTATCACTGTGTTCTCTAGATTTAATTGATTTCAAAAGGATAGATTTTGCTAGTTTGCACTGTGTATTGTACCATGGATGTGTTTTAGAAATATTTTTTGCTGGTTTCTTAGGTGCTCTCATAAACAAGTCTTTCAGGCTTGCATATAGGTCCTGTGAACCATTACTATGGAATTAGGAGCAGCTCCTTGGTCTAATAGATTTTCTATCTGTTCCAGCGCTTCACCTACCTTTAAATAGACATGTTTCAATATGTCAGGGTGGGCTTGAACATACTCCCATTTTAAAGCTTTTTTATTATTTGAGAGGATAATATTTCCCAGGAGGCTAGGTTTAAATGCCTCAGGGCCCTAGCAGATCTAGTTTATGGGCATTTTGGTCGCTGTCCCCCTTTCTAAAACTAACATGTCCCTCATAAATTGCCAGGTATTCAAGGATAAAAATATATAATCTATTCTGCTTATATGTTTTGACGTTTAAAGATATTAACTCGATCCTGGTCGGACAGGGATCTGCCATTCCAAACTCTTAACCTTGATCTCAGTGTAATGCCCATGAGTTGGTAAGCTTGAATCGAGCATCTCTTAGCCTGAGTAATTCCAGTTTTAGTTATTTGCCATATGGCATTCTCCTCGTCAGTTAAAGTCTGGTCACAGTTAAAAAGTGGTTCAAATGTCACATTTAAATCACCTGTAATTATCACAAATGCATCAGATGGTAAAGCTTCTAGCAGGTCATCTAAGAAAGCCAGAGTAGGCGATTCATTATTAACACCTATATGCCGATTATAAATGGTTCACTGACACAATATCGAATCATAAATATATTGATACCAAAATATTGTGTCGAAAATATCCATCACAAAAACATTGTTTTCCTAGACATATAATTATAAGTACAAAAATATAGAAATAAATAACGTTTTACACTAATATCAAAAAACCTATACATAAATATTGCTTTTTTAAAATAAGTAAAACTTAAATATAACATATAACATTAATATAATGTGAATTAAATGTTTAAATTATTTTTTTTAAATTATAAAAATGTACTAATTTAAACAAACACACACATATATACATCAAAGTGTGTATGCGTATATACACATATATAATGTCAAACTATTTAAAAAAATATTCATTTTAACTTATATTATAATTTTATAATTGTTATTAAATGTACCAATATAACAAGTATATAGATATAAATATGTACATACACAGAGAAAATTAAAAAGTGCAACAAATAAAGTGTAAAAATAATTAAATTTTTACATTTTAATTATACACAAAAATTAAACAATATATAAAAATATGTTTTACTAACAATATCTTAAAAACTGCATACATTTATTTATATATAGAAAATATAAATTTAAATACACAAACACATAATAACGATATATATTTAAACAATATTATTAAAAAAATTAACTATATAAATAGTAAATATACTATTCCCACTCTAATTATTCAACAGTAGAGAAATCGTTAAACTCAGGAGGGGTCAAATTTACTATTTCCACTCCAGTCTGTGCAACACTCGGGAAAGGTGTTGGACTCAGGATGGGTAAAATTTACTATTCACACTCCAGTCTGTGCAAAAGTAGGGAAAGCGTTGGACTCAAGCGAGGTCAACTCTACTATTCCTACTCCAATATGTGCAACAGTAGGGAAAGCATTGGACTCATTAGGGGTAAGATTTACTATTCCAATTCCAGGGGGTTAAATAGTAGGGAAAGTGTTGGACTCAAGAGGGGTAACATTTATTGTTCCCACTCCAGTCGGTGCCACAATAGGGAAAGCATTGGACTCAGAAGGGGGCACATTTACTATTCCCACTCCAGTCTGTGAAACAATAAGGAAAGCATTAAACTTAGGAGGGGGTACATTTACTATTCCCATTCCAGTCTGTGCAACAGTAGGGAAAGCATTGGACTCAGGACGGGTCAAATTTACTATGCCCACTCTAGTCTGTGCAACAATAGGGAAAGCACTGGACTCAGGAGGGGTTTAATTTACTATTTCCACTCCAGTCTGTGTAACTGTAGGGAAAGCATTATACTCAAGAGGGGTAAAATGTACTATTCCCACTCCAGTCTGTGCAACAGTGAGGAAAGCATTAGACTCAGGTGGGGTAAAATTTACTATTCCCACTTCAGTCTGCAACAGTAGGAAAAGTGATGGACTCAGGAGGGGTAAAATTTACTACTCTCACTCCAGTCGGCGCATCAGTAGAGAAAGAGTAGTTCACTTCAAACAAATAACATATTTTAACAACTCTATTAAATAACAAAAAATATAAATAATTAAATTGTAAAATTAAATGTCTAAATTTGAACAAAAAATTAAACAATGTATATAGATATTACATTTTTCAATAATTATTATCAATTAAAACAAATAATATTAATTCCATTATAATGTCACACTAAGCACCTCATCGCGATGGCGGTCGAACTGCACACCAACAGACCGTCGGATAAAAGACCGCCGCCTCCACCAGGATCATAGATCCCGACGTGCAGTGGTTGTACTAGTGTCCAACAATGGTAGAGGTGTTGAGGCAGGCACCACCATCGGGATTTGAATGTCCTTTTCGGACAGCCTTTTCATGTCAGGAATACCACCATGAAAAGGTTGTCGGAAAGGGATATTGGGAGCCCAAACAGGGCCCCCTCCTTTCATAGGGCACTGAAAAGTGGCACTGGGAGCACATGTAGTGCCCCCACTCACCTCCGTGCACCATGTGCCATGCACGACATGGTGTATGGCACATAGTGCATGGACATGTAGGAGGTGTTTCACGTCAGTGGCATTTGGTGCGCCCCTTTACCATGGCCGCAGCATGCCACCGCTGTGGTTCCGACACCTTTACGACTGCCAGCCAGGCGTTTGCATCAAAATAGGGTGGTAGGACCGCTGCATGCATGTTAAATGGTCTTCTGACTGCCGCAATAGATGACGGAGGTCCGACCGACCGCCATTGTAATCGGGCCTATATTCTCACAATCATAACAGCCAACAATTAAAATGCAATTGAATTCAAAAAGCATAACACAATTAACGCATTACATAATAAATAACATAATTTTTAATGAATGAATCACTAATTTTGTATTTATTATTACTTAAATAACTTCCCACTCTATACCTCTATAAACTAAACAACATACACCTAAAATATAGCTTAACAAATATGATAATTTCACAGTTTACATAATTATCAATTACATAATTGATAACAAATTAATAAGTAATTATCAAAACGTATTCCTTAATTCCTTAATCAAAATCAATCAAATACAATCCAGATAATGTTCTTACTTGAGACAATGCAACATATGCCATACCCTCTTTAAACACTGTAATTCTAATATTTACCAAAGCACTGTCTACACTTAAACCTTGGGATTTATGAATGGTCACCGCATATTCTAAAGAAAGAGGAAACTGTTTTCTACGAACATACAAGTCTTTTACAAGCAAAAAGAGAACAGCACAACGTCCAATCTGTTTTACCTCTTCAATCTGATCAAATTTAATCTTCAAAAATTCAATTCCAACTCTGTTCTGAAAATTTACATAATCAACAACTTTTCCCATTGCTCCATTTACCAAACCTTTTTCAACATATAAATTACGCCGTAATATTACCCGACAGTTTACACATACATATAAAGTCTTTTCTAAACCAGCAGTCTTAGATACAGACTTTTCCAAAAAATCCAATTTTGACTGTAATTTCTCTGAGAGAAGAATAGTAACCCCTTTATGTTCCATTTTATCAATGGCTTCCATTTTCACTATTGGTTGTTTCTCCAGTTTCAAAAGTTCTTGATTGAATGTAGAACACTCTTGCAGTGTTGGCATTAGACAAACTATAGACTTATTTTCTCCAATTTTTTTGTACATTATTTCAGGTGCAATATTTTCATTTGGAAACAAGTTTGTTAGTAGTCGACTTTGTAAAGCTTCTTTACCATGTTTTGTCAAAACACCAATTCTAATATCTTGAAGAATGTTCCTATAATGTTCATCACTTGCTTGTCGCATATTCTTAATAAGTTCTTTATATTCAAAAAAAGACCAAATGTTCACATTTCCGATACTTCCCAAAGATTTCTTAGTGTCTTCATGGACAAGTGTTTTAAAAACTGGTTGTCCTTTCACAGGAGTAAGTTGTAAAAGATCGCCGAATACAATTACATGTTTTCCTCCAAATAAAACATCATAATCAGTTTTTAAAATCTGTTGCATTCTTAAATGTACAAAGGCAAGCATTAAGTTTGAGACCATGCTCACCTCATCAATGATCAGAAGTTTCATTTTCTTTAGTACTCTTGAAACTTCATAACAAGCTTCTCCAGATAGCTTGTGATATGCCAACTTATTTTCATGTTCAACTGGTAGCATGAGTAATCAATGTAATGTAATCCCTTTAATGTTATGTGCTGTTAACCCAGTTGGAGCGGTTACAACACAGGATAAATGTGATTGAGTGGTTTTGTGTAGATAACTGGTCAAAACTTTAATTAAGAAACTTTTTCCTGTTCCAGCTTGTCCACTGATATACATTCAAATAGGTTTAAATGATGTGCATTGGCATTCTTTTTTTCATGCAGTAAACCATGCTGTATCTGTTGTGTAACTTGCTGATATATTTCTTTTGTTCAATATTTAGCTGTTCTTCCAAGTTTCCCAAATCAATAATATCCTGTTGTGCTTGTTGCATTGCCGTTTCTACTTCATTCATAGTGATTGCTGCTTCATTTTCAAGAATTGGTTGTCCTAGTGGATCTTGACTTAGTGGAGCAGAACTTTGACTATCTTGAGAACTATCTCTAGCGATTTCAGCTGCAATACTAGTTTCTTGTTCAATCTCTTCATTCAACATTTGTAAATATTTTGGAAAAACTGTGCATTCAATGCTATCATTTTATGCATTAAAAGAATCTTCATAGCAGTCAAAATCTCCAAGTAATTCCATTTCACTACGCCAAGGCTTGAACAGTTGCAGAAGTACTAAATAGAAAAATTCCCTTTTATCTGGAGTATCATAACTGAGTTTCCTGTGATTAATAAGATCTCCTTTGGCATGTTTTACGAAACATCCATCACATTGAATTACTGCATATTTTTCTTCATTTATATTTTCTGTATCATTTCTCCTAAAGGTGTAATGTTGCAGTACTTCATAGAGACATATGTTTTCCAGATGTGGACTTCTTTTGGGATAGTACGTATCCAACATATTTGTTTTAACAATATCTGTACTTACCGGCTCATTCAAAGCTAAGTATTCAATTTCTTGTACAGATTTCAATACTCGATTTCGTGTTGCAGCAAGACCTAGACTTACCCAAATGATTCCTCTTGACTTTGAATATAAACTTGTAGAGGTCAACCGATCCGAACATTCGTATGATCCAATCTCTCGATGGGAAAGCATCTTCAAACTAAAGCTGTACAATTTGTTACTAAGACTCTTCTCTTGTGAAATTTCTTCCCACATTTCTTTCAACTATATATGATGTAACATAGCGAGCAAAAGCAATCGAATTATTTGCAACATATTGGATATCCATATTTGCATTCCACATCGTCAAAATCACTGGATTGTAGTCATTAATATACTTTGAATCTTCACTTCTTTATATATTGTAAGTATTCTTCGGAGATTTCCGAGTTATAGTATGCCTTACTGCTGACATGAAACTGTTGACTCTTCCTTTCGAAATTACTGGACGTGGAAATCCAAAACGACATTTCGTATAAAATTTTCCCTTTGACTTGTATTTCCATCGACAATATTTCCCACATCGATGACTTTGAAACCGTAAAATTGTTGTCTTAAGCTATTTTCTCCTCCTGTTTTTGGAATAGCACAGGTATCATAGTCTTCAATGAAAGACAAAACAGTTTCATTAGAATCGGTTCCAAATTTAGGTGCATCCTTGATCCATAATAGCATGTGTATATGAGGAGCACCTCTGGCTTGGTACTCCTTTCTTCAAAAGAAATCAATAACTTCTCCAAGAGGTGGATTCTTTTTATTGCAGATAAAAGACATCATAGCTTGAAACCTATGATTAAAATATCTGCACACATTTACAGAATCCAGGGAACACAGTTCTCCAGCGGTCTTCAATTCAATGTTTTTAATATTTGAATTTGCTTCTCGTAGAAATTCAAGCACATCGTCCCATGCGTATTCAGCACAGCTAAGCATAACAAACCATGTAGGGGTTCCTAAGTTCCTTAACATACATTTAAGTTCTCCATGACGACGATACCAATACTCATTGGTACCACGTTGACATGCCATCAAGTTAACTAACTGAGATTCTAAATGATCGTCTCTTTGTTGAACTTTGTCCAAAAATTCCTTTGCAGAAAGATGTGTAAGATGAACTCCTGTTTTTAATATGTGGTTCACTGCATATGAAAGTCCAGACAAGTCACTTTCAAACAGAACATGAAGTAAATATGGAACACACAGTCGAAATCTTGGATCTTCTGAATACAATCGTGTTGAACAATATTCTGAAGCTGGAATCTGTACTGGTCGTTCATCATATCGTCCACCTTTTCCAGTGGGGAAGAGCTGTGGAAAACAACGAGCTTCTAAACTTCTTTCCCAAACACTCATGGGAGTTCCCTTAGCTTTCTTCATTTGGAATAATTCAATAGTATTTCCAATCACTTCTTTTGAATGTAAAGGATGTATACTATAATGTTCATAAATTTCTTCATTCCTGGACTTGTCCACTTTTTCGATTTGGCCAGTTGAAATTTCTCTATCATCTCCTAAAGATATTTCTTGTTCTTCCAGATATACATTTTTATAATAAATATTGTTTTCTATGAGATATAGCATTGCCTTTTGAACTTTAGTGACATCTACTAACTCTTGCCATATTTTCTGACTCTTTGTTGGTACACCATTACCTAGAAAAACTACAGGGTTCAGTTTCCTCTCTCTCTACACCAACAGTTTCAATATTTTTATACAACTCTTCCTTTTAAACCTCTTTGTAAATCTGTGGGAGGTAGCTTACCTGTTTTAGGCTCCATACGAACTATAGCCTGAAACGGATGCACAGATTGAATTAGAATGGACTCATATGTATTTAAATCCACCAGTTCCAGAGGAATAGCTACCAACTCTAGGTTTTATGTACAGCTCTAGCTGGCATTTTGTTCTCTTCTAGTTTGCTGTAACAAAATTTACAAATACGTTGATCACTACCCAACTCAAAACGACCTCCACCAACAAATAAGCACCAAATTGCTCCCACTTATCATTGTTTTCCTTTTCACTTTTTAAATACACATCAACATTCCTAGTTTGACTTCTATAGTGAGTACGTCGACAACAAATACAAACAAAGGGGCTCATTATGATGGAGGAAGGACCGCCACCGCCGGGCTGGCGGTGGCGGTCCGTCCGCCATCACTGAGCATTTTACCCACCGCCAAATTAGGATGGTGGTGGGTATCGCGGTGGATGCAAAGTCCGTCCGCCGCTTTTCCGCCGGAGGCAATCGCACCGATTGCCTGGCGGACGGAAAAGGGCCACTAATATGGTGGCAGTGCCTAGCAGGCACCGTCCGCCATATTATGATGTGTCCTGGAAAAGGCCTTTCCATGGCGGCAGCGCCGCCATGGAAAGGCTGGCGGTTATTGGGCTCCATGTGGGGGGAGGGTGTAGGTGCACTGGGATTTCCATGCACAAGGTGGCAGGCACCACGTGGTGCCTGCCACGTTGTGCATGGAAATGTACATCCTGGCCTTTTAACATTGTGAACGGTGCTGCAGCCAGCAGCACCGTCGCAATGTGAAAAGGCCAGGATGTGCCCGCCAGTATGGCAAACGCATCCTAATTGGACTGGTGGGACCACCGCACGTCTGGCAGGCGGTCCCAGTACCGCTATGATGGCGGGCGGACTGATGTCCGCCCGCCATCATAATGAGCCCCATAGTTTAGTTTTTCACAACAAACTACCTTAAACTTTGTAATTTCTTCTACAAATTTCTCAGTAGTACTATCTTCTACCTCTTCTTCAACACCTACACTTATCAAACTCTCACTTTCTCTACACTCTTCTTCAGTACCAAAGAAACAAAACTGTATATCATCACAAACGTTTTTTACATCCAACACTGAACCATGCAAAAGAGCAGTGTCTATTTCACTTAAAGATAATGCAGGACATTTTACATAGCACAAACAACACAAAAGTTCCCTTTTCCTAAATTTGAGCACGTAAAATCTAGAAACAACTGGTACTGTAACCCAACTAGCTTACAAGATACAATAAATCTGTGATCTAAATGAGATTTAATTAAATAGATTTCCAGGTTGCTAAATTACAAACTTATATGTAAGAGACAATAAAACAATTATTATATAAAAATAGATCATACAATCTAAAAGGGAATGCTGTATAGAAAGATTTTTTATTGTTATTGGCAAAGACAATTTTTATACAAAAATATCAAACAATTTATCACGAACAATTAGCCAATTCACACTGTTTGTGCATATATTTAAAAACATTTGTCAATTTATAAACATTTTAATACATTGTTAAAAACGAAAGAACAAGCTATTGACGCGGCGTTTCGATGTTAAGGTGTTTCGTCACCTTCTTCAGGACAATAGTTCAGTTCAAAAAATCTTAAATCGTAATACTGAAGCCCCTTAATCGTATTATTGGGCTTTCAGAGGGGATCAACCTCACAAGTCTTCTTTTTTGATTTCGAGGACAATGTAGCTGATTCTATACGGTCTGTGTTTCTAAATTGCAAAGAATCGTATTGCTGAGTAGCAGTTCACCTACGCAGTATTAATGCTGCATGTGGTTCTGTGCGGTCTCCTGTCGCTATATAAGGACGTATTGTTGAGAACTCAATCTGGCGGCTGCACTGAATTGGAGTCTATAAGAGTGCAAAATGCAGTTTGTGACGTTTCGCAAACATCCGGGTTGATATGCTTTTTGTCTTATGATGTAGACATATTGGCTTTCCCGTCTTTATGTAAGAACTCTGCTGCATCCAACCAGGGAGCAGACCGCATAAATCTTTAAAAGCAGAAAAGGTTGCGACCGTCCGTATCGCTATCCCTCCGTCAAGGTTACTTATCAAACTCTCACTTTCTCTACATTCCCCTTCAGGACCAAAGAAACGAAACTATATATCATCAGAAACTTTTTTTACATTCAATACTGAACCATGCAAAAGAGCAGTGTTTATTTCACTTATAGATAATGCAGGACTTTTTACATAGTACAATCTTCTTACTAACTTACGCATTTCTGAGTGATGTACTGCTAAGATTCTCAAATGATGAAAAGTACTTTGACACACATTTCTAGAAAGACAAGCCAGAGAATGACCCTGCAAGCCAGTATTTTTCTCACTTTACAAGGATCTAGTCCTTGCAACATCTTCATTTTCTGTTTAACACTTTTTTACTATACTCTTGTAAGAAATTTCGTAAAATATCAATAGATTCCTGTCGTATACTCCAAATACTACTACAATCCCACCTATACACTGGAGCTTGTGAACGTCTCCCTTGAACTTCTTCAGCTATTACTTCTTCCACATTTCTAACAACCATCTTTTCTTTTTTCAATTGCACAACTGTTTTTAACTTCATAAGAACGACCACTGGTATCAACTGCGTGAACTAATGTATTTTGTTGAAAATAGCTTTCTTCATTTATAAAAGGTTCTGAACTAGAAGTGTGCTTCCATTCACCCCAAAATTCTTTGCAAAAGTTAGTTCTATTAACAAGTCTTTTTCTTTTACTTTTCTCCTTCATAAAATGCATTGTTTTATTCAATGTTTTCATTCTCTTCAATACTAATATAAACAATCTTCTTTTCAATTCAAAAGCGTTTTCAACTACACTTTAAATGTGTTTTTTTTTCTTGTAAAATGCGGATCTTTTTTAATATTTTTTGCAATATTTCAATAAATTTTGTAGTACTCTACTTGTATACATTCTCTTTCTAATGTCTTTATATTCTTTCACCCTTCTTTCAACATAGATTGTTTTCCCATAACCTGATTTTCTATTAATATGTCCTTTTTGCGTTTCCTTCTGAATGGTTGTACTACTTTTCTTTTTCTTTTCTCAATTTTGAAAATTCGTTATCTTCTTTAAAACTCTTTTAACAAATTCTTTAGTTCTCTTACCAGAAGCCTTTTTCTTCAATGTCACTTGTTGTACTTTATCTAATTTCTCCTTTTCTCTTTCCTTTAAATAGTACTGTTTTTTTCTTTTCTTTTCTTTTGATCTTTTCTTGCCATACTCAATCTTTATTACTAATAATGGTGAGTATCTGAAAAGAAAGAAAAGTTTAAATACTTTCGTTAAATCATTTAATATTAATAAAATAATTATATACAAATATTCTCATATATAAATAAAAAATATTTTTAATTGCATTGCAAAGGTATGTCAGACACTGCAGAATTCCTACAATTAGAAGACATCAGAACCTATACAACAGAGCCACAGAGCACAACTACAAGATTTATCTTCTGCTATCCAAATCACATTTGAAGTGCACTCTGTAGTGCCTGGGTGATTGCATGAGAACAAAGGTACTGCATGGATGATTGGAGGAGTACTAGGATACTGCCTGGGTGATTGCATAAGTGCAGAGGTAGTGGTGCAGTGATTTTATAACTGCATGAGTACTGGCAAAGTGATTGGATGAGTGCATAGATCCCGACACAGTCATTGCAGGAGTGCAAGGGTAGTGCTTGGGTGATTGAACTACTGTATAGCTAATGCATTGGTGATTGCATGAGTGCAGAGATAATATCTAGATGATTAGAGAACTACATACGTAATGTCTGGGTGATTGCATAAGTTGAGGGGTAATATCTGAGGGATTACAAGAACACATAGGAACTGCCTAGGTGATTTTATAAGTGCATGGGTACTACCTAAGTGATTGGAGGAGTGTATAGATCCTGACAGGGTGATTGGAGGAGTGCAAGGATAGTGCCTGGGTAATTCAATCAGTGTATAGCTAAAGCATTAGTGATTGCATGAATGCAGGGGTAATGTCTGGGGGATTACAAAAGTACATAGGAAGTGCCTGGGTGATTTTATAACTGTGTGGGTACTGTCTGGGTGATTGGAGTAGTACTATGGCAGTGTCTGAGTGATAGATCCTGACATATGGTGAGACTTACACCTGAGACATGTTATAGGCTTTTTTTTTATATTTGCCTAGGCCCAACACTCTCAGCATTACTAGAATGGTAAAGCAGCAGGACAAAAGTGACGTTTAAGGCATGTAAGGAAATGGACTGCAACAGAGGTGCATAAAGAAGCAAGAACAGTGCAGTAAGAAACAACAGAGATACAGAAGAAGGAAAGAGATGTGCACAAAGAGGGAAGAGCAGTGCAGAAAGAACCAATGCACGTGCAGGAAAACGGAAAAAGGGTGCAGAAAGAGGCACGAGGGGTGCAGAAATAAGAAAAAGAAGTGCAGAAAGAAGCAACAGAGGCACTGAAAGAGGCAAGTGAGGTGCAGAAAGAAGCAAGATAAGTGCAGAAAGAAGTAACAGAGATGCAAAAAGGGGGAAGTGGGGTGGTGAAAAATGCAAAAGGGATACAGAAACAAACAAGAGAGGTGCAGAAAGAAGCAAAAGAAGTGCAGAAAGAAGGAACAGAGGTGCAGAAAGAGGCAAAAGGGGTGCAGAAAGAGCGAAGAGGGGTGTGAAAGACACATGAGGGGTGCAGAAAGAAGCAACGGAAGTGTCCAAAGAAGCAAGAGGAGTGCAGAAAGAAGCAACAGAGGTGCAGAAAGAGGCAAGAGGGGTGCAAAAAGAGAGAAGAGGGGTGCAGAAAGAGGCATGAAGGGTGCAGAAAGAAGCAAGTGAGGTACAGAAAAAAACAAAAGAAGTGCAGAAAGAAGGAACAGAGGTGTAGAAAGAGGCACAGGGATGCAGTGACGAAACAGGGGGGCAGAAAGACCTAAAAGGGGTGCAGAAAGAAGCGACAGGTGCAGAAAGACACAAAAGAAGTCCAGAAAGAAGGAACAGAGGTGCAGAGTCCATGGGTACTGCCTAAGTAATTGAAAGAGTGCATGGGTAATGCCTGGGTGATTGCATAAGTGCAGGGGTAATGTCTGGGAGATTGGCGGAGTGCATGAGTAAAGTGTGGGTGATTGCATGAGTGCAGGGGTAATGTGCGGTAGGTTGTATGAGTGTAGTGGTAGTGCCTGGGTGATTGGAGGAGTGCATAGATAGTGCCTGGGTGATTTTATAAGTGCATAGATACTGGTTGGGTGATTCAAAGAGTACAAGCCTAGTCCCTGGGTGATTTGAAGAATGCAAGGGTAGTGCCTGGGTCATTACATAAGTGCATGTGTACTAGCTGGATGATTTAAGAAGTGCTTTGGTAATGCCTGTCTAATTGTATACTGCAGCGATAATGCCTAGGTGATTTCATGACTACAGGGATAATGCTTGGATAATTGCATGAGTGGAGGGGTAGTACCTGGATGATTATATAAGTGCATGAGTAGTGGCTACATGATTGAAACAGTGCATGGGTAATACCTTGGTGAATGCATGAGTGCATAGGTAGTGCCTGGGCGATTGCATGATTGCAGCAGTAATGCCTGAATGATTACAGCAGTGCATATGTAGTGCCTGGATCATTGGAAGACTGCATGGGTAGTACTTGGGCATTTTTATAAGTGCATGAGTGTTGGGCCTAACGAAATATAAAGCAGCAGACTAATACATAACTCAACTACAAGTCTCTCCATATTGTTAGAAGCATGCATACATATGTCTCTACGTTTTCAAATCATCATCATATCTAAAAGAAATATGTATACGATATTTCTGGAATATAGTGAAACCTAGAAACTGAAACATGTAAAAGATCTGCCTGAGTGATTGCATCACTCCATGGGTAGTGCTTGGGTGATTGTATGAGTGCAAGGGTAGTCACTGGGTAATTGCAGGAGAAGATGGATAGTGACTGGCTAATTGCATGAGTGCACACATAAACATTGAGTGCATAGATAAGTGTAAAAATAGCACCTGAAGGCATAGATGAGTCATGGAGTAGTACCTACGTGAATAGATGAGTGCAACAGTAGGGCATGGGTGATTCTATGACTGCAAGGATAGTGTGTGGGCTATTACTTGACTGCATAGGTACAACCTGCATGATTGCATGATTGCAGGGGTAGTACATAACTAGGGGTGATTGCATGACTGCAGGGGTAATATCTGGGGGATTACTGGAATACATAGGAAGTGAGTGGGTGATTTTATAAGTCTATGAGTACTACCTGGGTGATTACAGAAGTGGTAAGGTACTACCTCAGTGATTACAGGAGTACAAAGGTAGTGCCTGGGTGATTTTATAAGTGCATGAGTACTGGCTGAGTGAATACATAAGTACAAGAGTAGTGCCTGAGTGATTGAAAGAGTGCAAAGATACTGCCTGGCTGAATGAAGCACTGTATACCTAATGCATTGGTGTTTGCATGAGCACAGGGGTAACGTCTGGGGGATTAAAGGAGTACATAGGAAACGCCTGGGTGATTGCATGAATATAGGGGTAATATCTGGGGATTTACATGACTACATAGGAAGTGACTGGGTGATTTTATAAGTGCATGGGTACTTCTTGGGTGATTGCAGGACTACTGAGGTAGTGCCTGAGTGAATAAAGAAGTGCAAAGGTAGTGCATGGGTGATTTCTTAACAGCATAGGTACAGCATGCATGATTGCATGACTGCAGGGGTAGTACATAACTAGTGCCTGGGTGATTACATGACTGCAGGGGTAATATCTGGGGGATTACTGGAATACATAGGAAGTGAGTGGGTGATTTTATAAGTCCATGAGTACTGCCTGGGTGATTACAGAAGTACAAAGGTACTACCTGAGTGATTACAGGACTGCAAAGGTAGTGCCTGGGTGATTTTATAAGTGCATGAGTACTGGCTGAGTGAATACATAAGTACAAGAGTAGTGCCTGCGTGATTGAAAGAGTGCAAAGATACTGCCTGGCTGAATGAAGCACTGTATACCTAATGCATTGGTGTTTGCATGAGCACAGGGGTAACATCTGGGGGATTAAAGGAGTACATAGGAAACGCCTGGGTGATTGCATGACTATAGGGGTAATATCTGGGGATTTACATGACTACATAGGAAGTGACTGGGTGATTTTATAAGTGCATGGGTACTTCTTGGGTGATTGCAGGACTACTGAGGTAGTGCCTGAGTGAATAAAGGAGTGCAAAGGTAGTGCCTGGGTGATTTCTTAACAGCATGACTACTGGCTGAGTGATTACATAAGTACAAGGGTAGTGCCTCCGTGATTGAAGTAGTGCAATGGTAGTGCCTGGGTGATTATCTAAGTGCATGAGTAGTGGCTACATGATTGAAAGAGTGCATGGGTAATACCTTGGTGATTGCATGAGTGCATAGGTAGTGCCTGGGTGATTGCATGAGTGCAGCAGTAATGCCTGAGTGATTACAGCAGTGCATATGTAGTGCCTGGATCATTTGAAGACTGCATGGGTAGTACTTGGGTGTTTTTATAACTGCATGAGTGTTGGGCCTACCAAAATAGAAAGCAGCAGACTATTACATGACTCAACTACAAGAGTCTCCATATTGTTAGAAGCGTGCATACATATGTCTCTACATTTTCAAATCATCATCATATCTAAAAGAAATATGTATACAATATTTCTGGAATATAGTGAAACCTACCAACTGAGACATGTAATAGATCTGGGTGATTGCATGACTACAGGGCTAATATCTGGGGGTTTACATGACTACATAGGAAGTGACTGGGTGATTTTATAAGTGCATGGGTACTTCTTGGGTGATTGCAGGACTACTGAGGTAGTGCCTGAGTGAATAAAGGAGTGCAAAGGTAGTGCCTGGGTGATTTCTTAACAGCATGACTACTGGCTGAGTGATTACATAAGTACAAGGGTAGTGCCTCCGTGATTGAAGTAGTGCAATGGTAGTGCCTGGGTGATTATCTAAGTGCATGAGTAGTGGCTACATGATTGAAAGAGTGCATGGGTAATACCTTGGTGATTGCATGAGTGCATAGGTAGTGCCTGGGTGATTGCATGAGTGTACCAGTAATGCCTGAGTGATTACAGCAGTGCATATGTAGTGCCTGGATCATTGGAAGATTGCATGGGTAGTACTTGGGTGTTTTTATAAATGCATGAGTGTTGGGCCTAGCGAAATATAAAGCAGCAGACTATTACATGACTCAACTACAAGTCTCTCCATATTGTTAGAAGCATGCATACATATGTCTCTACGTTTTCGAATCATCATCATAACTAAAAGAAATATGTATACAATATTTTTGGAATATAGTGAAACCTAGAAACTGAAACATGTAATAGATCTGCCTGAGTGATTGCATAACTCCATGGGTAGTGCTTGGGTGATTGTATGAGTGCAAGGGTAGTCACTGGGTAATTGCAGGAGAAGATGGATAGTGACTGGCTAATTGCATGAGTGCCCACATAAACATTGAGTGCATGGATACGTGTAAAAATAGCACCTGAAGGCATAGATGAGTCATGGAGTAGTACCTACGTGAATAGATGAGTGCAACAGTAGGGCCTGGGAGATTCAATTACTGCAAGGGTAATGTGTGAGTTATTACTTGACTGCATAGGTACAGCCTGCATGATTGCATGACTGCAGGGGTAGTACATAACTAGTGCCTGGCTGATTGCATGACTGCAGGGGTAATATCTGGGGGATTACTGGAATACATAGGAAGTGCGTGGGCGATTTTATAAGTCCATGAGTTCTGCCTGGGTGATTACAGAAGTACTAAGGTACTACCTGAGTGATTACAGGAGTACAAAGGTAGTGCCTGGGTGAATTTATAAGTGCATGAGTACTGGCTGAGTGATTACATAAGTACAAAAGTAGTGCCTGCGTGATTGAAAGAGTGCAAAGATAGTGCCTGGGTGATTGAAGCACTGTATACCTAATGCATTGGTGATTGCATGAGTACAGGGGTAACGTCTGGGGGATTAAAGGAGTACATAGGTAGCGCCTGGGTGATTGCATGACTTCAGGGGTAATATCTGGGGATTTACATGACTACATAGGAAGTGACTGGGTGATTTTATAAGTGCATGGGTACTTCTTGGGTGATTGCAGGACTACTGAGGTAGTGCCTGAGTGAATAAAGGAGTGCAAAGGTAGTGCCTGGGTGATTACAAAGCAGCATGACTACTGGCTGAGTGAATACATAAGTAGACTCTTATAAAGTACCATAAAAAATAATTCCTCTCCCAACATATCTTAAACATCACTTTTCCAATACTACTGCTTCACTATTCTAGCAGTAAACAGGTATAGAGCATAGCTAACAGCAAAGCAACACTTCACTTGTCTTTCATAAAAGTCTCCCCGTATTTCTAAATCCATGTACGCATATGTGTATACCTTTTCCTACCAGCATCATATATAAAAGTAAAAAACAGATAAATGTATACGTGTGTTTTATACATCTATCATCTTCAGACACATAACACATACCATAATATATGAGCAAGCAGACACATATCTCAGTCACAACACCATGCACTGCTCAAAACTTCACAGAGTACACTTACATTTTCAAACAGACACTGAAAATGATGCGGTATATATGAAATATAACTTTCCTCACATCATACAAATTAATCTAGTAAATAACATCTCTACAAACATCTCAACCCTCACTTTCAGGCTGCTGCTTAACCATTTTACAACTACTTATAATATTACACCTACCCAAATACAAAATAGGAACCCTTCACATATCTTTAGTAAAAGTCTCACCATATTACTAAAAGCATACATGAATATGTCTGTACCATAACACTATCCAAACCTTAAAAATTCACAGAACAAACTTTCAATTTCAAGCAAACATCAAAAGTTATGCGGCATGTTTCAACTGTACCTCTCTAGAAACTTAAAAGAGAAGCCTAATCAATAACACCTTATGTCAGCATCTTTTAAACCACACTTTTGTGCTGCATCTTCACCATTCTACTACTACTCACAGTCTTGAGCCTACCACATAAAAAGCAACAACATCTCTTTATTATACATCTTGCACCTTCAAATGAATAAGACATATGAAAATACATATACAAGTAGAAACATACTTGAGATAGAAGTCCATGCACACCTTAAAACTTGACAGACTCCCTCCAAATTTAAAGCAACAGCTAAAATTATGCGGTATACTACAAATGTACATATCCACACACTAAAACAAACTACCATAATCACTAATCCATCTTCCAATATACACATATTACTATACAGAATCTATTACAAACAACATTTAACTACAATAAAACAAACTACAATACACATCTCTAATATTTAATAATATATTTCAAACATCACAATTTTGAATTATTTTTAAAGTTTAAAATAAACCTAACACATAATACACCTCACAAATGTATAACTCACCTTCCAAATAGATTTGTAGAATATAAAATATCACAAACTCATAAATGATTTTCTTATGCACTCAATCAAATGTAATGCACCACTCTCAGCAAGGTAAAACCAGTAATGGCAAAGTTTCCCTCTCTTTCTCCACACAAATACATGTAAGTAACAAATCACATACCATCCTACATTATTTCAAATTATAAAACACATTTCTATTGGTTAGACATAGTAACCCTTACCAACTGACTTCTAAAAGTGCCCAAATTGATTCTGGAATTTTTTGAAGTCGCGACTCCACCATGCACCAACGCGATGGAGCCGCGAATCCATACAGGAGTTCAAAAATATATTACAAATAAAAATACCACTATTTTTTAAGAACACACCACTTCTAAAGATACTACTGACTTGGGAAATCTTACTTTAATAAGATTTCACTTATATATAAATTACAATTTCGCAAATCAAGTCCACAGTTAAGTTTCAACCCTTCGCCCATTCTGCTTAATGCCAGTTTCCATAGTAACAGTTCATGGAACATTCAACTGAACTGACAGGTCACAAGTTCACCATATTTTCAAGTTCACCACACAATGTTACAAATGCAAACAGCAAGTGTGGTTGACATTTCCAAAATATGACCTTATCCTATCTACTGCACCTTTCAAACATTTTTTACTAACCAATAAGAAACATGCTTTTTAAAGAAAGTAAAATGCTCCCTATTTTTGAATGTACAATGTTCTTAAACAGCCAATCAATTCTCTACTTTTTAAAAACAGCATCTTGTCCACCATTTTACATACCTCTCATTCTACCAACTGATTACCTCAGCTACAAACATCTTTTCATTACTTCCAGACATCCCTTCAAGATGCTTACAGTGTGGATTGTTGGACACAGCTATGTTTTCTGGTGCAAAAGGTATGCTGAACTCAGAGGTATTGACATAGACATAGGTTTGCAAAATGTGGATATTAAATGGATTGCACAGAGAGGATTAAAGTGGCACCAATTGATGCCTTTGGTTAAAACCTTTTTGCATCTCCAACCCCCTGACCTCATGATTGTGCACTGTGGTGGCAATGACCCAGGCACATTGACTGGGGTAGGTCTGGAAATGCTAATGAAGGACACCTTTGCACAATTGATGTTGCTTTTACCTCAAACTGTCTTTGTATACTCTAACATATGCCAAACACAGAAATGGAAGTGGTCAAATCAATTCTGTCCACAGATTGAGAAAGCTAGAAAGAATGCCAATAAAGCTGTTTCTGCTTACCTCAGAGACCATAGGATGGGCTCCATATATAACAACAATCTACGTTTTAATATGGATGACATCTACAGAAGTGATGGAGTACACTTCATAGATCAAGGAAACAGAGGGCCTGATGTATCAAGCCTTTTTCCCGTTTGCAAATGGGCTGATTCTCAGAATCAGCCAGTTTGCGAACGGGAAAAAGCCTTTTGGGATGCATCATCCCAAAAGGCCATCGCAAGATAAGGAATCACAAAATTTGTGATTCCCTATTTTGCACATGCATTTACGGAATCGCAAATTGCGATTCCTTAAATGCAATTCAGGTAGCGCCCAAATTTTGCGAATTGGCCTTAAGGAATCGCAAATTACCACCAACTTCAAGTTGGTGGTAATTTGCGATTTAATTGAAAAATGCTCTTTTTGGCATTTTTTAAGGTGCCATGTGGTGCACATATATGCCCTTAGGGCATGTATGTGCGCCACATGTGCACACATGCATTTTTCAGGGGTGCAACAGGGTGTCCTTTTGGCATCCTTGCACCCTTGAAATTGCATTTGCAATTTGCGAGTACCTATTGGGTACTCGCAAATTGCGAGTGTCTTCCCATTCATTCCTATGGGCCTCTAGGCCCATAGGAATGAATGGGAAGGTATTCCTTAATTGCGAATCGCAATTTGCGTTTCGCAATTAAGGAATATGTAGGAATCGCAATTATTATTGTGAAACCCACATACATTGCATTTTGCAATTCTCAAATAGCGATTCATTAAGAATCGCTATTTGGGAATCGCAAAAAGCATTTTTCATACATATGCCCCAGAGTATTTCTCAATAACCTAAAGCTCTGCATCCGCACTTACAACAAACTCACAATGAAAACAAGGGCTCTTTTTAGAGCCACCCTATAACATAATACTGATTATAATTTCTTTTTACACATACAATTTTTTAAAACATTTTTGGGGGATTCGCGAACCCGTCGCGAATTCATAAAACAAAAGCACAAATTCAATGTACTACAACTCAACACACTTTTCAAGTTTAACTATTCATTTTTAATTTTATATATTTTTAACAACTCTATCAATTGTAATCTTGTCATTAACTTCAATCAAAGTACCGCTTTAAAACAACTTCACAAACACAACACTACCTTCTACATTATATACTACTTAATTATTTATTTAAGATGAATTTGCGAATCGGGGGGTTGCGCTGAGAGCCACGTTGGAGTAGCGACTCCAAACTCGACAAAAAATGATCCACTGCCATTATTTGGTATTTGCCCCGGGGACCCCATCCCCCGGGGCCTGCCACCATTATTTTTTTTAAAACAAAATAAGGAGGGGGACCGCATGGCCCCCCTCCTCAGGCCAGGAATGGCTCTGGGGACCCCATCCCGCTAGACATGGCCAGCCTGGATTTTTTTTTAGCTGGGGGCCGCGTGGCCCCCCTCACAGGCCACTCCTGGCCCTGGGGACCCCATCCCTCGGGGCCTGGTCTCTTTGATGGGGACCGTGGGGGGAGCCCCGATGCCCCCATGGTCCGTGCCGGCTCCCCGCCTTCTGCGGGAGCCGGCATTGCTTTTGGACAAGGGGAGCTGCTAACATGCAGCTCCTCTTGCCCAAAAGCAATGCTGCTTTGCTTCTTGGAAGCGAGAGCAGGTTTCCTGCTCTCGCTTCCAAGAAGCAAAGCAGTGTTTGCAATGACAGGGCAGGAGCCACACGACTCCCGCCCTGTCATTGCAAACAGTAATGTCCCGGGCGTGGGCACCCCGGGACATTGCAGGAGCCGGCCCTGTGGGGTGGCGGTCCGCAGGGCCATTGAGGGCTGCAGGAGGGGGGCCGCACAGCCCCCCTCCCTTCGAGTGCAAAGTCCCAGGGAGGTGGTGGTCCCCGGAGCTTGGGGGGTCCCGCGAGCCCCCCTCATTAATGAAGGAAGCCCCGGGGAGGTGGTGGTCCCCGGGGCTTGGGGGGCCCACGAGGCCCCCCTCAATAATAACAGAAGCCCCGGAGAGGTGGTGGTCCCCAGGGCTTGTGGGGGCCCGCGAGGCCCCCCCTCATTAATGAAAGAAGCCCCGGGGAGGTGGTGGTCCCCGGGGCTTGGGGGGCCCGCGAGGCCCCACCTCATTAATCAAGGAAGCCCCGGGGAGGTGGTGGTCCCCAGGGCTTGGGGGGCCCGTGAGGCCCCCCGCCTCAATTATAATAAAGCCCCAGGGAGGTGATGGTCCCCGGGGCAGCATGGGGGGGTTGGGACCCCCCCATGCATTTATTGTTGTACAAGCCCCGGGGAGGTGGCGCTCCCCGGGGCTGCGGGGGGGCTGCGTGCCCCTGCATACAATTAATTAAGCCCCGGGGAGGTGGCAGTCCCCGGGGCTGTGGGGGCCCCCACGGGCCCCCGCAAATTAATTAGGCATTGCCCCTGGGACCTGGCCCACCCGGGGGCTTAAGTACAATGAAGCGCGGGAGCCCGTGCTTCGTTTTTTAAAAAATTTCCTCGGCCAGATTCGCGCACCTAGCGCGAGTTCGCACATTTAAAAAAAAAAAAAAGCTTTTTTTGGGCCTGGGGGTCCTTGTGGGACCCCCTGAGCAGGCCTAGGGGGTCAGGGTGTTTCTACCCTGCCCCCTTTTCTTGTTTTTTACCTTTGTTTTACCTTTTTCTTGTGACTCGGTTACCAAGTCACAAGATGGCTCTTGTCATTAACTTCAATCACAGTACCTCTTTAAAACAACTTCACAAATACAACACTACCTTCTACATTATATACTACTTAATTATTTATTTAAGATAAATGCGCGACTCCAACGCGACGTTACACGGGGGCCGTGCTGAGAGCCGCGTTGGAGTCGCGACTCCAAACTCGAAAAGAAAAAAAAACGATCCACTGCCATTATTTGGTGTTCGCCCCAGGGACCCCATCCCCCGGGGCCTGCCACCATTTAAAAAAAAAAATAATAATAAGGAGGGGGACCATGTGGCCCCCCTCCTCAGGCCAAGAATGGCCCCGGGGACCCCATCCCCCGGGGCATGGTCAGCCTGGATTTTTTTTTTAGCTGGTGGGCCATGTGGCCCCCCTCACGGGCCACTCCTGGCCCCAGGGACCCCATCCCTCGGGCCTGGCCTCTTTGATGGGGACCGTGGGGGGAGCCTCAATGCCCCCGCAGTTCTTTCCGGCTCCCCGCTTCCTGCTGGAGCCGGCATTGCTTTTGGACAAGGGGAGCTCCCGCCCTGGCATTTCAAACAGCAATATCCCGGGGGTGGGCACACCGGGACATTGCAGGAGCCGGCCCTGGGGGTGGCAGTCTACAGGGCCATCAAGGGCTCCAGGAGGGGGCCCCGGGGCTTGGGGGGGCCCGTGAGGCCCCCCTCATTAATGAAGAAAGCCCCGGGGAGGTGGTGGTCCCTGGGGCTTGGGGGGCCCATTAGGCCCCCCAATAATAACAGAAGCCCCGGGGAGGTGGTGGTCCCCGGGGCTTGGGTGGGCCCGTGAGGCCCCCCTCACTAATCAAGGAAGCCCCGGGGAGGTGGTGGTCCCCGGGGCTTGGGGGGGCCCATGAGGCACCCCGCCTCAATTATAATAAAGCCCCGGGGAGGGGATGGTCCCCGGGGCAGCGTGGGGGGGTTGGGACCCCCCCATGCATTTATTATTGTACAAGCCCCGGGGAGGTGGCGGTCCCCGGGGCTGTGGGGGGGCTGGGTGCCCTCCGCATACAATTAACTAAGCTCTGGGGAGGAGGCGGTCCCCAGGGCTGCAGGGGCCCCCGCAGGCCCCCGCAAATTAATTAGCCATTGCCCCCGGGACCTGGCCCACCCAGGGGCTTAAGTACAACGAAGCGCGGGAGCCTGCGCTTCGTTTTTTTAACATTTTCTCGGCCGGATTCGCGCACTCAGCGTGAATTCGGCCGTTTGTTTTTTTTTTAAATGCTTTTTTTAGGCCTCGGGGTCCTTGTGGGTCCTCCTGAGCAGACCTAGGGGGTCAGGGTGTTTCTACCCTGCCCCCTTGTCTTGTTTTTTACCTTTGTTTTACCTTTTTCTTGTGACTCGGCTACCGAGTCACAAGATGGCTGCCAATACATTCTGGTATAGAGTGTTGGCAGCCAATCAAAGTAAAGTTCATGCCCGGGAGGGTTCGCGAACCCTCCTCGGTGCTCAGATATCGATATATTTTTTTTTTTTATTTCTCAGCAACTGCTGAATGGATTTACACCATTTTTAAAAGACCAAGACCTACCTTTTTGCCAAATTTGGTGTAATTCCGTTCAGCAGTTCGGGCTGTAGCTTTGTCTAAAGTTTCCAATCGAAATTAACATGGAGAAAACGCATTTTGGAACCCCCCTTTTTTCTCCACCCCCGCTTGACGAATCACCCCGAAACTTTCAAGACAGGAGCTGACCGGAGCACCCCATTAGTTTTTAAACTTTTGCGAAGATTCGTCAACCGGCGCCAAAGATATTGGCAAATCAAAAAACTCTTTTCCTATGGATAATAGGTCCGAACTATAACTACCTACTGGTGACCGCCAGTAAGTAATATATATATATATATATATATATATATATATATATTACCTACTGGCGGTCGCCAGTAGGTAGTTATAGTTAGAACCTATTTTCCATAGGAAAAGCATTTTTGATTTCCTAATAACTTTAGCGTCGTTTGATGAATCTTCGCGAAATTTTCAAAACTAGTGGGGCGCTCCAGTCAGCTCCTGTCTTGAAAGTTTTGGGGTGATTCACTAGCGGGGCCGAGAAAAAGGGGGTCCCAAAACGTGTTTTCTCCATGTTAATTTCCATAGGAAACTTTAGACACGGCTACAGCCCGAACTGCTGAACGGAATTTCACCAAATTTGGCAAAAATGTAGCCCTTGTTTCAGAAAATACTCTTTTTGTTAAATGGTGTAAATCCGTTCAGTTGTTCCTGAGAAATTAAAAAAAAAGAGGTCGGAAAATCAATTCCCATAGGAAACTTTAGACACGGCTACAGCTCGAACTGCTGAACGGAATTACACCAAATTTGGCAAAAAGGTAGCCCTTGGTTCAGAAAGAGACCTTTTTATTAAATGGTGTAAATCCGTTCAGTAGTTGCTGAGAAAATCAAAAAATAAAAGTTTCGATATCTAGAGGCGCTGTGGATCCGCACCCTCCCGACCACGAGCTTCATTCTAATTGGCTGTCAACACTCCAAACCAGGAAGTGTTGCCAGCCATCTTGTGACTCGGTAGAACCGAGTCACAAGAAAAGAGAAAAACAAACGCAAAAAACAAGAAAAGGGGGCAGGGTAGAAACACCCTGACCCCCTAGGCCAGCTCAGGGGGTCCCACAAGGACCCCCAGGGCCAAAAAAAGCATTTTGTTTTAAAAAGAAATCGTCGAGATTCGAGCACCCAGCGCGAATTTCGGCCGAAAATTATTTAGCCCCCGGGTGGGCCATGCAATATTGTAATTGCGGGGGCCCAGAGAGGCCCCCACAACCCCGGGGACCGCCACCCCCGGGGCTTGTTTTTCTGAATGTGTGGGGGGGCCTCCAGGGACCGCCACCCCCTGGGGCTTTCCTTAAATATTTGCGGGGCACACAGCCCCCCCCGCAGCCCTGGGGACCGCCACCCCCGGGGCTTGTTTTTCTGAATGTGTGGGGGGGCCTCCAGGGACCGCCACCCCCTGGGGCTTTTTTAAAATATTTGCGGGGGAACATGGCCCCCCCACATGCCCCGGCGACCGCCACCTCCCACTAAGTATGTAAATTCGGGGGTCCATAACGGACCCCCGATCCCCAGGGACCACCACCTCCCCGGGGCTGTGTAATAGGTGGGAGGGGGGCCACGTGGCCCCCCTCCTGGAGCCCTCGATGGCCCTGGGGACCACCACCCCCAGGGCCGGCTCCTGCAGTGTCCCGGGGTGCCCACCCCCGGGACACTGCTGTTTGCTATGGCAGGACGGGAGCCGCGCGGCTCCCGCCCTGTCATTGCAAACTGCTTTGCTTCATTGAAGCGTGAGCAGGGAAACCTGCTCTCGCTTCAATGAAGCAAAGCAGATTGCTTTTCCACAAGGGGAGCTGCATGTCAGCAGCTCCCCATGTGGAAAAGCAATGCCGGCTCCTGCAGGACGCGTGGAGCCGGCGGGACCGTGGGGGCATTGGGGCTCCCCCCACGGTCCCCAACGGATAGGGCCTGCCCCGGGGGATGGGGTCCCCGGGGCTAGAAGTAGCCCGGGAGGGGGGCCACGCGCCCCCCTTCCCAAAAAAAATTAAATAAATAAAGGCCGGCCCCGGGAGATTGGGTCCCCAGGGCCAATAGAGGCCTCGTGGCCCCCCTCCATAAAAAAAATATATATATGTGGCGATGCCCCGGGGGATGGGGTCCCCGGGGCCGGAATTGGCCACGGGAGGAGGGCCCACGCAGCCCCCTTCCCGTTGATATATATATATTTTTTTTAAATGGGGGTCAGGCCCTGGGGGATGGGGTCCCTAGGGGCCAAAAAAAGTAAAAAGAAGGGGGGCCACACAGCCCCCCTTCTAAAAAAACAACAACAAAAAACCACTGCGATCGTGCCGGAGGCCCCGCCCCCTCCCAGTAACACTCTGCAAATGCGCCCTGTGGCGCGTTTTAAATTGGGGAATTAATTCCCCTTCAATACTGGGGGTCCCTGGGGGCCAACTAGCCCACCAGGTACCTCAAAATGCTCTACCCATCTTTGCGGTTGGACATTGAAAGCTACTGTAGAAACTGTACCATGTGTGATGATATGCCAAGAGGTCTTAGAATCTCCCATTTTAGCTGCACATACCGAATCTAGCCAGACCTCAGTCTACCAGCAAAGTCGGGCATGTGCTAGTGTTTCCTTATAGTTTTTATGTGCTTGTGGAGTATCACTGTGTTCTCTAGATTTAATTGATTTCAAAAGGATAGATTTTGCTAGTTTGCACTGTGTATTGTACCATGGATGTGTTTTAGAAATATTTTTTGCTGGTTTCTTAGGTGCTCTCATGAACAAGTCTTTCAGGCTTGCATATAGGTCCTGTGAACCATTACTATGGAATTAGGAGCAGCTCCTTGGTCTAATAGATTTTCTATCTGTTCCAGCGCTTCACCTACCTTTAAATAGACATGTTTCAATATGTCAGGGTGGGCTTGAACATACTCCCATTTTAAAGCTTTTTTATTATTTGAGAGGATAATATTTCCCAGGAGGCTAGGTTTAAATGCCTCAGGGCCCTACCAGATCTAGTTTATGGGCATTTTGGTCGCTGTCCCCCTTTCTAAAACTAACATGTCCCTCATAAATTGCCAGGTATTCAAGGATAAAAATATATAATCTATTCTGCTTATATAGTTTTGACGTTTAAAGATATTAACTCGATCCTGGTCGGACAGGGATCTGCCATTCCAAACTCTTAACCTTGATCTCAGTGTAATGCCCATGAGTTGGTAAGCTTGAATCGAGCATCTCTTAGCCTGAGTAATTCCAGTTTTAGTTATTTGCCACATGGCATTCTCCTCGTCAGTTAAAGTCTGGTCACAGTTAAAAGTGGTTCAAATGTCACATTTAAATCACCTGTAATTATCACAAATGCATCAGATGGTAAAGCTTCTAGCAGGTCATCTAAGAAAGCCAGAGTAGGCGATTCATTATTAACACCTATATGCCGATTATAAATGGTTCACTGACACAATATCGAATCATAAATATATTGATACCAAAATATTGTGTCGAAAATATCCATCACAAAAACATTGTTTTCCTAGACATATAACTATAAGTACAAAAATATAGAAATAAATAACGTTTTACACTAATATCAAAAAACCTATTCATAAATATTGCTTTTTTAAAATAAGTAAAACTTAAATATAACATATAACATTAATATAATGTGAATTAAATGTTTAAATTATATTTTTTTAAATTATAAAAATGTACTAATTTAAACACACACATATATACATCAAAGTGTGTATGCGTATATACACATATATAACGTCAAACTATTTAAAAAAATATTCATTTTAACTTATATTATAATTTTATAATTGTTATTAAATGTACCAATATAACAAGTATATAGATATAAATATGTACATACACAGAAAAAATTAAAAAGTGCAACAAATAAAGTGTACAAAAATTAAATTTTTACATTTTAATTATACACAAAAATTAAACAATATATAAAAATATGTTTTACTAACAATATCTTAAAAACTGCATACATTTATTTATATATAGAAAATATAAATTTAAATACACAAACACATAATAATGATATATATTTAAACAATATTATTAAAAAAATGTAACTATATAAATAGTAAATATACTATTCCCACTCTAATTATTCAACAGTAGAGAAATCGTTAAACTCAGGAGGGGTCAAATTTACTATTTCCACTCCAGTCTGTGCAACACTCGGGAAAGGTGTTGGACTCAGGATGGGTAAAATTTACTATTCACACTCCAGTCTGTGCAAAAGTAGGAAAGCGTTGGACTCAAGCGAGGTCAACTCTACTATTCCTACTCCAATATGTGCAACAGTAGGGAAAGCATTGGACTCATTAGGGGTAAGATTTACTATTCCAATTCCAGGGGGTTAAATAGTAGGGAAAGTGTTGGACTCAAGAGGGGTAACATTTATTGTTCCCACTCCAGTCGGTGCAACAATAGGGAAAGCAATGGACTCAGAAGGGGGCAAATTTACTATTCCCACTCCAGTCTGTGAAACAATAAGGAAAGCATTAAACTTAGGAGGGGGTACATTTACTATTCCCATTCCAGTCTGTGCAACAATAGGGAAAGCACTGGACTCAGGAGGGGTTTAATTTACTATTTCCACTCCAGTCTGTGTAACTGCAGGGAAAGCATTATACTCAGGAGGGGTAACATTTCTATTCCCACTCCAGTCTGTGCAACAGCAGGGAAAGTGTTAGACTCAAGAGGGGTAAAATGTACTATTCCCACTCCAGTCTGTGCAACAGTGAGGAAAGCATTAGACTCAGGTGGGGTAAAATTTACTATTCCCACTTCAGTCTGCAACAGTAGGAAAAGTGATGGACTCAGGAGGGGTAAAATTTACTACTCTCACTCCAGTCGGCGCATCAGTAGAGAAAGAGTAGGTCACTTCAAAAAATAACATATTTTAACAACTCTATTAAATAACAAAAAATATAAATAATTAAATTGTAAAATTAAATGTCTAAATTTGAACAAAAAATTAAACAATGTATATAGATATTAAATTTTTCAATAATTATTATCAATTAAAACAAATAATATTAATTCCATTATAATGCCACACTAAGCACCTCATCGCGATGGCGGTCGAACTGCACACCAACAGACCGTCGGATAAAAGACCGCCGCCTCCACCAGGATCATAGATCCCGACGTGCAGTGGTTGTACTAGTGTCCAACAATGGTAGAGGTGTTGAGGCAGGCACCACCATCAGGATTTGAATGTCCTTTTCCGACAGCCTTTTCATGTCAGGAATGCCACCATGAAAAGGTTGTCGGAAAGGGATATTGGGAGCCCAAACAGGGCCCCCTCCTTTCATAGGGCACTGAAAAGTGGCACTGGGAGCACATGTAGTGCCCCACTCACCTCCGTGCACCATGTGCCATGCACGACATGGTGTGTGGCACATAGTGCATGGACATGTAGGAGGTGTTTCACGTCAGTGGCATTTGGTGCACCCCTTTACCATGGCCGCAGCATGCCACCGCTGTGGTTCCGACACCTTTACGACTGCCGGCCGGGCGTTTGCATCAAAATAGGGTGGTAGGACCGCTGCATGCATGTTAAATGGTCTTCTGACTGCCGCAATAGATGACGGAGGTCCGACCGACCGCCATTGTGATCGGGCCTATATTCTCACAATCATAACAGCCAACAATTAAAATGCAATTGAATTCAAAAAGCATAACACAATTAACGCATTACATAATAAATAACATAATTTTTAATGAATGAATCACTAATTTTGTATTTATTATTACTTAAATAACTTCCCACTCTATACCTCTATAAACTAAACAACATACACCTAAAATATAGCTTAACAAATATGATAATTTCACAGTTTACATAATTATCAATTACATAATTGATAACAAATTAATAAGTAATTATCAAAACGTATTCCTTAATTAACTTCCCACCCTCTACCCCTAAAAACCCAACAACCTGCACCTAATATGTATCTTAAAAATTATAATAATTACACAAGTTGCATAATTAATTATGAATTAAACAATGAATAATAATTAAATAATAATGAATTCATTATTTTAATTAAATTCCCACACTTTACCCCTGCAAAGACAACACGCACCTGAAATATAACTTTAAAAATATCTTAACTACACAATTTACATAATTAATTATAAATTAAATAATTGTTATTAATTAACATGAAATATTAATTCATTATAATTATTTTTCTTCCCACCCTGTACTCCTACAAACCTCACAACCTGCACCTAACACATAGCTTAAAAAATGTATTAATTACAACATGTACATAATTAATTATCAATTAAATAATTAATTAATTATTTAAAATAATTATTAATTAATTACAACTAATTTACTTCCCACCCTGTTCCCCTACAAAACCCACAGCCCGCACCTAAAACGTAACTAAAAAAATTAATTAATTGCACAATTTTCATAATGAATTAGCAATTAAATAATTAATAATAATTACAAATTAATTATAATTAATTTACTTCTCACCCTGTACCACTCCAAACCCCACAACCCACTACGACACTAAAAATTACAATAAACAATTAAATAAAATTTAAAAGCAACTAAACATTTACAAACTATATTAAAAAACATTAACAATAATTATACAAACAATTTAGAACATATACAAATAAAACATATACTTAAATACACAACAAATATCTTAAAACGATATTATTAACAACAATATTTTTGTAAACTATATTAACATAGATATTTTTAACATCGATAATAACAACATAGATATTTGTGTAAACGATATTAATAACATAGATATTTTTAACAACAATATTACTTACCTTAGATATTCCTGCATCACGATATTTGTGGATCACGATATTAAAAATTAAATATTTCTGCTTCTCGATATTTTTACTCTATATGTTTTTTGAATACCTTATAGTAGTAAACAGATACACACAATAAATGTCATAGCGTAGGGAAAGGCCAAATAAATTGAGTGAAAATCCAGGAAGTCTCTTTAATGAGTTTTTCACCCAAATTGTAAGGCCGACAGCTAAGCGGCCTCTTTCCTGAATTACTGCGGACAGTAAAAATGTTAAAATCCACACCTAAGACAAGGCTCAGCACATGTTACCTGGAAGACTCAGATTTCATGTTCATCTATAAAGGAGCCCCAATGTGGGAAAACTAGTTTAGATTTGAAGCCGGCTACGTTCCATGAAAGTATACTCTATGAAGCACTTCCAGGGCTCCTTGAAGATGAACTATGGGGGACCTGGAAATGAGCAACTTTATGCTTATGTAATTGTTCCATTGGCTAGGCAATGTTGTTGGATCTAATAGTGTCTGGAAAGTTTAAGGAAGTACAAGGTAGTCAGTCAATTTCCTTAAGGGGGGAAGATGGGGAGTTCTCGTCATTGATGTTAGTATATACAACTTGATTGGGTACGGTCCGACTTCCTACCCCATAATGTGGTACTAGCTGACATAATGCCGGGCTGGAACGAATTTGTGATGGGCCAGTTGAATTCATTGTGTCATCGCTCACATATTCCGAGAAAGATTTAAGCTGGGCAAGGTAATCCTGGAGACACAGGGCCGAACTGGATGGAGTGGAATGATTTTGAATTGTACAACAGAATCCTGTGGAGGAAAGGAGCGGGTTTCCCGGGCCAAAAGGCCATTCAAAAATGTCCTAGTCCTTCACAATTAATTATATACTATCATAAGGGCTCAGGTTGTTAGACAGACATTGCGCAAATGAAATATCCAAGTGAATTAAAGAGAGACACTTGTGCTTATAATGAATCCAGTGTGTCGCCTTATTTATTATTGACTCAGTTGATTCCTGCTGTCCAGGCGCCAATTTAGGGACCCTTGTCATATAATTGACCCGGCTTTTTCCTTCCAGAGTAGATATTGATGGTGCTGTGAAGTGTCTGTTTAGTGATAGTGGCATACAAGCTAGAAAAATCTGTCTTGATAAACAATGCGGGGGCCGATTTTCCACCTGAGATCTTGAATGGGGATTAAATGATAGAGGCGGCGAACTCGGAGGGTTTGAACTTGAAGAATGCGAGGTAGCCATTGGAATTTTGGTGTAGCCTCCACCAGTGTAACAATGTTCTTTTCTGCCTAGTCTTACACGGTTTCTCTGGATACCTGAAGCACTTGTGGGGTGATGAAATGGGGGGCCAGATGATGCTTTCTCCCCAACGCCACTCCCTTACCAGTGCATCCACATGACTGGCAACTTGATTGACCCTCACGTCGTTCATTTAGATGTGCCTCTAATTTTCCAGATAGATCCAAATTTGATTTTTGAAGTGCCACTGCTTCATTGTTTAACACTTGTACTGTCTACTTCAGGGCATCTAGCTCATCTCTAAGATTATTAATCATGGTGGTGATTTGGCCAAGATCTCCACCTCCTTCATGGGCTACCTTTAGTTCCTTTTGCTTCAGATCTTCCTCTCCCAAATTAACAAGGGGGATATAACAATTGGAACAAATGATACTAGACAAAGGCTCTACTTCTGCTGCTTGACTTGGATGGCTCGGGTAAGTAGAGGTAGAAATAACGGTAAAACCCATAAGGTAGCTGTTTGGCAAGATTCTTTATTGGACAAAAGCAGTTTGGGTTCCACAGTAGCAGCATAACTAGGCTTTTCCTTGCTAGTGGTACTCTTCTTGCCATTCCCTTTAAAATAGGGAATATTTTAGGCCTTGAGCCTTTATCCTCAGTCCTTTTCTTTGCCCCAAATATACTCCACTTCCTCAATTAGAACATCAATAGCGTCTAGTATGCAGCTTTCACCGGCGTGTCTCTTAGCAGTCTCCCTACTGGCCCTTGCCCAGCTGCAATATTCAGTAACTTTCTTTTACCCAATGTTAATTGAGCACTTTTAAGACCATGTGCTTACAGTTGAACCGTAAAGATTCTTGCCTTTAAGGATGGAACCAAGAGGGGTGGCCCTATCCTGCCTCTTTTTGTTGCTGATGGTTGTAGGAAGTGCCCATCCTTGGCCTGGGTGCGTCCCGTGCGGCAGGATAGCAGGGGCGCTTATGAGCACCAAGAGATGAGGCCCCGGTCCCTTGGACAGCAGTCTGCAGCCACGCCTCCTGGCTCATGGGTTATTGGGTGATGGAATCCCCAGCTACAGAGACTTTGTTTCAATATGTTCCACATGGCAGGATAGTAGAGGCTCTTATGAGCGCGATGAGAGGATGCCTAGCCCCTTTGGACAGTAGTTGGCAGCCACATCTCTTGGCATGTGGGTTGGTGGGTGATGGAGTTCCCAGGTGCAGTCAGGGTCTGTGAGGGTAGTACACCCCAAGACTTCACTTCAATATGTCCACAGCAAGTTTTATTCAGCTTAAATTGCTTTTGAAAATCCACTAATCCTAGAACTAGGGGGGTCATTAGGATGGCGGGCAGACTGAAGTCCGCCCGCCATCCTAGCGGTGATGGGACTGTCCGCCATACGTGCGGCGGTCGCATTCCGCATTTCTAACATTGCGGCGGGTGCTGCTGTATGCAGCACCCGCAGCATTGGTGAAATGGCATGTTGCGCATTCCCATGCACAATGTGGCAGGCACCACGCGGTGCCTGCCACCTTGTGCATGGGTATGCAGGGGGGTACCATGGGTACCCCCCAAGTGCACCCCCCACCCCCACACCCTCTGGGGGCCTGCAACGGGCCCCCAAAGCACATCCCCGCCAGCCTTTCCATGGCGGCATCGCCGCCATGGAAAGGCCAGTTACCGCACCCATCCTAATATGGATGGAGGTGCCTGGTAGGCACCGCCACCATATTAGTGGCCAAGTCCGCCCGGCCGGCAATCATAACGATTGCCAACTGGCGGAAAAGCGGCGGACGCGATACCCCCCACCATAATAATATGGTGGGGGTAAATCTAGTTGGGATGGCGGGTGGATCGCCACCGCCGAGCCGGCGGTGGCGATCCGCCCACCATCCTAATGACCCCATAGGTATTTTTATTTATTCCTTGTGAATTTTCTCCTTCTCTGTGGATGCCTTCATTGATCAAAAATTCAATATAAATTAGATAATTTTGTCTATCCTTTTGCTTGCTCTTATCTTTGCTGAAACATTAAAAAATAGTTTCAGTAATTGAGGACTTTATAAACTTTCATTCAGATGCAAAAAAGGTGCATTAAATATTACCATGTAAATGACAGAAAAAGGGGTGAATATTCATTTTTCCTTTTTGCATTTCCAGTATTAATATTTTGGGCCTGATTACGAGTTTGGCGGTCTTACCGCATACCGCCACGGCAGAGGTCCCAAGTGCACCGCTGAGTATGCGGGTTCTCGCCCGCAGTAGTACACTGTTCCAGCTAGCCCAGTGGCGACATTTCTGATGGTGGATAATATTTTTCCATATGTGTCATGCAGGTGTGTCAACGGCCAAGTGTTAAATGTACATATATGCATAACATATGTGTAAAAATACCTAGTACGAGTACATGGATGTCGGTGCCAGCAGGGTCGTTTTCTTCAGGGTCAAGTTGCTGCTGTGTAGGGGGGCCCTGGATAAGGGATCCATGAGGGCGACTTAAGGGAAGAAAAGGAAATGGGTGAGTTTACACCCCATTTCCTTCAATTCTTCTGACTCGAAGCAGGCGGTCACACTGCTGCGGTTGGCTCAACGGTAAGGCAACTCGTAATCCGGAAGGCAGCAACCTTGTCTATACTGCCCTATGACAGCAGCTTTGCCCCTGCCCCCATCGCGGTGCTTTGTGAAAGGCTGGCAGAGTTGGCATATTCCAGCGGTCCTCCCTCCCGCAACCTGCCAACATCTTAATTCGGCGGGCACACCGCCAACTGGGTAGCAGTAAATCTGACGCCATTTCGATGGCGGTACTATGATTGCCAAACTCATAATCAGGCCATTTGTCTTTTAGAAAAATACTTCTTTCTATATAGATTCAGCTACTTTGATGAGTTTTCTAAAAATTCTGCTGAAATTATTTGCTTTTTTGATGTTTAATCAGACCATTATTTTCTTCACAGCAGTGTGTCATGATGAGGAGTAATTAACACAGGAAAGAAAAAGTGTTTCATTATTGATTTGCATTTAATTAATAATTGCAGAACTGTAAAGGTTGTTGTAATATTCCTTTCTGCCGTTCAGATTATGGTATTGTCGGAACGGCAGAAAGGAGCTTAGAATGTTGAGGGTTGGTTCTAGGCGGGTGGTTTTCGGCGGTTGGTGAAAGAGCAGATCGTTGCTGCGGAGGCTGCGTCCTCCTTTCTGGCAGCTCCATTTACTATAAAATTTCAATAAACATTACCTTCTTGCATCTCCCGTGTGTAGTCGTTTCTGCCGATGCTACAGTTGTGCTTGCATTGGATTTTAGATAGATGGTACTCTCTGACATGGTAGTTAGAGATTCAACTCACTCATGCAGTCACTTCACAGAGTCATACCAAATGGTGGACAATGTTTCTTATATATTTTTATAAATGTAACTGTTTGTCACAAGGAATGTGCCCTCTAATCAGTTTTATTGCACTGTAATTTCATGAGAGAAACCTACTTTAATGATTGTGTTCTTGACAATCACATCCTGTAATCATACTCCCCTTGTCTTGTTGAGAGAAATGTTTTAGCAGGGCAACTGCACAAAATGACTAACGTCTTCCAGGCAGAAGAGTTAACAGCAGTTAGTCACACCTTTTCCAGACAGGACTCTGGCCTGGGGTGAATCGAAAAACAGACACTACTGATGATGTAAGTCTAGATGTTTAGGTAGTGCCAGGGCTTAGCAGAGATAGACACTTTTCTCATGATCATATCTGTGACCTTTGTAGCAAAAAATCTAAGTTCACCAAAGAATTACGATCTCAATACTAAGGAAAATTCCACGAAGGTTAGTTCATCATTAGGAATGTTAAATATAAAGCAGCTTTTTCATTGGAAAGGCTGCTTATAGCCTGTGTGGTAAATATAATAAACAGCACATTTGAGATTCTGTTACCACAAAAACAGAGATGTTAATACAGCCTGCATCTCTTACTCCTAAACAGTAAGGATTTAGGGGCTCATTATGATGTTGGTGGGACCGACACCGATGGCACGTCGGTTTCGGTCCCACCAAGATCTGAAGCAGTGGTCAGACCGCCGCATTACAATGCGGTCGGTCAGACTGCATGTGTGAGGGAGCAACCGCTGCAGTTCCGACGGGCTCAAGGAACCCGACGGCCCTGAGGTTGGAATGTAATCCCTACAATGAGGGCGGTGCCTGCTCAGGCACTCCATAGGAATTACAATTGCCCTTTCTGATGGCCTTGTAATGGCAGTCGGATGCTCGTCCGACGGGCATCGCAGTTAGGGCCTTAGGTCTTGTGGGCTGCAAGGGACATTTTATGGTGACCTGTTTAATGCTGGCAGTGGGCTTTTAACATCTCATAACTAGATTATTTTAGCACGTGAATGTGATGTTGCAGGACCATTCTGCCCATTCCCTAGGTAGATGCTCCCAGAATTTATATTATTATTATGTCCATTCTTTTTCTGCATTTAAGATATTTCTGTCTCTAATACTTATTAATGCACACCTTAAACTCCTTGTTAGTTGGGAGTATAATAAACCACCTTTGTTATTCGTAAACCCTGTTACCAGTAATATAGGGGCTAACACTAGTCCTTGAGGACAGCTTTTTCAAAAATGTAACCTGTCTTATAGACTACAGGTGACTCGTGTCGATTTCGCTTTAAATTTAATTTGTATTTCTGGTGTTTCACAAAGGGGCCAATTACGATGTCGGTCGGAAAGCCTCCGACCGACAGTCGGATTCTCCTAAACCGTATCGGAATACATCCGCCCGACTTGGTCGGAAACAATTCCGACCGACCGATTATAATGCTCGCAGTCGGAAGGGGAACTGTTCAGTCATTCCGAATCGGTTCTTACCAGCACTCAGAGAATCCGAGTCGGTCAGAGCCGATTCGTACAGCTGTACAGACAGCATTTCCGACTGACAGATTACGATGTCGGATTCTGATAGCCTTTCCGACTCGGTCTGTCTGACATGAAAAGGCTGTCAGAAACTGCCTTTGGGGTCCCAGCAAGCCCCCTTCATCCTGAGGCCTCCGGTTGGGGGCCATGGGGGTATCTAAGGGACCCCCCTATAAAACCATGCACTGTGTGGCAGGCACCATGGGGTGCCCGCGACAGGGTGCAAGGTTTCTGCAGACACCCATTTTCCCCATAGGAGCCTGTGTTGTCGGTCGGAACACAGGCTCCCATTGAAGTCAATAGGAGTCCTTTTGAACGGTGTTCGGAAGCATCGTAATCGGTCGGGAGGAACCGCCAACCGCGATTCGGTCGGTCCCGATTCCGAATCAGTGTCAGGAGGAGGAAACTCCGACCGACATCGTAATCAGCCCCTAAGTTTTGTAAGAAGAATGCTCTCTATTGTATCTTTGATATCAATTTATAAAGTTGGACTTTGGTTTCAAATAGATTGGAGTTTTGTATCAGAACAAATAACAAACCTTTTCTTTAAGCAATTTTTTATTGTGTAGTTATTTTGTAAGTTAGAAACATTTGTAGCTAAGTTTTCCTGCTCTATAATGTTGCCCGTAATAGCTTTGAAGTTTGTTTCCTTTCCTGGCCTTTGCCTCTTCCTCTGTCTGTATTCCCATCTTGCTCTAAAAAATGCTTGTTTTTACCTTCAGTTGGGTTTGTGCGAAATCTTCCTGTAAAACATTTTCATCCTCTGTCAGAATTTCCAAAAACGTTGATGTTGGGCATTGTCTGAAGGATTCCCCTGTGTTTTTGTTGCTGTTTCTTTTACCACATATTTCAGGCATGTTGTATACCACACCACTCTCATAATCAAATGTATCTCTCTTAAATGTTTTCAGTTTACTATTGTTTATCTCCTTTGTATATTTTGTAATTGTTTCATCCATCTGTTTTAACATTGTTGAAAATTCTTAATTCAAAATTTGAGTCAACAATCATGTTTTAACTGATTTGACTTCATCATTCAATGCTTCTAATTCTTTAGTTAATTCTTGTATAGTTAGAAGAACCAGTCTGTATTTGCTCAAAATCATATACCATTGATTAAGAAATTACTTTCTTTCTTTGCACAAAGTAGTTCCTCCCAGAGCCCCAAGCCTGTGTAGATAGTTAACAAGTAGCAGATCTGGAAGGACCAGGCATTAAGTCTCACGTGAACTGCTTTTAGATTAATGGCCAAAAGTCACTGTATTATTCAATATGAGTGCCAATTGTTCCTGGGAGTTAAAAATGACTTATTGCAATTTCTGCATTCATACGCCTATATTTTCCCTATATTTCTGTAATTAATATGACAATTATAATATTGAGTATTACTATTAAATGTATAGTACATGCAAACATTTAAAAGCATTCAAAATATACACCTAACAAGACTATGTGGCAATGTCCTGATACCTGAATTATAAATAGGCTCAAGTACCTTTGGCCTATGTGTTTTTTAACAAGAACCCTCATCTGGAAACCGTGATATCTGGTTTTAGGTCTGTATGTATTAACTTGAAAAAATATGTTCCAGAAAAAGAGAAAAATCCAATCACCCACTGCTTACAAGTGCCAAAGACACAGCACCTCTGCTCCAGATCATTCACTTAGCATTGAATGTGAGCCTTAATCACTTGTGCGTTGTTGAACGTTATTTAATTGGCAATGAAAACTAAAGAATTGTGTTTCATAAGTCTACTGTATGCTTAATAAAATGGATAATACTCTTTAATATGTATATTTCATGAATTGTCCTACACTGTGCATGTATATGTAATCTATTTTACCAACATATTAAACCAACATATATGTTTCAACAAAGCATGTAAACATACATCATTACGGCTGAATCTATTTTAACAGCATATAAAACAATGTACAGCTTTCAATTATGCATTATAAAACATAGAACATAAAGGACCAATAGCCTGAGGTCAACAGTCAAAAGGTCAAGGGTGATGACAGCTGCAGCTTGGCATACAGATATTCAGGGCTTCTTAGCAGCCCTGGTGCCACAGAGTCATCTTAGGTCTTTTTGGGGCCCTAAGCAAGACATATTTGAGGGAGGCTGTCTGGAACCCATTTGAATTGTATTACCAGTTTCATGCTGGTTCAAGCCCGCATGTTGCCAAATAATATTAAATTATATGCACTTTAATAGAGTCAGACACAAAAAGTTGAAATATGTATTTCTCAGGACCCCAAAAGTCCTTAAAGTGATACTGGACAGAGATAGGTCAGAGGTAGGCAGAGAGGGGTCGAGAGAAAATGTACTTTACTGGGGGGGTGGGGTTAGAAGGTGGGGGCCCTGGGCAATTGCCCTATTTGCCCATGACTTAAAACATCTCTGTGATGTCATGGTTCTAGAACCTCTCATGTCAGTGGTGCAAGGCCATGCTGCAAGCCATCTTTTATACAATTTTTATGGTGGGTTCTGCAGAATTTTTTGTGGCATTAATTAAAGATAACATATGCCAATTGGGGGTAGACAGTTAATCACCATATTGAGGGGTAGAGAACATGCCCTGGGAGATAGTTAGCAGCTTCCCAGGGCTCAGAGGTCCAACAGCAACTCAGACTATAAGAAAGAGAAAACACGAGGAGACCAAGTCAAAAGGCAGATTTCTACACAGTGCATGGTGTAAGTAAAGATAGGAGTACATGCTGAGAGGTATGCCTATCTCTACACATGGGATGGCACATCATACTGCAAATAAGAATGAAGATTCATTCCGTGCCTCTGTAGGCATCTCTGTATTGATGTAGCGCAAAATCCATTCTTCATTGTAGGGGTGCATTATAATCACACGTGTAGACTGCATCCACATATAATCTTTTCTTGTGTTAACCTAAGTGTCAGGATCTTGCAACGTGATAACATTATGTGTTTAGGCCAAATGTAGAATACGTGAAGAAATAACGTGGAAAATAAATGTAACTCGACAATTTAACTGAAACACTTGTGTTGTGCAACTGACAATCATTTAATTATTGAATGTGCCTATTAATCGTTTAATTTTATATGTAGGTGAAATTATTAACTGTATATGATTCAATTTCTATATAACTCCGTAAAGCTCATGCTCCATTTGTATTATGTTAGCTGAATTTTGTAGGCCTGAAATGCATTTTCCCTGGAAGCTCTCGTATTAGAATTAATAATTTTATTTCATGTGCACGTTGGGTTTTATTCTTTCTCATGCTTATGTTGCTTGTGGAAAAAGCATCCTTGTTAGCTAGAATAATGTCTTTGTTTTAGGTGTTAGACAAGGAGAGAAGGGGATACATTGAACATTGATACTGATATGGAGAACTTTTGTACTTTCTCACAGGAGAGAGCCTGGGAATTAAGGTCATCTCGCCACTGCTCAGGAGAATAGCTGTCCAGTGGAAAAGTACCTATGAGGATCTGGCCTGACCAGATGGCATGATCCATAGAGGATCTTGGGAAGTCACCTGTAATAATGATGTTTGGTAACTAGGGAAAGAACCCCAATTATTTTCTGCCTTCGTAGAGAGAGAACCTCTTATAACACATTCTGTCTGTGTAGCTTCATGCTACTTGACCCAACTGATGTGGAGAGACTTTTAAGGGAGACTCCACTCGCTGACACCTTAACTAACCCTGCCCCACAATATGCTTAACCATGATTGTCATGTTAGCCTTAGTGTAGGGATAGATTAATGCCTAATTCTCTGAAATCTCCAATGCAGGGAAATCTGGACTCTTGTGTTCTGTTCTTTTCTATCTTGATTCTTGAATTAATTATCTTGTGCATGTTGCACCCCCTTAATTTCATTCGTAGGTTTGGCTCTGTATTAGTCCCAATGTATTTCTACACCTCATCTTGAGGTGCCTGTACGTTCAGTTATTTTTGGCTTTGTAATATATTAACTAGCCTCAGTTAGTAGTCTGTGATTCTTAATGGTCCTAGTGAATTGAAATTTAAATGATTGACCTGCTAGCGATTTCTGTCCCCCCCACGGTGAGAAAAAGTACCATCGATTTGAGGTTAGATCCGGTTCCATCAGTTGGTAGCAGGGGATGGTTCTCACATGAAGCGGGGGGAGAATCCAGAGAATCTAGAAGAGAGGCCTAGAGCCCTAGAGCCCCGAAATAGAGCCCAATGATCGAGAGTGGAGAGTGACGGATTTTTGCGGAGACCAACGGAGCTTGATGTTGCGGCAAGAACAGCGGTGAACGGAGGAGGAGTGTTACTAGGGATGCGTTGTGTGGTGGATTGCAGCATTGATGTGATTGTGTGATGTCTGGCGGAGTTGTGTGAGAGTCGAATGAATGTGGTTTTGGACCGGACATGGTCCAAGGATTGAGATTTGAGTTTAGGTCCCGAAGTGGCCTAAGATCCCGGGATGTATTAAATGGTGTAGAAGACACCGGGTTATTGTGATTGTCTGACTGCAGATTCGAGGATTTGTCGTGAGACATCAATAGCAGTAACACCTAAGACAGGGAACTTTGTATGAATTAGGCCTGGTTGCATTGTTTGATCTCTTCTGTTGTCTTATGTCATTCTACAGGTACGACCAGTAAATCGAATACACCAAACGTGGGATTACTGGTTCTGTATAGAAACAATATTATTGTTTTGTAATTGTTGTCACGCCTTTTTGTCCAAACACTTTACAATCGCAGTAGCATATAACATCTTTTTGGTCCTGACGAAAGCCGCGACACCTTACAGGGTCATTTAGGCTGAAACATGTAGACCTGTTCACGTCCACCAAACGCAGTTATTATTTTAATCTGCAGGTGCGCTGTTTTTAATCCTGACACCAGGAACATACTATTAACGTCCATATTGCTCTTGGTAGTTAGTTTTAATATCACTCACTTCCATTTTTTCTGTCTTTAAGTTTTGCACTGCGCCTGTCACCCAACCCATTCAGTCTTCTCGTCAAAAGGATTTAATATATCCTAATTAGTGTAGGAATAAAATATCCCTGAGCACCTCCCTCACAGTGAGGGGGTAGTAGCCTTTGGCAGGGCTAGGGTTCCCCGTCAAGAGGAGAATCCCAGATGATGAAGCATGCCACCTCGGTGGGTGATGGGATTACGTCCTAATTAAGGGATCCACTTAGGTAGCACGTTGAGATCACCTTTGCTGTCTCTTCTTCAGACATATATCTGTGTTTTCAGACCCGAGGATTTCGTGTGTTGAACCGTTATTGTATAGGGATCCAATCCTCGCTGATCTTTAAATTCCCTAGGACCCCCCCTAACTGTGTTGTTTCACTCTTTCTGTGTCTCACCAGGTTGAAGCTGCGACTGCACCGACCTCGAAAGGCCTTTGCCAAGACCTAGGCCCGGGTCCATACCATGTGATCTTAGTGACGAACATTGCTGTGAAGTGGTCTGCCAAAGTGGATACATGCCTCACACACCCGTCGAGTCTCAGGGCCCTCGGAAGAAGCAGCTCCTCTCTGAGAACAGCTCCAGCAGTGGTTGCGAGACCACCGGAGAGGGCAAGCCAAGCTGTGGGGGTTTCTGAAGAGGCTGGATACCCACCAAGTCGTGTTGAGGGGGGTCAAGCTACACAAGGCCCTGGTATAGACTCTGAGGGAGACGGCAACATTGCGAGTGGTGTAGAGTCTGACTCTGCAGAAGAGACTGGTGTGGAAAGTGGTCGTATGCTGCCAAGGAGGAGAGAGGCCGCAAATGAATTGTGGCCAGTGAGACAGAGAAGGCAAAACGTGAGACTTGCATCTGAGAAGGCTCTTGCTTCAATAACTGAATCATCTGAATCCGATCAAAGTGAGTCAGAACAAGCTCAAGGGAGCGTGAGGAGAATGAGGAGGGCAAGAGTGCCATGCCAGAGATACTCATCTCCTGAGTGGACTTACCTAGCTACAAATGCCGGGGAGAGTGAGGTCCGAGATGTCGATGCTGATAATTGAGATTGAGCTGAGAGTTCCTGGAATAGAAGCTAATGCTGTTTTGTCATTGACTTACCATATCCACCGAGGCTGAGGGGCTCACACAGTTTGATTTTGGAAAATATCGAAATCCCGAGTTTTGGAAACCAGCCACCACCTCAGGAAATTGCAGCATTCCGACTTGAACTATTGCAATGAGTCATCGACAAAATTGACTCAGACCTCATAAGGGATGTAAATTGAACATTGAACTGTAAATAAAAACCCTTGCTAGAATAAGATAACCTAGGCCCGAGTGGAAGAAGAATAAAAATAAGGACTTTCCCTTAGAAGAAGAAAGAGGGCTAGGGAAATCTTCCAAGCTGTGTAAATATTGTACTAAAGACTGTTAAACGAATTTTCCATGATCCCAAGAAACTGCTCAACGACTTTGTGGTACAGAAAAAGAGGCGTAGAAAGAGACATTATTTTGATCCTCTTACAGTTACAATCCGAGCCAGTTTGAAAATGGAATCTGGAAATTCGCACCGTAGGTACAAATGTCTAATAGGTACACTCATCGTAGGACTAATTATAGTAATGACTGTAGTCAAATATTATGTCTATTATAAGTTCACACAAAGCTGAGGTTAAGGGAGTGGGGGTGCATGGGACATCCACACCTACCACTACCAGTACAAAAGAGGGTACAATAGGATTTGATAGAGGCTTAATAGAACAAACTAGTTGCTTACTACATGTAGATTTTTCTAAAGGTGATTATACACTGAATCCTTATGCGAAATTACTGTATGAATACGTGGACACTATGGATGTGGGAGATTGTTATGTGTGCATGCAATTGCCTGCTTTGGTCGAGGAGGATATAAGATATCATCACTTGCCCTTGACATATGGAATTAGTTGCAGTCTGTTTCTTAGCATGTTTTATGGAAAGGGTCACTACAAGTACTAATTTCTCGAATTCTGATTTGGTGCTTTCAGAAGTTCCTGTTTACAAGGACCTGAACAAATATGAACTGTTGTACTTTCTCACTGGAGAGAGCCTGGGAATCAATGTCATCTCGCCACTGCTCGAGAGCATTGCTGTCCAGTGGAAAAGTACCTGTGAGGATGTGGCCTGACCAGATGGCATGATCCGAAGAGGATCTTGGGAAGTCACCTGTAATAATGATGTGTGGTAACTAGGGAAAGAGCCCAACTGCTTCTCTGCCTTCAGAGAGAAAGAGAGAGAGAGACACTTAGAACGCGCTCTGTCTCTGTTGATTCATGCTACTTGAGCCAACTGATGTGGAGAGACTTCTAAGGAAGTCTCCACTTGCTGACACCTTAACTGACCCTGCCCCACAATATGCTTAACTAGGGATGTCATGTTAGCGTTAGTGTAGGGATAGATTAATGCCTATTTCTCTGAAATCTCCAATGCATGGAAATCTGGACTCTTGTGTTCAGCTCTTGTGTATCTATATTCTTGAATTAATTATCATGTGCATGTTGCACTGTATTAATTGCATTTGTAGGTTTTTCTCTGTATTAGTCCCAATGTATTTCTACACCCTCATCTTGAGGTGCCTGTACGTTCAGTTACTTTTGACTTTGTAATAAATTAACTAACCCCAGTTAGTAGTCTGTGATTCTTAATAGTCCAAGCGAATCGAAATTGAAATGATTGGCCCACTAACGATTTCTCTCCCCCCCCCCATGGTTTCATGCTGAGAAAACGTACCATCGACTTGAGGTTCTAGAGTGAATCTAAAATGTGAGATCCAGCTCCATCAGTATTGAACAGTGCAGATTGGTTTGAAGTGAATTTTCAGAGTCTGACTGGTGAAAAGACTTTACGTGACACACAGGAGGATAGAAGTTGCTTGTGGAAACTCCTCGGCCTCTCAGTTCTTCGGGTACCATTGCTTGGTTTTGGTCATGATAATGGGACATTGCCAAATCATATTTGTGCCAGTGCACCCAAATCCGGACCTGTGGCATCCCTACTGTGTCAGTACTGATACCCCACACCCTGCTCTTCCAGTGCCTCTCATGTTTTTGTACGTATTTGTATTGTCACTATGTGGTAATTGACTTGATATGTTTTATGTATATTTGATGGATGTAACTGATTATCTGGCTGGATTTGTAAAACTAAAATCAACATATTTAGTCTGCATGTACTGTTCTGTTGAAATATGCCAGTTTAAGAAATTAAGCTATTAAATTATGCTAAATACACAAGTACAGTGATTCACTGTTGTATTCAAGACTTGATTAAACAGGACTTACAGCGTGCATTTGTAAAGTGCACATTGACAGTAAGAGGTCTCCTGATGCTATTGGCCCACAGCAGATTATTTTTTTTCTATTATTATTTATGTATTTTTTTGCAGATTTATATAGCGCGAACTCGACCGGAAGGTATTGGAGCGCTTTACATGAGCACCAGTTACGTTACACAAGGACACATTCATTTTTTTTTATTATTATTTTTTTTTTATTTTGGTAGGCACAGGGAGATTAAGTGATTTTCCCAGAATCACAGGATGTGGAGTCGACCCGAGGCTCAAACCTTGGTTTCCCAACTCCAAGGTCAGCAGTCTAGCCGTGAGACCACATCCTCCCCCCTCTTGTTGTCACCCAACTCAATGATATCCATTTTGTTGGCGGGACTTGCCAGGATTTGAACCTGTGACCATGAAGTCAAACAAGGAGTGCTCCAATGATATCAATGTTCCACTGAAACACTGAGCAGTCTTGGTGGTCGCATTACCCTAAACCCACTGATCTCCACCCACACCTCAGTCCACCCAACCTCTCTGTCTGCAACAACCCCAAACACCTGCAAATTCATAGCCTAGGAGGTTGCCTTTCTCGATTTTTTCGACACCGTCATAAGTAAGCCTGGGCGTAGTTCGCGAAGTAGCGCTACGCGAAGCTACGCAAAGTGCAGTTCGCACTACGCGAGCTACGCGTAGCACTACGCGAACTGCGTAGTGCACTGTTCGCAATGATTGCACAGTGCCAGATGCTTGTCCGCACTGTGCAATCATTGAAAACGGCATCTTGCACAGTGCGAGCTGTCTTTTACTGCCGCTCGAGTAGATTTTTACTCGAGCGGCAGCTTCTCAACGCGGACTGGTAGTTTCTCATCGCGAGCGGTCGCGAGCATACGCGACCACTCGCAATGAGAAACCTGACCTCCCCGCGTTGAGAATCTCGCCGGAGGTTTATTTTCCACGCTCGCGATCGGCAACTTGATGTTGCTGATCGCGAACGAGAAAAAGTCTCGCCGGGATGTCATTTTGCTTGCTCGCGGTCGCCAACTTGACGTTGAGGACCGCGAGCAAGCAAAATGACCGCTGCACTACGCTACGCGTGTTTGCATTGTGCTACGTGCAATTCGCGTTGTGCGAAGTAGCGCAAACTTCGCAAACTACGCGAGCGTAGCGTAGTGCTTTGCCCAGGGTTAGTCATAAGTCACTACATCAAGGTGACCGATATTGACCTATAAAAATATTGACTTCATGATATTGCCTAATGCTTTATCATCAAGGCAAATATATATAGGCATGTTTAGATCTACCATTCCTAACTGCAAATCTACTTACATTGACAACACAGTGGTAGTCGATAAAGCACATATGATATTTTTGTGATGTGATATATCACATAAGATATAGTGCTCCTCCACCTTTGGGCACAAGTACTCCTCAGCATTGCAATATTCTAATTCCGTATTCATAGTAATGCTACTGGCTCCACGGGTAGGCTATGGACTCTCTGAGACGAGTATTGTTACAGCACAATCAATGTTGAATCTATGGTACAATACTTGTAAATTAATTTGAACTCCCAGGCGGTAATAAGATGCATTCCAATGGGGGGGGGGCTGCTTTGCAGTCGATCATCAGATTGAACTGAATATTTCTTTTAACTAAGCGTGCAATTTATTTCTGAGGGTGGTAAAATCGTCTGTATTTTTTTTCTTAATAACACGTTAACCTCGGTTAATACGGTACCGATGCATTCGATAAATTTAGATTGCGTAGCGTTACATTTCTGTTGGTCAAAAAGTGCAGTCAAAAAGACTTGTAGGAGTCATACTCACTGCTGTGCAGTCTGAAAGATGCAGAGCTAATTAATAAGCGCTCCTTTAATTGTTGCTATAAATAACACGGCAGCCATTTTAAAGGCCAATACATGAACCCATGAGGACTAATCATCAGAGCCTAGTTCATTACTATGCTAAATAGGAGTCATTTTTGATTCCAGGAGATGACCGCGGCTTGATATGCTTCTTCAATTAGCAGCTCGCGAAGGAGAGGAATTACACAGAAGCAGCCACTGTTCGAGCATGAAAGCTGACGGCGTGTTCGCATCTCAGCCTGCAAACCGAGCATTAATGTTTTCCGGGCTTTTATTAAAAATGTCAAAGCAAGGTGCAAGGGGAGGCGATGAGGGCTGATCATTCGCTTTCTCCGGGTTTGGCAGCACAACTTGCGTCTTCGACCACGTGCTGGCCTGTAAATGCAAAATAAAAGAGGAAAATACCCTAGAGGTGACCTCTGCGCATTCTTGCAAGAAGCCTGGGTAATCTATTGATTTTTTTTTTTTAACTTCAGTGGCATGGTGATTATTTCTGCAGAATAACACACTGGAGCACGATTTAATTCCGTCGTAGGGTTAGCAGAAGTAACGTCAGAGATGGTGCACGCAGCCCAGAAACTACTGGACACCCCGGCCAGCACCAGAAGAGCATGGGCACTCAAACTACCGAGTTTGTGTCTCTCCTGCAGGAAGCCAAGGATGGCGTGCTGGACCTAAAGTGGTGAGAGAGAGCATGGCGTGAGGGGGCAGCGTGACGAGCGCTGATCAAAAATGGTGAAAGAGAGCACAGAGTGTATTGGGTCGCAAGGAACAGACGGACACAATGAGGCAAGAAGATAGTGTGAAAAAGGCTGCTTTATTGAAGACAGGTGCACCTCCCATAAACATAACCTCGGCCTTGCCGTACAAAACTAAACCTAACTATACATTGCTTCATCTACTCCTCCACCCCTAATGTTTCCCCACCATTCTCCTTTAATTGCAACTATTTAACAACCCCAAATCATTCCTTAACTGTTGAACCTTTAAACCCTGTAACCTCTTCGCTAGGTCTCTAAAGATCTAATTAACTAAGTATCTCCTATCTTAACCTTATTACCTGCTCCCGTAATAACTTGTTCCCAACCCTAAAGTAAACTGTAAACCTGTACATAACTAGCTCCCAGACGCGACTCAGAACAGTCCTCGGACTTTCTGACCCCCCCTTTAGGACATCCTGGGGTATCTTCGAATATCTAATGACTTGTCTAAAACCTCCTTAATTTGAATGAGGTACAATTCCATACCGTAGCGAGACAAATGGACCCCGTCCCCCCCTGAAAAAATATATTGCCGTAAACTTCAATGCCGGGTGTTCCACCCTCCCAAAACCTGCTTCATTACAAAAGCCTCTCATGTTCCTATTTATGTTCCTCCTGGCTTTGTCAATGGCGGCGGGTCTTTCGGCCCCCCTCCACTGCCTTCTAGGTATGAATTCTGTCCAGATTACATGGCAACCTGACCACCTCTGCTTAATCTCTACCAAATCCCTTTTCATTTGCTTTATTAACGCCAAACCTTTGCAAACGACCAGGTCATTTTCTCCTAAGTGTATAACTAAAACATCAGGACAAACATGGCGATGCAACAGATTTAAACTTGGGGTAAGTTCGTGCCAACGCATGCCACCCTTTCCGTGCCAACATATGTTAAACAGCGCTGGGTCCAATCCAAGGTTTACACATTTCCCTTTCTGAATTTCATGCTTTTCTGTCCACTTCACGAAAGAGTGCCCAACTATCCAAATAGATAGTGACGCCGACTATGGCCCCGCTACTGTACCTGAAAAGACACATGCGTGAGAAAAGGAAAACTACATTGCAGCATAATCCCCGCCCCCTTTCTTGATGTACCGCTTATAGCAATCGGACGACCAACGTCCCAGCCTCTTTAATTTTTCCGGCCCCCACCCTGATCGTGCAGCATTTGAAGCCCCTATTCTGAAAGAATGCGTGCCAAAATCCCCAGGAACCTCCCCCAACTGTTGCAGAGCCCTTCTCATAACCCCCAATAGCTGAGCTGCTGTCACCCTTCGTCCTGATCTTCTGCAGAAAACTTTGCCTGCCTCCCCCCCCATACCTTCCCTTCAAAGTGTTCCCCACTGCACCGGGCATAACCTCAGGTCCTTTGCTGTCCCTCAGTACTACCCATTTCCCTATTCCTCTCTGGTCAGTCTTCGACTGCTTGATAAGGATATGTACTGCCTTGCTTCCCATGTCCTGCACCTCTACTTCCTCCCAAAGGAGCCCCGGGGACCCTATCCTCCCCAACAGTTCTGATACTCTGAAAGTCCCAAAATACAACCATGACATTAAGGCTGAAAATAAAACAGCTTCCTCCTTGCAGTAGCATGTTCTCGGAAGGGCTGCCAATATCTTGGCTAACAGCCCAATACACAGCGGCCTCCTGACTCTCTGACCCTTACCCGCCTGCCTGGCCCAGCCCTCGAGCATGCGCTACCCCAATTCCCCTGCCAATGGCGCATAACCCCACCAAAGCTTGCCCATGAATGCAATCCCTGCCAACTTTGCCGCAATGGTCACCCTAGATAAGTCTTTTTCTATCATGGCCAATATGAACTGTACAACGTCTTCTTCCCTTGCCCAGGCTCCTGTCCTCTTCTGAGCCCCTCCCTGCAGAAACTCCAGCCAAGCTTGGCCATACACCTTTCTCGTGGACACTGCTAACGATCCTACCACCAGTTGTAGCATCCTTTGTCTCCTACCGCCCACATTCCCGACGGCACCGCAGTCTTGAGGGTGTCCGCCTCCGTGGCCAGCCCATGGAACCTCTCCCACTGCGAATGAGACAAAGCATCCGCGATGTTATTGTCCGCCCCAGGGACGTGTTTTGCTCTGAACTGAATGTCGTGCTTCAGACAGCACAATATGAACACTCTCAACAACTTCAACACCTGCTCATCCCTGGCTGACTGCCTATTCACCACCTGCACCACTGACATGTTATCCACTCTGAAAATGGCCTTCTTATGTGCTAAGCTCCTCCCCATACTGTAACTTCCACTACCAATGGAAACATCTCCAATAAAGCAATACTCCATTCTTCCACTGGTGCGGCCACTCTTCAGCACACCACCTGCCCTGCCAGTACAGTCCGAACTCACAGGCCCCTGCTGCGTCTGAAAATATCTGTACGTCCCAGACCCAATCCGTCGGGTCAGCCATAGGAATCCCATTGAATTCCTCGAAAAATCTGCACCACATGCGTAGATCCTCTTTTGTCCCTGCTGACAGTCTCATGTGATGATGGGGTAATGAAAGACCTGCCAGTGACCTGCCCAATCTCCTGCAAAATGTCCTCCCTGACCTGACCACCCTACAGGCAAAGTTCAAATGTCCTAGCAGCACTTGTACTTTCCTTACTGTCACTTTCTTCCTAGCTAACATGTCGTCAATCAGCAACCTCATCTGCACTTTTGTGTCGGTCAGTAGCCGCGCCTCCATGGCAACTGAATCCAATTCAATACCAAGAAATGACAACACCGTACTTGGACCTTGTGTCTTCTCCGGCGCCAAAGGCACCCCTAGTGCCCCATGAGCTCCTTAAAACTTGCCAGCTGTTGCTGACAGTCCGCAGAACCAGGCCGACCCACTAGGAAGAAGTCATCAAGATAGTGTGTCACCGTCTCTTTCCCCGTTTTCCATGAGAAAACCCATTGCAGGAACGAACTGAACTTCTCAAATAGAGCACATGATATTGAGCATCCCATGGGCAAGGCCTTATCCACACAGACCTTCCTGTCCAGCTGAATACCCAGCAGCTGAAAGTCCTCAGGATGTACTGGCAGGAGCCGGAATGCAGCCTTAATGTCGCATTTGTCCCCTCGCTACGTCCACTGACGAGTATGACACAGATGTTAGCTCCTCAGCTATGACATCATTCACTGACCCCCCTTGTGGCCAGGACAAATGCTGAATCAAGCGACACTGGCCCGGCTCTTTTTTGGGGACCACCCCCACCGGGGAAATGATCAAGTCCTTGATAGGACATTCCTCAAACGGGCCCTCCATGCGCCCCTCCGCAACTTCCTTCATCAATTTGTCCCAAACTAGTGCCTTGTGTGCCGCTACCGACTTCAAGTTTTCCGCCCAACGTGCTGACCTGGGTCCCTTGTAGCCCAACCTGAAACCCTCTCTAAACCTCTTACTCAAAATGCGTCCTGCTCTTCTGGGTAATGTCCCAGCCAGGCATCCAAACACTCCATATTAATGGGCATATGAGCTTTTCCCCATATATCCCTGTGCTCCTCTTCTGCCTCTGCCCCCACCCCGTGTTGAGCCTGCTGACTGTTGTAGCCCCGTGCTGCTGTGCGCTCTGTCCCCCTTTGTCAAGGTACTCATTAGCACACTCACTTCGATTCTGGTACTCGCGGGAGCAGAATGTCGAGAATTCCCAATTCTCTCTACAGGCCTTCCCACGAGCCCCAATACACAGGAGATCGCGTGAACCCTGCCGGGGAAAGGGGTAGGGGTCAAGAAGAGACTGCCTCGCTTTCTTCGGTTCACCACTCTCTCTCTCTGCTCCTTCTTGCTTCTCTTTCTGTAACTTGCTTCAGTCTCTATTCTCTCTTTTTTGGTGAACTAAAAGACAAATAATAACATTAATAACTTCCAAAACTCCCACCTAAAGCTCTCTCTAGATAATGTCTTCTAAGTTCTCTCACTTCTTACCCTTCTAGCGTCAGGCAATTGCTTCTCTTCTGATTATAAATATTCTAGCTTTCTTTTTGAAAATAATGCCTTTTCTTTTCTTTCTTAGGTATCCTGAATATTCGTAAATTCAGAATACAAGGGTTGCGGTAAGTATACTAAACCACAATGATTACTCTCGAAATGGTAAGTCTAAATCTGTATTTTACAAGTAATTCATTAATGACACATTATTAATTCTTTCTCTCCAACAGGAGAATACTTGCGGTTTCTTGAAGTACTCCAATCTGGGAGAAAGACTGGATTGCTGACTGGAGACGCTGAGGAGAAGACCACCCTACGGAATGCCTCTCAGAAATAACTCGGGTAAGATGAGTTTAGAGTCAAATGTTCAGGAATACTCTGCCCAACTAACTATCCGTCGCGAAGCGTAACGAAACTAACCTACGCCTAAAGCCTGGCCATGGAACTAACTACCTAACTCTGACTGACTTCTAGAGCAAAGGGACACAGGTCCTGTCACAATAAAAGGAACGGTGAAGTGCGCGGCTTAGAACGCTGCCGCCGCACTTCACAGCTGTGCCTGCAACCCTGCTCGCGACCAAACGCGAGAGACTAGACCGGCGATTGTGCCGGCGCGCCGCCTTCTTAGGCGCGCCCGTCCAAACGTCCGGGATTTAGTAACAAACACCCGTGGTCTCCGAAATGCTGGCACGGAGCCCGGAATGTGTTTTACCAAACTGCTGGGAATCACATGAGCTCTAGCTGCCCGAGCCCTGACAGTACCCACCCGCAAGGTCAAGCCTCCGGGCTGGGGTTTGTGTGGGTATTGCAAATGAAAGGCCTTAACCAATTGTGGAGCATGGACATCAGATTCCACCTCCCAAGATCTCTCTTCGGGACCATAACCTTTCCAATCCACCAAGTAGAAAACTTGGCCTCGAACGAGTTTAGAATCTAAGATTCTTTTGACCTCAAACTCCTCCTGTCCATCTACAACTAGTGGTTTTGGTTTTCTTGACTCTTTAAAGCTCGGAGATACCTTTTTTAGCAGGGATATGTGAAACACTGGATGGACTTTCAATTGTGTTGGTAGATTCAATTTATAGGTCACAGAATTCAAAACCTGTTCTACCGGGAAAGGACCGACAAAGCGTGGTTGAAATTTCCTATTTCCCTTGAGTCGTAGGTGTTTAGAGTTTAGCCAAACTCTATCTCCCACCTGGAGAACTAATTCCTGCCTTCTCTTCTTATCTGCATGCTCCTTATAACGTTCCTTAACTAGCGCTAGATTCTTGGTGGCTGACTCATGCACTTCACTAAGGTGCTGGACTAGTTCTTGTGCTGCAGGCACCGAGACCTCTTGACTGGTAATCACTGAGTTAGGATGTCTCCCGTAATTCAAGTAGAAGGGAGAATATCCAGTTAAGGCATTCTTCGCATTATTATGTGCGAACTCAGCAGTCCAAAGAAGATCGGGCCATTCACCTGCTTGATCTAAAAGGAACAATCTAAGGTACTTCTCCAGTTTCTGATTGGTCCTCTCAGTCTGAACGTCGGTTTGAGGATGGAAACTAGTAGAGTATTGTGTCTCTATTCCTAACTTCTTGGTGTAGGCCTTCCAGTAATGAGATAGAAATTGAGATCCACGGTCCGAAATCAAAACTTTTGGGATTCCGTGAATCTTAATCAGGTTCTGATTCAGCGGGGTGGCTATTTGTTTGGCTGATGGGTTTCCCTTCAAGGCGACAAAATGCGCCATTTTCGAGAAGGCATCCACCATCACCAAAATCGAGCTAAACCCTTGACTAGAGGGCAATTCCACCACTAGATCCATTGTGACTGTGTGCCAGGGGTATGGGGGAGTGGGTAAAGGTCTTAACAACCCTTGAGGGGCCCGCCTATCCGCCTTTCCCATTGCACAAGTCCCACAGCCTTCCACATAATCTCGAACATCCTTGGATAGCCCTGGCCACCAGAATTGTCTCTTAAGCAGCTCTTCAGTATGATGGATTCCAGGATGGCCAGCTAAAGGACTGTCATGACAGTCCGTCAACGCCTGTTGCTGAAGCTCTTGAGTTGGTAGGTACAATGTCTTAGCATGGAATGGCAACTCATTGTGAATCTCTCTTGCCATATCTTCCTGCGCCCAGTTCTGCATTTCTTCTGGGGTCATTGCTTTTCTTATTTTGTCTTCTAGGACACTCTCCATAGTTGCTCCTATGATTTTTGTTTCTGGAATTATCTTTTGCTCACTAACGAGATTCTTCTTTCCGTCTGTATCAATTCGTGACAGTGCATCCGCCTTTCCGTTATTCCTCCCAGGCCGGTATGTAATTACGAAGTCGTAATCGGCAAAGTACAGGGACCACCTAAGTTGACGTGGCGTGAGTGTTCTGGCTGATTTTAAGAATTGAAGGTTTCGGTGATCGGTGAACACAGTGACCACATGTCTAGATCCGAGAAGGTAGTGTCGCCCTTCCTGGAAGGCATCTTTAATGGCGAGAAGTTCCTTGTCAGAAATGGTGTAATTAATTTCTGCTGGTTGTAGCTTCCGAGAATGGTACGCGACCGGATGCAACTGCCCAGTCTCCTTATGCCTCTGTGATAGCACTCCTCCGATTGCCTGCTCCGAAGAGTCGGTCTCTAGATAAAATGGTTGAGTAGGATCCGCGTGCAGCAGAATGGGTGCGGTGGTAAAACTTTTCTTAAGGAACTGGAAAGCCTCCTCTGCCTCTGAAGACCATTGAAAAGGAACTCCTTTTCATAGCAGTTTAGTGAGAGGTGCGACCTTTAAGGAAAAATCTCGAATGAATCTACGATAAAAATTTGCAAACCCGATGAAACTCTGTATTTTCTTCACTGAAGTTGGTGGGGGCCAATTAAGCACCGCCTCAATCTTCTTGACATCCATAGTGAGGCCCTCCGGAGCTATGACGAATCCCAAGAAATCCACCGATTTCACTCCAAAGGCACACTTCTCCAATTTGACGTATAGATCATTTTCCTGCAGGCAATGTAAAACTTTCTTGACTTGGTGTTGATGTTCCTCTTCTGAAGAAGAATAAATTAAAATGTCGTCGATATAGACGATTGCGCATTGATCCACGAACTCCTTCAGGACATCGTTAATAAAGTATTGGAACGCAGCCGGAGCGTTACACAAGCCATAAGGCATGACTTGGTACTCATATAATCCGTACTAGGTTCTGAATGCTGTTTTCCATTCGTCGCCACTCCGCACTCTGATTAAATGGTAAGCCCCTTGCAGGTCTAACTTCGTGAAGATGTTGGCATCCTTTAGTTGATCCAGAAGGACAGATATCGAGTGTAGTGGGTATCGGTTCTTAATCATAATCTTGTTCAAGACACGGTAGTCAATACACATCCTAAGACCTCCATCCCGCTTTGGGATGAAAAATAGTGGAGAGGAGACCGGGGACTGGGATGGTCGAATGAACCCGTTTTCTAAATACTTTTCTATATATTCTTTCAAATGTTGGCTCTCAGCTTCAGTGAGTGCGTAGATCCTACTACAAGGAAGATTGACACCTGGTTCCAGGTCGATTTGACACAATCGTAGGATTGATGAGGAGGAAGCTTCTTAGACTCTGCCTCACTGAATACTTGGGCAAACTCTTGGTATTCGACAGGTAAATTCTCGGTTTGCACAGCACACACCATCATTTTAGCAATCCAGTCTTTCTCCCAGATTGGAGTACTTTCACACAGCAAGGCTGCTACATTCTTCTCTTTTCTTTCAGTCTTCTCACAGTAGCAATGCTCCAAGCAGTAACTGGAATTTAATCTCACAGTTCTCTCACTCCAATTTATTGTTGGGTTGTGTTCTGTGAGCCAGGGGAGACCTAAAATGATTCCAAATTGCAGAGCATCAATCAGGTTGAATTGAATTTCTTCTCGGTGACCCTCATTGGAAATGAGTTCCACGATCTCCGTATGGCTAGTGATGGGACCGGAAGATAAATTTGTACCATCTACAGCCCTGACAGCCTCACTCTTTTCTTTCAGTAAGGCCTTCAGGCCAACCTTAGAAGCATATTTGAGGTCGCAAAAATTCCCAGTAGCGCCCGAATCTAGCATCACAGCTACTCCAGAAAGGATGTGCTCTCGGAATTTCAGAGTCATCGTCATGATGAGATGCGGAGCAGAAGACTGCAAGGTGTTAGCAACTTGGTGACGAATTGCATTTGTGTCTTCCTTAGCAACCACCAGTCCAACTCCCTCTACTGGTGGTGCTGCAAGTTTTCCTTCTTGAATATTTTTGGCTTTTTTGGACACGCCTTAACAAAGTGTCCACTGGTACCACAATAAAGGCACAAATTGTTTAATCTCCGCTTATCTTTTTCTTCCTTGGAAAGTGGGCCTGTTATGCTTCCTATTTGCATAGGTTCGGTTCCTTGATCTTTCTCAACAGATTTAGCCCTGTCAAAGCGCGGGACACTCGGTCGAAACTCTCGTCTTCTTTCACCTCTTCTTTCGATCTGTCTATAGTTGATTTCTAAGACTAAGTCAATCAAGGCTGACACCTCTGTGGGACGATTTGGTATTTGTGACAAGGCGTCCTTCAAGTCATCCTTTAGACCACGATAGAACAAGGTGGCTCTTTTTGACTCTGGCCATTCAGTTTCCACAACTAGCTTGTTGAACTGTGCAAGATAGGTTACAAGTTCTCGGTTCCCTTGTCTCAACTCTAGCAGTTCATTGTCGGTGGCCTGCGCAACCTTTCGACAATCAAAAATGCGCAGAAATTCCTTTTTGAATTCGTCGAAATTATACAGGATTGGGGCGTCTTGTGTGACCAAGGGCATAGACCACGCGGCCGCGTCTCCATTGAGGTAAGACAGGATGAAGGCAATGCGGGACTGTGCGTCTGGAAAGACGGTAGGTCTACACATAAAATGCAAAGAGCATTGCGTCAAGAAGATTTGAGCATTTTGGGGATCCCCACTGAAGCGCTCTGGTGGTGCCAACGGAATAACGGGGGCCAGGGAATATACTACTTGAGTGGTAGACCCTGAACTAGGAACTGAACCTGAATTAAATAAGTTTGCCCCTGACGAAGAAGGAAGGAACCTATCCCCAGAACTCTCTCTCTTAATCTGTATTGCCATTTCCTTAGTCTCTCGTCTAGTTGCCTCCATCTCTGACTTGATAACCTTATTCTCTTCTCTGACTGCCATTAATTCTTGTTGAATGACCTCAAGGACCTTCCCTAAGTTTTTTAAGTCGAACCCCTCCGCCATTCTGCTCAGGTGAGTAAAGTTCGTGGGCACTTCACTCTGTCAAGGTACTCATTAGCACACTCACTTCGATTCTGGTACTTGCGGGAGCAGAATGCCGAGAATTCCCAATTCCCTCTACAGGCCTTCCCACGAGCCCCAATACACAGGAGATCGCATGAACCCTGCCGGGGGAAAGGGGTAGGGGACAAGAAGAGACTGCCTCGCTTTCTTCGGTTCACCACTCTCTCTCTCTGCTCCTTCTTGCTTCTCTTTCTGTAACTCGCTTCATTCTCTATTCTCTCTTTCTTGGTGAACTAAAAGACAAATAATAACATTAATAACTTCCAAAACTCCCACCTAAAGCTCTCTCTAGATAATGTCTTCTAAGTTCTCTCACTTCTTACCCTTCTAGCGTCAGGCAATTGCTTCTCTTCTGACTATAAATATTCTAGCTTTCTTTTTGAAAATAATGCCTTTTCTTTTCTTTCTTAGGTATCCTGAATATTCGTAAATTCAGAATACAAGGGTTGCGGTAAGTATACTAAACGACAGTGATTACTCTCAAAATGGTAAGTCTAAATCTGTATTTTACAAGTAATTCATTAATGACACGTTATTAATTCTTTCTCTCCAACAGGAGAATACTTGCGGTTTCTTGAAGTACTCCAATCTGGGAGAAAGACTGGATTGCTGACTGGAGACGCTGAGAAGACCACCCTACGGAATGCCTCTCAGAAATAACTCGGGTAAGATGAGTTTAGAGTCAAATGTTCAGGAATACTCTGCCCAACTAACTATCCGTCGCGAAGGGTAACAAAACTAACCTACGCCTAAAGCCTGGCCATGGAACTAACTACCTAACTCTGACTGACTTCTAGAGCAAAGGGGCACAGGTCCTGTCACAATTAAAGGAACGGTGAAGTGCGCGGCTTAGAACGCTGCCGCCGCACTTCACAGCTGTGCCTGCAACCCTGCTCGCGACCAAATGCGAGAGACTAGACCGGCGATTGTGCCAGCACGCCGCCATCTTAGGCGCGCCCGTCCAAACGTCCGGGATTTAGTAACAAACACCAGTGGTCTCCGAAATGCTGGCACGGAGCCCGGAATGTGTTTTACCAAAATGCTGGGAATCACATGAGCTCTAGCTGCCCGAGCCCTGACACCCTTGCTGGCCCTGTCCTGTGTATCCTGTTCCAATGTACTGCACCAGGGGGTGCTTTCCTGAGCACATGGACCATTCGTGCCTAAATCTACAAAACTCCCTGGAGCAAGTCCCTTTGTTGTAGTCCCAGCATGCCCCTGGCCCACTGCCCGCAGGTTTTTCTGTGTAGCCCATTCCCCCCCCCCCCCCGGCTGGGGCGATTCTGAAAGGGCCGGTAAACTAATGGAAGTCCGCTGGCCGTGTACGTTGTTTTTCCGAATTTCACAGTCCTCATGGTATGCTGGTATAAGTCGGAGTCAATTTCCCCCCACTTTGCCTCTGGATCCCAAGCTAGCCTGGCCCTAAATTCCTCGTCGTAGTGTGACCATGCATATCCCCCGTACATTAAGTGTGCTCTCCTGACCACATCCATGTACTTGAACAAAGACACGCACCTGTCGGGGTACTTCTCACAGTACACACTCGCAAATATCAAAAAGGCCGTCGTCCACTTTTCTATGGTCATGGGTACCCTCTGCCTTCTTGACAGCTCTAACTCCTCCTCTTTTGATCCCTCTTTAGACCTCAATTCCATGTGCAGGAGCTTCAACATGTCCACATACTCTCCCTTCTATATTTTCTCCTCCGTGGCCAGCATGAGGTGGGCCCCAATGGCTTTGTCACCCCCATGTATAGCATTTTCGGGAGCTTGACTCGCTACTCCCTTTTCCTGGCCCGTTACCCGTCGAGCCCTCCCTGGCGCTGTCCGTGCTCCCTACATCCTTCTGCCCATCTTTGCCTACTTTCCCTGTTGTCTTACCTGATTCTTCCTTCCCCTCTTCCTTCTGCCCTTCTGGCCCCACTCCTGTGTCCCGCACATATCGCCCTTTTCGCATTTTCACTCCCCCTGAACTTCCTCCCCACTCGCATCTGTCCCTGTGGACACTTTCCGCTTCGTCCTCGCTTGCCACACATGCTCTTCCCCTTTCTTACCTGGAGTCAAGGTTGGTGTCCGCACCGGATCCAGCCACCTAACCAGTCGTGCAGTGGGTTGAGTTGCTTGAGCCTGAGCCGGGCGCACCACTCCTTTTCTTCTGCTCTGTAAAAGACTAGCCACATCGTTACTCCTCTCCTCCCACCTCCCCCCTTGTGCCCTTTCCTCTTCTTCCTCCACTATTTCCCCTTCCTCAATACTGTCATCGTCATAGTCCAATTGTATGTCCTCCCATGCTCCCCCCCTTGCTCTAGTGACCTTCCTCTGTGCACCTTCATACTCTCTCGCCTACTGTGGATAAGTTCCTCAATATCCAACACTGAATGCTGCAGGGACTCCTGTTCCCGTCCCCCCTTTGTGCAGGCCAATTCACCACCAACCCAGAGGCCGCATCGACCCAACCGGGCTGTCGGCCTTCCCATGCCCTCTCAAAACTCTCAGTATGCATGTTACCTCCGTCCCTCGTCGTATTCCGGCCGGCCTCCCGGTAACATGGAGCCGCATGGGACTCACCCCAACTTGGTGTGTCTTGCACCTGTTGCCCCTGTAAAGAAAAGGCAAGGTCCGGCAAGCCGGGGTTAGTATACTTATATGTCCCTGCCAGCAAAGGTGTCGGACACCACTGCCAGTAAGCCCCGCACCAGGACCTCCCCGCAAGCTGCACTCCGCTGCTACCTCTTCCCAATGCTCCCCCCCTCTTGCTCCCGTGAAACCTCCCGTCCCCACTCCTGCGGAGTGCCCCCCCTGTGTGCTGGGGCCCCCCCGGATGCTGTCCTCTTACACAGGGGCCCCTGCTCCTCAAAAACCTTGTCTATCCTCCTCCCCCCTCCTCCCCCTCAATCCAATCCAGCAGTGACGCAATGTGCCTACCTGCCAGACCCTGCCCCCCCGGGGGCCCCTCTCTCCTCACCGGGCCTCTTCTGCCCCTCCTTTTTCCACCCCCCCTTCTCTGACCTCCTGTCCCTCAAACCCCATGGGGCCCTCTCTAACCACCACCCCATCTCTAACGCTTTTGCCGCCCCCTCTAATGCCCCCTGTAACCTCCCCCAGCCCCCTTCCCTTTTCATGCCCCCTTCGCCCTTCCAGGCCCCCTCCCTCTGCCCCCCGCTTCCCCTCTTCCCCCTTCCGCCTCACTTGTCTGGTTCTGCCCCTCCCCTACCCCCTCCTGCCCATGGCCCTGCTGGCACCACCTTATTGCTGTACTGCCCCCCTCCCAGAGCCTGGCTCTCCTTTGAGGGGTTCCCCTGCTCCCCCTCCATTTTTAATGGCCATGGGATCCCTACCCTCTGTGGCACCATCAGCTCTTCTGGCTGCTGGGCCCTCATATGTCCTCCTCCCCTTCGTGGCCCCTCCCTTCCCCTGCTCAAATTCCAGGGCCGGGCGCCGAGCGGTGCCCCCCTGTCCCTTCACCTCCTTTCTTGCCAGGGGCCGTGTTAACCGGCCCCTCACACGTACCTTGGCCCTGCCTGCTCTCTGCTGCGGCGGGGAACTTGCCCAGACTGCCGCGGCCACACCCCCAGCCACCCACTTCGGCGGCCACACCAACTCTGGGGACCTCACGAGGTCCATGCGGCCGGCCTCAGCCAGCTGCCGCATACCCTCCTGCCCCTTCCTGTCAGCCTGCTTTGCTTCTGCCGCCGTGAGCACACTCCACCCTTTGCGCCGTAAAACCGCCCTGTCAGTTTCCTTCGTCCGCCACGGCAGCTCGACAACGACGACAAAAGAGACACCAAAATCAGAAAAACAGCAACTGTCCCTGAACTGCTCCCGTTGCCGTGTCACCTTTCCCAAAATGGTGCCACAGCGCCTGAAATGCCCGGCTATAATGCCCCCCTCCCGCCATTCCAAAGAGAGCCCAACGCCAGCCCAATAGTGCTCAACTGCACCATCACCCCAAAAAACCCCGGGGGTGCGAGCCTCACTTGTGTTCGACCACCCCCAAAGCCCCATTCCAAGAGTTGAGGAAAGTCCTGAGCGAGAGAGGCGAAGAGGGGGCATGGGGAAGGCTAGCCCTGAAACAGTGAAAGTAAAGTAAAGAGTGTCATAGGAGACACCAGAGGCACTTAGGGCATCAGGGAGTGCTGCAACTAGGGCTGTGAGGGTAGTGACGGGGAGTGAAGGACTAAACCTGAAGACTGGAGGGGAGCTTCTGAACCTCAAAGGAATTAATGTAGGTGCTGCTGTCTGTCCTGGGGAAGCGGTTCATTGATAGCACTGGACAAAAAGTGGTGAGTGAGTGGAAACATTGGAGTGCTAGACCTATTGTGATGCGAAAGGGTGTGGTTGTTTGCACTGAAAGTGATGGACGTGTAGTGTAAATCAGGTGACCTGCCAAGTGCGGAACCTGTAGTGTGAGGGTGCATGTGGACAGCTGGACCTGCGGCAGTTGGAGGGGCATGCCGAAGACTGGGCCTGTGGTGGTAAGTGGGTATGAAGAGGACTGGATTTATACTGGGAGGAGCTAGGTAAAGTTCTAAACCTATAATGGAGGGCAGTTTGCATGCTCACAATCATTCTGTGACCACAAAAGGTTGATTTTTTCCCAGTTTTAAAAGTTCTACTAAGTGTACCGAAGACATCACTGAAATACACATTACACAACTTTTGGCCTGAATTTGACATCACCGGAATTTAGGACCAGAGAGAAGAACCACGCAGCATCTAACAGCTGTATATAATGACATACATGCATGACTTTTGTGCGTGGTTTCCAGTTTTGTCATGGCCATCACATCTCTTAATCAACACATATGGCTGTGCTCTATTAGGATGTCAGTCAGTAACTTCAGGAGCAGCTGTAAAGAATGCATTTCACATCACTGCTCTGTTCTCGAAGGGTTTTTGGGAGTGCTTTTCCTACTCAGGGAGAAAAGATTAAAAATGTAACTTTTCTAAAAAGCAGTAGGATGACTAGAAGATTTAACGATACAAAGATTTTATTCTAGTTTGCATGATTAATTAAAATCGTTGCAAAATATACATTCATAAAACAGTAAAGCAAACCTGATAAAAATGTATAAAACATACGCAAATTCAATTAATGATAAAGACAAACTCTATTATCACATATAGCAATCATAAAGTCAAATCAAAATAGCAGGAACCCGATGACTAGAAGGAATTAAAAAAAAGTCCTTGCATCAAATGGTATGACTGTTGTATTGAGGATGCTTGACCTTCCCCGGTCATTCAGCGTAATCCCATAGATTTCATTCGGGCGGGGGGGGACGACCTTCTAAATGTGCGAACTCTACAAAGTTACTCTTAAGTCTTTTTTAGGTCGAGCATGGGCAGCGTATGCGCTGCTCTGCGAGGCATGCTGTATTCAGGTATGGACTTGAAGCTCCGCCCGCTCGCTGCCCATATTTTTCATTGCCTTGTGTCATTATCCTGGGTGAATGCTGGCTTCTAATTTGTTAATAGGCATGTTAGTTCTTCCTTAGTAACGTCTTGTCTTCATTTGTAACCTCCCATGAGGACACCCCCTGTTACATATGTTGGTGCTCAGTAGGCTTTAATTACAGCCTCCGAGCACTATTTTGTTAAATGCTTTTCACCATGCTCTCTCGTAAGGCTCTATTTTTTTTTTCCCATAGCATGGCACGCCACAGTGGCGGCCGCGCCTTTGGTTTATTTGCGGCCGCTTTGCGGCGCTGAATGCGGCTGCATTTTTTTTTTCTTCTATTTTTTATATAACTTTTGTTTGTAGAAGCGCCCCATGCCGCGCTTTCACGTTAATGGCGGCTGCGCCCGTTTCTTTAGACGAGTCGCATCTAAGGAAAGGGGCGTGGCCACCGTTAAACTGAAAGCGTGGCATGGTATGCTTTTGCAAACAACCATTTGCAATGCAATAGGTCTTGCATTTACGAAACTCTCGAAAATGCGAGACCTATTGCATTGCAAATGCTGGTGTCATTAGAGCATCTAGTCATTTAGGTTAATATTGCATTGAAACAGTCCTAACATATAGTTTTTGTGTACTTCTCTGTTGCCATATGTTATAACAAACACCTGGGTTTTGACGGCACAGCTTGTGTATTGATGGCACAAGGATATTGTGATTGTGACATTGATTATAAGTGATGGGTTGTACGTCAAAAAAAGTTAATAGAAGGCATAAGTTTTGTGCCACATCATGTAACTAACAAAGTTCTGGCTGTTCCATTTTTAGTTACGATAAAGCCATTTTAAAAGTCCCTGAATCTTAGCCCACAGTTAGATTTTTAGGTCTAGCTTGACAATACACCTGCTGGAGACCTTATGTGATTAACAGGAAAGTAGAATTAATATGTAGTACTGAGAGAGGGACTATGTTCCACCTACATGTTGGTTGTCTCGAGTACAGCATTTAAAAGGCCAGAAAATGCTATTTTATTGCGCTTTTGCCTTGTGGGAAAGCATGTGTCTAGTTATAAAGGATGGTGATTGTTATGGTGGCAAACCAGTAATCCTAGATATGGGCCTGGACTGTGTATTGTGAAACGTTATAATAAAGTCAGTCGGCCAGACATATTTATTGTGAAAAGCATATGTTAAAGTCAGTAATCATTTAGGGGCAAATTGTTATTACTCTACATTAATGCCTGCAGAGAGGTATTTTGTTACATGTAACCTTCACAGATTACCGCAGTAGGCAAGAGTTTTGTGCAGGTTCCCCTTACAAACCATAGGGATAGAAGATTTGGACAGTGCTAATCCTTGTTAGGCCCTTGAATGAGAGATAGTAATTTGCTTTGTAAATGCAATTTCGTCTACATTTGTAATTTTATGTCTGTATGCCTGATAGTTGCCTTGTGGGAAAGATGTTCAATACAACAGGCCTGATTGGTTTACTGTGAAAAATGTGTCCAGTGCCATATGTCTGACCAGTTTATTATGAAAGGTTATGAAAAAGGCAATAGATCAGGTTTATTTATTATGAAAAGCATGTGTTAAAGCCAATAGACCTTTAAAGGTGGATTGTTATCATACTGCGTTATAGGCTGTAGGCAGGTATATTGTTAAGTTCATTTACTCAGATTACATTAGTTGGAAAGGGTTTTGGTGTTGGTATCTCCCCTAACAACCACAGGAGAGTTAAGCTTTTCACTGTGTTAATCATGGTTAGGCCTTTTGAGAGGGGCTGTATATTGATTTGCCAACTGTAAATTTGTTCATATCTATAATTTTATAACCGTATGCGTTATGGTTGCCAGTTTATGCACACTTCAGTCGGCCTGTCTTGATTACAGTGTCAAGCTATTGGTAAAGGCTATAAGCATTATTGGTGCATTGGCAAACATTTGTATCAGATTCCATAAACTGGTCTGTGTATTCTAAAAAGAAATGTCAAAGCCAGTAGTTCTGACTTCTTATGAAAAACATGTTAAAATATAGTAAATACAAACCTACATGCAACAATATCTAAATCTGAACTTTGACTATTAACTAGAACCTATGCCAAAGAAAACAATCTGAGGTATTTGAATTGTAAAGTATCAACTCAATTTTTGAGAAGATCTTTGCAAAACAGTGAAGTGATTCCATATATTAATAGCGAACCCAATGCAGCATTGAAATGAACAGTGCTTAGATTTAGAATTTGGGTGAATTTTTTTCTATTATGTCCAGTGGTAAAGAAGGTGCTGTTAGACAATAATAGAACCTGTACATGTGGCCTGAATATAAGATTTAATCCGCTGCACATTGTATTAGATTGTATGTCGTTCCACCCTGCACGGAAAATGTTTTTAAGACCGCTTTTAATTAAGTTTGGCATCTTAGATTAAAGACAAGCCACATAATTCCATGGGCATAAGGAAATTGCCAAGGACAATAAAGATGATGAGCTGTAGAAACCCCATACAAATGGTGGTGGACTAAACTACAAGATTCACTTCCTCCTTGCCAATTATGGAATCGAATCGCTCGATGGATTTGGCATTAGGAAATGGTAGATATCCAAACACTGCTTGCAGACACAGTACCCTTGTGAACAACATATTGGACACCCAATTGGGAAGCCTTCCATCTTACAAGAATCCATGATCAAGGTGGAAGAGGTCAATGGGCAAATTTAATTGAATTTCTAGTGTGAACAATGTCTAGCACCCAGAAATCTGAGAAGTCTTAATGCCAGGCATTGAGAGGTTACCACAGCCAACCTCCTCTCAGGATGGGATCAGGTGACAAAGGTTAGGCATAATTAGGAGTGATGTGTATCAGAGAAAGAAGGAGCATGATCAGAGACGGAGCCAGCACTTCAACCTCTATGTTTTCCACGGAGGAAGCATCCACAGGAAAGCCCCTGCGGAGAGGTTGAGAATAAAAAGGAATGTTCAACTTCTGATCCTCTGTGACTAAACCAGTTCCTCCAACCAGAGGGTAAATAGACCCTAGGAAAGGAAAGGAAGTATGAGGATAAGAGTCCTTTGTGCAGAATCCCCTTTCCAGGGGCAACCACTGCTGACGCAGCCTCCAAAGAAGATGTATTCAGGGTATCCAGTGCAACAGTCAAGATGAGCTATATTTGCTCGTTAAAAATGTCAATCAAGGAAGCTCAGTTAGAGCAATGGTCCAGAGTACAAAAACAGTCTGGAAAGTCCTCTGTTAGAGACTGAGTGGAGTATGCACAGTTGGTTTGGAATGGAGGACAAACAACGCATATGTTTATCATTTAGGGTATGTACAACCAGCTTGTCCATAGGGTCAATGGAGATGCATGTTCTGAAGCCTTAAGAGATGAAGGTGATCCTGCTCAAAATCCTGAAGAGGGGATAGTTTAGACAAGAAGTGTGACACAGTGGATTTTACGTGTTCTTTCCACACTTGTAGAAAAACCTGATGGACGACTTGGTGGAGGGGAAGAGCTGGTGCCACAGCAGGCAGGCATTGGTCAACGCAGTTAGAAAGTCCAGAGTCTGAAATAGAAGGCAACGAGGGGTCTGTAAAGCCTATGTTTGAGAGAAGGTGAGTCACAACCTCTGCCAACACCTCCCTTTTAGCACATCTCCCATGCAACATTACGTCATGCATTTCATTGTCCTCAACACAGGAGAATATGCAATAGGGCAACCCATACAAACCCAGGGAAGCTGGGACAATTTACAATCAAACAATTGAGGGGGCTTCCGAAGGACATCTTCTATCAAAATATTTAGAAAGAATCACAAAGCGTTTAAAAGGAAAACAAATAAGTTGAAGAAAAATTAAGGAAATACTGGAGGCTCAGAATAGTGACACAGTTGTATATAAATTTAATTTACATATAGTAAACAAAAATCAATTAATTTAATAAACATTTACAGTTGGGAGACAAACTAATACACAATTGAATGTATTTAATTTATTGTACTTATAGAGCGTAACATTCACCCCGGGGGATATCACGGTGCTAAGCTAGCTCAAACCTATTTTAAAGACAGTTGATTATAGAGGCCTCAGCAATTAAGTCCTGAACATCCAAGTTTTCAGGGCAATAACAGACATACCATACAACAATAGACGGAACAGGGACGTGTGTTAAAATACGAAATTCTATCTAAATATATGTTCCTACTCCAACTAGGAAGTGAGATTTCACAGATCGGAGTGATCAAAGATCTTTTAAGAGATAGAAAGAAATCTAGTCTGGCTTATCAGCTTATTGTATTTTAGTTGCATCTGTATTGCACTTCACACCCCTAGCTAGGATCTTGAAAAGATGGCTCCAATCAATCCGTGAGGATGGAGTGGGACCGCCCACCTACAAAGCGGCGGTCCCACAGGGGGTATTACGATGTTACCGCCACCCTGGCGGTCGCCCTTGCCATACTTAACATTGTGGTGGGTGCTGCTGGCTGCGGCACCCAACGCAATGTAAATAAGGCACTGTTTACATTTCCCTGCACTGCGGTGCCTGCCACATGGTGCAACGAAATGTAGGGGGCACCATAGGTGCCTCACAACCCCCAAAAGAAAGTGCCCGGGCTGAAGGGGGGCCCCCAAGGTCCCTTTCCGCCAACTTGTTCATGGCGGGTTAACCGCCATGAACAGGCGGGCGGAAAGGGATATCATAATCCCGACGGCGGTGCCTGACAGGCACTGCCGCCATGCTAGGAAATGCGGCTGCTCCATCAGATGGTCCGAAAATGACCGCCTGTTGGAACCGTTTCCGCCCGCCATAGTAATCTGGCAGGAGGGAAACTGCAGTACGATGGCGGAGGGCCTGCCACCGACAGGCTGTCGGTGGCGGACCTTCCGCCATCGTAATCAGGCCCTATGTTTGGGTGCGACCCGGGAATGCTCCCAGCTCCCTGCCCACTCACACCTGCGCCCTGCAACTCTGTTACTCTGCTATGCTGCCACCTGAGCACGACACACAAGTTTTTGTTGCACTATTCGTTAGACAAAAAGAAGGCTATTCTCTCAAAAAGTAATAAAAATTCACCTTGAGATATATAAACATATATATACAAGGAAACTTTAACTAATCATGTTTTGTGTTGGTATAGATTTATTGATGACATTTTTTTGGTCTGGAGGGGTAATGAGGAGAGTGCTCATGAATTTGTGAATTGTATTAACTGTAACAATTTTAATCTTAATTTTACAGCACAAATGAGCAGAAAAATCATGTGTTTTCTAGATGTGGAGGTATACATTGTTGAAAACAAGGTAGAAACTAGATTACACAGGAAAATAACTGCGGGCAATACGATACTACATGCCACGAGTCATCACCCTGTCCATCTCATCAACAGCATCCCCTATGGGAGATGCTTCGCATTCGCAGAGTATGCAGCAGTGACAATGAGTGTAGAATAGCACAATTACAAAGCAAGGAGAGGTTCCTGGAGAGGGGCTACTCAAAGAAGACGCTAGAGGTTGCAATGAACAAGACTATTAGTCTTGACCAATCTAAAACACTTACAATACGTGACAAATCATCCAACATACATAATGAGCCAGTCACTAGATTAATCCTAACCTATAGCCTACAACATAAAGCCATTCGTAAGATCGTTAATAAAAACTGGGCATTGATAAGGAGTGACTCTGTTTTGAGCAACCAGACTACTAAATCACCTTGTATAACTTTCAGGAAGGCACAATCAATGAGTAATGCCTTAGTAAAAAGTAGTCCGGAAGTGAGGGTGGCCAAAACATGGTTGAGTCCCAGGAATGGCTTCACACGTTGTAATACATGCAAAGCATGTAAGTACGGGGTAAACAAGACAAGCTATATTACACCTTTTAAACCCAAGCCAGTACCAATCAATAAAAGTCTGAACTGCAAAACGGAATATGCAGTTTATGTCCTGGAGTGCTCATGCAACCTGCAGTATGTAGGAAGTACAAAACTGCAGGTGCATAAACGAGTACTCCAGCACTTGAGAGCAATTACAAATGTGGATGTTACTTACCCAGTTGCCCGGCATTTTAAAGAGTATCATGACAGCAAGTTAGATGATTTGAAGTATTTTGTCATAGATATGATTCTTCCTCAGAAACGAGGCGGCAACCGGGAAGCCATGCTCCAAAGCTTGAGACACGGTACATTTTAGATTTAGATAGCAAAATACCCCAGGGCCTAAATTTGAGTGAGGATTTTTACACATGTTTGTGAATGAAATAAATTTCTTTTAAATGGGATTTTTAATTAAGATCTTGAACCCATTCAGCTGCTGCATCTATGACATTTTTTATAGCTTTCTAATTTTTGCACATTTGCACAATAGTAAGTCGCGTTTGTGACTACTATATGGGAACATTTGCACTGTTTTGCACATTCACTTTTGGCATATCAATGGATGAAAATATCTACAACCTAGGCCCACTAGGGCAGAATTATCATTTGAAACAGTTTTTTATACATATTTTCTCCTTTGCTAATTTTGCACACTGATATGTTTAGGCCTGATATGGAATTTACATATGTTCATATAAAATTTAAGATATCAAGGTTCTGTTCTCTGAAAGCTCCTTTTTTTATGACATTATAAGAATTTTGGTTTCAAAATGTTTTAGACTTATAACAACTGTCTCAAATGTTTTTACCATATAGGTTGTTTTTAATGCTATAAAGTGGTAGATAAATATTTATTTGTCACTGGTTTGCAAGCATTATCTAAAATATCAAGGATTTTATTCCTATTAAATTTAGAGGACAATCTTTACTTTTTGATATTTAGAAGATCAGGTCTTAACATGTTTGAAACATAAAATAATTGTTTTCAAATGTTTTTATCATAAGTGTTGCTTTGATTGTTATAAAATGGCAGATAATATTTATTTATCGCTGTTTTTCAATGAATTATGCAAGGGATTAACCAGCTGTGTATAAATGAAACAATGGTGGATTTTTTCTATGTCTATGCCTTGTGATGTAAGAAACTACGCACATGCACTGTCACTTTAAATATTGGGAAGCACTCCACATGCGCGTCATGTGATCAAGGGCACTGTGTTGCTCGAAACGCGTAATGGCGGTGGTGCAGGGCGTTCACTGAATCAATAAACATCAATTTGCACCATATTTGGGTCTGCGTTCGCCAGTTTTTTGGATACGGGAGTGTTGCCAGGCGGAGTAATCGGCATATATATATATATATATATATATATCTGATGGACATAGCTGGACGCACTTGGACACAATTGGAGAGAGTCTTACAACTCAGCAACCTTGTGCCTCCTTGAACAATGTGTTAGAGCAGCATGCTGGTGCCCACCCTGCAATTCACTGGTTGTGCTATACTATAGGGAGGTGAGGCAGCGCTGTTCGAAGGTGCTGGGGTGTCCGTAATTTGTGGCAAACCGCCCTATCTCATATCACTTTAACAGACTGAAGTTACCTGTTTCCAATCTCTGGTTCTAACTCTGTGTAATTACAATCAACAATAATGCACTCAGGGAAAACTTGGGGGCAGGCCATCACACCACAAATAGTAAGGGTGTGATGAAAAAGCAGCCAAGAAGTCTGGCAAGAAAGGCATGTCTACCTTGTCTACCTCTAAAGGCATGTCTCTGATACCTTCGGGTCTAGCCAGCGCTATATAAAACTGTTTAAATAAATACCTTTACTGATGGTTTGGTAAGTGATAGTATGATATTACCAGTACCAGCATTATCTGGTTCTTTGCATGCCTCCATAGCTCATTTGAACTATCCGCCACCCAAGCGCTCCAGGATCACGAAATATCTAATTTCAAATAATTCCAACCCTAGTAAAGGGACTATGAGTTTTCCTCAGCAGGTTCCCCGTTCTCCAGCTGGCGACTGTCTTGCATCCCTAAGCGATGAACGAGGAACCGTCTGGAACGCTTTCCTCAACAATTTGGAGGCAGTTTCAACGTCTTTGTCTTTTCACTTGGAAAAGCTTGACATGCAAGTAGATATTTTAAGTGCCTTAGCAGCCCATATTGTGGGAATTGATGAGCAATCATCAGCTTTGAATAACCTTATCATAAGGGTCCTGTCGGATCCAGCTGCTGTTTAGCATTCCTGCCCCTGCTCCAGTACAATTAATGCCCTCACTAGGATACCTGAAATGCTGGACATCATCCTTGACCAGATTTCAACACCTGCCCAACAGACAGGCACAACCTCAAAGCATCAGGAAAATATGGAATCTAGCCAGGCCTCTTTTGAACACCCACAGTATGTAGGCTCACTTTGCCCCATCACCAGTCCTGATCCTGCTAAGGCACTTGTGGGATCCGTAACTGAGTGACCTAAAGTGTCGGAACTTCAATTGCCTGGTGTTACAAGCGGTAACAATGACACTCACTGAGTAGTTTCTCTTAGCCCATGAGATGGCAACATTAGCACAATCATCGAAGGGGCAGTACTAACCCTGGGCGTAGTTTGCGTAGTAGCACTACGCGTAGCTACGCGAAGTACACTTTGAACTACACGTAGCTACACAAATTGCGTAGTGCGTAGCTGTGTGCTTGTCTGCACTGTGCAATAATTGCCAACAGCATCTTGCACAGTGCAAGTTAAGATAAAATAAGTATCTCTGTCTTTATATGCTAAAATGCATATAGTAATTTCACTAAAGTGAAAATGATAAATTAACAAGCAGTGAGAGAGGTGATGATTTTGGTATCCTCCCTAACCTAGGGAGAGAACCAAGCAGATGCCTTGAAAACAAAAAGCACATCTTGTTGAACTATTCGGTGGTGGTCCCATCCTCTTAGGACCACCCCAAGCACAGTTATTGGCAAAAATACAATCCCAACCAAAGGCCCTGCAAAGCATTATGGGACAAGATTAGCAGTGGGCAGTGAATATTATAGTGTCCAATATCAAAATAATTCTACAAAAAGCTGCAGTTCAACTAGTCGTTACTAGATGTCCCTCACGAGTCAAATGCAAAAGCATTGAAATTATTAATACATCAAGCTGCAGTTCCACTAGTCGTTACTAGATGTCCCTCACGAGTCAAATGCAAAAGCATTGAAACCCTTTCATGAAGCTTTTGCATTTGACTCATGAGGGACATCTAGTAATGACTAGTTGAACTGCAGCTCTTTGTAGAATTATTAGAAGTACTTACCAACACCCTTGACAGCTGTGTGAATACAGTGGAACAACACCGAGAAGTCATCTCCCAAGTACAGCAAGCCAAAAGTGACATTATAAGAATGTGAAGCCCACAATTACTAATTTGCACGTGATGCCATGATGGGAATTGCAAAAGGTACACAATTGTAGCTCTTTCACCAGCTCTAGAGGAACAAGCTCTCTGCCCCTTGGGCTCAGCCCACTCTCGCACACATCTCCAACTTTAGTACCAGAAACCAAATGAGTTTTTCTCACAACATCACCCCCCCCAAAAAGACAAGAGCATTGCTAATATCCAGGGGAAACAGGAGATTTTGGTCTGAAATGCAGATTTAAAAGGAAAATTAGGAACCACACTTGGACAGATCTTGTGAGCTCCTTTTGCTTCTATGCCTACAGGAAACATGAGCTGTGTCGCCTGCTCATATTAATGGATTCAAAACGTTCCATCTATCAGCCACTCCATCTTCATCTGGCCATCTAAGAGGGGGCCTGGCGGTTTACATCGCGACCATGGTCAATACCAAACTCTTTTTCTAGGCAGTAGATACACCATTTTATCAGAGCCTTGGAAAATATTATTCCAACGGAAGACAGAGTCTGTATTTTGTCAAAACTAGATCATGGCTTTCACTCCCTCAATTCTAGAGGTGTCAGTGAGCTGGGCCTGATGTGGGCGGTGGGTGACTTCAATGTCCATCTTTGCCCCCCCAGCATATAAAGACGCTTGTGGCCTAACAGCCTGTAAAGGGAATTCTTTACCTCATTTTTCTCACTATGTATTTGGTAATAATATTAACTACCTGATGATGAAATTCAACATGTGTTTTGGGAACGAAAATAGCACTTTGAATGTTTTTTTCCCCATGACCTATGTGGGCAAGGGAATGGGCTCTGGAATTGATTTCATCTTATTATCTGCCAACTTAGTTGCTAAGGCGAGGGAACAGCAAGTACATAATCTTACTTTGAGTGACCATCTTCCCAAAAAGTCTTGTTGTAGATATTAGCAGCTGGTAGGAGATGGTTGGTGCCACTAGGAGAATCACTGACATCCCTGCTCATAAGAGAAAGGGCACTCGTATTAAGTGGGAGTTTGTCAACGCTGAAAATGTCACATCCCAATTGGTCAAGGGCAATCGTACTTCGTTTGAAGTCTGCTTAGATGCTGGAGTGGATGAAGTTAGTATTAAGAACGTGTTTATCACCCTTTCAGAAGCAGTGCCAGGGGCATTACACAGGGCAGACTGTGTAGGCCCAGATAAAAAGGAGGATGGTATGACACAGCATGCTCCAAGTCCCATAAAGAGCTAATGGCCTAGCTCCATAAGCAGCCTAGGTCTGCTACTGAGGTTGCCCGCTGCAGGAAACCTACAAAAGGGTGATAACAGTAAGGAAAAATGCCCTCAGACTAAAAACCTGGTAAGAGCTCCAGGAAGCCTTCTGGACTATCATAAATCAAATATTCTTTCAAGATAATGATGAACCATTGATTGAAATTGTCATATCTGGCTATGATTGGGCTACATTCTTTGAGGGGGGGGGGTTTACTCCACTAGCGATGAATCAGGCAACTACAGTGACTCCCCTGTTGCAGCAAAGCATTGCTTCCTCCCAAAATATTGTCCATTTCTGGAAGAGGTGATAGAGGCTATTAAAGCCAGCCCCAGTTGAAAATCCCCCAGTCCGGATGGGATCCCTCCGGACCTATTTAAGAGCAATCTAGACCCGTGGGCCCCTTTGGTAGCCAACGTCTTGAGAGCCCTCCACCTAGATCCATTCATGGTCCAATTTCCTAATTGTTTCGATCTTCAAGAAAGGGAATCAGGAGGGCCCCCGCTGTTACCGGTCGATTTCTCTCCTGGACTCTACTGTGAAGGTACTGGGTCATGTCTTACTCTTCCATCTGGAGGCCTAGGCAGAGGAGAGCGAAACCCTCTTGGATATCCAGTATGGGTTCAGGAGAGGGATGAGGACGGAAGACCAATGCATCAACCTTTGTCTTCTCTTGGGGCAATAAACAACTTCAAAGTGCAGTGCGCTGCACTTGGCCTTCATGGATCTTTGCCCTTTGATTGTGTATCCCACTTTAAATTGTGGGGTATAATGGTAGGCCTGGGCATCAACAGACTCATTATCAATACCATCAGGGAAATCTACTGCAAATCAAGTGCTGCAGTTAGGTTCGGGCTGGGGGACGAGTGCTCCTAGACGTTCGGGGTATGCAGGGGCATTAGGCAAGGGTGTGTCCTCACGCCTTTTCTATTCTCTCTGTATAATAATCACTTGGAGAGGGAGATAGTATTAAGGCATGGGGACATGCACCAGATTGGAAAGAGCCCAATACCAGCTATTTTGTATGCTGACGATGCTGTCATCATCTTTCACACACCTGTAGCACTGCATCCTTTCTTGGTTACCTTTGTATCCTTTATGGAGGGGCTTGATATGAGGATTAACAGCAGCAAATCCTTTGTAATGTCCTGCGGACACAGGAAGGATCTAAAAACAGTTTTCAAGCTCCATGCTGCCTCCGTTAAACATGTGGCTAATTCCAATTATCTAGGGGTCACTTTTAATTGTAGGGGATCCTGGCAACCACAACTAGAAAATAGAAACAACCAACTAGCAAGGAGAATTAATGCTGTCTTTTCCTAGGCCACTAAATTAGGCAAATGGTAGGTCGCCATATGTTGGGCATTTACCATGTAAAACGTGTTGGCCTGGCATTCTACTGAGTGGGGATCTGGGGTACACAGGTGGTAACGTCCCTACAGGTTACAGAAAACAAATTTACATGTCACTTACTGGCCCTCCCACCGTCCACTACCTCTTTCATCAGCCACAGGCAGTTAGGGCTTTATATCTTGAAGATATTTTAAGGACACAACCAATGTTGATATGACGAAGGTTCTGGGTCAACAAGGCCCTTTCTTTAAACAGAATGCTAACTGAGGACTGTTTGTCGTTGTCGCGATGCCTAGAAATCCCCTGGCTGAGTGGCATCAGGGATATGGCTGTGGCTCTGGGCAGGCGGAATTTGTTCAAATACCCCTTACACTCCTTGCCCACAAGGCCCAAAAAACACTTAGGGATACATGCTACACATATTGGGAGGATCAGAGATGGACAATGGTGTCTGCACTTCCCTCTGTTGCCTGTTATATGCAGCTCAAGCTACACAGGAACATTCAAGCATTCATGTTGTACGACGCACAGCACTGCCAGCACTTTATTACACTCAGATTTCATCTTAGCCTATTTCATAGATTGGTTACTTTCCCCCGGTGCAATGACTGGTCTTGAGATCTTCTGCCTTGCCCATGTGATCAGAAGTCAGTACAAAATTCCTATGAAAGGTCTTTAGTTTTATAACCTCTATTAATGAAGTATTCCCTGCTTCATTGCACAAAAATGTAGCACTTTCTACAATCTCTGGGTTCAGAGGAGATCATTTCTACTGTATGTACTTTTTTGAAGCTGATCCTTAAGGCAAGGAAATTGCTTGGATAGACTCCTACATAGTAATGGGTCTTTTATGTGCTTTTGGTTTAAGATGTATTCCAACCTTACTATTCTTGCAGCACAGATATTTTTAAATTATTGTTGTAATGTACTTTATTAATTGCAATCTTATTATAATTATGGAACATGTTTTATGTTTGGATCACCATTCCACCACAAGATGCAACATGCCGCATGTGATCCTTCTGGCTTTGTGGTTCGTCCTTTTGCTCAGAAACCATAGGCAGGATTTTAAACCTGATGAAAACCTGATGTTGTTATATGCATCGTACTTGATTATTGTGTTTTACTCACTCTCTGATTTTACTCTTTATCTCTAAAGATGTTTTTCATGAATCTGCATTGCTTTATTGTGTTTTGTTGTATTTTACTTTTGTGGTCTATATTAATATGACTGAATAAAGTTGACTCTTGATCACTGATTGCACAGGGACTGCAATATCTAATGTACACTTCCACAGCTCTGTCAACTCCTGGCCACCAAAACTCCTCATGCACCCTTTGTTTCATAGCCCAGACTCCCACATGCCCCTCATGAGCTAAATCCAACACCTTTTTCCGCAAAGCCTCAGGTACCAACAATTACTGCACAGATGGAATAATCTTTGTTCACAAGTCAATTCCTGACAAATTTAGAAATATGAAATGAATTTTGATCCTGTGCACTTGGCATTGGGCCAACCTGGAACAATCCAATCTTTCACCTGCACCATCACAGTGTCCTCCTCGTATGCACTTCTCCACTCATCTTCTTTTAGAAATCCTTTAAATACCCTAGAAAAATATTCAACAGCACAGACCATTTCAATGTAATCCGTAGGCTCAATAATAGGCCCGGGTGAATTGTCTGAATTTGGTGACTTTGCATTACTATTGTAACGCAGAGTTCAAGCCGAATTCTGCCAATCGATGTGTGGCCAAATTTTTTCTCCTGCGAGGCTCCAAAAACGAGAGTTGGTGAGCGTGAGTGAGATTTGGCACCCATTAGTGTCTTTTCTAGGTCGGTAGGAGGACTTTAGGTGAAATTTTCGAATGTGGGTAAACGCGAGCGGCAGCCGCGGCCCGTGCAGGTAAGAGCGGTGGGACGGTGGGGCCCGGTGGGGGGAATTTCGACAGATTTCTCTAGTCATCGTTTGTCAAACCCCCCCCCCACCCGGCCCCACCGCTCTTACCTGAATGGGCCACGGCTGGCGAGCGGTTACATGTGAGGTCATGGTTGGAGGGCTGCCTCTCAATTAGATTTTCTACTTGAGCAATAGCAAAATCAACTCGAATAACCCTTTGCTCTTGTGCACTGCGTGGTGCTGTTCCTGCTGATTTTTCAGTGCAGAACAAGCTACTGTTGCTAAATCTCAGTGCAAGCAGTGCAACATGCATATTTCTGCTCATTGGTGAAACTCTGCGGAATCTCGCTGAGTTTTTATGTAACTCCACCGAATTCTGTAGAGGGCAGATCCGCCAGTTCCAACCCAGCCCTACTCAATATAACAATAAACCTCTATAGAGGTAATCGTGATAAACAATCTGCAACAATTTTTTTAACTTCCAGAAAAATATTCAGTTTTTACAGTTGTACTCCTGCAGGTGGTACTGCCACTTTGCTATCCTTGGAGTAGCCTTTCCTGCACTTTTAGTGGTAAACAGACTCACTAAAGGTTTATCAGTGTGGATAATAAAATGCACACCCCACACATATGTCTTAAAATGTTGTGCCACCCACCACAAAGCCAAAGGTTCGTTTTCTATGGTAGAATAAGAGACCTCCACACCACGAAGTGCCCTGGAAACAACAGCTATCACCTCTTCCCTTCCCTCTTTTCTCCTTTCTATCAAAACTGCCCCCAGACCAGCATTGCTGGCATCCGTAACGTTTATACTGTCATCTTGGGTATCAAAGGGTTTGTGCGGATTAGCACGCACAATGTCCACAAAAACCCTCTCAAAAGCCAACTGAGGAGGAGACACGTCGGGCTCAGATAAAAATGGAGGCAAGGCTAACACACGCTTCATACATGGCACAAGGTGTCATAAAACTTACCAGAAAGATAGAATGTCAAAATCACTGTCTGCCAGTCTTTTCTCTAATATCACAATCCACTCTTGCACAAGGAGTGCCAGAACAGAAAAGTCAGGCAATACGAATCCAATGGTACATGCCCCGTGGCACAGGAGAAAGTCATGCAAAAGTGCGGATACTAGGCGAAACGCACCATGTGACAAGGTACGGAAGGAAACAGTGGGGATGCATCACATGTCACGCCACCTCTAAAGGCCGCCAGTGTAGGGATCAAAGCAATCTGAAGATTAAACTATCCGGGCGGCTCCCAGGCGGCACACAGGAAACCGAAGTGATGACTGCAACTACTTGAATAATGTGGGCTTGAAACCGCTGCAGGTAATGATGAATGGCACTGCGGTGGTAAGTGGATGTCAGAACAAAAATTCCAGTTCCCGCTCGTCACCACTTTGAAATGATGCTACAATCAATCCACGAGGGTGATGTGGCAGGTATGTTTTGGAAGATATTGTCGAGCAACCACCAACACCTCTCCGCGTCTGGCTCCTTCCCAACTGCCTCTCTGTAGAATCTCCACACACAGAATTCCATATTCCAAGCAATAAACACAGAAAACATGCAACATAAACCCCACAGAGCTGAGGTGCACCAGTGGACGAGTAGCACATTAAGGGAAGTGCTTATTTGGAAAAATGCAGAATTACAGGTTGGCCTATGTGGAAAACAGTTTTGTAATGTGTATGACTGACCAGAGTTAGTAGTGCTCTTATTCTGACACAGATTGCTGCAACTAAGGGTGTAATGAAGGACAGAGGTGTAAAGGATAAAATGAGTGTACTTTACATTAATTATTTTTTTCTGCCTGGCTGTAAGAGCCTTTAAAGAGTCCATTGAGGAGTGCCTGATGAGCAGCCCGCAACATGTGTTAGATGCAGACTGCCTTTTTAAATGTAAGTAAGTCCGTTTTTATATAGCGCAGCTACTCACCCTTATGGGTCTCAAGGCGCTGGGGGCCGTAGTGGAAATTAAGTGAGCTATTGCCCAGAGTCACATGGTGCTGAGCTGAGCTGCCGCTGGAGCCGGGGATCGAACCATGAACCCTGTGCTCCGAAGTCAGCTGCCCTGGCCGCTGCACCACACCTCTCCACTAAATAATCTAAAGCGTCCACCCAGGAAATAACAGAAGCGTAACCCATAGTCACGCTCTGTTGTCATGCAGTAAGATAAACAATCTAAAGAGTCCATCCAGGAGTGATAGAGCCGTCATCCTAAGACATGCATCGAAGGCAGTCTTAGAAATGGTTGTTTAGAGATTACCATGGAGTGACTGACTAAGCAACAACCTCATGTATGCTCTGGTTGCAGTCAGTCAGGGTCACAACCAAGATGCTAGTCCACAAACAAATTAAACTAGACAACCTGCAAAGAAGACAGATAGGTGTGGCAAGTCATAAAGCGAAATGTTTATGGCTGAATGCCCAGATCCTATAAATAACTTTCATCTCATTATCAATGACAATTAGGAGGTTTGAATTAAGAGACTGAGGGCCAGATGTACGACCATTTGTTGTGGTCGCAAAGGGGATTTTGGCCCCTTTGCGACCGCAAAATAGGTCTGCCCAATGTACTAACCCTATTTGGTGAGTGGCTAATCGATTAGCGACTCGCAAAATAGGGTTAGCGACTCGCTATTAGTAAGGGGCGTGCCAAGGGCATCCCTTCCTAATAGCGACTCCAAAACCTATGTATGAAAGCACTCGCAAATGGGAAGGGGTCCCCAGAGGACCCCTTCCCCTTTGGGAATAGATGTGCAAATATTTTTTAAGAGCAGGCATTGGTTTCCTTAAAAAAATAAAATTGATATGTTTCATTTTTATTTTTTAAATGCATCCCGTTTTCCTTTAAGGAAAACGGGCTGCATTTAAAAAAAAAAAAAACTGCTTTATTGACAAAGCAGTCCCAGAAATGGTGGTCTGCTGATCCCAGCAGGCCACCATCCCTGGGAGTGCCAGCCATTCCCAGTGGGGTCGCAAATTGTGACAGCCTCATTAATATTCATGAGGCATGCAATTTGCGACCCCATTGGGAATCGCAAACAGTGTCTGAGACACTGTTGTACATTGGATTTTGCGACTCGCAAATTGCGAGTCGCAATTTGTCGCAATTTGTGAGTCGCAAATTCCAATGGTCGTACATCTGGCCCTTAAAGTAGGGGTGAATGCTGGCCCCAGCAGCTAACCAATGTGTTGTGAGCCCCAGTGCAAGGAAGGAAACAGGTCCTGTGGTTGCTGTCTGATTTATAAAACACAGCAATAATCAGGGTTCAGTGGGCCCCCAAGGCCTCTGGGCCCTGGTACCACTGCACCTGTTGCACCAATGGAAACAACGACCCTGACTAACTCCTGCTTTTCATTCTGTATGTAGCAGATTTGGTGTCTGCCCTCATGAATGGCAGATCAATTTAGGTGGCCAAGTTGGCCACCTAAAATGATGAACTGTATGGCCAAGTTTAGGTAGCCATACAGTTCAATATGCGGATAACACTATGGGCCAGATTATATTCTGGCTGACGGAGTATTCACCATTGGCCAGGCAGTGGACTTTACGTCTGCCAGGCCGTGAATACTCCTCTCTCCCGATTTAATAATGACCACCAAGAAGCGGTCATTTATAATGGCATTGGCAGGAACCGCCATCATGGCGGTTCCTGCCAACGCATTTTACTGTGTGTTACTGGGCTGTGTCAGACGGACACAGCCCTGAAACAAACATTCATCTTTTTTTCTTTTCAAAAATAAAATCCCGAAACAAGATTTTCTTTTTGTAAAGTGACAACTTAATATTTTTCTCGTCATGGGAGTCTTCTTCCATGGCGGCAGTGGCGTTGCTAGGCACTTTGCCGCCCGTGGCGGTCCCCGCCTTTTGCCGCCGCCGCGCGCTGAAGAGCGGGGGGGGTTCTGGCGATGATTTTAGCCGCCGCCCCCAAAACTCGTGCCGCCCGGGGTGCACCGCCCCCTCCGCCCCCCCCTTGCATGGCGGGATAGCATTACATTTTTTAACTGTTCCTTAAGAACCAGGTTTTACCTGGCAGTAAGAAATAGTAACAAGCATTGGCATAGCCAATAGGTCTCGCTTTTGGGCCCTTATAAGTGTTTAGGCAGAGCTATTGACTTTGCCAATGTGTTTGATTGCTGCAAAAGTAAAGAAATAGAAAAAAACATCTATTTCTTTACTTTTGCAGCAATCGCGGCACCGGCGCTTTACTTTTAACATGGTTAAAGGTAAAGCGCCGGTGCCGTGCTTATAGCAAAAGTAAGGAAATAGATGTTTTTTCTATTTCTTTACTTTTGCAGCAATCGCGCACCGGCGCTTTACCTAAACCATGTTAAAAGTAAAGCGCGGGTGCCGCGATTGAGCAAAAGTAAAGAAATAGAAAAAAACATCTATTTCTTTAGTTTTGCTACAATCGTGGCACCCGCGCTTTACTTTAATTTTAAAGTAAGCGCGGGTGCCGTGATTATGCGAAACTGAAAGTAATGAAAAGTGACGCGGCCGCGCGGCCGCAAAGTCAAACTAAACAAGCACGCGAGTAGGTGCGCGCGCTTGCGAGCAGCAGGCGTGACCACACGCTCGTGCACCATGGCCTTTTGCTTGCGCGTAACCGCAGGGAAAAGGCCATGACGCACGAGCGTCTGGTCAGCTTTTCAAACTCCCTAACTATAAGTCTCGCAGAGCAGCGCTTGCGCGCTACTCGAGGCTCGACCTAAAAAGTGATTACATGTCCTCCCATCCAAACTGGGTGGGCGACATGTACTCAAAGCTCCGAAGGCCCTTGCTCCCCAGGGCTTTCGAAGGGGGTTAATCATGGCGGGACAGAGTAGTCTCCGCCGTGATTAACGCGAAGGTCTGGCCACATTTAAATGTGGCAGCAGACCGCATTCTTAGCGGTGAGGATACTCCGTCCCCGCTGCGACAAAGTTTCCTACCACAAAGTATTAAATCAGGCCCTATGTTGCTAGACAAGAAAGGTGTTGGTTGGTGGATCTTACTCACTGGCCTTCAGATTTATTGCTGAACAAATGTTATGAAAGTGAATGTTTTAAAAACGAATGTAGTAGTATTTGCTACAAAACTAAATAAATTCAACTATTAATACTTTAATGGTAAGCCCATTGTAAGGACCACTGCATATAAGTATTTGGCTGCTTGGCTCCATAAGGGAAGTGGGCATCTGCAATTCATATCAAATTTCTATTTTGAAAATGTGGTGTTTTGGACAAGCTGTCTCCTTGGTTAGTTTTGGCTCAATGTTATCTATTCAGGCAATAATATAGGGGCATATTAGCAAGACCCACGTTAAAATTATCGCCGTTTTAGCGGCAGGAAACTGCCGCTAAAACGGCGATAATGGGCTTGCTAATATGCGTTATGGAATTCCAATAGAAGCCCAGGTTAGATGTGCAGGACATCTAACCTGGGCTTCTATTGGAATTCTATAACGCATATTAGCAAGCCTATTATCGCCGCTTTAGCGGCAGTTTCCTGCCGCTAAAACGGCGATAATTTTAACGTGGGTCTTGCTAATATGCCCCATAGTCTTTCCCACTTCACACCTCAGGCCCAGATAAAACTAAAGTCTGACCTACACAATCAATAAGGGCTGAAAAACAAGCATTTTTAACTTGTGGCAGAGGAATAAAATCGTTTATGCCAAATCACTCTGACCTCAACAGCAGAATGGCATTTAGATTGGTTGAAGGCTATCCAGGCATGCAACCGCATTTCGCTCATGCCATAAGAAGACCATTGAAATTGGTTTTTTTCCAAATTATATTTGGATTGTTTGCCCTCAGCGAGCATGGCTAGAGTGGGAAAAATAAGATAACTTTTGAGAAATACATTCTGTGCATTTCAAAGTCCAGCAAATTAGTTTATTTTCTTTGTCTGTCTCTCTATCTTTGGGTAATGAAAGGAGACAATTTCTAAATTGTCCTTTCATAGACATAATGTAAGAACATGTAAGCAGGCTACAGAAAATGTGTTAATTGAAAAACACGAACAGTTTTGGCAGCCTTTGTTGTGTTCTTGAAAGCTGCTGAAATTAGATATTTGTTGGCCATGAAGCAACACCAGAATATCTAATCAGGCTTCTGCTGAATAGTAGGTATCATTTCACATATTGTTGTATCTGGAGTGGGTAGTTTGAGTACATTAAATTAATTTGGCTTAAATGGGTTATTGATAGTACCTGCTAGACTGGTGTATGTCTACTGCATAGAATAAAAGTTTGAATATGCTTATATTTTGTAACGTACACATAGCTATGACTAATTTGTGTTTTAGCTTCAATTTCGAGGGCACGTTTTGTGTGAGGTGTTTTGCATTATTTAATGAAATAAACATAATAGAGCCTATTTACAAACTGCATTTTGTAGTATGTGAAGTGCACTACAGTAGTACTACTCACATAATGCAAAATGCTATTCACAGTCCTAAATGCGGAGACCTCGCCTATCTTTTCTGTGTGGAGCTCTCTCCTCTGCACATGTATATGTACAAGTTTCAGTATTAAATGTGGGAGGGACAAGATGAATTTATTGGAAAATGTGAAATTCTTACTTTCAATATGAGGGGGTTAGGGAAATTTAAGGAGGGACATACTAATACAAATTAACACCCACAAAAGTGTAAGATCATTGCTATTCACAGATTATGCCTCTAAAGTTACTACATCCCTAAAGGTATCAAAACAGGTGTAAAAATGTACTCCAGTCCAGTCTTGGAGTAAGTCAAGCATCTTACGTGGTCGCCCACAGGTACTGCAACACACTTATATAGAAAACGATAGTGGCAGGGAAATAAAATAACACCCTATATGAACTAATGTTGAAATAAATGGCACCAAAATAATTAGCAAAACAAAAATGCTCTTGCGATATATATCTCTAGTGCATCGATCCCGCCTCCCTCCCAGACTGCATGAGACTGTTGATCATGCTCGAGACTGATACAGAGAAAACCTGCTAGATACAGATCTGGAGATCATACTTCCTCCTACAAACCCGGACAGCTTCTACAATCTGCCTGATACTAATTAAGTATCGTAGATTTAGCTTTGGAATCAATTGATCTAGTACCATACAGTGTGAATGGTTACTTACCATTTCACAACATCTGAGCCTTGAAAAGGCCGCTTACCTACGCACCACGATGGGCTGAAATATGTGTTGGTTGCTGTCTCTCGTTTGTGAAGACCAAGAATAAATTAATTTTACCTTTCATCAGATCTCAATTGGCTCTTCTTTATAAAATGGATGGATATTTCTACTTTTATACATTGCATGAATGGCTTTAATATTATCTCAGATGTTTTATGCATTAACATAATTATATGTGACTATTGCGACTCCATGATCAATGAAAATCCCAAAGTACGGCGCCGACCACGCTGTGCGCATGCTGGGCATGGAGTCGCACGGACCCCCAAGAACAGTACCTTGGCAAATGATGAAAACAAAGACGGTGCACGGCATCGGAGAGGTGATGCGTCGTTGGCGCTGGGCGGCATTGGTTCCTTACGACCACAGGGGAGGTGAGGCGTCAGTTCCTTATGACCACAGGAAAGGTGAGGCGTCGGTTCCTTACTGTGATGCAGGGGAGGTGAGGCATCGGTTCCTAACTGTTGATGGGGAGGTGACGTCGCGATGGCGGTGAGGCGTCAGTTCCTTAAGACGTGCGGGGTCGATGGATTCGGGAGGTCACCCACATCAGGTATTGGCTCAATGATGATGCAGCACCGGCGTCAGTGAAGTCAGGCTGCGGTGCGAGTCGGGGCGGTGCGTCGTGAGCATCACTAGTGGTGCCCTCGTCTTCAGTGCAGGCAGCGTCCTTGTGACGGCGTCAGAGTCGATATGGTGAGGCGTTGGCAGGTGTCGGGGCTGCGGTGCAAGTCGGGGTGATGCGTCGTGCAATTTACAAGTGGTGCCCACGGCTTCATTGCAGGTGGCGGTGTCGCTCGCTGGCTTCGGTGTTGCTTTTTCCCTATTTGACAGCTGAAACAGCAGTTCCAGGTGCAGGAGGACAGAGGGAGTGAAGTCTCTGTGCCCCTGAGACTTCAGAACAGGAGGCAAGCTCTACACCAAGCCCTTGGAGATCTTCTTCAAGCAGAATACACAGCACAGTTCAGTCTTTGTCCTCTCTTTAGCAGAAGCAGCCACAACAGACCATCCTAGAAAAGCATCCCACACAGCCATGGGGCAGTACTCCTCCTTGTAGCTTCTCCAGCTTTTCCCCTTGCCAGAGGTTCCTCTTGAGTCCAGAAGTATTCTAAGGTTTTGGGGTCTGGGCCCCCATATGTATAGCACATTTTCCTTTGTTCTCTTCTGGCAAAAAGCCTCTCAGCTCAGTCCAAACCAGTTCTGTCCTCTCTAGTCCAGCTTCTTGGCAGGAGGTGGAGACAGCATTGTGCACATGAAACAGGGCCTATTCAGGTGCAGGGGAAACTCCTCCCACTACTCTAAATGCAACCCAGGTCTATTCAGCCCAGCTCTGAGTCATCCAGGAAAGGCAGGACACACCTCAACCCCCCAGTGGCTGTCTGCAGTGAATGCACATTCCCAGCCCCTGTCACTCCGAAACCAGACTGTCAATACACAACTCAGCAGAGGCACATAGGATGGTTAAGCAAGAAAATGTCTACTTTCTAAAAGTAGCATTTTCCAACTCACAATTTAAAACCATCTTTACTAAAAGATCTGTTTTTAAATTCTGAGTTCAGAGAACCTAAACTTCATCTTTCTATCTTGTCCCCACGGGAAGTTATACTTAGAAGATGTTACAAAGTATCTCCCATGCTATCTATGGGACAGATAGCCTTTCAATAGTAAAAAACAAAATAGACAGTATTTCACTACTAGGACATGCATAAATACACCACTACATGTCCTACCTTTTAAATACACTGCACCTTGCCCATGGGCTACCTTGGGCTTAACTTAGGGGTGACTTAGATGTAAAACAAGGGAAGGGCCTGGCAAGTGGGTGGACTTGCCAGGTCGACATGGCAGTTTAAATTGGGCGCAGACAATGAGGTGGCAGGTCTGAAAACCTGTTGAAAGGCTACTTGTGTAGGTGGCACAATCAGTGCTGCAGGCCCACTAGTAGCATTAGATTTACAGGACCTGGGCACGCACAGTGCACTGTACTAGGGTCTTAGCAGTAAACCAAATAAGCGAATCAGGGAAACACTAATCCATAAACACGGTTTGTACAGGGAGCACTTGCACTTTGGCACTGATCAGCAGTGGCAAAGTGCCCAACAGCATCTTGACCAGCAAAACGAAATTCAGCACACAGCAAAAATACAGGACGCAGAGGCAAAAAGACAGGGGAAACCATGCCAAAGGTTGCCAGGTCTAACACGTACGAAAGGTGTGTGAATGGCCTGTAAAGGGGTTGGGGCCTTGACACAGCTTTACAGCTCCATGCTGTGAGTCACTGGTTCAGTGTTTTGAACTTTCAATTATTAACAGTGCATTTCATTTTTGTGAAATCTCTTGTTAATTACTTATTATATATGGAACCATCTCTCAACCTCGAGCCAAATCCAACTAGTATGTGTGTGTATTTGAGAAATAGATGGTTGTGCAGTAATAATAGTCTTTTCTGTCTTTCTCTGCAAGGGTGTACATTGTCTCTTTTTGCGAATGTTGTAATGTGTTGGTTCCGCAGCTGGCGTTGTGAATGGTCTTGTGTGTATCACGTACGAAAGGTGTGTGAATTGCCTGTAAAGTGGTGAGAGCTACACAAGTCACCCCATCCTGGATTTCCCTGGGTGTTAGTTTTCAAAAATGTACAGGTTTGCTAGGTTTCCCTAGGTGCCGGCTGAGCTAGGGTCCAAAATCCAGAGCTAGGCAGATTGCGAAAAAAGGGTCAGATTTCACTGGAAAAATGTGATGTGTCCACGTTGCTTTTTGAGCCGTTTCCTGTTGCAGGCACAAGGCCTTCCCACACAAGTGAGGTAGCATTTTTATTGGGAGACTTGGGGGAATGCTGGGTGTGTGTAAGTTTGTGGCCCTCCACAGATTCCTTAACTTTCCATCACAGAAACGTGAGGAAATATATATTTTTTTTTTCAAAGATTGAGGAATGCAAGGGATTCTCAGTAACAGATCCTCCTTAGAGCCACACAAGCCACCACATCCTGAATTCCTCTAAGTGTTTAGTTTTAAAAAATGTACAGGTTTTCTTGGTTTCTCTATGTGCTGGCTGAGCTAGGGCCCGAAATCCACAGCTAGGCACATTGAAAATAAAGGGTCAGTTTTCACTGGAAAAATGTGATGTGTCCACGTTGCGTTTTGGGCCATTTTCATTCGTAGGCACTAGGCCTACCCACACAAGTGAGGTAGCATTTTTATCGTGAGACTTAAGGAAATGCTGGGTTGGTGGGGATTTGTGACTGCCCGCAGATTCCACAACTTCCCATCACAGAAATGTGAGGAAAATGTGTTTGTTTTACAAGGTTTGAGTTTTGCAAGGGATTCTGGGTAACAGAACCCGGTGAGAGCCACACATGTCACCCCATCCTGGATTTCCCTGGGTGTCTAGTTTTCAAAAATGTACAGGTTTGCCAGGTTCCCCTGGGTGCTGGGTAAGCTAGGATCCCAAATCCACAGGTAGGCACATTGCAAAAAGGTTCAGTTTTCACTGGAAAAATGTGATGTGTCCACGTTACGTTTTGGGCCGTTTCCTGTCGCAGGCACTAGACCTACCCACACAACTGAGGTATAATTTTCATTGGGAGACGAGGGGGAATGCTGGGTGGGTGGACGTTAGTGACTCTCCGCAGTTTCCAGAACCTTCCGTCACAGTAATGTGCGGAAAATGTGTTTTTTGTGGACAAAGTATTAGATTTGCAAGGGATTCTGGGTAACACAACCTGGTGAGAGTTACAGATGTCACCCCATCCTGCATTTCCCTCAGTGTCTAGTTTTTAAAAAAAATTACAGGTTTGCAAAGTTTCCGTAGGTACCGGTTGAGCTTGGGTCCAAAATTCACAGCAAGGCACATTGCGAAAAAAGGGTCAGTTTTTACTGGGAAAATGTGATGTGTCCATGTTGCTTTTCGGGGCGTTTCCTATCACGGGCACAAGGCCTACACACTCAAGAGATGTACCATTTTTATTGGGAGACTTGGGGAAATGCTTGGTGGGTGGAAGTTTGTGGCTCCCCACAGATTCCGTAACTTTCCATCACAGAAATGTGAGGAAAATGTGTTTTCATTTTACCAAGTTGAGGTTTGCAAGGGATTCTCAGTAACAAAACCTGGTGAGAGGGACACAGATCACCCCATACTGGATTCCCCTGGGTGTCTAGTTTTAAAAAATGTGCAGGTTTGCAAGTTTTCATTAAGTGCCCGGTGATCTAGGGTCCAATATGCACAGCTAGGCACGTTGCAAAAGGGGTCAGTTTCCACTTGAAAAATGTGATGTGTCCAGGTTGCGTTTTGGGCCAATTGCTGTCGAAGGAACTAGGCCATCTCACACAAGTGAGGTACCATTTTTATTGCAAGACTCAAGGGAATGCTGGATGGGTTGAAGTTTGTGGCTCTCTGCAGATTCTAAAACTTTACATCACACAAATGTGAGGAAAATGTGTTTTTTTTGTACCAAAGTTTGAAATTTGTAAGTATTTCTAGGTAACAGAACCTGGTGAGAGCTACACAAGTCACCCCGTCCTGGATTCCCCTGGGTGTCTAGTTTTCAGAAATGTACAGGATTGCTAGGTTTCCCTATGTGCTGGCTGAGAATGGATACAAAATCCACAGCTAGGCACATTGAAAAAAAAAGGGTCAGATTTCACTGGAAAAATGTGACGTGTCCACTTTGCGTTTTGGGCTGATTCCTGTCGCGGGCCATAGACCTATCCACACAAGTGAGGTATCATTTGTATTGGGAGACTTGAGGGAAGGCTGGGTGGTTGGAAGTTTGTGGCTTTCCACAGATTCCATAACATTCCATCACATAAATGCGAAGGAAAATGTTATTTTTTTTGCAAAGTTTGTATATACAGAATAGTAGATACAAGTATTATTACCAATTTACTTTCTATGTATTTCTGCCTTCCAAATGTAAGGCAGTGTGTAAAAAAGAAGCCACAAATTCGGAGGTGTGCAAATAACCACTGCTTGTAAACTCCATATATTGTTCCCATTTTGGAAATCCATAGGTTTCCTTGATACCTATTTTTCACTCTTTATATTTTACCAAATGAATTGGGGTATACTGGGTATGCAATGAAAAACCATTGCAAGGTGCAGCTCAGTTATTGCCACTGGGTACCTCGGGTTCTTGGTGAACCTAGAAGTCCTATATATCTCCGTGACCAGAAAGTTCAAGCGGACATTGTGGTATATTGGTTTTAAAAATCTGTCATACTTAGAAGAAGTTACAGGTGAAAACGTGGGTACAAATGGATGTTTTTTTCAACTCAATTCCAATATTTCTTTTTCTCAACTGTTACTTTCTATAGGAAAACTTGAAGGATCTACACAAATGACCTCTTGCTGAATTCAAAATTGTGTCTAATTTTTAGAAATGTGTAATGTCTGGGATCCATTATTTGTTTCATATCCATTTCTACCATTAACTGGAAGAAGGTTGAAAGCAGAAAAAATAGGAAAAATAGGCCATGTCCCACTAAAATGCCAAAACTGTGTGGAAAATGTTGGTTTTCTGACAAAAGTATGCCTGTTCCTGAAAGCTGTGAAGATGGTGATTTCAGCACCGTAAACCCTTTGTTGATACCATTTGCAGGGAAAAAAAAGATGCTTTCTTCTGCAGCACTGTTTTCCCTTGTTTCACCAAAAACAAAATTTAGCTGTATTTTGGCTAATTTCTTGGTCCCCTCCAGGGGATTCTACAATACCTGAGTACCTATAGACTCCCCAGGATGTTGGAAGAAATGGACACACCTTTGGTGTGGATTCCTTATGTGGAAAAAAGGTTACAGGGGCCTAAGCACGAACTACCCCAAAAAGCCAAAAAAAGGCTTAGAAGGGTGGGAAATGGCCTAGCAGTCGAGGTGTTAACTAATAATAGCGATATTAGAATACTTGGATCTGAAGATCCCTTTCCTACAGATTTCGGATGTCAGCTTTTATTAAAAATATTATATTCATGTTAATTAACTAAACATAGTTTAACAAAAAATGAACTGCATATTAAATAAAAACAAACATGTTAGTGAGGTTGAGATTTTTTAATTACTGTTAAAAAATAATATTTATAAATTACATTATTATATTTAAAATAATGCATTATTAGAATAAACATAATATGTTAAGATAATGTGCTGTAACATTTCATTTTATTAGTTGTAGCCTAAAAATAAATCTTTTAAATTAATTTACATTTATATTTTACAGTAAAATAGTGTTATTATTTTTTTGCTATAGAATAATAAACTTTTGCTATACTTCCCCAAAGGGGAATCTCTGCCACAATAGCGGAGATCAACATCTACATGTGCAAAGTTACTAGTAGTAACTTTTATTCATAAATGTTGTTATAGGAGGGTTGGAGACATGTAAGTCAACACCTACATGTAATCTAGGCTATAAAATGGTGAATAGCAAAAACGTTTAGAGTTACACATAGGTGTAGTATTAAGGTATACATGGGTAAATATGTACATATATTTACTTTTGTGAATAGGACCCTATATTCATGAATATTTTTAATTGTTGGCACAGGGCTTTTACTGAAGTATGATGTATTACATGAATGTCTGTATCGTAATTGTGATGTTTTAATTACTTATACCATAAATATTATTATTATTATTAAATAAATAGAAGTTGCCAGTGAAATTTCAGGATATGATTGCTAAGGTTAAAGCTCAAAAGCACAATAGCGTCCACCAGGTAGTGGCAATGGAGCAGCCTGCTACATTTGCTGTTCTCAGGCAGCCACTGTAAAGTGAGCTATAGGGTTTCAATGGAGTGACAGAGGAGCAAATAATGTCATGTTATGTTATGGTATGTTATGTTATGTTATCTTATGTTATGCTCTGTTATTTAATCTTTATATAGCGTACAACTCACTCCAGAGGGAGTATCTCAGGGCTTGTCTGCTCAGAAATGAATGTACTTTAGAACATCCATGACATCAACATCTTCTTAAAATTCGTGAATTTTGGGCAGGTGCAGATATGAGAGAGGTTGTTCCAATGAAAAGGGGCCAAAAATAAGAAAGATCTGCCACCAGATCTGGAGGTGCATATGCGCGGGATCTGCAAGAAAGCTTTATTTGTGGACCACAACTGTCTGGAGGGCTGATAATGGCGGAGTCTCGAATGAAGATAGAAAGGCTTTATTTAGAGCCTTGTGCGTCAGGCAGTATAAGTTGAACATTGCCAGTTTCCTGATAGGCAACAAAGGCACTTTTTTTAGGAGAGGGGCTGAAGAGGACCATGCAGGAAGGTTTCAAATTAGCCATGCAGCTGTATTCTGCACAACTTGCCATTTGTCCAGCAAGGTGTTGTTAGCTGCTACCAACAGTGCATTCCCATAGTCCAAGCCACTGGTTATAAGTGCCTGGACAAGGGTTTTTCTGGAGGTGGAAGGGAGCCAGGGACAGACTTTTTTTAGGGGCCGCATTCTGGCAGAGCAAGTGCCGCAAGTTGCATTGACTTGATCTTTCATAGATGGCATTTTGTCAATTTTTACTCTGAGATTTTTCACCACTTGTTCAGAAGAAGGGGCTGGGTCAAGTTCAAAGGGCCACCAACTGGCAGGCCAAAGCTCATGTGCTTTTCAAAACAGCACAATCTCAGTCTTCTCGCCATTTAGCTGGAGACAGTTGTTGGTCATCCAGTCAGCAATTCCCCTCATACAGCTCATAAACTGAGATTTAACTTTTTCTGGATTCGGTCCGAAGGAGATAAGGAGTTGGGCATCATCAGCATATGACACGATCTCCACACCACAAGATCTCAAAAATTGTGCCAGAGGCGCTACATAGATATTAAATAGTGTTGGGCTCAGGCATGAGCCCTGTGGGGCCCTTTTATTGTTAAACATCTTTCTCAATCTAAAGTGTCACAGACAGACCTTTTGGGTGCGATTGTCAAGGAAGTCCCTGAGCCAGTGTAGAGCTCTGCCAAAAAATCCTGCCCCATGTCATCTGTAGATTAAAATAGGGTAGGAGTCCAAGTCAAATGCTGTGGATAAATTGAGTAATACCAACATTACCGTTATCCTGCATCTTGTGAGAGTCTGGCGTTATCAGTGACTGCCACGAAGTGAGGGGTCTAAGGTCTCATGTTTATCTAGAAAGGTTACTAGCTGTTTATCAATGTAGCTTTCTAGTGTTTTTCCAAGCAGAGGTAGCAGCAAGATAGGTCTGTAGTTGCAGAGAACTTCAGGTTTGCAGAGGGTTTCTTGAGAATCAGGAATACTTGGGCACTCTTCGATACAGTTGGCATTTTAGCTTAGGTTAGTGAGAGATCAAAAAGTGTCATTACTGATGGTGCAAGGAAATTAGCTAGACTAGCTGTTGTTTTAGGTGGGCATATATCTCGGGGAGAGCATGATTTTTTTTTTGCACCTGCACCAAGGGTGATAATTTGTATTTACCCAAACCAACAATAATGTGTGGGTGAGGTTGACTAAAATCAAATTCCATCTCCGGTGGTTCTAAGCTGGTTGGAAAGCTCTTGTGGATGATTGTGATTTTTTCTTCAAAGGAGTCAGCTAAAGAGTCACAAAGTTTTTGGGAGGCTGGATTGGTAGGGGTGCAGGCATAGGGTTTCACAAAGCAATGTAGAGCTTTGTACATTTTCTTTGTGGAAATGCCCGCTTGAGCAATTGTGGAAGCTATATAGAGTTTCCGGGCTGCTTTGATCTTTTTGTGACAGGTATTTAGCAGAGCCCTATATTCTGCTTTATCCGCAGGGGATTTAGTGGACCACCATCTATGTTCAAGCCATTTGCATTTTGATTTCTTTGGCTATTGTTAGGGTTGGAGGTGGAGTCACAAGGACCAGGAAAGGACATTTGGGCCATATTGGAGGATCAGACAGGTGGAGAGAACAAACTCTTCTGAGGACAACTTCACATTACAAATAATCAATTTATTTTAACCCTTATCAGCTGAATGCCTCGGTTTGAGGAAATATCTGTGTTATAGGTCCATTGACATGTTGCTGTGGTGAACATTGGCACATGATAATAGAGGAAAACTTCTTCATCCGTGTTCCTTCCATCTCAAAATCACTTTATCCTGTACAATTCCCTCAGCCCTTTCTCCACCACACTACTCTAAGTGGCAGTATTATCTAGTTTCTTCCCATTACTGCTTATATATTGTGTATATGCTGTAGGAAAGTAGGATCTTTCTGACATAGATACCCTCACTTTTTGCCAGATGTCAGTGTGTTTTGATTGTAGTTCACTGGGATTCTGCTAACCAGGACCCCAGTGGCAGTGTTCTCTCCTCTAAATTCTTTGGTAAGTACTTTGTACAGCCCACAATTGGCATACTGGGGTACCATTATAAGTCCCTAGTATATTTAACTGAGGTACCCAGGGCATTGGTACACCAGGGGTCTCCCATGACCTGCATTATGTTTTATGCCACCCATGGGAGCCCATGCAAACTATGTCTGCAGAGCTGCCATTGCAGTCTGCATGAAATAGTGTTTGCACCTTTCACTTTGCAGATAAGTTTCCCCTTATATCCTGGTCACTGCACTTTTAACTTATAATTCACCCATAAGGTAGGCTCTTCAGTCCAAGGGCAGGGTGCATGGTTCTAAGGGTGTGGGTACCCTGCATGAGCAAAGGTACCCCTACAAAGCCCGGACTCCATTCTCTGGGCTTTGTAAGTGCGGGTCAGCCATTATAAAGTATGTAGTGGACACCGGCAAGTCGAGAGGTTCAGCTACATAATGGCTGCCAAGAACCTGGTCATGTTTGGTATCAAACATGTTAGAATCATACAACTACATTGATTCCAGTGTTAGTTGCATGATACCATGTACTGGGGGCTTTTTAGAGGACCCCCCAACACCTACCTGTATAGCCCTACAGGGCCTGACCGCCAGCCCACACTGCTGCTGACCCTAAACAGTGTTCTGCCCTCCTGCTGATGAGCTTTACTCGGGCAGGGGAAGATGAACAAATTATTTCCTGCGAAGGAGAGGTGTGACCACCTCTCCTTTAGAATTAGGTAGGGTGGGGTTGCTTCCAAGCGCCACTAGACTGCATTGAAGGGCACATTTGGTCCCTTCCATGCATAAACCAGTTTTGCCCAGTTCAGGAACCCTTGGCTCCTGCTCTGGTGCAAAACCACACAAAGGACAGGGGAGTGTCCACCCCCTGTCCAGCTCCTCCCTAGGGAGGTGCCAAGTGCTCCTCCGGGTGGCCTCTTAATTCTGCCATGTTGAAACTTGGCCCCTGGGAGCAACTGAAAGGTTAGGACAGCTGAGTGGCACCCCTGCCCCCCTCTGAATGGTGGGTCACCATAGAACAGGTCCTTCCCCCTTTTAGGGTTACTTAAGGACTCCTGTGAGGGTGGCTTCTTAGATTTGTCCCAACAACTTCTAGATCCGACTGCCTGTCATCTGAAGACTGTCAAAAGACTCTTCTGTAGGTGGACACTGGAACTCTGTCAAGACCAAAGAAAAAACTGCTCCGGTGGGAGGATTCCTGCTGCATCTTCGTCCCTGTGCTTCTTCAAGGTCTGCAACTCCATGTCCATGCATCCTTCAAGTCGCCAAGGACTCAGCCGGCATCACAGCCAGAAGGAATCTCCCTTGGAGTGAAGGAGTCACTTCCCTGCATCCGCAGACTCCTCTGTGTCGATGACCGGTTTGCAAATCCTGCTGTCCCATGGACATTGCATGATTCTGCAACACAGGTGGTGGTCTGTTGGTTCTCCAGAGGCCTGACCAGTCTTCACTGCAACTTGGGCGACTGTAACCCCTCTACAGCAGACGTGAACCGCCTTCCTGTGCAGAGTATCTGTTTGCCATTACCAAGGCTTGTTGGCTCTCTTAACAAAAGATCTTCAAGCTCCAAGAAGCCCCAGCCTGCAGCATTGCACAGCTCCAAGAACGATGTCCTGCCTGCATCCTCTGCATCGTAGGCCTGCATCTCCTGTGTGCTATTGAGGCTTCCCTGCGACTCCGTGTGCCTGCTGCCAGAGGGTCCTCGAGGGGGCTCCAGTGATTCCTTCTGGCTCTCCTGCATGCTGAGGGCCAGCCCTGACTGACCCTTCCTGGGTTATTCCCACAGACCTTGCTGGTCTTCAACACAGCATGTTATTCTGCTACACATTTTTTGTGCTTGCCAAGGCTTGTTGGTGGTCCTGCCGGCCACTGACCTTCCTGCTCTCATCAAGCGGCATGTGACAGCTTGTGGATGGCTTCTGTGTTCCTGCATTGTCACCTGGGCTCCACTGCTGCTGCTTCAACGTCACCGTGCTACAGCAGTAACCTCCTACAAGAGCTGGTATTGTGTTCCTGTGCCTCCTGGTCACCTGCGGGTGGTTTGGACTTTGTCCCCTCTGCTTTCAGGTACTTCCCATCTGGATCTCATGTTCTGTTTCCACCGGCCTGGTCCACGAGACTCTGTACCTGCTGATCTTCCACGAACCACCATTGGCTTCTACGGGTGGTTCCAACATCACTTCATCCCTATGCACCTGGGTGGAGTGGCCCTCCAACCTTTCTTGATCCAAGGGGTTCCTTCAGGGTGCTTTGGGAAGGGTCAGAGAACTGTAAAATTCCAACCACAACTTACCCTGTGTTATCCTATGGACATTTGTTCCGGTGTAACCACTGTGCACACAGGCGCCTTGGGGTCAATGGCTACTCACCTTGAGTGGTTCTGTGTTTCCCCTGGGGTCCTCCATCCTTGGGTACTAGTCCCATTTTGGTACTTACCTCACATCCCACTATTTTAGTATGTGGTTTGGCCCCCCAGTTGGGCCATTTGTGTCTTTATATGCTACTTACCAGTTTCTAAAGTATTTCTTGTGTGTAATTGATATCTCCGGGTAGGAGATATACCAAGTTAGTGTCTAGTGTATAGTAATAAATGCAACGTATTTTTTTTTATACTTACCTGGTGTGGTTCTTTCTTGTGTGAAAAGCTTACTGACTGACTATAATGGTAAATGGACTTGCCTTACATCCCTCCTGAATAAGCCTTAGCTGCTAACCCACAGCTACCTCTTGAGAGGTCTGGTTTTCAGGGACCTAATCACTATCACTAAGGGTTTCCTGAACTCAGTGCACAGTGCCTCCCCATAGGTGGACACTATATACTGAGCCAGCCTCCTACATATGTCGTCTACTGGCAGCTCCCACTGTCTAAGCATTTTCTGTCTTACCACAGGATGATCCTTCAAGTGATAACTGCATTCAAGGAACATGTACAATATGCCCCTAATTTAAATAGGGTCTTGAGGGAAAGCTTTGTATTTGCATTCAACCCATGTAGTTAAAGACAGTCTTAACTGGACAAACAAAGTTACTTTACTGATTTAACCACTTTGATAAGCACAGGCAGATGATGATTATTTTTCAGCTCTACCAAGTCTGAATAAGCAAGTCACCTTCCTACACCTCCATAGCTTCATAGAAGCAAGCTTTTTCAATGACTGCATTTTACGCAGACATTCTGTAGCGCATGATTTAATGGAGATGAGAGGCCTTTTCTTGGAGATGGTCAATGGTTATTGGGTAGTATCCAAAGTGTGGACTGTCATTTACCACTGGTGTCTCAGGCCACAAAATGAATGGAATCCAATTGGATAAAAAGGTCACTTCCTTTGGGCTCTTGTCTCAAGGAAGCGAGGATAAGCAACTGTGCTGTATAAAATCTATCAGGTCAAACATGGAGCTGCTCATTGTTTTTGTTTATCATCAGGGCAAGGCTGAATAGGAGACAAATTATTGTCCCTTTAGCTATTGCCCCCTTAAAACAATTTATAAGGTGAATGACAGTGATTTGATAGTCCAGGACACAAGTCTTTTTACCTCTACTATGTGAGAAGATTGCCTGCTGGTTCTTCATGGTAAATGTCATTCATTCCCCATAAATGTGATCCTTTGTCTTGATTGTGAGCGGTTTTCATCCCAATTGATTGGATTCTAGCCCTTGTCATCAAATGTTGATTCCATCTGATAAATGATCCATGAATCATCCTCATACAACCCAACTCCCTTAATGCTGTGGATTTTAGTTCCCCTCATGCTGGTCATCCTGATCTGTGTCCATAGGGACATTTAGTATGCTGTGGCTCGGCTGATGGAGTGGCAGATTGTGCCGCCTCATCTCTTGGAGAATATTGAGTGATGAGTATATCTAGGTGTATTGGACTATCCTTCGATCATTCACAACTTCCTGAGTGGAGGACATAGGTTCTAAAGAAATAACTTCTCCAAAATTTGTTTTCTTTAAAGCTGGTGCTACCTTGTTTTGCAAAAAGAGTCTGAGGGTCTCATTACATGTCAGTAAATATGGTGAGGTAGTTACTACACGTGGTATTTACCAGATGTGGTAAATACCTCTTATTCTGGGTTCTCAATAGTAAAATGACCCATAACATGCTGAATTTGTTTTTAACACACCAAATTCTGTATGTTTTGCCATTTTTCCAGGTCTTTTCCCAATAAATGTTGGTATGTTTGTCCCACTAGAATCGACCTGCATGGAAAGGCTGGCTGACGCCAGCATTGTAATCTGGCGGGCGGTGCCTGCTAGGCACCGCCACCATTTCCCCGGTCCTTTCCGCTACGCCAGGCAATTGTAACGATTGCCTGTGGCGGAAGCATGGTGGGCGGTCTTTGCACCCGCCACGCTTGCGGAAGGATTCCCTCCGCCATCCTAATGTGGCGGGGGGAAATAGGCATTCAGATGGCGGAGGGCCCGCCACCACACGGCTGGCGGTGGCGGGCCTTCTGCCATCCTAATGAGCCCCTTAGTCCTTAACTTGTAATGAGGGCCTGAATGGGTACCACTGCTTTGTGTTTGCTTTGTTCGCCCTAAGTTGGCAGGGTATGCCCAGACGTGAGTCCCTTGCTCACTTTGCCACTGGATTCAAGCTAGCTTGGCTGATGAGGGCTGTTAGCCCGAAACCGGTCCCAGGTTGCTTGATTCCGGTCCAGGGAAGTCATGGCTTGGCAGTTCGGTGTGGACTGTTCCCATGAGGTACAGGGTCAAGACTGATTTGCATATAGCTGTGTCTGAACTGGGGTGGCAAAGTGAGCTAAAGAATGATGATGGATTCAACCCAGATCTGTGACTGGGGGTGAGTGTTTGAAAAGTTTCAGCACTCCGTCCATCATCTCCTTGTGTTTGCTTGGTATGCCCTAAGTTGGCAGGGTATGCCCAGACGTGGGTCCCTTGCTCACTTTGCCACTGGATTCAAGCTAGCCTGGCTGATGAGGGCTGTTAGCCCAAAACTGGTCCCAGGATGCTTGATTCCGGTCCAGGGAAGACATGGCTTGGCAGTTCGGTCTGGACTATTCCCATGAGGCACAGGGTCAAGACTAATTTGCATATAGCTGTGTCTGAACTGGGGTGGCAAAGTGAGCTAAAGAATGATGATGGATTCAACCCAGATCTGTGACTGGGGGTGAGTGTTTGAAAAGTTTCAGCACTCCGTCCATCATCTTCTAGTGTTTGCTTTGTTCGCCCTAAGTTGGCAGCGTATGCCCAGACGTGGGTCCCTTGCTCACTTTGCCACTAGATTCAAGCTAGCCTAGCTGATGAGGGCTGTTAGCCCGAAACCGGTCCCAGGATGCTTGATTCCGGTCCAGGGAAGACATGGCTTGGCAGTTCGGTCTGGACTGTTCCCATGAGGCACAGGGTCAAGACTGATTTGCATATAGCTGTGTCTGAACTGGGGTGGCAAAGTGAGCTAAAGAATGATGATGGATTCAACCCAGATCTGTGACTGGGGGTGAGTGTTTGAAAAGTTTCAGCACTCCGTCCATCATTTCCTTGTGTTTGCTTTGTACGCCCTAAGTTGGCAGGGTATGCCCAGACGTGGGTCCCTTGCTCACTTTGCCACTGGATTCAAGCTAGCCTGGCTGATGAGGGCTGTTAGCCCAAAACCGGTCCCAGGATGCTTGATTCCGGTCCAGGGAAGACATGGCTTGGCAGTTCGGTCTGGACTATTCCCATGAGGCACAGGGTCAAGACTAATTTGCATATAGCTGTGTCTGAACTGGGGTGGCAAAGTGAGCTAAAGAATGATGATGGATTCAACCCAGATCTGTGACTGGGGGTGAGTGTTTGAAAAGTTTCAGCACTCCGTCCATCATCTCCTTGTGTTTGCACTGCTTTGTGTCACAGCAGTTTTGGGATCAAGCTGTGTAGTTTTGTGTTATTTATTGTTGAGTTAAACCTTCGGGGGCTCAAGCCTCCTGATTAATAGCCTTATTAATGGCCAGTCTCCTGCCTATGGAAACTGGTTTGTTGCAGAAAAAGTGAGAATAAACACATTTGCTCATGCAGATGTGTCACACAATTATGTGACTAGAGAGAGCCAGGTCAATTGCACCAATCCACATCCAAATCATTAAAAGTGTACGGAAATATACGTTCACCCATTGCTTTGGTGTGTCCCTCCCTTGCAATCATGCATCCTTCTAGGACAGCGGTTTTACATTGAGGAAACAAGTTTATCCATTTTCTTAAACACTAATAAATCCCTTCTCCCACTTCTGAAGTTATTCATATGACTAGAATCTACATGCATGCTAGAAGGTAAAAGTTGCAAATGCTGCCAATTCTGCTTAGAGCCAATGTATTAATAATGCTTGTCTCAAAACGGTTATGAGAAAAGTAAAATTCTTTGTATTTTACTGACGAACTTTACACAGCTGGACCGACTAGTCAAATATTAATTTCACTTGCTGTCCAAGCATCAATGCACTGTGGGTTTCAGGGTGGCATAGGAATGAACCAACCATTCGCTTTATCTACTGCATCAAGCACAGCAGAATGAAAAACAAAGGTGTCATGTAAAGATACACCAGGTGTCATGAGAAATCTTTAACGTTACCAAGTCATCTTGCCAGAAGTATGTGCTATTTTAGTAGAGCTCCATAATATTTCTTAACTAGACAATTTTGTGTCTTTTCTTTATTTTTATCAAATTTAAAATTCCACCTGTCTCACCTGCAATGATCGATACCTGATAAAGAGCATGCCTGAACTCAGCACCGTGCCCACAGGCACTGAACATGGCTTGTACAAAATACAAGACTGGACCACACCAAGGTTTGAGCGTCAGGGGGTGTTTTAGAATCCTCAGAAGTACAAGGCATCCCGACAAATTGCACAGCTCTACTACTGAGCCAGACCTGGTCCTTCCAGTGAAGCTTGATTTTCACTGTGCCTGAAATTAGAAAAAACAGTGGAAGAGTTACAACTGGAATGGTCTCCTCCCAGTGACAGTGAAACTTCTCTCATGCGCCTGGGGATTGGAGATGATCCTACGGACAAAGGAAAATGGATAAAGGTACCTGGGGGCATATTAGCAAGGGCCTTATCGCCGCTTTAGCTGAACTTTTTGCCGCTAAAGCGGCGATATTTCTATCGCCCTATTAGCAAGCTGTCGCTAACAGCTGTTAGCAACAGCTTTATGGCGAAAGCGACCGTTTTGATGCCGCTTTGCATGTCAGCGATATATATCGCTAATGGCATGCAAAGTAGGCGTTCCCAACTAAAAGCGACTGAAAACAGTCGCAAACACAATTTCTCCCTATTGGCAATGCCCGCGAAGCGATAAAAAAACTCGCGCTAACCGCGATTATCGCTGGAATCTAACACCTGCTAAAAACCTGACTTAACCATTCAAGTCAATGGGAGGTGGATTGTAAGGTTAAGTCCTCACCTGCCTATTAGCAAGCTTTTCATTAGCGCGTTGAATTTATCGCTGGATTTCTCATGCTATTGCTGGGTTTCGCCGCTATCGCTGGATTTTTTAGCGCCTTGGAGATAAGCGTTGATAATAGCGCGTTATCTCCGCGATGAAATCCAGCGATAGCCGGTGATAAAAAAAACTGCGCTAAGCGCGCTTTGCGATAATTATCGCAATTCCTTGGTAATATCCCCCCTAGTGCTGCTGCAGAGAAGGAGCCAGTTAAAAAAAACTAATTTTGCTCTGGACCTGATCTGAGCTTATGAGTATTCCTTCTGTAACTTTAGCCCGTAAACTCATGTCTGAGGATCCAGTCCTTAAAATTTGGAGACTCAGGAAACTTAAGTTAAAGAACATTTTCAGAAGTTGAGACCGCAAAAAAAATTATCTCTGTAGGACTGTGGCATAGTGACAAGCCAATCCAAAACTTTCAAAACCTCGGCGGTTTCAACGATTCTGGTTCCCCCATTTTGAACTCTTTGACTTGCATGAACAGCCAACATTTATCATTTATTCAGATGCAGTCCCTGGGGAATGCACTCTCAGGCGTACCTTTGTGTGGGTTTCCACTCACCACGGACTAGTATATTTTTACTTTCCCGTCGATTCTGAAAAAAAAACAGTCTTAGGTTTTGCTGTACATTTTTATCTACATGTTCGCAATTCTTCTGCTATTTTACTTATTTTAGTAATGATTGTACAGGTACCAAATGCAATTCCCTTAAGAAGGTCTTGCTCCTTTAGCCAAACTACCAAGAGCGAGCTGGGGGGTCCCAAGGCATTGCAAGGTCACATAGAAAAGCTCAGTGGGGGAACAAAAATAGGCTTCTGAGCCTATCACACATGTGAGCTAAAGCAAACAGTTATACACAGAAAGGCTACAAACCTATTTTTTCATATAAAAATGTTTAGCTTTATTATTCACAAAAATATTTTGTAATTAGTAAATCTGTTTACCCGTTCATTTATTTTGAGCATTAAAAAACCTGAAAGAATATACTTTTTAGTGATGTATTTTATATATAATTTTATCCACTTGGCTAAACTGAGCCACTTTTGAAAATAGTTACTTTTAGACAACGGATCTGTTTGCTTGTACATCTGAAACAATGCATGGGAAAAGGTCATCTCGGCATTTTATTGCAGTGGTAGAAAAATGTTCTCAAACACTTTTGCTTTGTTTAATAAATGGTGTGGAAGCGACTTAGAAATCATATGATGATTATCCTAACTATTGTTTTTTTTTTTTTGAGTGGGAGCTTTGAAGCGTCAATATACTGCAAAGATTGATTGAATTACATGACCAGGGCTGATAAAATATAAAATATATTGTAAAATAAATTACTTTTTGCATGAACCATTAGATATCTGACAAGCAGGTCAGTATCATGTGACATTCCTTATAAAGCTTACTAAAAATTGCATTTTGCATTTTCTGTTTATGATTGCCAGTGTTGATGGCTAAACATCCAGAATTGTTTCAAGGTGTAATGGACATGGGACCTCTTAGTGGCGATGCAGTGGCTGCCCATGATATGGTCTTTGGTCATGCCCAGTCAAAAATTGCCCAGACTAATTTATCTACTACTATGTTGGCGAAAAAAGCAGCTGTACTGGTGTCTATGAAATTTCAATACTTCATCTGTGGGATATTATTTCATGACCTGTGGACTGGGGGCGCAGAAGATGTAAACTTGATACTGAGGGACTTAACTCTAAATTGTGGTAAGTGGGAGTGCATAGGCCTTGATACCACAAATCTCGCACCCAACACCAAGCATCTCCTGCCCAACAGGGCAGTGGAAGTGGGGTAGTGATTGTCGGGTCCCATAGTTCTCCCTGGGCCCATCTGTGTTGCATCCTATCTGGAAAACCAGAGCGTTTGTGGCTGAAGAGAACAGCTCTTAGCTCAGCCTGGATCTCCTGTCCTGCTGTAAGTGTCTCTGACTGACACTTTATTTATTGCTGTGGTAAGAATTTTACATAAAAAAGTGTTTTTTGGATTGTTTCACTTTGACACCGTGGATTATATCACTGCACTGAGTGGCATTTATTAGAATTAGTGAACCTCACCTGTTCTGCATTTTTTTAATGACCCAAGAGGCAAGTCAGTTGTTTTGTTTCGCCTTTACTATATTTTAATAGATGGAGCAAGAGTATGACATATTAAACCATACATAAGAAAGATTTTTTGTACAGTGTGCATGCCTAACTGAAATATGTTAAGGTGCTCTCAGGTATGATGATCAAGGAAAAGGAGGCAGAGTGAAGAAAAATAATTGCCTAGGGCCACACTGTTATGCCATTCTTGGAAGCCAGAATTCAAAAAAGGTTACCTGATTAGACATTGCACATTTCAGACCCTGGATGAGCATGTCAGTCTTTCCCCCTCTGGTCCTGATGACAATTTTATTAGTGACCTAAGAGACAAGCCAGATGTCTTGTGCCGCCTCTACAAGGCCTTTACTGGCGTTATAGATGAAGCAACATTATAGGCTATTAAACAATATACAATGGAGTTATTATTATACAGTGCACATCCTGAACTGAATTCTTTCAAGGTGCTCTCAAATAAGATGTTCACAGAAAAGGAGGTGGAGGGAAGAAACGTAATAGCCACGGGTCACATAATAAAGTCAAGCTGGGAAGCTGTGAGTGAAACCAAGGCCTGTGTACCAGGCACTGGGTCCAACAAACGCTTCTGACTGGCATGTGTCATGGGACCAAAGACGAACTGGAAAAAGTGATGCCTTACTCCCCTTTGAGCGACGTAACTGACATACTGTCAATCCACACACAGGCTATGGAGGGCCCTTTTAAATCCTTGCTAAGCGCCCACGAGGAGGAGCCCCGTGGCGCGTGCCAGATGACGCCTGCTACGTCAGCCCTATCATGTGAGAACCGCGTAAGAAGGGGGGAGGAGAACCCGTTGAGAGAAGAGGAAGTACAGGCGAAGATCGAGGAATACGAGGGGAAGAAGCCCACACCAATACCTTGGACGAGACCTCGGACGTCGGCGAAAGAAGAAGCCAGGACCCACGTCCAGGACGGCAATGAGACGCCAGGAGGCCAACGAGACCACGCACCGCCCCCCCACTCTCCAGGAGGAGCGTGGCTGGACAAGGTACGGTCCAGGCTACGGGGCTTCTCAGGGCACTGGCCGGGGAAGGGAACATCATAGAGGGAGGGCACCGTAATTCTACCTGACTGCTTTACACATGGTACTGGTAATTGGTGATACTCCCTCACGTCCCCTACCCTGAGTCTAAGAAGGACTTCCAGTCCTTCCTACTGAACCAAGTTTGTTTTTGTTTTCTTTATCCCTCACACTCCGGGACAACGGTGGAAGTGGGTGTACTCGGCGTGCATCTTTAGATCCTCGGTGAAGCCGGGAGTGCTCCCTTAACCAGGACTCAACGTCTAGTTCAACTGACTGTTGCATACATTGTATGTTCCTAATAAACAGGGAGAAAAGCAAAGAAACTGGTCTCTATAGTATCCTTTGCCTATCCTCAGCCGAATTACATCTACTCAAGTGGGACCTGTGACAGCATGTTATGCAAGTGCTTTCAAGAACCATTTTCATAGAACAAGGACATCTTGGGCAGAAACAGTGCAAGCTTTCCATCTTTAGAAGACAGGTACAGCTAGAGTAGCATCAGGACAAGTTTTTCTCAGGACAGGTACAAATTGGGCAGCAGCAGTGCAAGCGTTACATCCTCACAGAAGATGGACAGCGGTACCAAACCAAGCTTCCCTCTCTCACAGCAGGCAATACGTGCAATCTTTCATCTCCAGGAGAACAGATCCAGAAGGTCAGGATAGTACTCATTTTCATCTCTCACAGAGCATGTACAGTTAAGGCATAACTGACATGTGGGTTACAAATAGTTTTCTGGAGTTGGTGCTTAAGTCATTGAGATGAATGTATAGATGGATGAGCTAGTCAATATGCCAGTTTTTACCCCATTCTTTCTTAGGTGATATTCCAAGTCAGCATCTAGAAAATCCTGCTGTTGGAGATCTGCTGTTTGTGTTGTTTCCTTGGTGTTCCATGTATGGAGAAGTAGCCATCACCTAGTAAATCATTGTTATTCGGGGTAGCCTCACCATACCATAACTATGCTTTAAAAAGGCAGACAGGTGCCAACCTCTTCGAAAAGATTTTGAAAATGATTGCACCACGTGCTGTGCAATCCCAGACTCAGTGCTGCACCTGTTCAAAATGTTGAGGGCCACCATTGCTCTGGGATCCCTTCACACCCTAAATGCACCAATGAAAGTAATAGCCATTTTTAGCAAAGGGCTTAAAATATCACTGCTCATGTCCATGGGCTTTTGCAGTGAGTGACTATTCTGTCATAAGCAATAAAAGACATGATCATGTGAAGCAGGCCAAAATTGACCAAATAAAGTAAATTGCATATATGCATGCTAAAATTAAATACAGGCAGCTCAGCAATGGCATCTGTGCAGGAGCCGAGAATGTGGTTACATTATTGTAAAATTTATTTTTGCCCCTTTGCACACATAGTTCTACATACTAATACGTTTGTTTTCACACTTCTTAGATGTTGCTGTCCGGCATTAGTATCCTCCTTATGGGAAACTGGGACCTACGAACGGGTTTTCCACTTGCTTAGTTGAATTAAGTTTCTTTCTTGGACAACAGATGCTTCAAGGTTGGAAGTATGGAGTCGAAGGAGTTTGGGGGGAGGGACTGTTGTTTTGATTTGGAATGTTGTTACAGGTTTTCTGTTTAAGCACCCACCGCAAGTGTCACCCACCACAGATGTTCTCATTTACATGTTAGGCTGCATAGAACTGCTTATTGTCCTATCCCCATGTCCGTGAGACCCTGGAAAGACCCACCAATGCATGGTAGCTGATGGATTAAGATTGTGCCGACTTTGTGAAGAGGAACTTCAGGTCTTCTTTAAAATAAGCTGTGGGTCAGTGTCCTCAGCTGGGACCCTGAGGGCGGCTAGCAAACCTACCTTGAGGGGTCTGCTTAAGGGATATGTGTGGAGAAAGGAGTTAATTCAGCTGCCGCAGGGCACGGAGTTGGAGGCTTAAATCATTGCCTTGGAGTGGCGGGCTCGTGGTTGGGCCCCGAGAGCCGCCGAGAGCCAGCGGGTGCTGGCAAGATCCAGGCTGTGACAGGTCTCTCTGGAAGAGGCAAAACAGTGCTGGAGAGCATTGACCCAACAGGTTTATGAATATGGGGATAAGTCCAGTAAACTGCTTTATTGGCAGGCGACATGCAATGTCTCCAACAGGATAGTACCAGACATTCTGGACTCCTCTTGGACACTCTGTAAGGATTTGCCTGCGATTGCACAGGTCTTTGCAGCTTATTATCAAAGCCTCTATGAGGTGCTCCCCGCATCTCCACAAGAGGTCGATTCTCCATTGATTCAGGATATCCTGTTGCCTTCCATTCCCAATTCTTTGGCTCAGAAACTCGAGCAGCCTTTTATGGCAGAAGAGATAGGCTTGGCTCGCTGATCTACTGCAGGGCAAAACCCCATCTAGGCCCTGCCCTGAGTGTAGGCTCCACTGATCCCATTTGTCACATGCTGGATTGGCCTGTTCCGCTATGGGGCCAATGACTCCTTTTACTTTTCTTGAGCCGTGGATCTATGCTACCATAGTAATGATGTTTTTTTTTGTTCCTTGTTTTCAGTGGAATTTTTGTCTGCAATAAGCTATCTATATAAGGAAGCGGGAGGTTAGTTGTGAAGTGAGTAGTAATCTCGCTTCTTTGATTGTTTTCCGTGACATTGGGAAACAGGTCGATTTCTGCCAGCATACTATCCGGAGGGCTTCCAGGTGAAATTTCTATTATGGTACAATTTCCTGGCTGCTGAGGTACCTAGTTATGTCTACTTTTGAATCCTGGAGACAGGGTTATGAGAGATATTATATCTGCTGTGGAAGTTATTGTAACCCCTGGACTTCCGTTCCGACTTTCTTTAGCACCCAGTTTCATAATGGAGAAGGTTGTATATGAGTACTTTGATTGAGGGGTTTGTCTGTGGAAGTAGTCGACTATTGTAGTTTTCTTAACTGATCCTAGGATGCCACCATTGATGCTGAAGTTGCCCTTAATTGTGGTCTTATCATCCTTTTCTATGGGTGCTATGGGTATTGATGTTGGCGCTGCCGTTGGGGGGCTGTAGCCATGTGCACAGGCTACTTCTTTCATGGATTGGTTTGCGTCAAGAGCTCTATCAAGAGCCACCAAGGTTAGTGTTACTGCCTCATTGGATTTGATCTTGTTGCATTGAAATTGAGAAGTTTATGGATCTTCCTCGGTAGCCATAGAGACCTCAATTAGATCAATCAATTTCTTTCCAGGTCTTTGGTTTTTGATTCCTTATTTTTGCCATGGCATTAGCACGTCGTTGGTGGAATAGTCTGTGTGATAGTTTCCACCCCTGAAGGAAAGGGTTTACTCTCCTAATTACGCCCTGCTTTGACGCCTTGGCTACCCTGTAGCGGGAACAGCTCTACAGGGTGAGCTGAGCTTCAGGCGAAGGCATCCAATCTTGCGGGGGATCGTATAACAAACTCTAAGACCCCTGCATTGGGGGAGAGACTACCACGCTTCTGCTTTCTCCTGTCTTCTCTCCTTTTTTTCTCTCCTTTGTCCAAGGGAAGATGCACCAAGAATGCATCAGGGGGCCCTGCGGAGGGGTATATTTCTCAGGTGTCTCAGGTGTCTCTGGTCCTGGGCTTATGGACTTGTAGGGCTTGTGGGTCTTTAGTCCGGCTTTAATCTGTGGTCCTTATTTGATGGATTGCTGCTATTTCTTTCTTCTCTTTTGCCTGGTCAGAGTGAGTCGAGTGGGCTGGGCAGGGTAAAAGAGGCAGGATTACACCAAATCCACCAGCAAGCCACACCCAGACATAGCCGGGCAACTTCCGTCGGTGGTTGGGCTCACACTCTGCGGGGCTGGGTACAGTCCCCCTTCGCCTGCCAGACCCCACAACTTGCCCTCTCGTTGCTCCTAGCCTCAGAGTGCTAGAGGGTCCCTCCAGGTAAAGCAATGTGCGACATGCCCCCTCGCTACTTGCCTTTTGTCTGGGATGTCTCTGGGATGCTGCTCCTGGGCTAGGGAGAGAGAAGCCGTGGCAAGGGGGTGGGCTGGATAGGAGGAGGGGGGACGATGGGCTGTGTAGCCCCCCCTGCTCAGGTATGCAACTGCAGGTGCCCTCCGGATTGCACTCCAGGCCACATGAACTTACTTGGTGAGGGGAATGTGCACCGCTCGCTGTCCGTCTCTCCCCCTGCCACTGCCTCTGCTGCAATGGCCTTAGCAGAGCCTCAGCTGAGCCGTGTCAGCCAAGACGGCCCCTCCCTGCAGATTCACCAGGGCAGCCATACTCTGGCACTCTGGGATCAGGGGCCCCTCCCCCCATAGACACCTCCCGGTGGACCCACCAGCTCAGCTTTTCGGGTCCCGATACGGGTCGGGGTTGGGCATCGCACTGGGCCTGTGGGGTGAGATGTGGTGAAGTGCTGCCACGCTCCTGTCAGCTCCGATCAGCTGCGTAGCCACAGTGCAGTCACAGCCACAACCACGACGGAGACAGGAAGCAGCCCACAACAGAACCGAAAACAGCCCTTGTACTTGTCAATGACTCCTAAACTGCAGAACCAGAGCTCTTGATTTTCTCAGTCTCACACATAGTAGCTCATCCAGTCCAAGAATTTTCTTTGCCCCTCCAGTCCAGGAATTTTCTTTGGAGTTTAAAACATACCCTCTTTTTCAACTTTATAATGTTTCGTGGGGTGTTAATTCGGAGTCAACTTAGGTAGAACATCTGGTCCGCAGCATGGAAATGCTGACTGCTGAGGCTCTTTGATCTACAGTCGGGCAAGACCTCTGGCCCTGCTGGGTTCCCCATTGAGTTTTTTAAATGCTATTTCACCCATCTGATAACCTACCTGTTGGCCCTCTAAACTGAAGCATCAAAGAGCGGATCTTTTCCCCTGACCTGGATAATGCCAACATCATGGTAATACTGAAGGTGGGCCAAATCCCGTACCAATGCTCTTCATACAGAGTGATTTCCCTCATCAATGTTGACATTAATCTAATTGCGAAGGTCCTTGAGAATAGGTTGGGTCGGGTGCTGCATTTTATAATCCACCCAGACCAATGTGGCTTCATGCCTGACAGGAATACCCGTCATTGCATAAGGAGAGTGCAGCTAGCCCGCTCTCAGTCGAGCCATTTTGGGAGGCTCCTTACCTCTCCTCCTCATTGATTTACAAAAGGCATTCAACATGGTTTCATAGACGTTTCTGGAGGGTGGACTGCAGTGGGCTGACTTCAGGTCCTCCCTCTGCAGACTTGTGAATCTCCTATACAATGCCCCTATTGCCCAGGTCTGTGTAAATGGAGCCCTTTCCCCGCCCTTACCCATCCACAGGGGCACTCATCAGGGATGCACTCTGTCCCCCTTATTGTTTGCTCTTGCAATAGGACCCCTGGCACCCTGCTTAGTTGCACTGCTTGTGTTTGGGAATGGCAGTAGGAGGGAGACGTTGAGGGTCGCATCACCCTCTAATCGGATGATATTCTGCTCTATCTCAGCCCCCCTCAGTCTTGGGACCCCAGATTCCTTGAAATCCCCCATCTTTATGAGGAGGCTGTAGTATCTCCATTCCTATGCCATGCATTTTCAGGTGTGTTGTATCTTCATTCCTATGCCATGCATTCTCTCCACAGTATATGTCCCCGCCTGCTCAGCCACTGTGAGGCAATAGAGTGCTGATGTGTGCATGGTTTGAGAGAGTGTCAGCTAGAATGCATGGGCTGAGCAGCAAGGATGCTGCTCCCAGTGGGGCTACCTTCATACCATCTTTACCTGTAACCTGAGACTCCTATCTTAAGAAAAAATCTTATCTTGTTTCACCTTACTACTGGCTACCCTGCATCTTCAATAACCACAGAGGCCTCTGGTCTGCAGATTAATATGCACATGTTGCTACTGGTGCCGGTTGCGGGGGATGCTACTGGCCATACCTGGTGCCCCACAGTACCAGTAGGTTGTCTCTACTTTAAGGGGCATATTCTCAAGGACTCATCGCCGAGTTAGCGGCACTTTATCGCAGCCAAAGTGGTGATAGATTTATCGCACCATTCACAAGCAGGTGCTAACAGCCGATATCGCCAGTTTTCCTGTGATAGCAGCTGCAAAAAACATCGCCACGTATGACGCCGGCAACTAACGCTAATGAGATGCAGAGTAGGCGTTCCTGTGCAAAAAGCCGCGAAAACACCACTTCGCAATATTCTCTACGACCAGCCAGATCGGTGGTAAGATCCCAAAACAGGCGATAAGGCGCGTTAGCAGCAGGGATTTAACACCTGCTCTTACCTGGTGTTAAGTCGGACGACAACCTGCACCACAAAAGGGAGGCCAGACCAGAGCCACACCTGAAGAACAACAGATGCCATGGAGCTACTGAACATGCAGCTCGGAGCCCCAAGAGGGCCACAATACCCACCGCCACCACACCCAGGCCAGCCACCCCCCCCCGGATCCTCCCTGCCACCCCCTCCCTCCCGGACTACCACAGAGGCAGCGCAGACAAAGACAGCGGACCTACAGAAAACGCACCAGCCCCACAGACTCAACACCAGAGGATGTCATTGCCCACTACAGGCTCAAAAGGACAACCATCCTCCGCATCCTGACCATCATTGCCCACAGGCTGACGGTACCAACACAGCGGACAACCAACATCCCTCCGCAGACAAAGCTGCTGGCTGTGCTGCACCTGTTGACCTCCAGTACCTTCCAACCAACAACTGCCAGAGTCAGAGGAGTCTCACAGCCACCCCTATCCAAGTTCCTCACACCTGTCTAGGATGCCATCATCAGCTTGGTACCCCAGCACCTTTACTCCCCACACACTGCGCAGGAACAGCTGGAGACCAAGCAAGGCTTCCACGACATAGCTGGCTTCCCGCACGTGTTGGGGGCAATCGACTGCACACATGTACTCCTCGTGCCCCCTGCCGCCACTGCACACAATTACCGCAACAGGAAGCACATGCATTCCATCAATGTGCAGGCAATAGTGGACCACCTGGGACTCTTCACCAATGTCGTCGCCAACTACCCAGGCAGTGTGCATTTCTTCATCTTCCGACAGTCCATCATCAACCAGCGCTTTCATTGTGGCACCCATGGGAATGCATTGCTCATTGGTAAGTACCAAATGAACACACCACACACCTCAACTCCACAGTCATGCAACTCACGACTCTGGGAATGCACACGTTACAAACCCACATACAACATGCCAAACAACATGCCCACGTACCACACACGACAGCACAACTTACTGTGGTAACCTGGGCCAGCCATGTACAAAAGCCATCAACGGCATGGCACCTCAGCCACACAATAGCAGAATGTGGGGAGAGGTGGGAACCAGGCATGTGTGAAGGAGGCAAGTGACCCATGAATGAGAATGTACACAATGCCAAGTGTGGCGTGGATGTGCTGGCCGGACTGCAGTCAGCAGACCACAGACATGTCCATGTCGACATATACTGTTGGTGTCTGGAGTGTAGTGGACAGTGGATGCAACCAGATTACCCTAGGCAGTGGGGAAGATCACGGAAATGTAGCTCGTTACGTCCCCCCCTGTAAGCGTGAGCCAGCGTAGGGGTGTGAAGAAAAAGCACGTTGCGCTGGGTGTGGTTCTCTTCTGGAATGGCCAACGTGTCTGCCAGGGCGGCGCCTCTCAGCCCGCCTGCTGCACCCGAGGCCGCTGGTCCCCAGACCCGTCTTGGCCGCCCCTGCGCAACCAGGCCTCACTGCTCACCTGCCGACACCGCTGTGTGTCAAAGAGGACCCACCACGTGCCGGTGCAAGCTCCAAGCCCAAGGCCCGCGACCTTGACAGCCTCTTCAGACCATCACGGCCTCCGCGACACAGGCCCCCAGCACTCCTTTCTCGTTGACGTACTCCACCGCTGCCTCCGGCCTACACTGCGGTCCAGTAGGTCACACATTTGGAACTGAGTCTTGATTATTCAATGGCCGAGTTCATATCATTGTATGCAAGGAGAGGAGTAAGAGGAAGACGCTGTTCAGTCCGGAGGGAAAAAGGATCATCGTCATGGAGGTGATCGAACAGTACCAACAACTGCTCTGGTGCCACTAACTCTGTGCATCGCAAGCCAACGACACGTGGCTGTGGGCCCCTGCTGACCGCTGCCTCCAGCCTACACTGTGGTCAAGTAGGTCACACATTTGGAACTGAGTCTTGATTTATTTATGGCAGAGTTTATACCATTGTACAGGCCCCATCGCAGACTGCATCCCCTTTCAGCTCTGGTGCCACTAACTCTGTGCCACGAAATTCATGGACACTCTCTGGTTGAACTTTGGTGGCGTCTCAGTCAATGGCCTGGGGGTTGTCTTCATCATCATGTGGCTGGTACCGACTTGGTGTTAAACATGAGTCTGTGGCATTCATCTCCTCCATATTGCCTGTTTCTGCTTGGTTCTGCCCTCTGCATCATGCCCTGGAAGAACACCTTCCACTTTCCCCCGAAACACTCCACGACATTCACCTTCGACGAGAACCCGCTCAGCTCTCGTGGCCCTACCTCAGTGCACTGCAAGTCACTGTCCCGTGGCGGTGTGCCTGTGCCGGCCGCACTGCATCCAGGGCCACTAACTCTGTGCAGCTCAAGTCATGGACCCTGTCTGATTTAATATTGGATGGCCTCTGAGTCGATGGCCTGGGGGTAATCAACGCCATGTGTCTGTGGCCCTGCGCTGACCGCTGCCTCCGGCCTCAACTGTGGTCCACCAGGGCTCACACATCAAATCGAGTCCTGACCTGCCCGGACGACGCATCACAGCTGGCTGCACACGCCACCACCGCCAGATCCACCTCCAACCAACAACTGCCAGAGTCGGAAGAGTCTTACAGCCAGACTACCAGAGTTGCTCACACCTGTCTTGGATGCCATCATCAGCTTGATACCCTGCTCAGCTCTTCAGGTGCCACTAACTCAGTGCACCACAACTCATGGACCCTGTCTGATTGAGTCTTGTGCTGTGTACAGTGGTCGCAACCATGTCACCACATGCAGTGGGTAAGACCTTGGACATGTAGCTTTGTCGTCCCCCCTTAATACGTAAGAGGGGTGGACTGGGCCGGCGTACGCAAGTACAGCGTAGGGGTGTGAATTATTATCCCTGGGCTCTGGGCGTGGTTCATTTCTGGGCTGGACAGGAAACCAACTGATGCGTGTGTCTCTGTTGCAGTGTCTGCGCCACACGACCCACAATCGACAATGTTACAATGTTGCATGCACCCGGAGGGCGGCCGCACACAAAGGGATTGTACAAGGAGCACAAGGCCGCTCGGGCTCCTGGCTCATGCATGCCAACTGTTGTGTGTGTATCGCCATTGGTGCACCATAAGCCTAAGGCCTAGCCTCAATTGCAGCGCGAAAGCCACATCACATTTCAAGAATGCAAGCAGTAGTCAGACTAACATTAGGGATGAAAGCTCCTTTGTCTCAATACATAAGTCGGAAGGACATCTGCACCTCCGACCTTGGTCTTGCATGCGGCAGGCACCCCCTGAGAGAGATACCATGGCAGATGATGACGTCTCCCACACTACGCACAGCGCTAATGAAAGACCAACGTATCCACACCCCACACACAGAAGCTCTTGCTCGAGGTACTCTTGCATGGAATGCCCTTGACACTTACGTACACAACAACCCATACGTCCAAACGTTGCACACCCATACGACTCATTGCTCCGAGCTGTGGCATATCATCCACATAACTGCCGCAGGTCAGAAGAGTGTCGGTTCTTCGAGAGCCACCAACGCAATGGCAGAACATCCCGGGCGCATGCACAAAGCCTGTCACGTGGAACTGTACCGTGACCGAATGCTACCTGTTAGTGTCTGATGCATTGTTCTGCATGTTGTGGCCCTTGTCTTACCCGTACTGACACGCACATGCTAATAAAGTCTACGCAACTCCACTAGTGTTCAACTGTGATGTGTGTTGATTAGAATGACAGATCGTGTGCCTCAATGAGCATTGTCCGTACACAGGGAGGGACTGACTGACTTATTTCACTTAGGGGTGAGTCCCTATTGCCAGCTCCACCTCTGTGAGCCAGACATAGTGGTTGGGATAGTTGCTGATAGACCTGTGCTCTTACGTGTCTTCAGCAACGTGAGTATGGTGTCCATATTCTTGCCATGTGGATCAATGTGATCCATCACTACAGGCTGTGTCCATCCAGTTGAGTGTGAGTAGGTATGCGAAGAGATGTTCTGTTGTCAAATGTGATGGTGGACACTACTTTAGGCCTGCCAACGACTTTGACATCTCATACCCAGCCCTATTTCTAACATTGCATGGGGAAAAGCTGAGAAATTGCGCGATTGTTGTTTCAGAGCAATGAGGCCACAGCTAGTGCACACATTCCCAGTCATCTCACTTCCTATGTGTCACGGTCACACATGCGCATTGCTTTAATTTCCCAGGGTGTACCTTTTTGGGCAATCAATGTCCTTACATTCATCCATACTTTCATACTTGATCGATTATGGACATGATGACACATCTGTGTGAATTTGAATGATTTATTCACATTCGGTGGAGTGTCGGAGCTGGAGCAGTACATGGCCATGCAAACCCCACATTACATTGTAGCCCAGTGGAGCGCCAGCCAGAGTCATTTAGGGATTGACAAGTACATCGGAGGAGGAAGAGTACAGTCCGCAGTCTGATTGCTGTGTCATTGGTAAGCAAACAAGATATGGCAGACCATGTCGAGGTCCAAGGTGTGTTGTAGGGATTCTGCACATACACAGAGCTATGCACAGGATAATAGGACCTCGGAGTATAGTGGTGAACCAACCATGCCCCTTAGTATACACAATCCCAATCCGACTAGCCTTAGCATCTCATTAGCAACGATGCTACCAATGATTAGACAACCCAGAACACGGTCTCTCTCTCTCTCTCTCAGGACTCGCGGGAGCAAGGACACCCTTTCATAACTCACTCATACCTGTCCACAACGTGCGTAATAAGAGACACTGTATAGTTTAAAATGTTTATTTTCACTACCGTGCTCTAAGATACAGTACACGTGCCAGTACTATCAGCATAATGCATAAGGATAAAATAATCAGCATAGATACAATTCCATAGAATACAAACGGGGAAAGCATTTCATAAAGCAGTGGATATAGGGCTAAATGACCATGCCACCCTCCCCGTGCTAGTAGCTAGTTTATTATAAAAACAGAAGACCTCTGGGCATTGTCAGGCGAACCCCCATACCTCAATATCTAGATGCAAGGTTTACATCATCAGACAAGCACAGCTCTTCTCTCTGGAAAGGTTTTTCTCCAAGTGCCTCTAACAGTGAAATCACAATATTAAAAGCACACAAATTTCTCCAGTGCAGCTGTACGTAGTGTTATGTCTAAGTGCGAGGACTGGCCAGATCAGCAAGAACAAGGGACGTTGTTTTTCGACCTTGTACATGTTGTGCAGACGTAACCCAAAGGGAACAGGAGAAAAGGTGAAAGGCAGAAATGCAGACAGTTCTAAAATAGCCGGGCAGAAGCAGAGGCTGGAAAAACAAAGGCACGAAGTAACGTGCGCAAAAAAGGCACCATAGCAGTCAGGCCTAGGCCAACTTAGCAAGGCAGACCATCAGGCCACAAACCACATGACACCCTCCCCTGGTCAGTTCATTGGCGAAGACATAGGATGAAGACAGAGTTCAAATATATGGAGCAGAACAGAAACGTCTGTTTTGGAATAGTCCCCATGAAGGACAATGAATGAGAGAGGAAAAAAAAATAAAAAAATTGCAGAATAAAAAAGTCCAGTGAGGCAGGTCGCTGAAAGTGAAGGCCCCTTTAATCCAACAGAGTGTAAGTGCAGAAAAACGCCACACCTTCCAAGAGGACATCGTTGGAATCGTCGGAAAAAAGCGACGCCACCCAGTCCAATAAATCAAAACTGCAGTCATGTTCCTCGCAAAAGGGAGCAGCGAACAGCATTGCGGGACAACTTGCGTGATACTCAATATAACTTTGTTGTAGGAGATTCTGAGCAGCTGCCCAGATATCCCATTGTGCCAAAATCCCCAGTGCAGCTGCACGCGCCATATAGCCTGCACCGGAACAGTCCCGTTCATGGGCCTCTAAGGGACCCACCAGCAGGACGAAATCCGGTCGAGACAGAGGCGCATTGGAGAGGCAATAATCCAAGGACCACGAGAAAGGACATCGGATGCAGGACATCACAGGTTGCACGCAAGTGAAATACGCAAAGCGAAAGGAAAGTCTATAGGACACACTGAGTGTCGCCAACAGCAGGATGTCAAAGCCGGTGAGGATGCGCTCACGGAGCATCTGGAGTCGACCTGGGTCGAGAAGGGCCCAAGGAAGTGCAGCCATTGCGCAGTAAACAGACCAAAAGCAATACACCAGCCGCTAAGGTGAGGATCAACGGAAAGCCGCCAAAGACGCTGGAAAAAATGGAATGAATAAAAGCCGGTATTACACCAAAGATAGTTTGAAAGGAGGTAACAAGGCCAGAGCCCACAACTTTAAAAAAGTGCACAAGACCTTCGGTGCGTGATGCATTAAAAACACGGTGAATCAGTTCACCGAAATGTTGTGGGAGGTTAGTGTTCAAAAGGGCCTGTATTTCACTGTGGGTACTCGCCACCTGGAGAATGAATGTCTCCCGGGCGGATGTGAGCATAACCTCCTGGTTCAATAATAGTGCCTTTATTCTGCTCAATTTATTGAAATCCACCTTCAAAGTAGGAATGGAAGGCCAAATGGAACTATCTATGATGTCGTGCGGGGAGGAAAAAGCACATTTTTGCAGCAGACAACCCTGTGGTAAACTGTAACAATATAGGGTATGCCGGCCTGCATGCCACATCAGTCCTGATTATTCAGAAGCAGATAGCTACCATTTGCAAGCACAGTGAAAGTAGGGGAAATAGCAGGAGCAGGAATGCCCTTTAAAACACAAGCAAGATTCGGAGCCGAAACGTTACAAGCTCCGTGCAATTTAATGTTTTTGCAAATAAGGGAATGACCCACAGTAGAATCGCATGACTCCCCTGTGAGAAAAACTTCCTTACCGTCCCTAAGGCATTTATACATGAAAGGCAGGGACCAAAGTTCATGCAGGAAGGCACTGCCCAAGGGTTGGAAACGGCCCACAGGATAATGTTTCATGCACGAACTAAATTCAAATAAAGAAAAAGCAAGGCGGTAACCCCATGCACTAGCCACACGGCAGAATCCAATTCCGCCACAGAGAATGGTAAAGGCTCTATTTTTTCAATATGTAACAGAGTGTATGTTGCATCTTTCATGGACATGAATTGCTGTTTGTCAGTTAAATTAAAAGGCAAGAATGAGGCAGAGGTGTTCAAAAAGTGCCAAGGAACTTTACCCATTTTAAGTGTTTGCAAAATCCATGCAAACTGCATCACTGAACGCAACTGATTCTGACCATGATGTAACACAGAGACATCATCTTGTACAATATCAACAACAGAGGAAACAATATTCTCTAACGTGTAAATGCGGGAAGACAGGGTATTAATACTATTGTCAACAACAGCAAGCACCTTTTCCAAATTTGCTTGATCTATTTCCCTTAGACGGGAAGCAGCTTCAATTTGCGAAAGCTTCCAGAGTTCATTATAGGTTTCATAAATGAATCTCTTAGGTCGAGGAGCCACGAGGCCCCAGAACAAAATCGGACAGATCAATGTTGCCTGATAGCAGGGATAAATGCTGTTTCACAGAATCTAATGAAGAGTGCTGCAACCACTGTTTACATAATTTACCAACAGAATATGTTGTAACAGTACGAGAGTCAGAAAACCTCGGGTCTGGCATATCCTGTTTGTAACCAGGAGCTGAGTCATGAAAACGCAGTTGGCAGGCATTTGCCGACGTTGGCCAAGCCAACCAGGGTGACTGAACAAACGTGGAGATATTAAATGAATTGTTCTGAAACAAAGTTGCAAATCTGTAAGGGAAATATTGAATCGCAAGGTCTCGTTGGGAGTGGAAGACAATACAGGAATGGAAGGTGCATTTAATTGTTTGGAAGTAGCCAAACCCCAACATGTTGTTTGATAGATGGTCTGATTCAAAAATAAAATTGGGGCCGGGAAAAGGCAAGCATGATGCAAGGCTTCTATGCCTTGCACCTGCCATGATTTGGTCCCCCAGATAGATTTTAAGTCAATGGTGTCCTGCCAGTATTCATAACCACCCACAGCTAAGGCGTTCAAAAAGGAACCCGAATATAGCAATTTGGTGTGGGTCAACATGACTTTTTGTGTGGATGAAGTGTTTAATTTAAAATAATAGGACCCAGGGTTCGATCTATCAAAGTCTGTAAAGTAAGTAAACTTATTTCTAAGAGTCTGGGAGCTACCTGGCAAAGGGGTTGGACAATGCTCCCATTGGGTGTAGTTAAAAGGACCCCGCTGTGCACTTGGTTTATGGACAAAGTGGTTGCCCCAATGCTGGTAACAATATAAATCGGCATAACTTGCAGAATTCATGTACAAATCTTCAGCATTAAAAGCAGCATAATATTTCAAATCAGTAAATAATGATTCAACTGCATGCACATCCCAATCGTCAGAATGAATATTACTTTTAACGACATCACCCATTGAAACACGGAGGACATTTGGTACATTAATAATCTCGGTCGGTCCATGAATTTGGAAATTTACCGCATCCCATACGATGCCATCAGTGACTGGGTAAGCTGAAATGTTCACAAATGTGTGGTCAAGCTTCATGATGTGAGATGAAGAATGTGGAGCCAAAGTTCCAGCGACACAGTTCACTGCAGAGCGTTCTGGTAAATAGTGACCATTGATGAGTAGAAAAAAAACTGTGACAAAGCCAATGGACATGAACAGAAAAATCAGGAATAGCACCAACCAGATGTATGTCCAGGGGGGAATCAAAAAATTGTCTCCGAACCAGGATACAAAAAAACTGAATTTGGACGGGACAAGTGATGAGGTGGAATCCGAGTCAAAGGAATAACGTGTTGGGCTCAGTGGCGTTGTTGGTTGGTGAGCCACCGACTCGTTGGTGGGGTAGGTATACTCAGTCTCCTCGTTGCAGGGGGAGTCCGGGTCGTCGAGTAAGCGATCAGGCAAATCTACCATCTCGATAGCAACATCAGTGACCGTTCGGGCAGGAGGGCCACAAACATTTGTCCGGGAAATGACTGGACAAGAGACCGCTGGTGTTACACTATTCAGGATCGGCCAGATGTTGTAGCTTGACATTTTCCACTGAGATGTATCTGTTCTCTTCCGACCAGGAAGCGGTGGTAAGATGACTGTACGAGTACCCTTCAAGCCAAGGACTGGAACCGGTGCACGATAAGAGGGCCAAATTCTTTTTGTTCTCCACCTTCTCTCGAACCAGATCTCCAATCTTCGGAAGCCAGCCGGCAACCGGAATCTGCAGCGCAGCGTCTGTGGCTGAAGGTAAATGTTTGTTTGCAAGTTTGTCTCTGGCTTCTTGTAAGTCCTGAAACATAGTAGAATGGTTATCTACATCAAAGATGGCGGAGTGCGCCGCCATGTCTAGACCATCAAGGTCGGCACAAACATTCGTATGCCAAAGAGCATTTCGTATGGGGTCCGCCCACCCAGAGGTCTTCTAGGGAGATTATTAAGTGCACATTGTACGGTATACAAGTGGGCCAGCCAGTTCCTGCCAGAACCTAAGACTCTAGCTGTCAAGGATTGCTTTAAGTCACGGTTCATTCGTTCAACAATCGAATTGCCCTCAGGCCGATATGGAGATGAAAATTTCACCCGCACCCCCAGTGAACCCATTGCGTCCTTGTACGCCTTAGAGGCGAACGCTGGACCTTGGTCAGAATGGAAGGTGCCACAGGCAAAAATTCCCACAAAGACACGCAAATCCCTTATGACATTTCGAGCGTCAGCACTCCATTGTGGCCAAACCCAGATGAAACGTGTGCACGAATCCACTGCAACTAAGATGTACTTATACGCAGTGTCTGAAGAAACTGGACCGCAGAGATCCAGGTAAACACACCCAAAAAGTCTGTTAGAAATGCAGAGCGGGGTTGTGGTGGTTGTGTAACCGTGGAAGGCTTAAATTGCTGACAAACGTCACAAGAAAGCACATAAGTACGGGTCTGTTTATACAAACCACGCCACCAGTAACGCTGCCTCAAGATGGAAACCGTCGCAGACACTCCAGCATGAGCCGAAGCCATGCCTTCATGTGCGGCCGTTATCAAGGAAAGTCTGCGGTCCGCGTTGGGAATCAGCCGATCACCAACGTCTGGAATTTTTACGTAAGGAGCCTGTTCGGGACCTAACTGATGAGAATATTTGGAAGGGAAACCCCTAGGGTAATTAGCACCGTCCTTTGTTGCAGCAATAGCTGCTAAAATATCATTATCTATTTTAGTCATGGATCTTGTAACTGCTGTGACTGAACACGTGGCTACTGCTGATTTGGCAGCTTCATCCGCCAAACCGTTACCAACAGCGTATGCGCCCACACGCTGGTGGCCAAGGGTGTGAATCACCTGTGTGAGAGGCAGACGTTGTTTCAGATCTGTAAATCCGTATTTGTAAATCCGTATTTGTAAAGCGCGAACTACTCACCCTTACGGGTCTCAAGGCGCTGGGGGCCGTCGTGGAAATTAAGTGAGCTATTGCCCAGAGTCACAAGGTGCTGAGCTGAGCTGCCGCCGGAGCCGGGGATCGAACCGTGAGCCCTGTGCTCCGAAGTCAGCTGCCCTGGCCGCTGCACCACACCTCTTCCATTGCCACCCGAACCCAAAGCATTTTATGCTTAATTGTGCTGCCCTTTGCATCTCTATAGTCGTTTTGCGACCAAAAGAATAGATTGTCATTGAAAGACTGAATACAATAGTAAGAATCGCATACAATGAGAGTTGTCACATCTGGATTTGCGAACTCAAGCGCGAGCACCAAAGCGCGCATCTCGGCCAATTGTGCAGTACTGTCTCCTAGTGCCTGAGTGTGCACAACAGTAGATTTGAACTCACCATTCACCATGGTACCTGCAACACCAGCACATGCTGCTGAATAAGCATGCTTGGAACCCGTGGCCGGTTGTGCCGAACCATCGGTATAGATAATACATTCGTATTCCTCAAGCGGTAGCAAAGACAGAGGAGGAGGATGAACGAATTCATACTGTAAAAACTCCTGTGTCTGAAGAGAAGAATCAAAGATAAAAGTGACATCCGGGGACGTCAAAGATGTTGCCCATTGTATCCAACGGGGTGCAAAGCTTTAGAGTTCGGAACACTTGCTTTCATCACTGCCTCCAGGGCAGGATATGGTGTTACCACCAGAATGCGTTTTCCCTGTGCCAGTGCGCGTTCCTTTAGAATCGCCATTTGCACTGCAGTCAAAACTTTCTCCACAGATGAAAAGCGCATTTCTGCGGAAGTGTAAAGATGTGACTTGTATGCGATCGGTACTGTGTCACCTTCGTTAAAGGTTAAGTATGTGAAACCCACTGCCCCTGGAATGATTCTAATCACCAGGTTTGTGTGGTTGTCACGAGTCAACAAGAATTTAGATTCAAGTAGGTCTGTCTGCAAAGACTGCAGTATGGAGGAATGCTCCGGAAGCCAGCATGACTTCGAAAAGTTAGGTTGTATCAAGGCATACAGTGGCTTGATACGCTGGGCATATTCGGGAATGTAAGTATGCCCGAAGTTCAGAAAACCCAGTAAAGACTGAAGTTTCTTCAGAGTGGTTGGAGGGCACAAAAGTGCACATTTCTCCAAGAAATGGGGGGCTAAGCCCTTACCTTCATTGTTGAGCTCATAGCCCAAAAACAAAATGGTAAATTCAGCAATGTGAGATTTGGCAAAGTTAAATTTGTAACCTAAAACCGCAAATTCAAGAATAATGCGGTCCACTCGGGTAAGATGCGGGTATAATTTGTCGTCTGTCAGATAGATATCATCGACGTATGAACACGCATCTGGGTCTATGCCGTCTAACAAAGAGACAACAAGGGCGGCGAATACACCCGGACTGTTCTTGTAGCCCATGGGTAAACGCCGGAATTTGAATTGTTTACCACCGGAAGTAAAAGCGCTCAATTGGCTGCACTCCGGGGACAAGTTGTGCGTGTAAAATCCATTGGATAGATCAAGCGTCGTTTTATATTTTTTACGAACAAGACTGTCTACAAGCACAGAACTGTGTGTATTTTGTACCGCAAAGGTCCGACAATGAGAGTTCAAATGTCGGTAATCCAAAACTAAGCAGTATGATCCGTCGGGTTTAGAAACCGCGAAAAGGGTATTATTCATGGGTGACACGCATGTTTCAATCACTCCTTGATATTCTAACTGTGTCAGAATTTCGGAAACGGGACCTTTAGCTTCCCGCTTGATGGGATATTGGGGTTGTGGCTGTGGCAGCGACCGCAAAGGAATTTCATGGGGTGGAGAGTCTTCATCCCAGCCCACGTGGTTGCAGTATAACGCTGGAGCCAGGGACGCAGCCCACTCGGCTGCGAGAGCCTCCGCTTTGTCCTTGGGGACATGACGAGAAAAGCTCGGAAGGATTACCTCCTCCCCTCTACGCGCAGCAAGTACGAATGGGGGCGGCCAATCCGCCTCTGCCAACAGAATGTCGTAAGAAGAGGTCAGATTCTCCCAAAAAATCCCTTTAATAACACGCTGAATGTCACCTTCAATTTGAATGACAATATTATATAATATGTCAGGGGGTGCCACTCTGGTGTCTGCTATCTTGACAGTAATGAATGTTTCAGTTGCTGTCGCCTCCACATGAGGACGTAGCGCCTCCCGCACTATGGTAACTTCCGCGGCGCTGTCTAGGAGCGTCACTGCCCACGTCCAATTCAGGAGTCTCATTCTCACCGTCTGTGGCATACCTCGCTGTTACAGCTGCAACTTTCTTCTTCTGAAACTGTGGGCGAGAACGTTGAAATTCTTCTGATTTCCCTCGGACTTGTTGTCGAGGTTGGTCTCATCCCTGTGGAGCCTCTCGACCCCTGCCTCTATCCTGGCGATCTCCTCCACCAGCCTGGGAGGTTGTTGGTGCCTGTGAAGAACGAGGAGAATGCGAATCAGGGACTTGAAATCTCTCTGGAGATTTAATTCTCGCCCTATCGCGCAAATCATAAGTGCGTTCAGAAGAGACGGAAACAGGGGATGCGCCTCGCGACCCCGGCTTCTTCTGTTGCTTACCCTGTTTTTTCAACCTCCAGCTCTTTTTAGTAAAGAACGGTTTCTCATCTTTCTCAGATTGAGTTTTTGGTTGTTGTTGCGATTGTGTTTGCGGTTTAGCAAAAGGCTTGACTCCCAGGCTATTGCGGCCAATTGTTTTGTAAGCCTGTGCAATAATTTTCGGTAATTCGCGCGGCTTGTCCGGTTCTGGGATCAAAGCCAAAGCATTAGCTACTTGAAAGTTAACTGCATCGCCCTTGACATTCGCAAGGATCAAATCAGCTACTACATCGAACACTCCCACCAGTCTCATCCCTAATTCCACAGCCGCTTCAGGGCCATGCTCATCCTGCACTCGTTTAATTACAGAGGGGAGAACCGTCATGGAAGGAGTGCCGAAACACTTCGCATATACTGCAGCGAATACCTTACCCCAGTTGTTACATTCTGTCAACTCGGGAATTAAGGGGCATATTAGCAAGACCGGCGATAAAATTATCGCTGTTTTAGCGGCAGGAAACTGCCGCTAAAACGGCGATAATGGGCTTGCAAATATGCGTTATAGAATTCAATAGAAGCCCAGGTTAGATGTGCAGGACATCTAACCTGGGCTTCTATTGAATTCTATAACGCATATTATCAAGCCCATTATCGCCGTTTTAGCGGCAGTTTCCTGCCGCTAAAACGGCGATAATTTTATCGCCGGTCTTGCTAATATGCCCCTAAGTCTTTTGGCAAACTAATCGTCAAAATCCTGTGTTTTTCCACAGGAGAAGTATTTGGAAAAACTGCCTCCAGCTGGTCAAATTTTTCTGCAAGCCAATAAGGCAAATCGTCCTTATTTTGTGGTCGCTTGCCCATCACCAAATTAACCATGACAGGACTTATGGTTACACCGCCTGCTCCAGCTGGATGTGCTGCAACTCCAGGCGGGGCTCCCTGGATGTTGCCTGTAACAAACTGTACTAAAGCTCCATGCACACGTATCAAAGACAAATGCAAATTACGCAGTTCAGCGACTGCAAGCGTCATATGACGCGGATGTGGGGTATACCCGGCCAAAACAGGCCAAGTGGCCCCTTCAATCGATAAGGGGCCTAAACGAACCGAGGTAACCGGTTGGGGGAGGGCGCCATCAAACCAAACACGGTGATGCCATGCCGTGAGCGGTACTTCAAGATTCCTATATGGTCTATAGAGATTAGGAACTGCGGTGGCTGTATATTCATGGAGCAAATTATCAGTCCCATCCACCGCCGGAAAGGTGACCCAAGAGTAAAACACCTCAAAGTGGTAAGCTGGATCCGCTTGTACCACAAAGATGAGATCGACACCCGCGTCAGGCACTCCATACACTGTCAAGTGTGCCCGGAGCGCTGCGCGGCTATGTGCCGCAATTTGGACAGTCATTTAAGGCTAACAATATTCGACAACCTAAAATGAGGCAGCACAATATAGGGTTTTATTTAAAAACCTTTTAACAACTTCAAGCTTGAAAGAACCTATAAAAACGTCAATATAGGAGGTATCACCCTCACACACGCTTCCGGAGCGTCCGCGAAGGGGGTTGTGGACAAGCACAAGTACTACTCAAGCGTCTCGCAGATAAGCAGCCCACTCGTTGGTTGCGCCATGTTGTAGGGATTCTGCACATACACAGAGCTGTGCACAGGATAATAGGACCTCGGAGTATAGTGGTGAACCAACCATGCCCCTTAGTACCCACAATCCCAATCCGACTAGCCTTACCAATGATTAGACAACCCAGAACACGGTCTCTCTCTCTCTCTCTCTCTCTCAGGACTCGCGGGAGCAAGGACATCCTTTCATAACTCACTCATAACTGTCCACAACGTGCGTAATAAGAGACACTGTATAGTTTAAAATGTTTATTTTCACTACCGTGCTCTAAGATACAGTACACGTGCCAGTACTATCAGCTTAATGCATAAGGATAAAATAATCAGCATAGTTACAATTCCATAGAATACAAACGGGGAAAGCATTTCATAAAGCAGTGGATATAGGGCTAAATGACCATACCACCCTCCCCGTGCTAGTAGCTAGTTTATTATAAAAACAGAAGACCTCTGGGCATTGTCAGGCGAACCCCCATACCTCAATATCTAGATGCAAGGTTTACATCATCAGACAAGCACAGCTCTTCTCTCTGGAAAGGTTTTTCTCCAAGTGCCTCTAACAGTGAAATCACAATATTAAAAGCACACAAATTTCTCCAGTGCAGCTGTACGTAGTGTAATGTCTAAGTGCGAGGGACTGGTCAGATCAGCAAGAACAAGGGACGTTGTTTTTCGACCTTGTACATGTTGTGCAGACGTAACCCAAAGGGAACAGGAGAAAAGGTGAAAGGCAGAAATGCAGACAGTTCTAAAATAGCCAGGCAGAAGCAAAGGCTGGAAAAACAAAGGCACGAAGTAACATGCACAAAAAAGGCACCATGGCAGTCAGGCCTAGGCCAACTTAGCAAGGCAGACTATGAGGCCACAAACCACATGACAGGTGAGTGTCGCAGAGTGTTTCGGGGGACAGTGGGAGGTGTTGTTACAGGGCATGATGCAGAGGGCAGAACCAAGCTGAAACAGGGCATATGGCGGAGAAGAATGCTACTGGCTCCTTCTTACTACAAAGGTGGATTCACCCGCATCTTCGTCCTCTATGTCATCTGTCTGACATGTGGGTGCTGATGTTTGGTCTGCAGCACTGTGTGCCACTGACACATCAGGGGTCAGAGATGTGTGTGTAGAAGTACCAGCAGCATTCATCAGCGACTGCTTTAGTGGCAGCAATGCGATGATGAGGATCTGCAGGGCATGGAAGATTCCAACAACTTTTAGCTGGTGTGCATCCATGGCAGCCATTCTTTCCGCATGCATCCGCTCCATGTTCTTCATTATCCTCAGCATCTGTGCCAACTCTCGGCTGACATCGCTGGGGCCACTCTGACTAGGCAGTTGTTCTCCTCTCAGAGTCATGACTCCAGCGATGTCGGGAATGGATTGTTGGACATCATGGAGCAAACTGTGGGTGTCCATTAGGGAGTGTAAGTGGTCCCTGATGGGACTTAGACACCCACGTATGTCATCTACTTTGGCTGCCATGAGGTCGAACCCCACCCGCACCTGTTCAGCCACCTCCTTCTGGCAGTCTAACACATGGCCTTGAAATGCGATGTGTTCTTCGGTGAGGTGCTGGGAGCCAGCCGTCGTGGTGGGTGCTTTCTGCTGTGTAGTCTGTGCAGGGGGTGGGGTCTCCTCGATGCAGCTGGGCTACCCTGCCCCTGGAGGTGTGTTGCCGTAGCTGTCCATGAGCTGTTGTAGGGCATCGGAGTCGAAGGTGTGGAGGTCCTCTTCATCATCACCGATGAGTTGTCTGGTCTGCTCTGCAGGAGGTGTTGATTGTCCCTCTGCAATGTGAAGGGGAGATGCATTTTAACATTGTGTTGACATGTATGTTGACGCATTGTTCAAGTTTACATACAGACTGCATGACAATGTACATTGTGACTGTTTGGGAGGAGCTGACTATTTGATGCAGGACAGTGGACATTTGAACTGCATCACGGATGTGAGGTTGTACATGTACATTATCATCTCACAGTTTCCTGCTATGCCAGATGTGATTGGCCAGTTTCTACGCACAAGCGGAACCAGTTGTGTCCTCTGTTCTGTAGTGAAAGTGTTGCACTTTGTACCACATTGTCGTCAATGTTGATGTGCTGTTATTGCTATGTGTGTGTGCTGCATTGTGGGAGAGTCGCCCCTGCAGCTGTGATTTTGCTGCCCCTAATCCATTTGAGGCGGTGTGCCTTTGTCGTCTGTGCTTCTACAGTGTTGAGATGTTGCAGACTTGGCTAATTTTGGCTCAAGTTCGTATTTTGGACTCTTGGGCATGGTTTATCCGCAGATGTGTTGTTGGCGCCAGGGGTTGTTTGTGCACGTGGATGTGTCAGAGTGTGACCTGCTCCTTTACGGATGTGTTCCACACTCAGCCACCTCAGTGTCGTGGCGTGCACCATGTCATGTTAATTGGACTGCAGCCATGCTGTTCATCATGCGGTGTCACTTGCATTGTCAGTGTGGCTCACAGACACACAGATTTGCTGGTTTAGACACGTGTGCATGGGTTGGTTGTGAGATTGGTGCTGTGTGGGGAGGGACCCCTTTGTGCCCATAGTGGACGGGGGCCTACTTGCTGTTTGTATGTGTGCTGCAGTGCGGCAAGGGGATCAGGGACATGATCCAGAGTCATTGTGGGTATGCAGTGTGCTCTACTTAATTGTGCATGTGTGCCATTGTGCCCATCTCCCCCCGTCCACCCAGTCCCTGTTCGGTACTCACCCTGGTGCTGTTGTGTCAGGTCATGTCGAGCAGTGTCCGGACCCCCAACTCCTGCCACAGTCTCCCCACTGATGACTGTGGCCACCATTTCCTCCATCTCATCCAGCTCCTGGTGTTCCGCTGGACTGCCACCTCCAGTCTGCATTGCTGCCTGATGGTTGTCAGCGAGTTTCTTCTTGGTTTTACTCTTCGCATCATTCCAGCGCCTCTTGTCCTCTCCAATTGTCCTCCTCCTCACTCCGACTGCATTCACCTTGTCCAGGATGGACTGCCATATTGCATTTTTATTTGCCAATGACACGTTGGAGGTGACAAACAGTTGTTGGTGGTGTTCTCTCACCTCCGTGATGATGGTCCTGTTTTCCTGCGGACTGAACCTCGTCTTCCTCGTCTTCTTCTCCTTGCCCTTCCGTGACCTCGAGGTCCCAGGCTGGTCCTCCTGGGGCCTTGTGGGGTTCTGGTCGTCCTCTGTACTTGCTCCGGCTTCCTCCATGGTGCTACGCAGTTTTAATTATTTTGTTTGTGTTTTTCGGTGCATTTTCCCGCATGACGCGTGGGAATTGCAGGCCTGTCGCTGGTTATTGCTGATTTTTTTATCATGGTTGGCCACATCACAACTTTTTTCGCGTTCGTGTTTCGCGTTTTTTGGCGCGGCGTTAATTTTAGCACGGTCATTTGGCGCGTTGTCGTGAGACTATTGCATGGTGCAGCCGGGTTGAGAATACAACGTTAACACAGCGTTATTTTCCCGCGATAGACTGCAATGTGCAAAGTTGTGTTAAGCTAAATTTGCGATAATTATCACGCGTTCTTGTGAATATCCCCCAAAATGTCTTAGAATTTACATCTCTGTTCTACCAGACCTGGCATGGTCCCTCACTTTTTGGCCCCTCACATCAGACAGAAATTTGAAGAGGTGGAGTAGACTGCCAGATAACCAGATGTGGCGCGTAGCCTTATTTAAAATGATCTGCCTCCCTCGCTATCTCTATGTTCTGGTAAACTTCCCTCAACTGATCCCATGGAAGTGGTTCCAATCACTTACCTCGAGAATGACGGCCTTCTTTTGGGTGGGGGGATGGCACAGTGTGGCCTTCACCTCTGCGAGAAAGTTCCCATATGATGGGGGCCTTGGCATGACTGATATTTACGGGTACTACATTGCTGCGCACCTGGTCCCGAAAAATGAGTGGTTCACCGGGAGCTGGGACAACCCACATACCATGTTGAATTACATATCATGGGCCTGAATGATCTTCTTGGTCTACTCTATGGTAGCCCTATATTCCTTGCTATTCCCTCCTGTACCTGAGTGACATTGCTATGCTGGTGAGTGGCCTTGCGCTATATCAACTGGGATTGTCACCTTACTGTAATTACGAGGCTGTGGCAGGGTACTTGCCTCCAGCAGGTATCTGGTCTTCGGGGGGTCACCTAATGGGACAGAATAGGGAATACTCACCTGAAGTATGTTCTCAGAGGGGGGAAAGGGTGTCATGTCAGGAGCTGCGGGACCAGTATTGCCTCTCCCACACGCAATATTTTTGTTCTCCTCAGCTACGTCATGCCCTGCTGGTCTACGTCTCAGCAGATACCCTGATCCCGGAATACAGTCCTCTCAGGGCTAAACTGTTGATAGGAAGATTGGACAAGGGAGCCCTCTCTGTACTTTACCGCTGCCTGATGATCAATGCACCCGACCGCTTCCCCCTTCTGAGACACAGGCGGGGGACTGGATTCGTGATAGTATGATAACGATTGGAAGGAGGCATGCTTGGCCCCAAAAGAATTGGTGATTTCCTCATGACTTCAGATGGTTCAAATCATTTACCTCCACAGGACATACATGACCCCCCAATGATTGCAGCGGTTGGGCCTTACTGTCCAGGCCGCACCTGCAAGATGCACCCTCCTCGGTGCTGACTATTTCCATATGGTTTGTTCTTGTCTGGCTTTGTCTGACTTTTGGGGTGGGATTGAGCGGGAGATCTCTGGGGTGCTGGCTGTCATATTATTCCGTGGCCTCAGATGACACTACTGGGTCTCCTGGAGGAAGCTGGGGGACCCGGATCCGAAAGGACTTTCATGGGCGTGGCCTCTTTTGTGGCCAAACGGGACATCGGCTGTGCCTGTAAGCGGTCAGAGCCTCCTGTGTTGGTAGTCTGGAGGAAGGGAGTAGACTGGTGTGCATGCCAAGAGAAACCGATTTATGAAGTGAGGGGCTGCCCCCAAAAAATGATAAGGTATGGGGTGGGTGGTGGGCATATCATGGACTGCTGATGTGACACTATTTTTTTTTACAGCTGTTTATACTCTTCTCCATAATCCAACATAAACTGTGCTGATGTTACTTCATTGTTGGTGGATGCTACTGATATATGTTGAAAATAATAACATTTGGTTATTAAAAAACAATGATGTCATAGAGTGATGCAATATGTGGGGTAATTAGTAGTGCATGGTGAGGGTGTGAGTTATAGCCACTTTAGGGCATGAGTTATACTTATTTGAGATAACTATGACTGGTGAATTTCAGTTGTTTTGTTTGTTTAAAAGATTATGTTTTAGCTGACTTCTTCACTGAACTATAACATCCCTTAAACTTTGTTATTTTTCAGTGAATTCCTAAGATTTAAAAAAAATTAAAGTAAGATATTATTACATTTCCTAACTATAACATGACTTTAGCCTTTGTTTTTTTCAGGTAATTTTTAAGGTTTGTTAACGTAAAGTATTATTTTATTACCATATGTCATTTTGCCTTTGCCTGTGCATGCTGTGGTGTTGGCTGTAGGGCCTGGCCAGTGGCCAGACCCTACACCCAAACCCTTGCAGATGGCCATGCCCCATTGCACATGGACTTTGGCAGTAGGCAGGGTGGAGTTGACCGTAGGCCTGGCCTGTGGTCAGGCCCTGCACCCAACCACTGGCAGTTAGCCAACCCCACAGGTGCCACCCCCCACCATGCATGGCCTTTGGTTGTATGTGCCATGGGTTAATTGCAGGGCTAACTACTCATATATGGCCACCCTTTCACAGAAACTCACACAACCTTTTAAAAAAAATGTTTTTCTGATCCCACTGGACTCTTGTGGGAGGCAGTGAGGCCCCTGTGCTCCCGCGGGACTCACGCTGGAGCAGGGGTGTCCCTCTGATTCCAGTGGGATTGCACCACTCCCCCCCCAATTTTTATTTTATTTTACCCCAGCAATGGTCCCTTTGGGAGCTCCCAATAAGACGGGGGGTCAGGTTACCCTGCCCCCTTGTACCTTATATTTTTAAAAAAATTAAGGACCAAGTGCTCGTTTCCTGAAATGGTGGCAGCAACATGTCTCCTCATGTTGTGACCAGCCAATCATATCACAAGCTCCCATGAGACTCACAGGAGCATCTCACTCCAGCCAAGTGAGTCTGCTGACTAGAAAAGAGGCCCTCTTGGCAAATCAGGTTGCATTATCATTTAAACTTGCTTGCTTGCAGGACTCCTGTGAGAGTCCTTAAAACCCAAAGTCCAGAAACACATACATTTTGAACTTTCATTTCTCAAAAGCTACTGAACAGATTTTCAACAAATTACAAAAAACACACTTTCTGGGGAAAGATCAAGTTTTCTGCTAAATTTGGTGTAATTCCATTTAGCCATTGGACTGAAGTGCTGTTCAAAAATCTCTTTGGAAATTGCATGGAGAAAGTGCATTCGGAACCCCCTTTTTTTCAGCCCCTGCTGAATGGATCACCCTAAAACTTTCAGGGAAGGACCTGAGGTGGATGAACTTTTGTTTTCAAAGTTTTGTGTGTGAAGATTTATTAAACGTTTTTAGCAAACTATGAAAGCTATATATATTTTATTTATTTATTTATTTATTTATTTTACACAGTGGCAGCATACCTATGTAGGGGCTGTAATCAGAGATATGTTCGAAGCACTATTGCGGATGTGAAATACCGGATTCTTCTGCACAAACAAGCAATAAAAAAAACTTCACATATCTGGTCACTAGGCATTTTGCTAACATGCTATATTGCAACCCCGATTTAATGAAGTATTTCGGGATTGACACAGTGGGTGGAAGGACTAGAGGTGGTAACTGGACCCTTGAGTCAAGATACATTATTCAATTGTAAACAAAACATTAGAACGGCATAAACATGGATGAGGAATTAAGTTGCATGCTCAGATGACTTTGAAAAATAGTATGATGAAAAATATCTTAAATCAGACATATTGTGATCTGTATGTCTATGTTAAAGATGTTAACTTGCCTTCAGAGACTTAAATGGACTCCAGTTTGGGACACTATGATTTTTGTGGGTGGGATTATGATAACCTCAATCTCTCAATCTCTTTTTAAAGGGGAACGTTATATACATATATGCCTATTCATTGTGTTTCCTTGATTGTGAAGGGTTTAAATGTCATTGTGTTTTGTTTTTTGATTGTTTGATGTTAATTATCTTTTATATGTTCAATATTTTACCATTGGACTAAGAGATAGAATAATGGGTCGCAGGCATATGCAGCTAAACGTGCCGAGTAGTGCACCTAGTTTGATGAATCTGAATATATATATATATTGTCAAATAATCAGGAAGGCTTTGTGAAGTGCACCTCATGCAAGGCTTGCGAGTATGGAACTAACAGTAAAAACTATCGCACTATGGATGGTCGGACTGTGTCGATAAGAGAAAGAATAACTTGCAACACGGATTTTGTGATTTATGTACTAAAGTGTGGCTGTAACAAACTATATCAGTACAAAGAATAAGTTGAAATTTAGGATTTTGCAACATATATGAGCGATTCGAAACGGGGATAAAACCTACCCAGTAGCCTGCCACTTCGACCACAATCGATCCTTGTCTACTTTCTCTTATTGGGGTATAAAGCACATCAAAGCCCATCCGAGAGGGGGAAATCGGGAAAGTGAGTTGCGGAAACAGGAATCCCGATTGATACTATTGATGGGAACAGAGGAACCCTGGGGCCATAACAAAGATGCGGAACTATTTGTGCACTTATAAATGACTATGGATAGATGAACCATGTTATGATGGAATGATATTAGATTGTGAAGATTCAGATGTGCAGGATCATTTTCTCTATGTGCATAGATACTGAAAGATCGAGTTGTTTTAGATGTATTCTATATCAAGGAATAAGAAATAAGGAAAATACACACACATGCATGACACTTACGTTTTAATTGAAACAGAGAAAATGTGTATCATAAGAAAACAGGGGCTATTTTCTATTAATGAATAACATATCACAGATGGTATCTTTTGTAGAAATAATACTCTCTTGTAAAAAGAAATATTGCACTAGCACTTTGCACTTTAAGATGACCAAATGAAATGGAACTGTGAAATGCAGAACAAAGATATGCTAAGTAAATATACTGTATGGCATTATTATCCCCTAGAAAACAGGAATACCGTAAATGAAGAGGGGCTGAGGAACAGCATTTTTGCACTTTAATTAGGAATACTTGTGAGTGAGTATTTCAATAGAGCACATGTCACTTTAAATGGCTAAATGAATATCATTTGGCATCTAGCTGAACAAGAATCCCGGAGTGGGGCTAAATAGCTGCACGTGACACTTTATTGAGAACCCATGATAGTAGGGAACTATCTTTGAGAAACATAGGGCACTTTAAAATATTTTTATCTCTTGTGCCTTTATGTGCTCTATTTATGAATTTACCTTTTTTGGATTTAATTATTTATATACTCACACTCAGACCAACTTCTGTTCCTGATTGAACATTGGTATCAAATTAAATTTTAATTAATGGGAAGTGCAATAAGGACTCGGAGGAACATTGTTCAATTGTGCAATAATTGACCTTGATTTTATATCTTTTATTCATTTTAGCCCTAATATGATGATAAAATGTAGTGCAAAAACATGCGTGTTGATGGTAAAAAAATATAAAATTTATCACTCAAAGGGGAACAATAACGAAATGAAAAAGGGAAAAAAGAAAAAAAGTAAAAAAGAAAAGAAAAAAATACATTGAATTGCTTAAAAATATGATAATACGAATGTTTTAAGATTTTCTCTTTGAAATGTGATGAAGTGAATCACAGATGGCGAGGATTTTTTGCCAAAGAAAAATTAAGAAAGGCATCGCTCTAGTTGCAATAAGGGGTTATGGACATGAAAGAAGGACATGTAATAAAATGTGTGCAATGTCAAACCCACAGTGACCCAGTGGAAGGCAACTCGCCGAAACGCGTTGGTCCGGATTTGTACAGTGAAGGACCGTTTTTATTGCCTATTGCTTGAGCCTAAAATAAATTTATTTACATAGCACAAAGTAATGATGTGCTTCGACCATCACGGTCCATTATGAGGCATTCTGGAATTGTGTAGATATTTAAGATTTACCCGTTTTTAGTTCTTTCTTTAAAAACAACCAGTCTGTCAGCATAGGGTCGCTTTCTATCCATATCTGATTTGCAAACTTTTCTTCAATTACACATATCCCTTTTTTCCATACATTTTGTCATTCACTTATTTATGAGAAATTGGGTTGTTGATTGAGTGGGGTGTTAAAGCTGCTCAAGCAACAGTCACACTCTCTGTCAAAATAAACCACTAAACTCACTAAATTAACCTGTGATTAACTCTCTGGTAGCTTAGCACAAAACAGTCAAGCTTAACTTATGTGTAAAGTATTTCAGGAGCTCACAAACAGTACTAGAGTGAAAACACATCACTAGAAAAATCCCACACCAATTTTGAAAATACAGTAAATTTTAATAAATTATTTGTCACCAAAACAAGAAAAACCCAATCAGTAGAACTGGAGTTATGAATGGTTAATATTTGAGGTAAAAACGAGCACCTAAAAGATCAAAGCACCTACCGTGGACATCTAGTCATGAGAGACTGGGTCAAAGTTGAAAAATATGTCTGATCCCGAACGAGCTTGAGTAGGATACAAGGAGTGGATTGAGGCCCAGTCTGCGCTTCCCTTCGGACTTAGAAGAATTCCACCAAAAAGTCTCTGAGAGGCAGAAGTTGAGTGGGGCAAGGCTGCAGGCGGTGTCCGAGAAGTAGGTGTTGTCGTCCGGGAGCAGCTGGACAAATTCACAGTAAATATTTCCATATTCGGACTCAGTCTCCTTTTTGGAAGTTGAAAATCTGCAACAGGACGAGGCCGGAGACTGTAGCCAATGAGGGCTGCCGTGAAGTCAGGCCGACCGGCAATGCACCTTGGACGGATATATGAGCAAGTTGGTCCTGGTCTCCTCTCGCTTCTCAGACAGTTTTTAGGAAAAAATGTTCTAATCCCAAGTTTTGGTTTTTGGCTACGTGTGCACCTTTAACACCACCAACAATGGTCCAGTACTGGAGGGGCACATCTTGGTGTTTTAGGACTCACACAGGCTGTGTCCAGGTGCTGGTTCTAGTTGATTGGAGCGTTCACTGTCACTTAGTCTCTGATCAGGAGGCCAGCCAACCAGCCCTTGGAGTAACTCAGTTAGTCTGGGTTCAAGAAGTAAAGCAGGACTCAAATAGCAGGGAATGCCTGCGAGGGTTCAAGGCAGGCTTCTGGCAGCAGAGCAGTGCTCCCAGGTGCACCAAAGCAGTCTTTTGAAGTACACAGCAGGCCACAATAGCAGGCAATTCTTTGAGATTCCATCCACAGGTCTAGAAAGAAAAATGAGGAGTGGGTCTGAAGGTCCTATTTTTATATCTGGTGCCTTCTTCGAAGTAGAAGTTTGTAGATACTTCCCTTTGAAGTGCTTGAAGTTTCCTGCCCCGGCTGGCTGCATTAAGAATGAAGCAGTGACAAGTTGCTTGTGTGAAGGCAAGGCGCATCCTGTTGATTTGCTCAGCGCCTTGACACCTTCGGGTAAAAGTGCGCTTTACAAATACTATCCTATTCTATCCTATTTGCAAGTGGGGCTGTGTCCAGCTCCACCCCCCATCCTACCAGGGATGGCCCCTCTAGGCACACCTAATCCCTCTAGTTTGTGGCTGTCTGGGAGGAATAAACAAAATCCAACTGTAAACTGCACCCAGTCCTGTGACACAGGAACAGGCTGTAGGCACCAAATAGCGAAGGCAGGAAAATGCCAACTTTCAAAAAGTGGCATTTTCAAAATTGAGACTTAAAATCCGACTTTACCATTAAAGAGGATTTTTAATGACAATTTCTCAGATACCAAACATGAAATGTTTACCTGTTCCCAAATCAAAACTTAGCACTTATTAAATGTAATAAGGCAGCACAATGGTATCCTATGTGAGAGGCAGGTCTTATAGTGGTGAAAAACGAATTTAGAATTTTTTCACTACCAGGACATGTAAAACTCACATGTCCAAACATTTAATTACAATGCACCCTGTCCTATGGGCTATATAGGGTGTACCTTAGGGCTGACTTATATGTAATAAAAGAGGATTTAAGGCTTGACAAGGGGCTTATTTTACCAAGTCGAATTGGCAGTTAAAAACTGCATTCAGGCTGCAATGGCAGACCTGGAACACATTTTCAGGGACTACTTAGGGGGGTGGGATAATAAGTGCTGCAGGCCCACTAGTAGCATTTCATTTACAGGCACTGGGTTTATGGTATACCACTTTACTAGGGACTTGAAAGTAAATTAAATATGCCAATTAGATGTAGACCTATTTTATCATGTTTTAGGGAGTGAGCACAAGTACTTTAGCACTGGTTAGCAGTGGTAAAGGCCGCAGAGTCCTAAGGCCAACAAAAATGAATTCAGCAAAATGGGAGGGTTAATTCATGTGAAAATTACACCTTCATGTTGGCTAATGCTCCAGTTTATGATGTTCTCCTTATTAAATGTAGATGAACACATATACATCCGTAGTTGATAATGGCTTCCAGTCCCACCTGCCAATGTCAGTTCTCCATACTTATTGAGCACTCATTATGTCCTATTTATACTTTGGTGGCTTTCATTGATTTATTCCAATGGTTTCTATCACCATAGTGGCGAAACTCATTACACTTTGTTCCCAAGTGTCTGCAAAGTTCTATGCGAGTATACTTATCTGTTGATTCACAGCTAGTTAGTAATGTTCTTATTACCAAATGTTTTGTTGTTCCAGTTGTTATTCTCTATTCAATTTCCTACTATAGAGTTGGCAGGTTAATTTTGTTGTTGACATCCAATAACTTCCAGTAAGCTCTAAACCTGTAATTCACTTTTATAAATATGTATACATGTCTTCGCCATTGTTCAAACCAAAGGGTACCTTAGTGCCCAATCTGTTGATATATTTCAATTCAAACTGACATAGGGCTTGATTACGAGTTCGGTGGTCTTACCGCCATACCACTGGGGTGGCGATCTGCCCTGCCCGCCACATTACAATGTGACCGCTGGCTCAGCGGCGTTATTTCTGAATGCAGTGTATAATTTTTCATATATGTCAAGGCATGTATGTCTATTTTGACTGCACCAGTGTCGAATGTACACATATGTATGACACATGTGAAACAATACCTACTACCCATTGCTGGAGTCTGGACCATATGTGCCCTATCCAGTCAATGGGCAAATGGTACAAAACAGACATACCCAAATTTTGGCACCAACAGGGTCATTTTCTTCTGGGATCAAGATGCTGCTAGGAAGGGGGAACCTGTAGAAAGGGATCCACGTGGGAGACTGAAGGGAAGAAAAGAAAATGGGGGAGTATGCACCCCAAATTCTGTGATTCCGCCGACTCGAAGCAGGTGGTCTTCCTGCCATGGTTGGCTCGTTGGAAAGCCAACTCGTAATTCTGACAACTTGTCTATATTGGCCTATAACAGCTGCTTTTCCACAACCGCTGTCGAGGCAGTCTGCGAATGGCTGTCAGTGGTGGCGGTGCTTTGGCGGTCATTTGTACAGCAAACTGACAACATCAAATATGGCTGGCAGACCGCCTAGTTGGCGGCAGTGAGTCCGACATGACGGCAGAGGTGTGACCGCCGAACTCATAATAAGGCCCATGATTTTTTTACACAGTCTCCCCCTCATTCATTTTTGTCATCTGGTCAATACATTTTCAATTAACAATGTAGTTAATAGTGCTGCAGCATTTTATAAAAATATTTTACATTTGAAAAACATACATACATTTCATTTACATTAATATTTAACTTACACATATTTCATTTTTTTTAAACTTTAATAATCTGTAAAATTTTTCCATATACTTTACCATGGGGAGATCACTACCCTGATTGCGGAGGTCTCCATCAAGTGTGTGGAACGTCAAACACGGTTATAAAGCCATTTCTAGCAGTAATTTTACAATTGTATCTGCTGTTTTTGCTGACTCCATCCCCTGTTTCAGGGGATGGGGACATATAAATATATACTTTTAGGTAACTGGTGAATAGCCAAAAGTAATAAAAGTATGTGTGTATGTATGGCTATGGTATTTCCATGGCACAAACCTAGCCAATAAGCAGTGGAGCAGAGTACATGGTAAAAGGCAAACATAAAGTTAACGTGTACAAGGAGAGGAAACTAGTTCGTGGATGGTTAATGCATTGTGATGTAGCGTTCCTTAAAACGATGAGTCTTCCACTCTTTCCTAAATCGGATTAGCATTAAGGTGGTCCTGTTGGATATGGGGATGGTGTTCCAGATTATGAGTGCATAGATGGAAAAGGACAGCTGTCCTGTTTTCTTTTTTTCTTTTTACACTTAGGGTCTAATTATGACTGTGGCGGTCCGATAACAAGTTGGGTGGTAGGACCGCTATGGGACAGCCCCAACCGCCAGGGATCAGAGATCCTTGGCGGTGTTGCGGCAGTCTTGTGGCCGCAATATGCGTGGCAGTGCCACTGCGGCACCGCCAAGCATAATACGAGTTTCCTCTCCGACATGGTTTTCGTGGCAGTGAGCCCAACATGAAAACTGTGACAGAGAGGAAACAAAGGGGGCCCTAAAGGGCCCCATGTTGCCTCAGGGCCATGGGGTGCATACAGGGGGGCACAAACATTTTGTGCCCCCCTGTGTGCATGCACCCCAGTTCCTGCACAGCAAGGACTGCAGAGTCCATGCCATTCAGGAACTGCCTCTGACGCTCCCACTGTGGTGCCCTTTTTCAGAGGCACCGCCACAGCACCGCCAAAGAAACCCCCACCAGACTCGGCATGGCTGCCCTGCCAAAGTCGTAAATGGGCCCTTAGTCTGTATTCTGATTGTGTCCTGACTGTGGATGTGTGGACACCCACCACAAATCATGAGCCTGTTTGCAAGATAAGCAGGGGTGCTGGTCGTGGTAGCTCTGTATATAATGCTGCTGGTTTTGCAGATGGTGTGGGTCCACAAGGGAAGCCAATTGAGTTCCATCAGAATGGAGTGATGTGATCACATTTCTTAGGGCCTAGATTAGACATTGCACAGCATGTAGGATGCCCCTACTGAGTACCATTGTGGAGTATGGGAGGCCATGGAGTAGGGCATTTCCACCATCCAGATGCAAGAGTATGAGGGCTTGAACAGCAGTTAGGAAGTCACTTTCTGGAAGAAATTTTTCAATTTCTCTAGGTGAGAGAGCTGGTTGCAGACTATCTTGTTTGTTTTGGTAATGTTTCCTTGAGTGTGAGGTTGTGGCCAGGGTGAATCCAAGTGATTTGGAATTTGGTGAAAGTTGATGTTCTAATCTGTCAAGGTTCATGCCATTAAGCCAGATTTGCACTGTATCTTGTTTATTGTTCGTGGTCATTAAGCCAGGTTTGCACTTTATATTGTTTATTGTTCTTGGCAAATATCACAAATTCTGTCTTAATTGGTTTAAACTTCAGGTAGGCACTGGACATCAAGGTCTGGATGATGTGCAAGCAGTGTCTGCAGTTATGCCACAAAAATGGTGATGTAGTTATTTCACTAGAAAGGAAGCTCCCACAGGGCACATCACAGAATAGTATCGCTGACTATTGGGCAATATCTATGTTGGCGTCAAAATAATGTAAACAATGTTGTGGCCAGCAAAACGATTGATATGTTCTAATGGTGCGGACAAGACATTGGTTCTACTTCTACAAGCAGTGCCATGGGTAATAAGGAACCCATAAACGTTGTGCAAATGTAATAAGCACCATCAAAGGCAATAGTAGTGATATTGACAAGATGGTGTGATGGTTAAATAGTTATGTTTCATTTTTATTGGAAGCACATGCATAAAATAAAAGAGAAGAAAAAGAAAATGAATTATCCTGCCAAAAAGCGGTGGTCACATGCTTAAAATAAAAATGAATATTTTAAAAGAAAATAATTGAGACAGATGTAAAAATAATTTTTAGTTTTGATGCACAGTACAGGTAAATGTCATACTTATTGGTGCGAAGAAAACATACTACTGGCTTTGAAATACAGTAACCTGAAGACATAGATTAAACACAAAAAATTGACTAAAATAAAAATGGATATATAATGGAAAAAATCATTGGCAAAGTAATGTATTGGTCCCCAGCCTTTTCATATTAGGTCGGTATGCATCATTGATCACTCACGTGCAAGAGAGACAATGACTGATTTGAGCTCACCCATTGCCTCATGCTGCATGCTGTGGTGGGCAGAAAACGATTGTGATTGACATTTGAAAAAACAATGGATGGAAGCAACAGATTCAATTAATTGAAATGTTATGAATTTTAACTTGTGAGAAAACAGCAAAAGGCAAAATTTGCCACTGCAAATTATAAAACAATTTGCCTGCATTTAAAAATACGTTAAAATGTAAAAATGACAATATATATACCCCTATTTTCTTTCGTCTTACTGAATTTGTCTGCACGTTATTGGACCATAAACAAGAACATAAATGAAAATGCATGACTCTGCTGCACATTGCATTTATTGACCGGTTTAACAAAACAAGCACGTTGATGCTCATAATAAATTGTTTTTTTTGCAGATAATATTATTTAACATGCAGATATTTGTTTCTGTAACACTACTGACTTTTTAAGCTACCTAGCCCAAGCATGTGTTATCTGGAATTGAATACTACGGCTGCTGTACAGTGATTAATGTCCTTTATTGCAAACAGCCCTTCGTAATTAAATGGCGACTACATTTAATTATAAAACCGAGCTCTGTGTATAGTTCTCAGTAGGGAATATGTTGGCAACTACAGAATTGTTCTTGACTTTACGAGCACTCATTTTTGCGATAGAGCACAGAATGTTAAGGGTAATTAAGTTATTTTTAGTCTCCAATGTAAAGTTTATGCGAAGCATTAATCTACATATTATGTGAATAACAAATTTCCTTAATCATGTTTGCACCCTATAAAGTGAATTCCAAGGTTAGATAGACTTTAGAAAACTTGAAAAGGAGAGAGTAGAAATTTGACAAACCAAGGTATGAAGAAAATATTTTGGCTCAGACTTTCTATGAACTTGCGTTGTCCTTGCGTCACCCAAGTTGACGTAAGGACACCTAAGTGCTGAAGAGACATTTACAAAGCCAAAGCAACCCAAATTGAGATTTGAGTGACTTTGCATCACTGTTCAGCCACAGGGTAATGCAACACAGCGCCTTGCGCTGCCTTGTGTTACCCTGCGCTGGATAGGCGTTACATGGGTGGAGGGTGGAAGATCCCATTCATTCACCCATGTACTTTTGTGCAGGAAGGTATCCCTTTTCAATGCTCATTTACATATTCTAGTTTTTAATTCATGCTGCATCATCTCAAGCTAAGTTGCCCAATCTGACGTGATTCATCAGCAAATACAAACAAACATTGGCAAAGCTAATAGGGATTGTAATGCAAAATATCATGTCAAGAATACTGTAGTCGAAAATCTTGTTTTCTTATATTTAAAATGAAAATTACAAAAATTTTGTTCCAAAAATATCGTGGAAGAAAATATTGACAAAAAACAGGGAAAAATATATTTTTTATCTATATATTGACTTTAAAGTACTTTATTTAAATTAGTAAATATGTTAACCATAAATAAATGCAAGTAATTTGTTTTTTTTCATATATATGCATACATATGTGTGTGTGTGTATGTACACACACACGTATAAATATATATATATATGTATATATATATATCCGAGAAAGTCACACCCAACAGGAATGAAGCGGCACACTTACTTTCGTAATGTCGTCATGTCGTGGTGATATTTTGTTTTTAACTTGCACCAGGCACTGACTATGTCACAACTTGATGTGTCTGAGTAAGGCGTGTATAGCTTTCTTAACCGTACACGGTTAAGCATGTGAGAGCTTTGAGGACACCATGGATGAGTGATTGGTTACATGGATCAGTGATTTCGTTGCATTGCGGTCTCAAGAATTCACCTACATCGCATGGAGTAGGTTGTACTCGATAATGCTGTTTTTCTTTTCTATTACAGATACCACGTGATCATTGGATCGTATGTATTAACTTTGCCTGCTTAATAGTTGCAGCACCACTTTTTCCCTATTTTAGGTCACTTTAGGAGTGGTACAATACAGGGCTGGACCCTGTTTGTCCTGAAGAAGAGCACTGGGGAAGCTCGAAACTAGTTGACGTCCACTAGGGACCCCTGACCCATTGCAGACAGGAACCCTAGAGACCGACCCCGTTTTTAATATATCGGCTAGGAGCCAGAATAAATCTATTTCGCCCACTAGCTAGATATTTTTAATTCACCCACTCCACTCTGAACACCGCACTACACATAGTCACTCACAATAAGTGCTCCTACGTAGTGTCGCAAGTCGTAGCACGCCCCAACCCGCAGCGGGTTGGGATGGCCCCTATGATGAAGCATGTCACCGTGGGGAAACCCTGGTGAGTGAGGGGACTCAAGAAAGGACATTTTTCCTTTCTTACTTTTTTCTGACTCTCACTGAGCGGAAAACCTATTTTGTACAAATTGGCTAGGTTCTTTATCCGAGACTTCGGATTTTTATGGGCTTATGATTATATTAGGAGGGTGGACCTAGCGTATCCCTCTTTCTCCCCCCGTTTTCTGATCTTGTGTATGTACACACACACGTATAAATATATATATATATGTATATATATATGTATATATATATATATATATATATATATATATGTATATATATATATATATATATCCGAGAAAGTCACACCCAACAGGAATGAAGCGGCACACCATTACCAATACGAGTGATTTATTTCGTAAAAAAACAATGCGTTTCAGCCGTAACGGCCTTTGTCATGGTGCTCTGTTCTTTGCGCTAAGGATAGTGCGAGATTTGAAGTGTGCATGTATATATATATATATGACGCGTTTCAGCCGTAACGGCCTTTGTCAAGGTACCTAAGCCGCTCGAGTCGCACCATTATATGCTCGTGATGTCATAAAGGACATAGAAGAGTTACTGCAACATGGAATTGTAGTTCATTCCATTTGATTCCACACAAATTATCGCATGTGATGATTAAAATGCACTTAGAATAAAACAAATTCGAATACAGAGAAAAAATGATAATAACAATATAATGCATTGCTGTTACATGTTGCAGTTAATCTAATGCCTATACATGACAAAAGTTATGATTTGATTATCTCTCCATATCCTCATCGTTATGCTCTAAATGCTGATATGTCAGCAGCCAATGCTGCATAGGTATAGTACATTGTTGTGTCCCAACCGGGCATACGGTACATGAAAAATTATTTGCAGCAATTTTAGGCCCGGATAATCGCGGTCATGTGACCATGTTCAAATTAATGAATACTTCATAAACCGAATACATGTTTGTAGCACAAAACAATACTCAATTTGTCTACAATATCCAATTTCAATACATTAAATACTGGATTGAAACATTACTCAATGCACAAAATATACTGATGCATAGACGCAGTGTGGCATTGTCATCGACATCACGATATTAATATCAGATAATCCATATTGATGGCAAGTGCCATATAGTGGCCTGGATAGCGCACTTAGGATAGAAATATACAAAGATGAGAAAATAAGATAAAAGGATATATGATTCAGTTACTGTGTTCTCCATATGTGATAATTGAAAAGATCTAGGAAAGGGCGATTCAACATGTTACCATCAAATAGTCGCCAACCAAGCTAATATCAGACCTTAAGCTGCCGGACAAACCCATAGGCAGTCATTATATAGGTCTGAGTTCAATTTAAATTTAAACATCGCTCGGTTAAATTTACAATCACGGGCCAATGCCCAACTGTTACATGTACCTATCGCCACAAATCCTGATCATATGTGTATGTGCACCCCACCTATAAAAGGTTTTTTAAACAGGGTGAGAGCCCTTACCGAAATGGAAAGGAAAGAGAAGAAAAGAACAGAAAAGAAATGAAGAGAAATAACGTATTCATTCAAAAGACATTATGTTAAAAGGACAATAGTCCAGACAAATAATCCTGCATGTGGAAATTGTATACAACAATAGGTCATTATATGCCTATATGGGTGCATAATTCTTCCTCTCTATTCAGCCCAAAGGGCATCCTAGTATTAAGATCGATTATATACTTGGATTCAAGAATCCGTAGCTGCTTCTCCCTGTCACCTCCTCGTATGTGTTTGAGAACTCTGTCAATACCACAGAAACTGAGTAATTTGTTATTGCTACTGTGGGAATTGTAGAAATGTCTGGCTATTGGATAACTAAAATCCATATTCGTTATGGTCCTTTGGTGTTCCAAGACGCGTTTTTTTAACTGTAATTTCGTACTTCCTGTGTTTCTCAAACCACACGGACATTCTAGTAAATACACTACGAATTCCGTGGTACATGTGATGAATTTATCAATTGGTCTATCTTTTCCATCATGTGTTTTGTATGTTTTACAGCTAGTGGTAAATTTACAGGCTTTGCTGGAATTGCATTTATGGAACCCTTGAGTGACTTGTAGCCACGAAATAGCTGGTTCTGAATGTTGGTAACTCTGGACCAGGTTTTCCTTCAATGATCTAGGTCGTTTGTAAGTTACTATTGGAGAATTGCCTATGGTTTTACCGATTACTGGATCAGCCTGAATAAGACCCCAATGTTTTTTTATGATGGTTTTAAGCTTGTGTGATCTGGAATTATATGTGGTTATCATACGGGGGCTATTCTCTGAGTCTTTCTTCTGGACTATCTCTTTATTCCTAAAGAGAACATCACTCTGTTTCATATTAAGCAATTTATTACTTGCTTGTGACAGAATTTTCTCAGAATATCCTCGTTGTTTAAAACGTACTTTCATACTTTTTGTTTCCTTAGCGTATCCCTCATCGGTGCTACAATTTGTACGGGCACGCAGAAGCTCTCCATAGGGAATACTATTTAGCAGGGAAGCAGGATGGTGACTGCGTGCATGCAAGGTGGTATTGCCTGCAGTGTCTTTCCTAAACAAATTGGTTGCTAATTTGTTTTTCTTTACCATGATTTCAATGTCAAGAAATTCACAGGAGGAGTCACTGATTGTGTGAGTGAAACTCAAATTCAGATTATTGTTCGATAATGACTCAATGAATGCAACAGCTTGATCCTTTTCACCGTCCCAGTTGATGAAAAGATCATCTATATATCTTAGCCATAAAGGCACATGTTCGGTGTATTTTTCATTCTCCTCAGTCCACCAGCCCAGGAATAAATTTGCTAGACTGGGGGCGAAGCACGTGCCCATCATTGTTCCGGACTTTTGTCTATACAGTGTTTTGTCAAATAAAAAAATATTCTCTTGTAGACAATATAGCATCATTCATTTAAGCATCATTATATGTTCCAATTTGTCGATAGATTGCCTCTGTAAATAGTACATACAAGCTTCAACCCCCTTCGATTGGTCTATAAACGTATACAGAGAGCATACATCCAAGGAAATCATGACATAACTTTTCTCCCATTTTATATCATGGATTCTTCTCAAAAAGTCAGAACTGTCTTTGCAGTAAGATCTTAAGTCAGTCACGTACGGGGCCAAAAAATGATCTAAGTAGATAGATGTATTTTCCAGAAGAACCCCATTTGAGGAAACAATTGGCCTCCCTGGTGGCTTCAATGGATGTTTATGTACTTTTGGTAAAAGATATAAACAGGGAATTCTTGGATTGTTGTTCTTTAAGAATTTGTGTTCATCATCATCCAAAAGACCACTTTTCCACCAGTCACTCAGCAAGTTGTAATACGTGGTCACAGTTTAATTAATTACTTCGTAACAGATCGGATCACTGAGCTGTCGCGATAGCTTCAGTTTTATAATCATCAACATCCATCACCACAATGTTTCCCCCTTTATCAGAGGGTTTTATGATAACTGTAGGGTCTTCCAATAGATTGGTAATTGCATCCCTTTGACCTTTGGTGAGATTATCCCTAATACGGTAATCACGTTCACCTCTTAGTTTGACCAATTCATGAATCATGACTGAATGGAACGCTTCAATGTTATCATGTGCAATATTCGGGTTAAACTTAGATTTCATTTTCAAGCCACTTCTGCAAGGTGTATCAACTGGAAAACCTAGATTTTTCAATGTTAATCCCACATTTTCCGTGTTGGTAATACCACTGACAGTTTCCAATTCGTGGATATCTAAGATGGAATCAACTTCCTCCATGGCAAAACTAGTTAATGTTTGTAACGTTGATTCAGTTGTTCTGGTTGGTTGTCGGGATTCACCTTGTTTGGGTATAGCCTGTAGTTTCATCAATTTCAGTTTTCTTATAAATAGGAAAAGATCAATGCGTGTGTCGACATAACTCCAGTCCGTAGTTGGGCAAAAAGATAAGCCCAATTTTAATAAAGATTCCTCATCTGATGTTAGCACTCGTTTGGATAAATTGATGATTGATTTATCCATGATATCCGAATCTGGTTTGTTTCTAAACCAGAATTTATTCCTACCTCCTCTTCTCGTTAATCTTCGTTTTTCTTTTTGTTTGCACCCCTTCCTCTTGGCCTTCCTCGACCCCTTCCTGTTCCCTCTTCGGTTGGGGATGCGCGCTCGTGAGTTGCTTGTTCCTTCTGCTGTTTCAGCAGCTGGAATTCGTGTAGGAAGGTTAAGGGGTGTGCTCCTAAAGGGACAGTAGGAGTTTGTCTTTCAGCGTCAGAACTTAGATCTGAGCTGGAATCAGTGGAGACTGAGTCTCTTTTCTTTTGTTGAAAAAATTGTCGATCACGTTGTACCCAATCAAAACGTTTGGCATACATTAGAATTCTGCCTTCAGCATAGTCTTTTTTATCCCAAAGGAATTTACGATGTTTTTTTGCTTTTATGGCATCTTCATAGATCTTAAGACGACCCTCCAAGGATTTCAGGAAATCAATCACCAATTTCTCATCCTTGTGTTTATCTAATTCCAAACGTAATGTTGCTAATTCTTGTCTGGTTTTGTCTAGATCAATTTTGGCGTACTTGATCAAAATTTCCAGCATTCCTTTGCAAGTTTTTGCCATGTACAATGCCCATTCCTCTAGTAATTCAGGGTTGGGATTTTCATAAGTGGGTGTTATGGAAATACGTCAGCCCCTTGGTACGCGACCAACTTCAACATAAATTGTTAATGATGTCACTTCCCACCATTTGTTGAGTTCGCGTTTTGCCAGTTTCTCCAATGTGTTCAGATTTTGCTTTAATGTAGGTTCAAGGTTACCAGATACAATTCCAGTCTGAGTTGGCAGCCGGTTTGTGTCAGTGTTTTCATCAAAGAGTGAAAGTGAAAACTCCTGGCGTTCAGTTTCCCATGCATTCATAATCCAATGGTAAACAAATACCTCGTGTTGGGAAAATGACATGGCAGTAAAATCTCTACCGGCGCGTGACACAGCTCCAGGAAAGTTTTCTGATGATGCAGCGTTTGTGCGGAGAGGAAAGTGTGGGAGTGCAGTGTGAACTGGAGGAAATACCCGAGGCCACCAAACCCTCCGACCCACGCGATCCTGCTACTCCTGCAGTCCAACAAAAGCACACTTACCACACAGTCCGCAATCCAAATGATCCTCCGAAGTAAATTTAACCGAGCGATGTTTAAATTTAAATTTAACTCAGACCTATATAGTGGCTGCCTATGGGTTTGTCCGGCAGCTTAAGGTCTGATATTTGCTTGGTTGGTGACTATTTGATGGTAACATGTTGAATCACCCTTTCCTAGATCTTTTCAATTATCACATATGGAGAACACAGTAACTGAATCACATATCCTTTTATCTTATTTTCTCATCTTTCTATATTTCTATTCTAAGCGCGCTATCCAGGCCACCATATGGCACTTGCTATCAATATGGATTATCTGATATTAATATCGTGATGTCGATGACAATGCCACACTGCGTCTATGCATCAGTATATTTTGTGCATTGAGTAATGTTCCAATCCAGTATTTAATGTATTGAAATTGGATATTGTAGAGAAATTGAGTATTGTTTTGTGCTACAAACATGTATTCAGTTTATGAAGTATTCATTAATTTGAACAAGGTCACATGACCGCGATTATCCGGGCCTAAAATTGCTGCAAATAATTTTTCATGTACCGTAGGCCCGGTTGGGACACAACAATGTACTATACCTATGCAGCATTGGCTGCTGACATAGCATTTAGAGCATAATGACGAGGATATGAAGAGATAATCAAATCATAACTTTTGTCATGTATAGGCATTAGATTAACTGCAACATGTAACAGCAATGCATTATATTGTTATTATTATTTTTTCTCTGTATTCGAATTTGTTTTAATATAAGTGCATTTTAATCATCACACGAGATAATTTGAGTGGAATCAAATGGAATTAACTACAATTCCATGTTGCAGTAACTCTTCTATGTCCTTTATGACATCACGAGCATATAATGGCGCGCCTCGAGCGGCTTAGGTAACTTGACAAAGGCCGTTCCGGCTGAAACGCGTTGTTTATTTATGAAATAAATCACTCGTATTGGTAATGGTGTGCCGCTTCATTCCTGTTGGGTGTGAATTTCTCGGATCTTTGTGGCATCCTGCCGCCACCGCTGGCACAGACACTTAAGGGCAGGCGCACGGCGTTCCTTGGTGGACGCTTTGAATCTTCATATATATATATATATATATATATATATATATATATATATATATATATATATGAAGATTCCAAGTGTATTACCTACTGGCGGTCGCCAGTAGATAGTTATAGTTAGGACCACGTTTCCATAGGAAAAGCATTTTTTGATGTGCTTATAACTCTGGCGTTGTTTGACGAATCTTTACGAAATTTTCCAAAAAGTTCCTCTTTTCAGGTCAGCTGCTATCCTAAAAGTTTGGGGGGGATTTGTCAAGGGGGGGGGCTAAGAAAAAAGGGGGGTCCCAAAACGTGTTTTCTCCATGCAATTTCCATAGGAAACTTTAGACAAGGCTACAGGTCAAACTGCTGAACGGAATTACGCCAAATTTGGCACAGAGAAAGGTCTTGGTCCAGAAAGCACGCTTTTGTTTAAATCGGGTAAATCCGTTCAGTAGTTTTAGAGAAATATCAAATTTTCCAGATATCATTATTTAAGAATTCTGACATCTGATTGGCTGAAGCGTTACGAGCACAAGCTTGCGACAGATTGGCTGCGAACTGTTGAAACTAGGAAGTGTTAGCAGCCATTTTGTGATTCAGTCCGTCAGCTCACAACTCTCCCTCTACAAGGCATCAGGTCCATAGTTCTACCTCTGCGAGGCAACACTAAAAATATACAGCAGCTCTGTCTGTGTGAGATACCCCTTTCACGGTCCCTCTCCCCACATCACCAGCTCGCGGCTATGCCTTTAGAAGCGAGTCCGTCGGCTCGCAGCTCTGCGACTGCGAGCTGTGAGCCATTTTGTGACACAGTCTGTCAGCTCGCATCTCTCCCTCTAAAAGGCATTGGATCCGTAATTCTACCTCTGCGAGGCAATACTGAAAATATCCCGCAGGTCTGTCTGTGCGAGATACTCCTTTTACGCTCCCTCTCCCCACATCATCAGCTCGTGGCTATGCCTTTAGAAGCCAGTATGTCGGCTCGCAGCTCTGTGTCTGCGAGCCGTCGGGACTGCAGCTCTACCTCTGTGAGCCACCTCGTTAGCTCGTAGCTGTGTCTGTGCTAGCAGGCCCGTCGGCCCGTTACTCTCCCTCTGCGAGTTAGCCCGTCGGGTTGCAGCGCGGAGGGCTCGCAGCTGTATCTCTGCGAGCCAGCCCGTTAACTGATAGCTGTGTGTCTGCTAGCAGGCCCATTGGTCTCCCTCTACGAGTCAGGCCACAGCTCTCCCTCTGCAAGCCGGTACGGTGCTGTGCTTTTGCGAGCCAACGGCTCGTAGGTCTCCCTCTGCGAGCTGAGCCCACGGGCCGCAGCTCTTCCTCTGTGAGCCTGCCCGACGGCCCACAGGTGTCCCTCTGCTAGCCGAATCGCAGCTGACACTCTGCGAGCCGAAATTGGGAATATAAGGCGGCTCTAAAAAAAGCTGTTCTGTTTATTAGTTGGAGCTACATGTAAGTGCGAATGCACAGCTTCAGGTTAATCAGGAAAATTCGGTTTCCCTCATCTGTGAAGTGTACTCC